>JAQJVK010000005.1:23709752-24909752 GCA_035578135.1 Flexamia atlantica
TTATAATTTGTATGTAAGAAAGTAGGTTTTCAATTTATTATTTTGAAATTAACACTAAACATAAAAACTGTTATTCCTGTAGTATTACGTAGTGGCCATAGTTATACACATCCCTACCGAATTTTATCACAATCGGACGACTTTTGTGGATTTTATGATGATTTAAGTAAATCAAACATATCCGCCATTTTTCAAGATGGCGGATTTAGCTCACCTGACCGGAAGTAGAAAACTTGGGTTTTGACTCAGAACCCCTCAATGAACATTTTCTACCACAAAAAACTAAATTTGGATAATTTTAATTTTTTAGTACTTTTTAAAAAATTGCATGAAAATATCTTATTTTTTTATTATATGAAAAGTAAAAACAGTAAAATACAAGATGAATATACCAAATTGTTCGTAATTTTACGTACTTTTCAGAAATATCCATAGATTAACAGTTAACTTTATAACTTTTTTAAAAAACGAAAAAAAACCTGTTTTTTACATAAAAGTTGGAAAAACCATTAAAATAGTAAAAAATAAAATGTATGCGATTGTTTTCTAATAGAATACCCAATTTTACACATTCCTACCAAATTTTGTCGAAATCGGATAACTTTTGTGGATTTTATGTCGATAAAAGTATTTCAAACATGGCCGCCATTTTCCAAGATGGCGGAGTTAGCTCGCCTGACCCGAAGTAGAAAACTTGGGTTTTGACTCAGGACGTCTCGGTGCACATTTTCCAGCATAAACATTTCTGCTTGCATTTTTTTTCCTCATTAAAACCTATTTTCACTGGACTATAAATAATAATGGTAATAATTGTGGTCCTTAAAACAATTATATTAGTATTTTATGATAAATAGTATTACTTCTAATAGTTCTAATCAATTCACAAACTTCAGGAAACTTAACCGATCTAAATATGTACTGAGATCATTTAAAATCTCGAACTAAATATCTCAATATTAAAATGTATTATTCTTTTTGGTACACAAATATTAAATTACTTATTTTTTTATGTTGATTACCTGCCAGAATTGATCATTATATTGTTTACCGAGGAAACCCAACTTTTTTGTGATGCTTATAGTGAAAGTGGTTTGCTTATTCTCAACCACTTTAAGTGCTTGATAAATCTTGAACTTCTAACATTTGGTTTCAAATATACCATCACCCACTTTCTAATAGAAAATATTCTAATGCCTTACTTCTTGATATTTATGTTTTGCAAGTGTTCATTTCCAAAATTGATGTTTTTTTTTACTACTTCTACCCATTACAGAATTTGCCAGTTTTAGGCTCAGGCTAAAGTTACTATCGACCTGAAGCGACACTAAACTTTCGCTTCTAACATCTAGAGTGTATGTGGGCATATATACAAGTTCGTTAACCAACGGTTGGCTACTGCATGAATATTCAAATACGTAGAAGCATGCTGCAGGGAAATACAAAACCAGGCTACAATTAAATTCTTGAAGGGTCGCGTCATCTAAAGGAAAAAAACAACATACTTTAAAATTGACTTTATTATATCATTAGCTAATCACATGAACTTTTTTTTCATTTTTACTCCCAACGAGACCAGCTAAACGTTTTAATTACCTTTTTTATTATTGAAATTTCAGAGAAGCGGTATCGTTTCAAACCGTAGGTCTGCTTTTTGTAATTAGCCAACGATAAGCTTTAAAATGAGGGACAATTATAATCTTGATATAGAGGAATACGGACGTTCTCGTGGGCCGACGGAATAAAGGTTAAATAATAATACGAGTATATAATAATCAAATATTCTTGTGTTTATTTATCATGTGGTATTTATTATGCGGTGCTTTGGTGTTCTGAAAAAATGTTTACGTAAGCCGGGCGGGCAGTTGATGTTTCAATTAAATACGTCAATTTTTAAACAGTTTTCTCTATTCGAAATAGTTTTCAAAAATCAAAATAGATAAGCACTATTTTAATAAAGTGGACCGAATAATTTCGGCCCTAAAGCCAAACGGAGATTACAATCATGGCAGCCAGTAAGAAATCAAAATTAATAAAATGCACTCCAAATAGAAAATCAAGCGCAAAATAAGTAGGACCCACCTACAGTAATTGGGTAAGCAAAATTTTTCTATATGCCTGAAATATGTCCTAAATGAAACTAGGAGTATCAAAAATATTGATTGTAATGTTAAAAATTCCGATGAATATATATTTCTACATTCGAATAAGTTAAATCTATATTTAGCTGAGCAGTAAATCCCAGAGAGAATCAAACAGGACACTTACAAAAATAAATAACCTATATAACTTATGAAAAAACTTAATTATAACAGTGAATTAATTATTCTTGTCGCCCAAGACTCAAAAACTCATTCTGCCACTGGCTATATCGGAAAGCCCTCAGATACCAGGCAGAGATTCCTTTAAATTAGAGTTATTAGCCGTGGAGGCGGTGTTTATGCGGTTGATACCCGTTATCGTCTCCAACTCGGCGAGTTATGACGTCACAACACGTGCGTCCCGGGCAAAGTCACGTGGCTGCTTTTGCCGAGTCTTCACTCCGGGGATGTAAGGAAGTTTGTTTTCGAAGTGATGAGCAAAACTTATAAAGGGATGGTTTTTTTTAATTAATATGATATTTGGCCGTAATCTTCTACACAAAACTCGCCTTATTCTTTCAATACATGATAGCTGTTTCCAGAAAATCTTCTTTTGGCTTCGTGTTGAATCTTTATAAATTATGGCTACTTTGGTTTCTTATCAGTGATTTAGAAAGTTTTATTTAACCATAAAGCAAAATTATCTTGAATAGTATTTAGATACATCCTATAAATTATGTTTAGACGCAATTTTTACGCACATTTAATCAAAACACAGACATAAACACATTTAAATATTGCTAAAACATATTCCAGTGCTAAATTAAGCTGAAGCGTTATCATAAAAAGTTCTTATGTCAAAAGCTTCAAGCTTCAATAATGATCAATTTGAAGTACCATTCTAACATGAGCTGTCAGCCAGAATCGTTAAAGGAACAAAAGTGCGGTTACAGAATGAATATGCAACACTTGGAGACATATTACTGGGAAATCCTAAACTGTAGTTCACTGCTCCTCTACACGAGTTATTACTCTTTAACCAGTCAGTTAAGATTAGGTAGAAATCAATATACTCCGATGATTGTTATTAGAGACATTATATTTTATTTTGTAAATTCAATACACCTTATAAATTGTTATTTTTCAGGGTATAAGGTACCCCTTTGCAGCCTAGATTTAGCGCATTTATGTTTTATATAAGGAATTACATCATATTTAGGTATTATGGAACGTTCTTCGGGTAATTCTCTTGAATTGTTCTTGGTACTGTTTCCGTCCAGTTGATTAATTGAGAAATAATCTTTAATAATGACTAAAGGGTAAAACAATTCAAATTTTTAAGGGGCATACTCCTTGAATAAAATTCAATTTGGAAATGTCGGTGTCTTAGAAAGACAAGTAGAATCACAAAACGTATTTCTTGGTCATTATAAATGTTGAAGTGTTATTTTTTGCGGAAAACGGTAGTGTTTTATTGCTATTTAGGGGTTAGTTAACATGAATCATCAGTGGTTGAGGCATCATTGTGCCTCTGTCAAAATGATTTTTCTAAATAAATAAAGATGATATTTCCACACAATGTCGCCGTGTGGGTCTCGTGACCACTTGGTTGTCACAGTGCTAGTCCGAGTAAAAAACTATTCAAACCTGAATTTAAGTAATCCAAATTTTTTAGATAATTTTTTCTATTTAGATTTGCATCTACCATCATGACCATCGAAACCAACGTTAATTTATAAAATAGATTATTTGTGAAGAGGCCGATATAACCAAATACGATTATGTAAAACGCTGATTATCTGCAAACCTCAAGATGGCATCTATGAAATGGTTTTTTGCCACTAAAACTAACTCTCCACCAACGGTTAACGGTAACGGCTGAAAAATCATATTCTTAAATAGTTCCTGTTTTTTATCTACGTATAATATCCGTCTTGTTGTTCGTAAAATAGCTAATACCGTCAGAAAATAGGATCATATTCTAGTCCAGTTTTTTATCGGGGGAAAACAATTTGCATCGGGAAATAAATTTAGATAAAACAAATACCTTTAAATAATATTTGAGTATCATTATTATTCCGTGACGATCTTTTCAGCTCAAACGTATACTGTTACTTAAAAAGGATTTGCAGAAAACAGAATCTCAAAGTATGCGCTTTGTGAATAAAGTAAACATTTCCGCCCCATGGAAAACAACGAGGTACAACAATAAGCTCACCTGGGGGTATCGAATACTCGGCTGTGACCGAACACTTTTTGATTCAATGATTTGTTTGCAATCATCAATATTAACAGCCGGCCCACGCCACAGGAGACGGTGCGGCATTGTTTTATGTTTCGGTTAAGTTTTTAATATTCATGCGTCGTGATTGGGAATTTTGACTCGGTTTTAGATATCAATTATTTCTAAAGATCCCGTTTATTTTCTGTTATCCTTTCCGGATTAAAATAAGATAAAAAATCTTATAGATGTATTTATAATTATATTGAATTAAACGATAGTCATATTCATAAAATGTATGTGAGTGTGTGTCATATATAACCATGTGTTTATTTGTGAATATAAATTAAAATATTATACAACATGTTTATTTTTAACACAAATGTCTGGATTCTGGTTAATAAATGTTTTAATTGACTTCATGTCAACTAATAACAACAGAAAAAGGCTATGAGGAACGTATTTTGTTAAATGTTATGTTTGATCCAATGTTTTTTTCCTGCAGTGTTTTTTTATGCAGTAATAAATAATAAAAGCTCAACATATATTTTTCTTTTCCGAAAACCCTTCGTAACTCAACAAAAATGAATTCAAGATCACTCAATAATGCATAATGTATAGTAAATAATTATGATCAGCTACAAAGCTTTGTACATAAATTACTTTCGAATTGCCTGGTTTTCTTTGAATAAAACTGATAGAGACTTTAAATATATAACAAAGGTACTGGACCAGGTGGGCTATAGAGAAGGGTTGGATGTGATAAGGGAATGACATTTCAGGGTTCAGTGCCCAACAAACCGTGCTGACTGTGACTCTGCGTTTGCCACACTACCGTTTGTTTACTTATGAACCTAATGCAGTAAAATTTGTACACTCTCTTCTTAATCCCTCCCACCGTTCCCTCTCATTGATTTCCGGTCGCAGAGAATTTTTCTTTAGTGAAAAACTCATTATGATAATCTTTTTTCCTCCGTTTAAAAAACGCATACAATCTATTAAGATATAGCTATTATTTTGGATTTTAGGCAAAGGTTTAGCTTTTTGGTATTTTTAATCATTAAGGTTTGCTGACGCCGCATTTTCTTGTAACGTTAGTAGTGAGTCATGGCTTTTTGTAAAAATGTAGTGGTTTGTTTGTGGAACTGAACGCTAAACCAAAATATTTAAGCATACATTTAAACTGATTCAGTTTTAGCTTCAGTCATATTTTTAAACTTTCAATAATCTGGATTGTGAAGTGATTCATCATGATGAGCTAAAATGAATCTTGTAACATGATGTATCAGTAAATTTTCCATGTGAACCTCTATACATTAAAGCGTCCTCCAATATAACTGAACAAAGGGTTTTTGTCTATAATAATTATAGATTCCTAAACTTTATTGGTTATTTTATTTTTTAACTTAAGTTTAAGTAATATTTCTATATTACAAACCATAGTTTGCAAGGAACGTTATCGTAAACCATTGAAGCTATTCGGCTGAATGTCCTTTAAATTAGGGAGATTAGCCGTTGAGGCTGTATTTATGTGGTTGATATACGTTATCAGAGAAACTGTAGGGAGTTATGACGTCACAACACGTGCATCAAGGATAGTCACGTGGCTTCCTTTTCTTGTGGCAATCTATAAAACGGTATCTATGCAAAAGTTTTGAAATCTCGTAATGTTTCTGAAAGGGTTTTACGAAATTAATTTCAAAATCTTCTTCCTCCACTAACATACTTTATTATTCATGGTAACAAATTTTATTATTCAAAGTTATTTCCCTGAACTTAATTTAGGAACCCTGATCAAAACACTGTTTTTTTAAATTATATTTATTTGCGAGGATATTAAAAATAAAAATCTCTATTTGAATATAAGGAAAAAATAATATAAAATAAAAATATTAATACCATAATTTTTTTTGCATTTGTTGAACATCTTCGTCTTGGCGTATTACATCTTAACACTGACTGGAGAACCATGAACTTGTGAAGAAGTAGTAGAAGAGTGAAAGTCATCAGGCCACCAAAGCTGATGCCTTAAATTGTTAAAGCCTGATTTATTAACATTTTCCGACAGCTGTCAACTTATATAAAACTTTATATATTCTTTATTGTCATTTTTTAAGAAAATACAGTTGAGATTTGCCGAAATGTTGTTTCCACATTGATCGTTCTCCCAAATCATTTACAATAAACAAAGTCTGGTAGTCTATCAGCTCCGGCAATAAAGAAGGCCATGGTTCAAGATGTAATGTACCAAGAACGACTGAGGCTATTTTGGCAATAAAATGGTTCGTTAAGCGATTAACCTACATTCATAAATATTTATTTCTCAAATAGGCTATTAAATCTTGATGTGATGTTAATTTACATCCCAAAAAAAATATTTCCTTCGATATAAATAGGGTTATAAAAATATCTAAACCATCTAAAACCAATCTACTTTAAACTAGCGCTAAGGATTCCTAAAATAGAGTTAGATTATCAAACACTCTTTACCACGCAGCCTGGCGACATTCCGGACGCCCTTTGATGTTTTCTGTGTCGTGTTTTTGGCTTTTACGAGCCCCAACTCCCCCGGGGATCGTTCGCCCTTTCATTGCCGCAGTTTGCACGGATTTAAGGGGCCCGTAAACTGAAGAGTGAATTGGGGACGCAGCTAATACGTGCTGTTACTATACTCTCCATCTTGGACATTGAAAATACATCCATTGTTTCTTTTAAAAACAGTAATGAATTTTATTCTGAAAACCTTGTTTATAGAATCTGTTTCTGGAACATTATTTTAGACAAAGATATTGGAAGTAATGTATTCCTACGCCGTATTTACTTCATCAGTCCATAGTTAATTTGCTCAAGTTTTCAACAAACTTTATTAATTAAACGTATAATCTGTAACCTTCTTATAGTTAGTAAGTACGTTTCATTATGGTAAGATTTAGTGAGTAACAAAAGCTAAATATATATATGCTATAATATATATATAAGCTAAAAGGGATATATGGTAATGATTCAATTTAAATTTTGTTTCAGTTATAATTCGAACCCATTCATTTAATAAATTTAGTAATTTATTCTAATAATGAAGGGCGATGTTTTTGCAAACTGTAGTAAAGAAGGCGTGGTAGTGATACAGAGTGATGTAATAGTTATAAGCGAGTACAATTACATGTAAAACGACACGTTACGTTGATCGTAACACTGACAATATTATGCAATGTTCGTTAGATTGGTGAAGATTCGGAAGATTTAAAGTATTTGTTGGACTAAGAATTAAATTATTTAAAACATGTTGGAATTATTCAGAACATGCGTTTATGAAATAAGTGACTATAAACATTAACATACAATTTAGTACAGTATTACATTCCAAGATATGATTAGGCAAACCAAAACACCAAAAAGACCCCATAGCGTCATATAAGATGTTAGCATACTCCTAAGAGAGTGGAACACACTAACATTATTTATTAACAATAGTTCTGTAAATAAAACAGTTTTAGTGTTAAATGAACCCAAGTATAGTGTTTCTGAGTATGTTAAACGTTAAATGCCTGATCTGAGGCAGTTGACCTGACAGCGAAGCGATCCAGCCAGTACATTTTCAAGTTTATCGTTGGGCAACAAGCTAAAAATATTACTGCTGAAAATTTGTAATTTGATTATAATTAATATTTTTTCCTAACGCTTGGTAATTAAAAAGCATGATGAAGCCATTTTTAGAGTGGATTGTTAAACATGAAATTTTAAGCCCGTTAAATAGCTTGACGGGACATAACAGGAATATAGCAGGAAGACCCCATAAGAAAAGACCAAGCACAAGACTTTCAACAAAAGATAGCACAAATTATTCATGACACGTGTTATTTAGGCTAAAATACGTTTAAATAGAACTTTTATCTAGAGTAACGAATGTAAAAAGATAAAGCAACGTTTGTATGGTGATAGGCAATCAACAGTAGTTGACGCTTCACGAGGAAAATGCCTTTCAGTAAGCAATACAAAGGTAAGCTTTCTTGTTTCAAGTATACAAAACGCAACCTGTTTGGTGTCTAACGCACAGTAAACAACGTCCCTTCATAATCTGTAGTATTGTTATAACGTCCGTCTATCACCCTCCATGGCGTGAAATGGGTTTTCCCGGATAACGAGATTCTGACGACTTTTAAATTAGGCCGTTTTATAACTTTTCGCAAAAATATATCCTTGAATTTTAAACACAGTGCCATAAAATAGCACCTTCAAGAGATATTTAAGCTCTTGTCGCGCTCTTGATGTATGAAATTCATTGTTTTCTTGTATTGGACCCACACTTCATTGAAAGGACAAAGAGTATGTATTTTATTTTTGTCCTTCTTATTTATATTCCAAAAATCTATAGCTTTGCAACCCAAACGTATAGATTAAGAATTAATTACAGCGCATATAACTAATCAAGCTAAATTCGTCGGAGCTAATTTAAAAACGCGCAGGGATTAGTGAATTATAAGTGAGATTAATTTTATAGCATAATTACTAACGAACTAATTTATGAAGTTATAAACTATTCAAACCTCAAAAATCTTATTGGGACTATCACGACCAAAGTGAAATGTTTTTAAAAATAGTGTTGACTGGTTGCCTATCAATTTTTACATCGATTAAGAATTAAGGAGTAAAAATCTTAACGTTGAGATACCAAACCGTGTAAAGCGTAGAAGTAGAATTAGAAAAGTTGAAGATACTAAAACTACAATTCAAAGGTACTTAAAATGCCAATACAGGACTTATCATAAAGGAAAGTTCCATCAAATGCTTTCTATTTCCTATGATAAAACACATTCCTGAGAATACTCAGGAATCGAGCAAAAACCTTGAAACGATCAACAAACAACTTTCGCAAACCGGAAGGATTTGTGAAATTGAATATCTGCGCGAGGAACCGGAAATTTCTAGTTTCATCCAGTTGGGTGAGGTCATTACGGCTGGCTTCACAGTCCTACTCCAAGACAGTTGCCAATTAGGTACTAACTGGATTGAACCGGACCGGCTGCGGCTGGAGCCACGGAGACCTGAGTGTCAGAGTGTGCCGCGAGCTGCGGTTACAGCGGGGCGGCTGAGCCAGCGGCTTGGCTCAGCTTGGGAGCTCTGGATCGACCCGGACCGGCTGCGGCTGGAGCCACGGAGACCTGAGTGTCAGAGTGTGCCGCGAGCTGCGGTTACAGCGGGGCGGCTGAGCCAGCGGCTTGTCTCACCTTGGGAGCCCTGGATCGACCCGGACCGGCTGCGGCTGGAGCCACGGAGACCTAAATGTCAGAGTGTGCCGCGAGCTGCGGTTACAGCGGGGTGGCTGAGACAGCGGCTTGGCTCAGCTTGGGAGCCCTGGAACGACCCGGACCGGCTGCGGCTGGAGCCACGGAGACCTGAGTGTCAGAGTGTGCCGCGAGCTGCGGTTACAGCGGGGTGGCTGAGACAGCGGCTTGGCTCAGCTTGGGAGCCCTGGAACGACCCGGACCGGCTGCGGCTGGAGCCACGGAGACCTGAGTGTCAGAGTGTGCCGCGAGCTGCGGTTACAGCGGGGTGGCTGAGACAGCGGCTTGTCTCACCTTGGGAGCCCTGGAACGACCCGGACCGGCTGCGGCTGGAGCCACGGAGACCTGAGTGTCAGAGTGAGCCACGAGCTGCGGTTACAGCGGGGTGGCTGAGACAGCGGCTTGGCTCAGCTTGGGAGCCATGGATCGACCTGGACCGGCTGCGGCTGGAGCCACGGAGACCTGAGTGTCAGAGTGTGCCGCGAGCTGCGGTTACAGCGGGGTGGCTGAGACAGCGGCTTGTCTCACCTTGGGAGCCCTGGATCGACCCGGACCGGCTGCGGCTGGAGCCACGGAGACCTGAGTGTCAGAGTGTGCCGCGAGCTGCGGTTACAGCGGGGGCGGCTGAGCCAGCGGCTTGGCTCAGCTTGGGAGCCCTGGATCGACCCGGACCGGCTGCGGCTGGAGCCACGGAGACCTGAGTGTCAGAGTGTGCCGCGAGCTGCGGTTACAGCGGGGGCGGCTGAGCCAGCGGCTTGGCTCAGCTTGGGAGCCATGGATCGACCCGGACCGGCTGCGGCTGGAGCCACGGAGACCTGAGTGTCAGAGTGTGCCGCGAGCTGCGGTTACAGCGGGGTGGCTGAGGCAGCGGCTTGGCTCAGCTTGGGAGCCCTGGATCGAACCGGACCGGCTGCGGCTGGAGCCACGGAGACCTGAGTGTCAGAGTGTGCCGCGAGCTGCGGTTACAGCGGGGGCGGCTGAGCCAGCGGCTTGACTCAGCTTGGGAGCCCTGGATCGAACCGGACCGGCTGCGGCTGGAGCCACGGAGACCTGAGTATCAGAGTGTGCCGCGAGCTGCGGATTCAGCTAGGGCGGCTGAACCAGCGGCTTGGCTCAGCTTGGGAGCCCTGGATCTCCCTATAAAACTATGATTTGGATGACGAGAGAAATATTTTCCGTCAAACCTAAAGTTAAAAAGTTATTAAACTACATAACAATTTTTTGAGTGGAATAATTATTAATTATTAAACTCAAGGAGTATTAGATACACAAAAAAACTATACTGAGCTGATAATTGGTTTATTTATCCCCCAGAGAAGACTGAATGGATAGGAGAGGGATATCGTGCTTTTGAATCGGTCTCAGTGAGTGACAAGGCTACCTAAGGCATCGTAACTCTCTACATTCATAGTTCACCTATTTTTGAGTTTATAAGATTTGCCTAGCCTATGTGGCATCAGATTTGTATATTTTAATTTAGTGTTATACCTTTATTGCTCTCCTTACGGTTTATGACCCTCACGAACATTTCTGTGAAAATATTTTCTTGAAAGTAAAAATTTCATTAATAATCCCAACGACCCATGAGATTAGCAGTGACTTGTGCAATGGCTCAAAACTCAAAAACGGTGTTTTATTAAAAAAAAATTGAGAATTGATGAACTGCTGGGTTTATTTCTCTCTTGGCCGCATACTGGCCATGCAGTTAATATTCCTTAGTAACTATTACATTTCTTATTTGATTGTAACTTATTGGAGGAATAAATAATTATTTCATTGTTTCAATTTGTAATTTATTGTGTTTTATTGATGACATATAATTTTTATAATTTACAACTATAGGTTCGCACACAAAACTTTGGATTATACGTTTGTTCCATATTGGATTTCGTTATAATTTACTGTTCATAAATGGAAACTAATAACTATTTTTGGCTCTTTAGAAATTACTCGAAATCAATTGTAAATTAGTTGTTAAGAAAAACAAAAGTGTATCGGAAACATAATGAGCTAAGGACAATTAATGAAAAACATTAACCTTGGTCATAATTTCTTTTCAAGGCATCTTAAGATTTTACTTCGTACGTTTGATATTTGAGAGGGATAGCAAACGTACAGCCAGCAAACGCGCTTAATAGAACAGACAGCCATAAGGTCCAAGGGGACCATTATACTTTCCAGCTTAGTATCTGTATATAAAGCCCAAACTACCCGTTACTTTTGAGAAAACCAAGTCTGACCCCAATCAACCCTATAAATGAATGAAAGGTCTCGGTGAGAAACACCGAGGAATAATTCTAGTTTATTTATAAAATTTTCCCCAAGGACACAAATATAAAAAGAAGGGCTAAACAGCTAATGCATTAGTTTTTTTATATAATTTGTTTACTTTTTCCCAGTAAAGCGGGACAGCATCAGCTAGTATGCCAGTATAATCAAAATATTAACTCAATCAAAAATACAGTATAAATTTTAAAACTTTAAGGGTTTTGGTAAGAACAAATGAAAATTTTAAGTTGAACTTTGTCTAGTTTTGAATTTACAGTTTCAATAATGAATTCAAACCCTATTCAGTCTTCAGTAATGAAGTTGATGATCTTTACTTCACAACTGCTAGTTTACTTGACACAACATGAAACGTGTACAATAGCACAGATTACAGCCTATTAAACTTAAAGCTAAATTTCCCCATGTAACGCCTGGTTATGTAATTCTACATAAATACTTCAAATCGCTCATAAAGTCATAAACAAAGTTGGCACTAAATCCCGTGCACTTATTCTTTTAATGTAAAGCTATGATAATAAAACAATTTATGGCAGTGAATAATAAGTCAATTTTATATTTTTGAACCTATATGGAATATTCTGCACGCTCTTGGGAAATCAAATATTAAATTCAGCTAATACCAACAGCAGCATGTAAAGAGATTCATTTAGTCTAGTTGCTAAAATGCATTTTGAACCTAAACCTGGAAATAAGGTCCACCCGAAGTTTTTTGTTGATTTCTGTTTCTTCAAGACCTACATAATTCAGATCTGCCCCACTCAGAGCAGAACCACTCAGGGTGCCACCCACCCCCCCCCCCCCACCCCCCTGAGGGTGGCTCAGGGGTGCCACTTTGTCACCCTTGAGCAAATTCAAATATCCAAGATGGTGGCCAAGATGGCTTAAAACCGTATAACTTTTAATAAAAGGTTCCTCACTGCATTTTTTACGTGCATTTTTGAGATATTGGCCAACGCCTATCATCGTTGGGTGGCTAATCCTATATTTTGAAGGATAATATTTTTCGGCCGCCATCTTGGATCCGCGATATTGGACATAAACTTTATGTTTTTTTTAAGTAAAGATGGTGTTGTGACGCGTCATTATGAACTATATTTTTACGCTGATTACAATGCTGAAATCCGTTTTTGAAAATTTGCATCCGTCAAAAAGATATACTTAAATAAAATTTTATCCCTACACATTTCTTGTGGACGTTTCGTATTTTCAATATTTTTTGGGATTATTTTCCTGCTATCTCTCATTATAATAAAGATATGTAGTTCGTTTTGGTCTTAAAATACTCAATGAAATACCGGCTTTCAAAAATTGAATTTTTAATTTCATTTAGACATATAGCTCATCTATCACGTGTCCGATGTTGATGATTAATATCTCAAAAGAAAGCCGGTATTTCACTGATTGTTTTAAGACCAAAACGAACTACATAAAACATATAGCAGCTGCTTTACGAACTACATATCTTTATTATAATGAGCAGGAAAAAAATCCCAAGAAATATTGAAAATACGAAACGTCCATAAGAAATGTATAGGGATAAATCTTTATCCGTGCATATCTTTTTAACGAATGCGTATTTTCAAAAACGGACTCCAGCATTGCAATCAACAGAAAAATCTAGTTCATAATGATGAGTCACAACACCATCTTTACATTTAAAAAAATAAAGTTTATATCCAATGTGGCGGATTCAAGATGGCGGCCGAAAAATATTATCCTTCGAAATATAGGATTAGCCACCCAACGATGATAGGCGTTGATCAATATCTCAAAAAATGCACGTAAAAAATGCAGTGAAGAAACTTTTATTAAAAGTTATACGGTTTTAAGCCATCTTGGCCGCCATCCTATATATTTGAATTTGCTCAAGGGTGACAAAGTGGCACCCGGCAGATCTGAATTATGTAGGTCTTCAAGAAACAGAAATCAACAAAAAACTTCGGGTGGACCTGACTTCCAGGTTTTTTCAACTGCAACCAGACTAATTGTAAAAAAAAATATAAAATATACATATTTAAAATCAAAACACTGTAAGTGTTTCTATGAATGAAAGAAGTAATATTTGCCTCATGAAGCGTATCCTTCTTTCAAACACTGATAAAAGAAAATTAACGAATATTGCTTTAATAGACCTATCTCGTAGTTTTTGGTAAGGTACCAAATTTGGTATGAAATAATGACTTATATTATTGATTTATATTAAATAAATGATAGGAAAGAAAAATACCTAATGGTCCTTTACCTTCTAAGGGATTGGGAATACCAGTGTATCTTGATTTTAATTTCTGTTTGCACCAAATATTCAGCTAATATTTTATTTGTAACTTGATGACAACAGCGTGAGGCCGTAAGGCAAAATGAAGTAGGTGGGATTTTCAGATGCATGATTGTAGCTCAAACTTCTAAGGTTATAGAACTGTTACACATCATGTCTTGTGATACAGATATCAAACATGTAATATAACTTTTGACTTTCTATGGATTCTAATAAAGTATTGCCGCATGTATTTTGACGTATTCTCTGGTTTGAGTTGGTTCTCCGGTTTAATAAATTGCATTAGAGCGTACACGTGGGTTAAGTGAAGCACTCAGACTGTTTTTAATAGCCACTTTAATTTGAGCCAGACGCTCGAAATCTAATAATGAGTTGTGCAACAAGAATCAGTTACCATGAGTCACTTAGCAAGCAAATATTCACTGCAGATGGTGTATGCTATCGTAACTAACCATGAATTTATAATTTTTTTAATGTTGGATACAGTTCGTTTCTTGAGCTATGGCCTACTATCTCCGTTGCTGGAGCTGTTAAACGTTGTTTATTCTCATTTATAAGGGACAATTTGTTTATTCTCATTTATAAGGGACAATTAACAATGTAAAATACATTTAAAAAACATCAAATATGTTTGTTTGTAAAAAACAATAGGGATATAAATAAACAGATGTTATAAAATGTTATCATGTCAGGCTAGTACGACGTCACAGATCAGCTATGATGATCTATTGACTTTCACTCCACTCCAACTGCTTCAGGTGTAAATGATTCCCATAGCTGAAGATAAAACGGACAAACTATAATATAATAATGAGATAAATAGACGAAGATTATTCACATGAAGTACTCGTATTTTAATATTTCATCAAACGGTGCCATCAAAAGTTGTTTTTTCTTAGCTTCAAAGGATATTTAAACAGAGTCTCGATTACAACTTATTGCTATGAATTCAATCTGCAGCCCCTAGTTTCAACCAGTGTAATTGTAAAGCACAACGTGTAACTGATATTTATGGGGGCCAGCGCTGGAGATATCCGGTAACAATGGGGAGAATTGAATTGTGGCGTCACAGCTTTCAGCTGCTCGTATTTGGCACAAGTCAACTGTTCTGACACCATCAAATTAATAGGGTACTATGCCACGGCCAAGGCTCTGGTGTCTCGATTAGCTGAACCGTGGATGAGCGTCAATAGTTCGATTTGTCGGCGCTGGAAATGCTCAAAGGAACAAATTACAAAAGGAATAACGTGCGGTTATCGTGTTGAGAGAGCTGTACTTTATGATAATATGGAATATATCACATTTTAAAATATATTAATTACAAGTAAATAAACAGTGATCTGAGCAAATTGTAGGATGAAATCGAAACATATAGACAGACAGGATATATGAAATACTGTACAGTATAATCGTAATATTATAATATTTTATACAATAACTAACTGGTGTTTCAACTGGTTGGCCGTAAAATATATAAAACGTTATTTATTTACGCTCTTGGAATACCAAATTTAGACTTTATTGCACAATATACTCACTGAGTGTATTGTTAGCTTTAACATTTAGTAAAATAAAGTAACAATGTGAAGAAATAATTATTTCTGTGTTTGGCAAGTCACGACTTGAACCCCTTCTGTTTTTCAGGTACAATAGCCTAATACAGAATTATATGAAATCGCCTAAAAATAATCATAAACTGTGATTGTTTTAAGACGATAAGTCTACAGAAATGCATGCCATAGTGGAATACTCCGGGTTGTAGAATGAAAAGTCTCTATCTCTGTTTTCTTTGTTAGATAAATAGAAAATTAACTGGGTTTTTGCTTCCTTGCTACAAAGAGTTTAGAGACGAAGCTGTATTGAGTATTCATAGAGATCCTCGATTGCTGATATTTCTTTGATCACAGTCATTCCTAAGATGCTAACAGTTCACCATACACGGAGTTTTCTCGTGGTGAATTTAAAATGATTGCTTTTCATAACGCATCGACAGTGTATTGTCTTTAACCTCCCCACCCCCCTTCCCTTAGTTTTCTCTAAAAGAGGTATTTTTCTGACAATTTAAAACTAGTTTTGTTATTGTCCACGCTAACGGTATTTTTACCATAAAAACACTGCTAAGGGATAAAAAACACTGATATGGTAAAGCGGTCCTAGTCCCTCAAATTTATTGGGAGGATGCCGGGAATCTAACTGGCAACCTTTTGAACTAAAATTAAAGGCGCTAACTATTTGGTTATACTTATATTACTTTTCTACTTATATTATACTTTTTGGTAAAATAATTTTTGTTATAATAATTAACAATCATAATAATAATAATTATAATACAATTGTTATAATAATTCAGTATCTCGTTAACCAATAGACATAGAACAATGATTCAAAATACTAAATTATTTGTTTTTTCGAGCTGAATTCAACTGTATAAACCAAAATTAGAATATTTTAATTTTCCTACATGAAAAATTCAATAAACCCCATTTTTTGGGGTTTACCCCCCTCAACCCCCTTTCCAATGGTCCGATCGGGCTGGTTTTCAATCATAAATGAATAATTACTACTTTACACGTCCATGCCAAATTTAATTCAGATCAGACCATTTTTGCGAGGGTTATCGAGGAAACAAATACATAAGTATATACATTTATATACATATATATTGATACATATATATTTATATAGATTTGAACGTATGGGTTTTTTGGCTTCTGAGGGCCTCAAAACTAAAAGTTATCATGGTCTCGGGCTTGGAGATTACCATGAGACCTACAGTAATAGCTCTTTCCTTAAAAGAGAAATTCGCCAAAATCCTTTATTTAACTTACCATAAATCAATTACTATTCAATGTATATTTATCAGATGATACTCAATAAATGCAGAATTTTGTCCTCTACAATTCTTGTACTTAAACTTTTTATGTAAAATAAATAGTTTTTTACTTATTTGCAAAAGAATAAAAAATGGCCCAAAACTCTGATATTTTTGTGGTCCCAGGTCGAAAGCACACTAGGAAAAATGGGACAAACTTCAAATTCATATTCTTGGATGTAAAACGGAAAGATTAAGACGATTTCCAGCTTTCCGGGAATTTTGTCAAGGCATGACAAATTTTTGATCTACTTTTACTGGCCTATTAGTAAAAGTACTTTATTTTATTTGCAGACAAAGAGAGATTACTAAAAAGATATTTAGTTAGCTCATTTCAATAATAAAACTGTTTAGTATCCGCCTCACAATTCTGAGACATTTCATGTTCAAATACTACATTAGGTCAGCAGGCACAGTGCCTACTGCACCGCATTATCGACAGAGTAAATTTAAAATGAAAACATAAACATTATTTATAGTTTATGCTAATTCGAAACCCTCTTTTAACACGTTTATTATATTATTGTAAGATACTTTAAAGTTTTACACCCTATTTCAAACACGACTGACTGGAACGGGTTGGATAAACTTCTGTTCCCACGACTTGAGGGTCACTAGTTCGAGTCCTGGTGTTTCGAAACTGGCTCCGGTTACAATTTATCATGGGACTACAAACTTGTGCAAACTTATGCACGGAGGTGTCCGTAAGATAGTAACAAGACAAGGGGTTGGACCGTCTCCAACCAAAACGTTAAAATTCCACTGAAGTTGAAAACAGAAGAAAGGAACAGACGAAACGTTCATTGGAAATACATCCAACGATTGTTTGTTTACGGTTAAAACTCTTACTGTAAATGTCCTGGAAATGATAAAATAAACTGTTGAGATTTCCACCCAAACGCGAACGAGGGGTGTAAATGCGTCGGTCACAGGAAGCGTTATCAGTGGGATGATAAGGCAAGTTTATGGTGGATAATCCTGAACAGGAAATGTGCGGGCCTGCCAATGTCGTTAAACGCTGTACATCCAGGGGAGGGGCGAGGGCCAAGGGGTGTCACATAGCAAGGCGATCGATGGAGCTGTAAACTCTGAGTGATAAATCAGTCTTTTTATGTGGCTGGCGCATCGTGAAAGTGAAAACAGTTGAATTCTTCATGTAGCGTAAATCAAACTCAATTTTGCCACGGAACGAAATTTCTTCCGAAAATAAAACATAATCCACGTTAAGTGCATTTTAACTGCAAGGGGTTTAGCTACTTTACTGAAAAATCAGATTGCAAACATATTTTCCATCAACATAAATAATGGTAACTAATTAAACAAAAAGTTTCACTTAAATGTACAAACGGCAGCACACTATGAGTGCCGTGGCAGGGTCCAGTAGTTGGTGTCCTTCCTCCGAACATACTATACTTTATTTAGATTTTTAGATGTGGGCCATAAATTACTAACGTATAGCCCAGGTAGTGTTCTGGGCTCTCGCCCTGTCGGCCCGGGTTCAATTCCCGGCCGCGGCTGTAAGCAATTTTATCGTACGGCAGTGCTCCCGTGGTTCAGAAGTCACGTTAAGCCATTGGTCCACCTGCGTAGAAAACAATAATGTGTAGGTATTAAGGCGAAGAGACCTGTCACATAGTTGATGGCCTCCCTCTACTGAAAGCCATACGATAATTTAATTTTTAATTAACGTATTCATTAACTGATCGCCGGGAGCGTGAATTTTAAACTAAAATATCACTTATAATGTGAGGGAAATTGTCATGTTACAACAAACAATTTTGTTGTAAGTCCGGAAAATATTTTAAATTCTTGGAGAGAATTCTAAAACGACAGTAGCGAACAAATTGTAACATCTATTTCAGAGAAATTAAAACAGCAACCTTTGACCAGATATATTGAAATTAATGGTCTTTAAATTCATATAAAAAACCTGAATATATATGTTGTGTTGGTTCATTAGATGTTACATTGCTATTTGTAAAAATTGCTAAAAGGTAGCCTACTTTATAAGTTGAATTCAGGCCAGGTATTGTTTAGCTCACTTGCATAAGCCATTAAAATGTTTTCAAAGTTCAAGTTGATAAGGTTTATCAGTTGCCCATAATTTAAATGCGGAAAATATTCCCCGTAAACTATTCCCGTATCATATTTTATCTGCTGGAATTGACACTATGCATAACTGAATTTAACCCAAAACAAATGTCTGGTGCAATTCAAACAATGTTATATTTAGAGTATACATACGAACGTTACATACATATGTTACGTGAATGATACAACGTTAATGGAGTATCTTTTCCACAGAAGCAAGCTGAAGTTCCGATGATATATTTTTAAGAAATAACAACGCTAAATAAAGTATAATGTGAGATTGAAACCATTTTGAAAACTACAGTTAGCTGGCAAATGTTGACAGAAACTATCAACTAAAAAAGATTCTAAACACATTATTCTACATAAATATTACACACAAACGCCTCTTTGTGGCGGAGCCCTGTAGGAGATTCGAAAAATTCCTTCTTAGCGGGTGCCTACGCTACAAGTAAAGTATATGTGCAAAAAACCTTCGTACGCCTAGGTAGAACGGTTTAGTCTAACTGTTGATTGGAGTTCCGAGACTATAGGTGTAGATGACCAGATTTTATATGTTAATGCGTGGAAATAAGTAGAGACAGGTATTCTTTATGGTACCAAGAATAACTGATAACATAATCAGCGATTATTTTTGAAGAGCGAGTCAATATTTATTTTTACTTTCGCCAGGTATTTTTTTACAAAAATCTACAAATGATTGAATACAATTAGTGACTTCTAGGGGAAAATCCCTTAGAAAATCAAATACAAATGCCGAATATTTTACTTAAAACACTGAATGATATATTAATACGCTAGGGGAAGGGATTTTCTTTCTTCATAACTCGGATATATCCGGATGTATGGGTTACATCCTCATAACATTTGGATGAATTTTACGTTTGAGGCGTCAAATTTAAGTTATTTTGAAATAAATTCCTGGTACGTGTCAACATATTAAGTGAGTTCATACTTAAGTATAGTAAAAGGCGGATTTTTGAAACAGTTGAGCTATTTGTCGACACTCAAACAAACTCAATTCGACATCTTTACAACCAAGCATTTGGACACGGTTCGGAAACGTTCCAAAGATTGACCTTTGATTGCAGCAATTATTATTTGTATCCCCGGGATAATCGTGACTACCTGTGGGCTAAGGTCTGTGGGGTATTAGACATGCAGGCTACTTAACTTTCAACACAAAAATGTGAACAAATCGTACTGTCGTCAAGTGTCTAACCTTCAGTTGACTTACAAATGTACCATGGCCAATCATAGTGTACTTATTATGGGACCTCCAATCGTGGCTTCGTTTTTATCCGATAAAGGCAAATACAGGCTGCGACGGAACCAGAAGTGGGCCTCTCGCTGACGTCACTAACTCTGGTCCACGGGATGGAAGTGTGCGTAAATACTCGTTAGTTTTGATCGGTTAAGATAAAATATACTTTTCATGGTTGAATGATTTCAAAGAGAACTTCTTAGTATGAAAATATTTGAGGTTAACTTTGTTACACTTAATTGCCGTGAGTACAGCAAACTTTGTTTTTATTGAGTCGGCAAATAGTACAACCACTTATAACACTAACAAAACCGGCAGAGGCCATCAAATAAAACCGGGATCGGATCTTAGAAATGAGAAATCTTCCCATCACCCACAGTCTGCGCTCAAAGGTTATGTTAATATCACCTATTACCTGGCTTTAAACCAATATGTTATAACTTAAAAAAAAAACAGAGGTTTTAACTTCTTATCCTAAAGGCCCTAATTTAATGAATTGAAAAATAAAAAAATCTTTCCTTCGACCAACGTATTTAAAATAAACCATGTCAACATCAATCATATGGCTTTGAATGAAGTATCACCACGACGCATGTTTTAATCAAAGCAGGCTCTTTTATGCCAATGGCAGATATTTTACTCTATTTCTCATTTTCTTGTAAACTTCAAGGAATTTCTGTATTTTTGCGAGTCCCTGAGATCAAGGCCTTTAATTTGAGCCCGCTCCTATCATCCTGCGTCGTACTTATTCAAATATTCCACTTGCGTTATTGTAGATGGAAGATAGTTGAGATTGAAATATTGAAAACATAAGAAAAATATCGAGATTCAAACAAAGAAACTTAAAGGTGTCATTTGCTATGATTACTCTACCTGTAGTCCTTAAAGTCATAAAATAAAGAATTTTCCGTTGAAAACAATAGAACAAATGGCACCTGAGGTTATCTTTCCCTCGTGACGATAGTAATTTGATGACGGCTCATTTTGTTACGATGAGTAAAGTAATTTCTAGGCAGTTTCTAGGAAGCGAATGTTTAAGTATAACTAAATTAAAATTGCTGACCACCTTACTATAATTTTAAAAACGTATTTTAAAGCAAAGATAAATTGAATAATGACGAGGAAATACAATATACTTGATTTTTATGTGAAGATTAAGTTTGAGGTGAGAATTCTAGTAATAGAAAAATCATACTTGTATTTATTTGCACATAATGCATCTTTTGTCAATCGAGTTCTTTTGCAAGTTAACTTGCATTTTTACCTTTGGTTAGATATTGATTAAGATCCCATGACTTTGAAAATCCATACAACACCCAATGCACTTTTAGAAGAATTTATTTCTTCTAATTCCACAAAGGATGTTTTTGAACTTTTATGCAAGGATTATAGTTATACCATTTAAAAAAAATAACAGATCTGAGTAATTTAAAGTAAAAAAAATTATTCAACACTCAATATTAACGTTTTTAATGATATATATGGAGATTAAAATTTTTAAAAAGGCTTTATCTCAATTCGACTCAAACTGCGAAGTTGCCGAACTTTCAAGTTAAATTCATTGTTTGTTGCTGTCAGTTGAGGTCTTCTTCTCGAAAACTTTCTTGCTAATCACATATAGATAGAAGGCAATTTCTCCTTCGACATTAAGGATGAGTAGTAAATTTTACAATTTTTTTTCATCTCTATTTATGAGTTTTGAATTTGATAATAGCTGGAATACTCCAGTTATGGGGTTTGGGCCGCTTTCGCTTAAAAAGCGGTTAGTGCACTTGTCTGTAAAATACCTTTGAGCGTTGATATAAAAAAATGTAAAGCAGTCAAATTTGGTTAAACTTAACAGTAAACTCGTGTACAAAAAACAGAGATAAATCAACACAGGTAAATAAACAGATGGAACCCGGTTTATTTTAATTATCAGGAAAAATATCGGCAAATATTTATTTTTATGATAAATTCTACAGAACTATTTGTTAATGTAGCTCAAAGATTGTTGATTGTCTGTGGGAAATTATAAACCCAGACTTTGCTGTATCTAGGCTTACCCCCACCTCAAAACACTGTCAGTAATTTCAAAACCATAATGTCAGTAAAAAATCAAAGTGCATCGACAAAATTGGGTTATTTTAATGCTGATAGTGCTGTCCATCCATTTTAAAATTAATTAGAATTCAGGAGGTTTCACAGAAATTCTCAACTAGAAATTCTCAATTCTCAATTACATACAATAATAGTTGTTTGAATGTAGACTACCTAGACTCTTTTGTTAAGAAACAACACAAGGTTTTGTAAATTGAATTTAGACTGTATGACAATAATCAATCAGCTCTTTTTTAAGAAACTTCTATTTAAATTATTTTATATTGGCAACAAATACCTCAAATTAAAAGCAACGACCTCATTTGGTAATTATTGTTTATCTCCTTTGATATCGTAGTAAACATGTAGATACGAGAACGGGTAGTAATTTATCAATTCATCTTTTCCTCCAATCTAGCGGTTTCTGAATATTTCTGGTTTGAATTGCAGACGACGGAAGAGAAAGTGTTTGATTACAAAGAGGTCTGAAAAGTTGGTTTTAAGAGGGTTTATTCTACACATAAACAAAAAGTGTCGTCCAGCAATTAGTGAACAATATTTAGTTTAAAAATATATAATTATGCTATAATCAAACCACGTCTTGAAGTCTATTACAATTGTTCATCTTCAAGATTAATCAATGAAAATATCCACGTATTAGTTAGTTCTAAATCCTATAAGGAAAAGTTGTTACTCCCTTTTCAAAAAAAAAGTTAAGGAGATTACCAAATAAGGGGGGAAAATATTATTTAACTACACCTCATAAATTATTGCAGGAATGTATTTTTCCTTGAAACTTTCGATTAACAATGAAAGGAGGCTATTTTTACATGTTGTAGTAGATAATACTATACAAGGATGTAAAAAGTTGGAATGTTTATAATGCGGAGAAGGGGGAGAGGGTAAGCATGAATATGAACTACTGACCGTGTCATTTGCACGCGATAACAATTTACTGGTACTTAGATTTTAATGAAACTGTGTAATTTTCATTGTGATAAAAACAAATTATGAATCCATATCGTGTCATGGACGACAGAAATCTGGTAATTAACTGAATATTCAATTTAGGAAGAAATAACTTTTCAATTTTACTACGTTCGAAATCACTATCGGTATTTCTCTTGGAGCAGCAATGATATAATATCAGCCTCTTTGAACTTTGAATACATTTTGAACCCTTTTTTAAAAGATCCTTGGTACAATACTCCAATTTTTTCGATTAAGTTTATAGTTGAGGTTACAGTATTGTTTCACAACGTACTTTTATTTGTATGAGCACCCGAATCTTAATTAATAGTGTATTGATCAATTCCCAACATAAAAAATATCATAAAATCTGTACGCCAAATCGGCCACTAAAGGCGTATTGTACACTAGTCTGAAGGCATATTATTATTATTGTATTCACTGGTGTTCTGATCTTCTAAATTAATTCCATGTTCGGATCCATCAATATATTCAACAATTTTTCAAAAACGAATATTGAAGTGAAAAGGTAAGCAACATCTGTCATAAATTAAGAATTACACTAACCTTCATTATTATAACAAGTAAAAAATAAAACAATATTATATAATTTTAAAGACTTTTATTATAATATCCTTGATTACGACGTAACTGAGCTTTTGTTCTCAACATACCTTTTAAATTATATATTTATTACTGGATCTGACATCGTAGTCAGAAAGTTTTTGCTGCATTTAAAACTCAATTTAATGTCGCTGCAAATCAGTTCGTCACATAAGCAAGCCATTAAGTCAAGTAATGTATAATAATACTTTTGGCTATAAATTTTAGGTCTGTGATGAACGACATTATCTGCATGTCAGCCTATATCTTCGAATAAACACCATCAGTTTTAGCACACCTCTACATGTTTGTTCTCAGTGGTTGGGCTTGTTTGATAAACAAGGAGAGTGCTAGGACTAATATTTCATGGTTGAAGAGAGAAAAGGGATATTACGAACTGCCACAAGCTTGAAACCGAGCAACAGAGAGTAGGTTCGATATTATTGACATTTTAAACTGTATATAAGTAAGCTAATACTGTTTATAGGCAAACGATATAATAAATTATGATTCCAGTGGAAGTCAGTGAACTGTATGGAAGCTAACCTATAAAATAGGAAGGATTTATCAGCTGTGCTTCAGTTCTACTTTCCAAAATGATACTTATTATGTAAGTACCACGTCATGAAAATATCATGATGTACATATTAAGAACACTAGGTATGTCTTCGCTTTCATATAAAAAAAACCTGCAGTTTTTGTAAACGGTGGGCTCTTCAGGATGAAACCCTATCCGGGTCCGAACTTCGAGAAAAATTGCACAGCTGATGGAGAAAACGAGAATCCTCGAAGAGTTTGCGCATATCAATTTATGCATCCAAATTAGAAACCAACGGACGCGGCATCAAATAGATTATTATCAATTAAATTATACTTCTCTATTTATAGTTAATTATATTACTCTACATTACCGAATTTCCTTCGGTCCTTCACAACAAAAACTTCAAGATGAAGCAAATCACGTATACGAGGTTAAAAACCTAAAGCAAGCTGTAGAATATTAATAATCACTCTACAATTAATTTTATTCCATCCTCGTTAAACGTAGGCCTATGTATGCAGACAAATAGTTCTCAAATGTCTCAATAAAAACCTCTTCGATCTTAGAATGAACACCATCGGCACCATGTTTTCCTCTAGTCGTTTCCATTTAATAAAATTAACTATTTAAATGATGAGAGAAAATTTTGTCAACTTTGAGCAGGCATATATAATATAGCTAGCAAAAAATTGGATATCATTATTAGTTTAATTTTTATAAGTTTATGTTATCTTAGCGTTATTATGATTTTAGTTTGGTTTTCTCCTGATGGTAATTTAGAAGCTTCTGTTTCTTTTCAGACACAAGGCAACTCTTAACGGTATATTTTGACATCTGGTGTCCTAAAACTAATAAAAATCTTCATTTGATAGTTTCTAATAATTGCATGGTTCACTCTTGTACCAGTAACGTGATGCAGGAAAGTAGTTATTGATGGTAACCTTGACATTTTAAGTGTTCAATAAAAATTCGAATTTCATAAAAGTCAATATAAGTGATGATTGTGTTTTGTTATTATTATTTATAGGTGATGATTTAGTTCATTTTTAAGGGTTATTACAACCTAACAACCTAATATAACCCAAGCATTAAATACACTACAGTTTTGTTTATGCCATAATATAGTAATTGTAATAAAGTCAAAATTTGATAGTATCGAATGAAGGATTCGATGTAGGATTCGATTTTTCGAATGTAAGATTCGATGATTTTAATTTATGTTTTGATAGTATGAAATGTAAGATTTAATAGGATCGAATGTAGGATCCGATAGTATCGATTGAAGGATTTGATAGTTTTGCATGAAGGATTCGGTAGTTTTGTGGCACCATTTTTTATCGAACTAAGTCAATCCAAACTGGACTCTAATAACATCGTCTAAAATCATACTAGACTTAGGATGACCACCATCCTCATATTTAACCGCCTTAAAAATCATTACACAA
Organism: Flexamia atlantica; assembly: GCA_035578135.1. Taxonomy (NCBI): domain Eukaryota; kingdom Metazoa; phylum Arthropoda; class Insecta; order Hemiptera; family Cicadellidae; genus Flexamia; species Flexamia atlantica. Next base: position 23,735,762 of record JAQJVK010000005.1, read on the forward strand.
CTTCTGCGGTGTTAAGAATTTCGATTCCACGCTCCAAGAATGACAACTTTCTCAGAACACTGATTATTTTCAGAGGAATCGTTTATTTACAATTATCTAATCGACTTATTCTATCCTTACATTTTACATTTTCGGGCATTACTTACTAAGTATGCATTCTTGCCAGTACAGTTTTATAAATTCCTTTCCAATGTGCCTTCCTCCTTTCCAGACAACGTAACACCAGACTCTTCTTTAACTGATCAGCTTTCTTATTACAACTCTTAAACTATGTCAGAACGTCAGGAACATCGAGTATGTTACTACTGCATTATTACTGACTGGGACTGTGACGTGTCCTGTAATCAAGCTTCTTGGAGGTCACGAATTGTAGATACTTATGAGCGATAGCTTGTGGACGCGGTGTGTAACTGGCGCCAAATCTTAAGGCCCGCGCCGTCCATAAGCCTAACGCTAAAATTATCATTAGTCTTATGGACGGCGTGGGCCTTAAGATTTGGCGCCAGTTATACCTTAGTGAGGATTAACGTCCGCACTATTTAATACTACGTTCATAAGACCGTACTCATAACTAGACCGGTTCGTAAATTGTAAACCAGGCAAAATGGTGGTTCGGATCCCACTTAAAAATGTAGGTCCCTTAGTTGCTATTGGCTGTGGGGCTATTAATTAACAGTCCTGTCTAAGGAACATGTTGGCCTTACTCAGTAACAAGACTACAAGATCGCGCCACAATCATCCTTAACTCATCTTTCATTCATACTTGGCTTAAAATACCTACCTGGGTAGGCCGCCATTCCAACTGATGTATTTAAAGTATCTACATTTTCGGGCCCTATACTAAGTATGCATTGTTGCCAGTACAGTTTTATAAATTCCTTTTCAATGTGCCTTCCTCCTTTTCAGACCACGTTCCACCAGACTCTTCTTTACTCGATCAGCTTTATTATTACAATTCAAACAATGTCAGAACGTCAGAAACATCGCGTATATCACTACATGCATTATTTATGTGTGTACCAGATGTCGGGCCGGTTCAACGTGGCGAAGGCCATGCAGAAGGGCGGCGGGCTCGACAACCCGGCGCTGGACCTGGGCTCGGGCCTCAGTCTGCACCAGGCCGGGGGCGCGGAGTTCGGCAGCCAGAGCGACCTGACCCACAGCTTCTGCCACCTCACCATGGAGGCGCTGCCCCGCGCCGACTACTACATGAACAACAAGGACGCCATGAAGCGGCCGTCCCTGGGCGAGCTGCATGGCGAGCCCCGCACCCTCGACATCGTGAGTTTGCCACTGATTTAGAAGACACTGATTAACTCACTTCATGACTCGTTAGTATTTAGCTACACATTGAGAAAAGAACGGAAAAAAGTATAGCCTAACATTCTCGCCCAAGTAAAAGTTAAAGGAGTCACTACTGTAGGCATGTTGAAAAAAATATTTTATTGAAATTCAGAAAATTTTATTTAAATTGATTTGTTATGGTCGTTAAAGAAACAAGTACCCATGCAATTCTATCACATAACCTCGGTGTCATAATCCCTATTTCATTACCAATTTTATGACTGGACGTGTTGATCCATAAACATTTAACTATCAGACGGGATTTGTATTATTATTTTTTAAAGGTGATAATTTATCAGCTAAATTTATACTAGCAAACGATTCTATTATCGTAAGCATATTTGTTATATATTTTGCTGCACAATACCGTCTTCTAATGTTAAATTGATTAGTATTTCTGAAATAAATATTTTTAAAATGTTATAGTTTGCGTTAAATATTTTTATACATAATTTTTTATATTTATACAACGTTATATTGTACATGAATAAGCGAAAAGCGAAATATAGTACAGATTATTGAATTTTACAGTTCTTTTTTATGATAATTACAAATGAAATAAATATTTATAATCCTTATCACTTTATGAAATATGTGCTGTTTGATAATTAGAGTTAAATTTACCTTTCTATAACAGTCCACACCTACTTCTGACGTTTTTACGCAGCCAGTTAAAAGAAATCAACTAGAATATTTAGTTTGGAAATCTACCACCGACTAGTATGGATACAAATTAGTTTTCCACGTGGTATAACGATAGCAAAGAGTTGTTTTTCACACTGAACCAAACAAAAGTAGACATAACAATCTGAAATATTACAACTCGTCTGTTATCACCCGGTACATCCGCCTGTGGCTTACTTTACAGAGTACAGTAATTGCAAACGCCTGGGGCTCCACCTGTGTTGTGCGAGGTCATCGCGCTGTGGCCTTGACCTAGAGACGCTGCCCGTCTGTTCGTCCGTCCGTCTATCTTATCAGCTACCGGTTACGTTATCACAGTGTAACAGCATGGACCAATACGATTATTTGATAAGATATGCTTTTGAATGATATGCTTGTTTATTTATAAAATCTATTATAAAAAATCTACATCTAATAGTAGATTTGACTTCGTTCCAATTTTATGTGTTCACCCATGTCTGATATATAAAACGAAATTTAAACTACAAGACACTTAAAATTACAAATTTTACCTGATGATATCACTGGTTGATTGCACATCGAGTTTAAATGGCAAATCCTTTGAGGAATTGAAATCGAATATAGTCTTTTTAACAATGCACACACTTATCTATATAGTACTAAATCATAACAGGTATTATTTTCAATTTCGTTTGGATGTCTTAAAACTAAGTCATTTACTAATAGTTTTGTACAGGCAATAAACACGTTATTTTAAAACTGATACAAAATACATATTTATATATACTTACGAATAAATTATACTTCAAAACTTTAAAATGTTTCACTACTATTGTGCTCCATTATAACTTGCACTATCGAAAATGTTTATATATAAAACTTAAGTTAAAATATATCACGTTTGTCTAGAATTTTTCCCAGCCCTGACGTCCGCGATAGGAATTGAGCCAAACAGCCGGGGAAGACGAACGAGGGTTTTCAACTTTCCAGCAGTTGGTATTGTTTGAGTTTAAAACAAAGTTCTCGCACATGTTGTAAACATTTACTTTTTCATTCAGGCTAAAACTTTGTTCAGGGCATACGTTTTATTTTCTCTTTTAAGTTTAGATGGAATTTATTAAGTCAAACACAGCATAATTAGTTAATTATTACTGATCGGTGACTAAATAATATGATTTTCAGCAATCAAATGAACTGAGAAACAAAAACTTAGACAATTTTATAGATTTAACAACAAAAGTTATAAAAATAAATAAGTTATCTGCAGTTGTTTTGAACGCTTCCTCTAATAAACGCAGAAATGTTTACAGAAACATAACTTTTTCTAAATGGACAAAAGACGAAAATAGTGCAATTTTTTGTCAATAGACATTTTTCTGTGTAAATTGCATCCTTGATTCGAACTTAATTCTAATGGGGACATTTTACGTTGAGCAATATTATGGTTTCAAATCAAACACATAACTTGTTCTTATATTCCTCCATCGGGAACTAAACATTAAGAAAAAGAATCAATCTTTCACCAACTTCGATTTTTTTTGTGGGACCGAATAAGAATTGTCTACTTGATTTGTGGCATTTAATTGGACCTAAAGGTTAGGCACGATTATTTATTGTAAATAATATTCAAATATTAATCAAAGACGCTAGAGCGTAGTAAAGCGCAGGACTAAATCTTATCAATAAAACCACATCTAGAAAAAAGATATCGATAGATTAAAATTCATCATAGTAACTGAATTTTAGATATATGAGATCCAATAAACAGTAATTTAATGTCTTTTTCCAGCAATCCGTAATTTACATTATGTACTTTTCAGGGCCTGGAGAACGGAGATAATAAAGCTACAATCCCCGAGGGAACAGAACACTCGGGGATGAAGCTCGGCTGGATCAACGGGGTGCTGATCCCCTGCCTGCTGAACATCTGGGGCGTGATGCTGTTCCTGCGACTGTCCTGGGTGGTCGGCCAGGCGGGCATCATGCAGTCTCTCCTCATCATACTGGCCTCAGCCACTGTATGTGTACTGACCACGCTCAGCATGAGTGCCATCTGCACCAACGGCGAGGTCAAGGGAGGTGAGTAGAGAGACTGTCCCGGGTGGTGGATACTGGAGTCTCTACTGGCCTCAGCCACCGTGTGTGTGCTGACCACGCTCAGCATGAGTGCCATCTGCACCAACGGCGAGGTCAAGGGAGGTGAGTAGAGAGACTGTCTACGGTAGCGGATACTGGAGTCTCTACTCGCCTCAGCCACTGTGTGTGTGCTGACCACGCTCAGCATGAGTGCCATCTGCACCAACGGCGAGGTCAAGGGAGGTGAGTAGAGAGACTGTCCTGGGTGGTGGATACTGGAGTCCCTACTGGCCTCAGCCACTGTGTGTGTGCTGACCACGCTCAGCATGTGTGCCATCTGCACCAACGGCGAGGTCAAGGGAGGTGAGTAGAGAGACTGTCCTGGGTGGTGGATACTGGAGTCCCTACTGGCCTCAGCCACTGTGTGTGTGCTGACCACGCTCAGCATGTGTGCCATCTGCACCAACGGCGAGGTCAAGGGAGGTGAGTAGAGTGACCGTCCTGGGTGGTGGATACTGGAGTCCCTACTGGCCTCAGCCACTGTGTGTGTGCTGACCACGCTCAGCATAAGTGCCATCTGCACCAACGGCGAGGTCAAGGGAGGTGAGTAGAGAGACTGTCCGGGGTGGTGGATACTGGAGTTTCTACTGGCCTCAGCCACCGTGTGTGTGCTGACCACGCTCAGCATGAGTGCCATCTGCACCAACGGCGAGGTCAAGGGAGGTGAGTAGAGTGACCGTCCTGGGTGGTGGATACTGGAGTCTCTACTGGCCTCAGCCACCGTGTGTGTGCTGACCACGCTCAGCATGAGTGCCATCTGCACCAACGGCGAGGTCAAGGGAGGTGAGTAGAGTGATCGTCCTAGGTGGTGGATACTGGAGTCTCTACTGGCCTCAGCCACCGTGTGTGTGCTGACCACGCTCAGCATGAGTGCCACCTGCACCAACGGCGAGGTCAAGGGAGGTGAGTAGAGAGACTGTCCTGGGTGGTAGATACTGGAGTCCCTACTGGCCTCAGCCACTGTGTGTGTGCTGACCACGCTCAGCATGAGTGCCATCTGCACCAACGGCGAGGTCAAGGGAGGTGAGTAGAGTGACCGTCCTGGGTGGTGGATACTGGAGTCTCTACTGGCCTCAGCCACTGTGTGTGTGCTGACCACGCTCAGCATGAGTGCCATCTGCACCAACGGCGAGGTCAAGGGAGGTGAGTAGAGAGACTGTCCTCGGCAGTGGATACTGGAGTCTTTACTAGCCTCAGCCACTGTGTGTGTGCTGACCACGCTCAGCATGAGTGCCATCTGCACCAACGGCGAGGTCAAGTGAGGTAAGTAGAGTGACCGTCCTGGGTGGTGGATACTGGAGTCTTTACTGGCCTCAGCCACTGTATGTGTGCTGACCACGCTCAGCATGAGTGACATCTGCACCAACGGCGAGGTCAAGGGAGGTGAGTAGAGAGACTGTCCTGGGTGGTGGATACCGGAGTATCTACTGGCCTCAGCCACCGTGTGTGTGCTGACCACGCTCAGCATGAGTGCCATCTGCACCAACGGCGAGGTCAAGGGAGGTGAGTAGAGAGACTGTCCTGGGTGGTGGATACTGGAGTCCCTACTGGCCTCAGCCACTGTGTGTGTGCTGACCACGCTCAGCATGAGTGCCATCTGCACCAACGGCGAGGTCAAGGGAGGTGAGTAGAGAGACTGTCCTGGGTGGTGGATACTGGAGTTTCTACTGGCCTCAGCCACCGTGTGTGTGCTGACCACGCTCAGCATGAGTGCCATCTGCACCAACGGCGAGGTCAAGGGAGGTGAGTAGAGTGACCGTCCTGGGTGGTGGATACTGGAGTCTCTACTGGCCTCAGCCACCGTGTGTGTGCTGACCACGCTCAGCATGAGTGCCATCTGCACCAACGGCGAGGTCAAGGGAGGTGAGTAGAGTGACCGTCCTGGGTGGTGGATACTGGAGTCTCTACTGGCCTCAGCCACCGTGTGTGTGCTGACCACGCTCAGCATGAGTGCCACCTGCACCAACGGCGAGGTCAAGGGAGGTGAGTAGAGAGACTGTCCTGGGTGGTAGATACTGGAGTCCCTACTGGCCTCAGCCACTGTGTGTGTGCTGACCACGCTCAGCATGAGTGCCATCTGCACCAACGGCGAGGTCAAGGGAGGTGAGTAGAGTGACCGTCCTGGGTGGTGGATACTGGAGTCTCTACTGGCCTCAGCCACTGTGTGTGTGCTGACCACGCTCAGCATGAGTGCCATCTGCACCAACGGCGAGGTCAAGGGAGGTGAGTAGAGAGACTGTCCTCGGCAGTGGATACTGGAGTCTTTACTGGCCTCAGCCACTGTGTGTGTGCTGACCACGCTCAGCAGAGTGCCATCTGCACCAACGGCGAGGTCAAGTGAGGTGAGTAGAGTGACCGTCCTGGGTGGTGGATACTGGAGTCTTTACTGGCCTCAGCCACTGTATGTGTGCTGACCACGCTCAGCATGAGTGACATCTGCACCAACGGCGAGGTCAAGGGAGGTGAGTAGAGAGACTGTCCTGGGTGGTGGATACCGGAGTATCTACTGGCCTCAGCCACTGTGTGTGTGCTGACCACGCTCAGCATGAGTGCCATCTGCACCAACGGCGAGGTCAAGGGAGGTGAGTAGAGTGACCGTCCTGGGTGATGGATACTGGAGTCTCTACTGGCCTCAGCCACCGTGTGTGTGCTGACCAAGCTCAGCATAGTGCCATCTGCACCAACGGCGAGGTCAAGGGAGGTGAGTAGAGAGACTGTCCTGGGTGGTGGATACTGGAGTCCCTACTGGCCTCAGCCACTGTGTGTGTGCTGACCACGCTCAGCACGAGTGCCATCTGCACCAACGGCGAGGTTAAGGGAGGTGAGTAGAGAGACTGTCCGGGGTGGTGGATACTGGAGTCCCTACTGGCCTCAGCCACTGTGTGTGTGCTGACCACGCTCAGTATGAGTGCCATCTGCACCAACGGCGAAGTCAAGGGAGGTGAGTAGAGTGACCGTCCTGGGTGGTGGATACTGGAGTCTCTACTGGCCTCAGCCACTGTGTGTGTGCTGACCACGCTCAGCATGAGTGCCATCTGCACCAACGGCTAGGTCAAGGGGGATGAGTAGACAGACTGTCTGGGGCGGTGGATACTGGAGTCTCTACTGGCCTCAGCCACTGTGTGTGTGCTGACCACGCTCAGCATGAGTGCCATCTGCACCAACGGCGAGGTCAAGGGAGGTGAGTAGAGTGACCGTCCTGGGTGGTGGATACTGGAGTCTCTACTGGCCTCAGCCACCGTGTGTGTGCTGACCGCGCTCAGCATGCCATCTGCACCAACGGCGAGGTCAAGGGAGGTGAGTAGAGTGACCGTCCTGGGTGGTGGATACTGGAGTCCCTACTGGCCACAGCCACTGTGTGTGTGCTGACCACGCTCAGCATGAGTGTCATCTGCACCAACGGCGAGGTCAAGGGAGGTGAGTAGAGAGACTGTCCTCGGCAGTGGATACTGGAGTCTTTACTGGCCTCAGCCACTGTGTGTGTGCTGACCACGCTCAGCATGAGTGCCATGCACACCAACGGCGAGGTCAAGGGAGGTGAGTAGAGAGACTGTCCTCGGTAGTGGATACTGGCCTCAGCCACTGTGTGTGTGCTGGTCAAGGGAGGTGAGTAGAGAGACTGTCCTCGGTAGTGGATACTGGAGTCTCTACTGGCCTCAGCCACTGTGTGTGTGCTGACCACGCTCAGCATGAGTGCCATCTGCACCAACGGCGAGGTCAAGGGAGGTGAGTAGAGAGACCGTCCTCGGTAGTGGATACTGGAGTACCTACTGGCCTCAGCCACTGTGTGTGTGCCGACCACGTTCAGCATGAGTGCCATCTGCACCAACGGCGAGGTCAAAGGAGGTGAGTAGAGAGACTGTCCCGGGTGGTGGATACTGGAGTCTCTACTGACCTCAGCCACTGTGAGTGTGCTGACCACGCTCAGCATGAGTGCCATCTGCACCAACGGCGAGGTCAAGGGAGGTGAGTAGAGTGACCGTCCTGGGTGGTGGATACAGGAGTCTCTACTGGCCTCAGCCACCGTGTGTGTGCTGACCACGCTCAGCATGAGTGCCATCTGCACCAACGGCGAGGTCAAGTGAGGTGAGTAGAGAGACTGTCCCAGGTGGTGGATACTGGAGTCTCTACTGGCCTCAGCCACTGTGTGTGTGCTGACCTCGCTCAGCATGAGTAACATCTGCACCAACGGCGAGGTCAAGGGAGGTGAGTAGAGTGACCGTCCTGGGTGGATACTGGAGTCCCTACTGGCCTCAGCCACTGTATGTGTGCTGACCACGCTCAGCATGAGTGCCATCTGCACCAACGGCGAGGTCAAGGGAGGTGAGTAGAGAGACTGTCCTGGGTGGTGGATACTGGAGTCCCTACTGGCCTCAGCCACCGTGTGTGTGCTGACCACGCTCAGCATGAGTAACATCTGCACCAACGGCGAGGTTAAGGGAGGTGAGTAGAGTGACCGTCCTGGGTGGTGGATACTGGAGTCCCTACTGGCCTCAGCCACTGTATGTGTGCTGACCAGGCTCAGCATGAGTGCCATCTGCACCAACGGCGAGGTCAAGGGAGGTGAGTAGAGAGACCGTCCTGGGTGGTGGATACTGGAGTCCCTACTGGCCTCAGCCACTGTGTGTGTGCTGACCACGCTCAGCATGAGTGCCATCTGCACCAACGGCGAGGTTAAGGGAGGTGAGTAGAGTGACCGTCCTGGGTGGTGGATACTGGAGTCCCTACTGGCCTCAGTCACTGTATGTGTGCTGACCACGCTCAGCATGAGTGCCATCTGCACCAACGGCGAGGTCAAGGGAGGTGAGTAGAGAGACCGTCCTGGGTGGTGGATACTGGAGTCTCTACTGGCCTCAGCCACTGTGTGTGTGCTGACCACGCTCAGCATGAGTGCCATCTGCACCAACGGCGAGGTCAAGGGAGGTGAGTAGAGTGACCGTCCTGGGTGGTGGATACTGGAGTCTCTACTGGCCTCAGCCACCGTGTGTGTGCTGACCACGCTCAGCATAGTGCCATCTGCACCAACGGCGAGGTCAAGGGAGGTGAGTAGAGTGACCGTCCTGGGTGGTGGATACTGGAATCTCTACTGGCCTCAGCCACCGTGTGTGTGCTGACCACGCTCAGCATGAGTGCCATCTGCCCCAACGGCGAGGTCAAGGGAGGTGAGTACAGTGACCGTCCTGGGTGGTGGATCCTGGAGTCTTTACTGGCCTCAGCCACTGTGTGTGTGCTGACCACGCTCAGCATGAGTGCCATCTGCACCAACGGCGAGGTCAAGGGAGGTGAGTAGAGTGACCGTCCTGGGTGGTGGATACTGGAGTCCCTACTGGCCTCAGCCACTGTGTGTGTGCTGACCACGCTCAGCATGAGTGCCATCTGCACCAACGGCGAGGTCAAGGGAGGTGAGTAGAGTGACCATCCTGGGTGGTGGATACTGGAGTCTCTACTGGCCTCAGCCACCGTGTGTGTGCTGACCATGCTCAGCATGAGTGCCATCTGCACCAACGGCGAGGTCAAGGGAGGTGAGTAGAGAGATTGTCCTGGTTGGTGGATACTGGAGTCTCTACTGGCCTCAGCCACCGTGTGTGTGCTGACCACGCTCAGCATGAGTGCCATCTGCACCAACGGCGAGGTCAAGGGAGGTGAGTAGAGAGACTGTCCCGGGTGGTGGATACTGGAGTCAATATCGGATATTGTCATTTATAAATCATCGGAGAAATTCGTCGTCACGTATGAAACAAACGCTTCTAAAAAGTTTTGATATCTACAGGTGTTTGAAATATACAAACATCAATGCCCAGTGGGTATGATACATGTTCTTCTTTCCATTTTTTGAGCAGTGTGAATTGAAAAATTGTGTTTTTGTTTTTAGAAGTGACCTTATGCCACCAATGATATTAATTTCGTCAATCCTCAATATGACAAGTGAAAAACAATCCAGACAGTTTAGCATTCAATGATAAAAGGAGAGGAATATTTAAAGCCGTTTTCCGATTCATTGTGTTTTCCAATAAATATAAGATAATCTCAGTTCCAAAATCTTAAACTTCGAGTTTCATGAGAGTGTTAACCAAACTTTGCCGATTTGTGCTATTGTTGAGACGAAGTTTGTAGACGGCTCACTTCCATCACATCTACATATCAATTGCTAATCGATACATTGTTATTACGATACAAATAGGTATACATAGTTACGTAGGTAACTACATAGCTTATTCAATAAAGTAATTAACATTTTTATTTCATTTTTTATTTCCATTTGTTTTTAAACTCGTCAAATTTATACTTCCGTGAGTACCTTTTAGTTGACATAGGGGAGATTGCAAAAAAAAAGCTTAAAACATTTTATAATAACTTAAAGTTACATCGGTAAACTTCAATAGCTTATTCAATAAAGAAATTAAAATTTGTATTTCAAAGGTCAACTCATAAACTCAACAATATTACTTTCTTGAGTACCTATCTTTTATTTTATACAGGGAAAATTTCAAAGGAAGCTTAGAATATTTTATAATAACAACATTAAGAAGCTTCATTTTATATTACTCACTAACCAGACTGATATTTAATTTATAGTAAAAGGATTTAATTTATATTGACCTGTATTTCAGTGAGACGTTTTGCAACTGCATCGCTTAAACTTCTTACAATTTTCTCCTTATTAAATATCCAGGTATTTTCTAAGAAACACCCACCTTCACAACTTCAAAACCTCTTGAAGCGAGAGCTATTTTTAATTAAACGTTACATTTTTGTACTCGACTGTAAACTAAATTGAAATAAACTAGATTACTCGGTTGCGGCTTTCCTTGCAATTAACACTTTGGGGATTTTTTTATAAAAGTGCTGCAATCTGTGGTTAACTTGTAGAACTATTTCAAACCGTGTCATGTCTGTTTGATTGTAAACTAATTGAGTTTGATCCACTGTCGACGGATAGCGCCGCTGCTCCAAATAATTATTCAACCCTTTGCTGTACTTAAGTGATTTTTTTTTATTATGAGACGTATTGACAGATCGACATAGAAATGCCTTTAAATTGAAACCTCAAACGTTGAAATCGGTCCGACCGTTATTGAGGTAAGACAGTGAAAACCCTCGCGTATTAATATATTGATTTGAGATCGCCTGCTGGTCGGAAATCAACCAGAAAATATTTGTTTAATACTCGTAGTACATTTATATTTTATATGTTTTTCTCCAGTAAATATCATGATACTGCATTGTTTTACTCTTTGTTGTTATTTCGTAACCCACGTGGCAACTCATATAGCCAATATTATTTTTTTATAACTTCGAATTTATTTGTCTATAATTCTCAAAAAGCTATAGTAATAATAATGAGAGTGTACACATCTACCGGAAAATATAATTCTATCGATGTCCTTGGATTTTTCCTTCAGTGTCCAAGTGCCCACAAAAGGGATCACAAAAATCCATGCATATAGATTGTCATTGCATGTAAGCAGTCATTGCTTGATTGTCAAAATTGAAGCGTTAAGTCATTGTAAAGTACCACACGGTTATTTACAACCTCTCTTAGCTTTCCAATCTAGTTTTCACATTCTCAAGTCTCAATTCCTTCCTCTCACAGAAAAACTATCTTTACAAACTCGACTCCTCGTTGCAGGCGGCATTTACTACATCATCTCGCGCTCGCTGGGGCCCGAGTTCGGCGCGTCGGTCGGCGTCATCTTCGCCTTCGCCAACGCCGTGGCCGCCTCCATGAACACGATAGGGTTCTGCGACTCGCTCAACGACCTGCTGCGCAACCACGGGCTGCAGATAGTGGACGGCGGCGTCACTGACGTGCGCATCGTCGGCACCGTCGCCATCCTCGTCATGATCGTCATCTGCGCCGTCGGCATGGAGTGGGAGTCCAAGGTCAGTTGGGAGAAGTCACTGTGTAAAAGGTAATAGGATTGGATGATTAATTTGTAAAATGACCTGCGACTCCATCACGAAGTACAGTTTCACACTGTACGATTTTTGTCGGACCTCAAAATGTCGGATGTCGGAGAAGTTTTAGTGAAGCGAAGAAATGTATTGAGCCTTTCTCACTATCCGTCAACGATCGATGTTTTGTCGGGCCGACGCCCGGAGGTAGTCGGATAGTACTACTGGTTTGTCCGACAACGGATTTAATTCATCCGACTCATTTGGTATCAGTGGAACATATGATCAAATGGCCACTTTCACACTGTCCAACAGATATACTTCCGACCGCTATATTTTTAACCGACTTCCCCCACCAAAAGGAGGAGGTTATCAATTCGTCTTGGGATATGTTTTTTTTTTTCTAGGGATATTCACCGATTTCTCTGCGATACTTTTACCAATCAACGTGATTCTACCACCAAAATAACCGGGTTGATTTCCCGTAGGTCCCATACATAACATTTTGTTTCAATGAAATATTTATTCAGGAGAAAAATGCTAAAAACCTTAAAAAATTCAATATTTTGAACAACTTTTTGTTGGCAAAACAAAGGTGAACAAAACAAAGTTTATTTTATTACAGCTGTCACATACTTACTTCTAAATAAATCTGTAATTAATTATATGGCATATGATCAGCTGAATCACAATATAATGTCAAAACAGTTTGTCATCATGTTTACAATTTAATATGTTGATTCAAAAACAGTCAATTCCATAAAACAAACTTGTGATTATTACATAATTTTAAAAAGTGTAAACCAAAAAGCTTGACATATTTATGAAAAACTATTATGTAGGATTCTCTACCGTGTTATAAAAAAACAGGTTATGATAAATTCCGATTATTAATAGTCAGTGAAAAATTTACTTATTACGATCAGGTAATGAAGAAGAGTGGTCTAAATCTTAACGTTTTAGTGTGCCTAGGTGATGCATTTGAAAGCACAAGCCACATGCATCAAGTGTTTTTGTGACATGTGATGTGTGAGCATTCTTGCAGTTTCCACTGAAAAAATCCGCTACAAGGTTTTGTAAGTTGAGTTTAAATTTCAACATGAACGTTTATGATTTCCAGTTTGTGTTTCACAAGTTGAAACATGCTAAAAATGATTTTTTCACGTCTTACTAGACAACTTATAGTGCTAACGTGCAAGCATCGCAATTCGAAACCGAGTCTGTCTTATGAGTTAATCCCTGAACAGTTTTGTAAATGTATTTAAAACTGTATTTGAAACGATTTGCCATTTCAGGTGCCGAGCTCATGGTTATCTTGTGATGAAAATCTCTGCAATAAACTGACCGAGAAAATCTGAGGCCAAACTCGAGGGTTTAGAATACAATATTATAACTTTTCACACGATGTATTCATAATATGAACGCTGTGACAGAATTCTAGAAATGTTTTATGGCTATGCTGAAGAGATAAGGTTTTAGTGATTGGTTGATCCGATTTCAAAGTTGTTTTAAGTTTCCCAAAGTAACAATATGATCATCAATTCGAAAAACAAAAAAAGCGTAAATATTTGAAATTGTAAACGTTGTCTGATATATCTGTTCGAGCCTTTAGGATAGAAACGCGCAACTAATAAACAGATTGAGCTAAGCATAGAGGCAATCTATCCCAGTTCTTCAAATACACCTCGTATGCTTTTAAGATGAAAGCTGTTCGAAAAATAAGTTAAAAGCAGATGTATGTATCAAACTGATGTTTTTCATTGAGCTGGATCAAGGGCAGCTGTTTAAAGCTAACCAAAAAATGTTATTGACTATTATAGATTAACAGCTCTAAAACGGTCAACGTGGAAAAACTGGTACATATTCGCGAATATGTGTCAAACCGCGGTGTCAAACAATTACACTCTCAAAAATCTAGTGACTTTTCTATGTTATAGAGCAACTGTTTAGTGATTTGTACACTCCCAATAGTGAAATACCGTGTATATTGTTTTATAAGGTAAAATGGATCTGAATATATGTAAAATGTGAAAATTACGAACCGATTGAGCTGAGACTTTGCCAGTAATGTATTTGGCCCACATATAGGCCAGATTTGCTTTAAAAAATCCCTTATAAAATGAGATTTTATAAGGGATTATGAGGGGGGTATGAGTAATACCTATAGACGTGTAGACTATAACCAATTATAATGTGTACTATATACACTGTAAATGTCCTGGGACTTCGTGGTACAATAGCCTGACCTATCCGAAAAATTAGTTAACCAATAACAGAAGTACAGTTAAGTAATCTACTAAGTGATTCAGTCATCAGCAAAGTAAACTGGAGTAGAGTATTAATGATATTCTACAACTGTTATTGATTCAATCAAAATGAATGAATAATGAATAATGATTTATTCCAGCAATGTAGTACAAACATAAAAGACAAAACTTTCCACTAAAAAGTATGAAATAATTTCTTTTTGGTAAAAAAACAACCGACTTCAAACGCTCTAAAAAGTATGAAATAATTTTATTTTATAATTCAAATTTTGTAATATCCAAGCTCACGTATTTCAAGTCGGCGCGGCTCTATCAATATATGAAAAACTAAACTGTGATGAGTAGTGATTAAATATCTCAGTTTCATCTCAATTATAATTGCGGCATTAAATTTCAGTCGTCAACTCGAAAATTTTGCTTTAAAATACAAATTTTAAAGTATTGTAGACCCACAAATAGATTCTCTAGACTAAATTTAAAACTCTCCTCTCTCTATTTATATGAAATTAACGCACAATTTTTATTTTACTGTTACATTCAAGTAAGCCATACAACAAATACATTCTTCACATGTTATTAAAACTTCGAGCTATTCTGCCAAGAAGATGCATAACTAAGATGTAACATAGAGCCGCGCCGACTTGAAATCCGTAAGCTTGAATATTACAAAATTTGACTTATAAAATAAAATTATTTCATACTTTTTAGAGCGTTTGAAGTCGGTTGTTTTTTTACCAAAAAGAAATTATTCATTTTGCACATGCATTAAAAAGTTTCAGATCATCTGATTGATTAAGAATTGTTTTATATATTTGCGTTGTTTATATTTATATAGTTTTTAAACGTTGTTTTATTGGTCTACCAAACTATAATCGCAAAATAATTAAGCTCAAAAATAACAACAATGGAAGAAATTGACAATGATCTTTTAATCACATTGATTGAATGTAGACCCGTATTGTGGGATAATCGTATTGAAATTGTTAAGGTGCAATGAATAGATAGTAAGTAATTTTAATCCAACTCGCTTCTTCTCAATTCAACATTATTTTTTAAGCAGAAAAAGTTAAAATCAACCTCAATTGCCTATACTTCCCAAATCATTAATAAAATGCGGAAAGAATTATTGGATAACTAATAACTTAAATATGTGCATTTAAATTTTCAATGTAACTAAAATATAACTTTTCATTCGTCTATTAACACAACACATTACGGTTCCATATTTCGATTATTTCATAGATTAGCTGTACGGTATCAAGTAATTGTCAGAATAAGGCCTTTTTCAGGAATCACGAAGATTCAAATTACAAGTTTCTTTTTTCAAAACAACTGTAACTTACAGCTTCATAGTGAACATATGATGCACCAGAAAATTTTAAATTAAAAAACTATATAAACGTAAGGAATACGTACGACTAATCAAGTAAATTAAAATTTAGTCAGTAGTGCAATAGTGGGGCTTCTGGGCCAAAACGCATTAATCAAAAGTGACAGCTACATCCGGTCTGGTGACGTCAGAGGCTGTGACGTAGCTGTGACGTGTAGGGTGGGCATTTAAAGTTTAAATGCCCGGCTGTGCTGGGTATTTAAACTTTAAATGTCCGGAAATGGGTCAAGGTCAGGTGAGGATGTTTTTAAAAAGATCTTGCATTTTCGGAAGATCCGAAAATGCAAGATATTTTTTTTTATTTTACATTAAGGTTGAAAAGTTTGCTCCCAAATTTGAAAAGTAAGTTGTTGTCGGTGGTGAAATTTCTTGCTTATTTTCATTCTTTTTGTTGTTGTTGTAAGTTGGCAAAAATACATTCTTTTCGTTTTGATTGTTTGTTGCATAAAGTTCCAAAGATAAACCGAACCCAGTGGTTATAAGTTGTTTTAGTTCTTCACTAAAAATTTCCAAATCCTTGTAGGTTGTAAGATTGATAGTGTTGTAGTGAATCCCGCGAATGTTGAGAGACATGACTAGAGTTGTTTACTCGACGAGAGGTGTAGCAGGAATGACTATTGCAAAGCCGGTGCTGCGGGTACCTCCGATAGTAGTGGGGGTAGTGGTGGGGGTAGTGGTGGGGGTAGTGGTGGGGATAAAAATTGTAGACGCTTGTTTAATCACTTTGCATTTAATCGTTGCCACAATAGACCGAGTCGATGTTGCAATTCTTCTAGTTTATCCAACCGGTTCTTTTGATATGTTTTGCAACCACATTTACAGTAGCAGAAAGAATTACATTTTGTACAAGCTTTTCCGTCAACTTGATCTTCAGGTATTTTAAAACATTTCTCTTTGCAACAATAAGATAAAAGTGGTACATTATTTCTTTTGGATGACATGTTGGTTGTAGCTTGTCTTAAACAGAACTGAGCCTCTCAACGTTAAGGTTTCGTATTTATATAAAGTATTCGAATAAAACTATCGAATAAAACTATCGAATAAAACTATCGATCAAAATAATCGAATAATACTATCGATTAAAAGTTCAAGGTCATCCGTTTGAGTTTTTAAAAAAATACAACATATCAGTATATAAATAACATATACTGATATTTTGTTTTGTTATCTTTTTATTAAAAACATGTTTTTACAATATTTACAAAGTTATTTTTGTGCGATGTGCAGAGTAAGTTCCGTAGAGTTGTTCCCGCTCATTCCGTGTGACACCAGATATAATGATCCTGGCTGAATTTCCCGCAGATCTTCATTTTGCAGCAACTGGACGAATCGTTTTGGAAGATATACTTGAAACTTTGGTTCATCACCTGGTGTAAATGGTGCATCGGATAAAGATGCGACGACTGCGTCTCCATGCGTTGTATCAACTTTCTTCATTTCATGAACAATATAATGTTTCTGTTCTTTTAATTCTGAACATTTCTTGATAATTAGAGTATTTGATTTTGAATGTAAGTTGAATTGTTCAACTAAACATTGGAGAAACTGTTGTGATGTCATCTTCTTCACTGGAGATGTTGTCTGTTCGGAGTATGGAGTTAGAGTGATACTCGGGGTGTGTTGCTTCCTCGTATTTATAACCTTCGTAACCCCCACCACATTCTTCTTTTTCTTGTAAGTAAGCAGCCAAATGATATGTGTTTTGTAATGCGCATTGAGATTGGTTGTGTTTCGGATCTATTGTAAAAACGCAAATATTTCTAACATCAAAGTGAAAGGTTTTGTCCACTTTTATGTTTAAAACTTCTTTGTTCGTGTACTGTCGTATCCAATTCTTTTTTTCCAATCCTCTGGTGTATATATGCGTAAATTGTTTGCAAAAATGAAACATAATCTTGTGTACATTATTGTACGGTAGAAAACCTTCAAACCAATGGATATGATGAAAATTATTTGTTAACCATCTGTTTGTTATTTTAGCTTTTGACTTTAGTGCATGGATAGAACATGGTGCTTCAAATAAGAATGGGTACGCCACTTGTGTGAGCAAATCTAAAATTACCAATTCTTTTATGATAAATCTATCATCGTTTCCACGAAATGCTTGAAATTCAATAACACAAGGTTTTGCTGCCATTTCTTTATCCTGTCTGCTCATCACGGTGTCTGCTGATCAACTGTTTTCCACACCACGGTAGGTTAGATATATGAACCAGGCCGTACAGTTGTAGGCGCGTTGGTGTATGTTTAACGTGGGCACCGTCCCCAGTAGGCCTACCCCACGGCTTATTCTTTTGTTAAATTACATTGTAGTTTTAACCTAGCAAAGTTTCTTCTTCTGTATTATTGTTGTTGTTGGTTTCTTCTTCTGTATTGTTGTTATTGGTTTCTTCTTCTGTAGCTTCCGTTGCAACTTCAGTAAAAGGTTCAAAGTTTCTTAACTGCCTCCACATTTCCACTTCGTGAGGTATTCTATTAAAGATGGATGTATCTATTGGTCCGTATTGTAAAGTGCTGTCTGGTTGTTTTTCGCATGCATCTACCAGATATTCCTTAATAACAGAGCTTGAAAATACTAATTGTTTCATATACCTGGTAATAGGTGATGTTGCATAGTTTAAAATGTAGAATTCTTCACGTGTTAGTAGAATTTTATTTTCAAATTGTGTCGAGTCTCTAATTCTTACTTGTTGTTGGCCACGATGTTTAATAATGTCAATTTCATTGTCACAATCCAAAAGTCGAATGTTAGTTTTTCTTCCAAAGAAACTGTTCGCTAAATAACATTCAATAAGATGTAGATGTTTTAAAAAGGAATCCCAAGCATTTTCTGAAAATAAAACCATCTTTGTACCATGGCTTAGTATTACTGCGGGAGAGTAGTCTAATGATTTTACCAATCCTATCGACACACTTTTACTCATGCAAGATGAAATAGGATAAAAGATGCGAAGGAAAACTTCAGTTAAAATGTTTGGTGGAATATTTTCTTCAAGTTTTCTTTTCTTTCTTACGTTTGTTTTATTATTTTCCAACTTTTTATTTTGTTTTCCAAACTTTAAAAACTCATCAATTTCTTTTACAACATTTTCTTCAAAATGTTTATCATCATCATTTTCCAATAAAGGTGTTGTTTCGGAAACGCCTTGTACAACTGATAAAGAACTCATTTTGTTTATAATGCTGTAGACGATGTTACCCATACAACTGTAGACAGTCAACTAAACAATTTGCGTTCCCGCTCCTGCTTTTATAACCGAGTGGTGGGGGGTATTTTTTTTCTTTTCATTTTACAACACTGCTTTTACAATACCGGTTAAAGGTGTATATGTAACAATTTTATCATGTAAAATTAAACAATAAGCAGATGTATCTTTGGGTACATTTTGTTCAAATTCCATTTCTATTTTTATATCTACACTGGAAGATTTTACAGATTCATTTTGTTTGGAACAATCAACTACAACAATCGGATAGTTAGATTTAAATTGGTTTGGCGTTAATAAAGGTGTGTTTGTTTTTCCATAATATGAATTTTGGAATCTTGCATACATATCGTACAAAACACTAAACCTGTCTTTTGTAAAGTTTATGTTGAAGTTGTCGTATGGAAAGAATTGCGAGTTTAGAAACACCTTAAAATTTGTAAGTTTGCAATGATCAAATTCACCAGCATGTTAAGTTATTTCATTTCTTCTTTTTGTTTGTAATCCAAATATTACATATCTTGCCTTTTCCAAATGAGTAGAAGTTTTTACAGTCAATGTATGACGTTGTGTTTCCGGTAAAACCGGATATTCATGAAACTCCCAACTTCTAAATGGTATTACGATATCACGATCTGATTTTAAAGTTCTTAATAATGAAATTCTATTCTGATCGTTTAACCGTACATGCGGTACTCTCCAAACAATCTTGTCTAATTGCATTTTCCATTCTAAAGTAGCTTCCGTTGTTCCATCAGGCGCCATAATAATATCTTTGTCGTTTGATGATCTTAACAAAACTAATTCTTGTTTTACGTTTATTATTATTTTTCGGTAATCTTCGGCAAAGCCTAAAAGTAATCTTAAAGGAATGTAAAAGTCAAAATTGCCTGAAGTGTTTGGAGTGATTGTACTGGAATCGGGTGCTACCCATCCTGCGGCGGCCAGCATATTTTTTTCACTCGGTGTTAAAGATGCTAATCCTTTTAATGTACTTGTAATTCCCACCTTTTTTGTTGAATCTACTGTAACTCCGGAAATTTCATATCTTATTTCATCAAACAAATATGCCATGGGGTTATTTATGAACGGTACAGTACTTGCAGTGGTTCCATCCCTTTTTGTTACTCTTCCTTCGATATACAAATAACTTTCACATGGAAGTGTATAAATATCTTGTTGTTGTATGGGAATTCTAATTTCATCATTATTGTTTAATTTTGACGAAGCGTAAGGGTTGTGCGTATGATATTCCTTTTCCCATAAGGTTTCGTCGAATGTCGGACCCTGCGCTATATCCAATATTTCCATTATTAATAAGTTTTAATCCAATTTCTTCTAGAAAACGAATGTTATCACTTGTTAATCCTTCTATAGCTGACGTGCTACTGACTTGTTTACCAGTCAGCTCTTTCTTTTTAAATGATAACCCCATTGTTATACGGTTGATTTTATATGTATTCGTATAGTTATAGGTTCGTCTCTAAAATCAATATGATTTCCGTCTTGATCTAGTATGTTCACCACAATGTCTGAAATAAAACTGGTGTTTAATGGTAGGTACACCAAGTTTTGTGGCTTTTCCACAATTTTAAAACCCGGAGCGACTGTTGGATAGAATGTGTGCAATATATGAGTATTTTCACCATCTCTATAAGAACCATGTATAATATTACATGTAACATCTATACTGTTAACTTTCATTATTGTCACAGTTCTAGTACCTGAATGGTTAATATTAGGTTCTAAAATGTTTGTTGTTTTAGGAAATCCTAATAAACTACCAATTGAATGTTCTTTGCTAAAATCTATATAATATTTACATTTAATTTCAGCTTTCATAGTATTGTTATTTCCTTTTATTGTTATATTATCTTTTCCCATATGATTTTGTATTGCTTCATTTATATCATCAATTTCATATGCTCCAGTGGGTAAACTAAATACTTGTATATCTGAATATTTGTTTGTATTTTTATCTTTTGTTTTGTAATAATGTATTTTGTCATTAACATTTTCAGTAACGTTGGGAATAGAATTATAAGTTGTTATATCTAATAATGCGGCTTCCCATAATTTATCTTTTTCCAAACGTAACGCAGGGAAAAGAACACTTCGCAAAGTAGATGAAGTTCCAGTTAATGATACTGTATAGGAGACATCTTAAAGTTGACTAACGCTTTTTGTTAAAAAATCTAAACATAAATGTCCACAGATTACCGTATCATCAGGTTGCTCTCTTTTATAATTATATAGAACATTTTTAGCTGTTTTAAAGTAATATTGTAGTTCTTTTGGTGGTGGGAGATTACCAAAACTATCAAAGTAGTAAATAGTTGATCCTAGTTTCTTATAACATACCCAATGAGTGCCTGATCCTTTACTATTATCTAAATTTACTATTCCGGTTTCATTTTTCCAAATTTTAACAGGTAATGCATCTTTCATAAACACTCCTCTAAAAAATGGAATTTTTAAACAAGAAACATAAGTAATTAATTCTTTATCTGTTAATTCTTTATTTGGAATTAGTAATTGTTTTTTTCTGTTTAATACACCCGATACGGTCTTAGGTATAATCCTCCTCCTTTTTTTATCATTGACCATATTGTTTGTTTCTTTTTATTTTTACCTGCGGTGGATCGTCGTTTTCTTCTTATATTTCCTCCACGTTTCTTTGCAGGTTTTCTCCTCCTTTTTCCACCTCCTTTCTTCTTTCCACCTCCAAACATCGTTTTACCCTTCATTGCTGCTGATACCGCTAAAGCTGCTGCTTTTTCACCGATACTAGCGTCACTGGATGTTACTCTTTGCCAAGCTTTTTCAGCAAGTGCTCTATCCGCTATTGATCTATTTTTAGTATCTGCAAACTTTGAATATGCTATATCGTGTTGTTTGCAGGCTTGATCAAGTTTATTTATTCCAAGATCTCCTCTAGCAAGTCTTTTTTTCAATTTTGTTCCAGGACCACAATATTGATAACCTCCTGGTAAATGTAGTTCTACAGGTAATAAATCGATAGCTTTATTAACTATAGCTCCAACCGGCTTAGTAATAAGAGAAAGTGCTGTTGATGCTATTCCTCTTCCTCTCTTTATAACGTGTCGATTATGACTGATGCGTTGAACTTTCAACATGGTCTTTTATAGTGAAAGGAAATGCCGATACTTGTTTATTTTATAAATGCTTTATAATGAATGATGCACTTATCCTTTGACATTGTTTATTTATAAGTATGTTTATGGGTAATAAAGTGTTCTCCAGCCTTGCGGTAGGATTGTATCTTCTTCATCATTATTTTTAGAAGATCTTAAACTATTAGTTTCCTTATTTAAAAAATATTTTTCCATAACATTTTGTTTAACCCAATGTAGTTTTTGATCAGATTTTATAGGGTTTATTGTGTTATACACATCATATAATACTACACTTAAGAGTCTTACAATATAATTTACATTAACAGCATCATTAAAGTTGTGAGGATCATCTAAGGCGCTTAATCGCAAGTATTCACAATTAAAATATTCCTTATGCCTATCTTTTCTTAGGCTTCTTTTACGCCATTCTTCTACTGTAACTGCATCACTGTCTCCTATTCCTGTTCCAACATTGGTTAGTGGTCTCCCTTTACAATCAAAGGCTTGTCGGCCGCCTTCTTTTAATACAGGAACTTGTCCAATTGTTGCTACATCAGTTTCATCCGACCCTTTTTTAACATTAGTAATTATTTTTGCATCAGCATCCCATTTTTTATTTTTTTATTTCATTATTTGACTTATTGTAGCTGCATCTGATTTTGCAGTTCCCTCCTTAACGTTAGTTAACACTTTATTTTTGCAATCAATTGACTTAATATCATGTGTAATACAATGATCTGTAACATATTGAAGGTTTACCGCATCTTTCATATCTTTAGGGTCTCCAATATCGTGTATTACAAAGTTGTAAAAGGAAAATTTATCTGTTTTTTCAGGTATGACTGAATGTAAATACTTTTTGGTAACTGAATCTTGATCATTAACAGGATCTGCTATATTGGCTATTCTAAGATCTTTTGCATCATATGCTTTATTATTACTTTTAGGATCATATCTTAAGGTTTGGTTTATGTACCACATTAAATATTCTTTATTTACCGAATCATTCTTATCTATTGGTTTTGGAAGATTTGCAATTCTATAAAAATTAGCGTTATACACTTCATTTTGAAGCTTTAAGCTAGGTAATGTTTCTTTTTTTAAAGTTTTGAAATTTACTGCATCATTATCATCTTTTGGATCATTTACAAACTTTAAACGTTTGTTACTTATATCATAATCTCCATCGGATGTTAGTGGTAAACCACCTCTTTTTCCATAAGATCCTGATTTGCTTCCAGTTTCGGAATACCGCCCAAACTTATCCACACTCATGGTTATACTGAATGTTTAATCGGTTATGCTTGTATTCTATATACTCATATTTTTATGCAATTACTCCTCGATTTCGCAATTCGCCGACCAAAGCTACCCATTCGTTTTCTAAACCGCTATGTCCGGCTTGTTTTGCTTCATATATCAACTTCATTCTATCAACCAATTTGTTTATATCGTTGTAGTATATTATATTAGTATCATACAACTTTTTCAATAATCCTTTTCCTGATAAACTTGATTGATTTGTTTTTCTCCTTTTATGTAAAATATTTATTTCAGCAGAAGATAATGATTTTCTTTTTATGGGTGCCCTTCTTTTTGGTGGGAAAAGTTTAGCAATAATAGTTTTATATTTTTCTGATTTATTTCTATAAACATTGAAATTTTTAGAATAATTTTTCTTATGCGCATTTGTATCCTCCAATATTTGTTTAAAAATGTTTAAATCCTTTTTAGTATATTTATTAGGTTTCGGTTTAAAAATAAGTTCAAACAATCCTTTTGTACCTTTGTATTGTTTATTATTTATAATAATATTGTCATGTTCGTCTACATCAAGCTTGCTATCTCCAATCATTAGGCCATTTTCTTCTATTCTAGCACCAAAAGTATGATACTTTCGAGTTGGTTGTGCAGAATGTAACATTTTTAATACAAATTGTCTTGCAAGCGGCCCTTTATACGCAATATCCGAGCCCAATTTGCTCAAGTTGGATGGATTAATAGGCTCTTCTTCTTCTTGTTGTTCTTCGCTTGTAGAAAGACCTTCTTTTTCTGTTAAAACATCCGTTTCTTCACCTAGTTCGCTTTCATCTTCAGTTGTTTCTCCTTGTTGCGTAAAACTTGTATCACCTTCATATTCTTCTTTTTGTTCAAATTTTGAAATGGGTAAAATAGCATCTCCGGAAAAATTAAATGTTGAGGGTGTAACATTTTGCCCCAATTGTTTTAATGGCTCAGTAATAGGTTTAAATGTTGATTCCAGAAATTTCTCTCTTTCACTTATTCCTAATCTTAACGCTCTGTTTTTATGTCTAATAGAATCACTAAGTGATTTTATTTCTTTTAATAGCTTTTCCTGATTAACCATGTTTACACCATGGAGACTTGTACGATAATGTTGTTAATTAATGTATTAAAACAAATTTATCAAAACCTATGCGGTAACGACCATCTGTTATAGCTTTATCTTTCATAATTACCAAAAATCCGTATTTTTCCGCCCAAGCTTTTCCACAAAGCTCTTTGAATTTTTCAAATGACATATCAGCATTTACATGATCGTTGTATATATGTTTTAGGTTTGTATCGTCTTGTTTGAATAAAACTAAAATATTTGCATTGTCTCTAATTAGTTGCTTCGGAATTTTGCTATATGTTTGTCCGATATATATGCTATCAATATTATTATGTCTTCCCATGGCAAAATAGTTTCTAATAGTATCATGATTTTCACTAGATACATCATCAAATACAAATACAGAATACGGCTTAGCCTGGTCTGGTTGCATAACACTGTCACTAGCATTAAATTTGTAATAGTTAACATCAGGCACATCAGTCAGGATCTTTTCCAGCAATTGATACTTTGGTTGATGTAAGGACTTTGAAAAAATATATAGGTTATTAAATCGCAATCCTTTTGTGTTTGTAATTAAGTTAAACACAACGTTAGTTTTGCCACAGTTTGAAGGACCGCTGACTATACATCGTACAGTGTTTGGAAATAAACTGCCGTGTTTACCATTGTTGATTTTAACGTTATCTACGGTTAAATCATCAATGTTATTAATATTAAATTTATCTTTATGGTGAACAATCTCCATCTTATTCAAAGGCAGAAGAGTAAATAAGTTGATTTAAAACTAAATCAAATCTTTTATAGGTATCCACGAATCTTCAGTTTTATCAAACCCCAACCAACGTACTTTAACTTGGTCTTTTTTCCTTTGCAACACCTTTTCAACAAGATAAACATCGCCTACTGTTGACTTTAACAATTCATGTCCGTAAAAACCGCCTTGTAACAAATTTCCTTTGTTATCTTTTAAAATATAAGTTTCCGGTACTGTAGGTTGTACTTTATACACTGTAAAAACTTCGTTTGTCCAATTGGGCAGGTATTTTTTAGTAAACACTCCTTTGTATTTACTAATTCGAACTTTATCATTTACATTAAATTTTCTTGGTTTTCTTTGTTCCGCTTTTGGCTGTGTATTCTTTTTAATTCGTTGTAAAACTAGTTTAGCGTTTTTCTTATTCACTTTGTTAGGTGCCATACCGATAGTTCTATGAAACTTGTTGTTGTAATCGCTTATTAATTTTGGTAAGATATCAACCCATACGTAAGAACCTCTTTTCGAAAACATTTTATACATTGCACCTTTTAAGGTTCTATTAAATCTTTCAATTATAGCTGCCTTTTTCTCAGAATTTGTGGAATAATGATTTATGTTATATTTTTTCATTAACAAGGCAAAAGGTTTATTAAAAAATTCTTTACCATCATCAGTTTGTAAATGTTTAATTTTATTTTTATCTCTTTTTATAGCTACTTCCATAGCTTTTGTTATGCTGTTACCAGTTTTGTCTTTTAATGGCAAAGCATCTGCAACTTTAGTAAAACAATTAATAATCGTAAGTGTGTATTTAAATCCTTTATTTATTTTACTATGCGGTTGCATTTCAATTAAATCTGCTTGATATAAATCATTTATTCCTTTTACAACAGTATTTCGTCGTGGAAACTTTATTCTTGCAGGTTTATGAAGTTCATTAACAATATTTTCCTTTAAGTCTGTCATGATGATTTCACTAACAAAGTCAAGTTAGTATTGAGTGTTTCTTTTTCTGCATCCGCTTTTATAGTTCAAGGTCATTTCAACATATTTAAAAAAAAGGGGAAATCACAGCGAGCATGCTGTGATTTCCCCTTTTTTCTTTTTTTTCTTTTTTCTTTTTTCTTTTTTCCTTTTTCTTTTTTTACTCATCAATAGGATTTAGAGAATAGTGGCCGAATGGTAGAGTGTGAATTTTGTCTGGAAGAATGTGTCGTTTGTCATCATTGGAGCAGAGTGCTTTTTTCACTTCTTTTACGCTGTACAGTTGATGGTTGAAACTTCTGATGGTGTTGAATTTTGCAGTTATTGTCGTTTCTTCAAATAAGCATTTTTTGTAGTGTTCGAAATTTACATTCTTTTTAAGATACAAACTTTTTACACCCTTAGCTTTTTTAATAACATTGTTTTCTTCTTTATGCAATTGTAGTGAATACAATTTTGACATTAGTGCAATAAGTTCTTCCAGTAAAATTCCATTTGCTTCATCTTTAAATTTTCCAAGTTTCTTTTTGTTCCGATCATTGTCATAATTTAAATGATCTTTTGGATAGTCACTAAAATCACATTCATTTTTGTGAACAAATGTTCGAAGATCCAAATACATATCTTCAGTAAGAATCCAGTAGATGAAAGCGTCCGTGTCCATGTAGGCGATTCCGATGTTATCTCTACCGTAGAAGGCAACCATTTTGTTGTAGTGGAAATCATACATGTGAGTTTTGGAAATATCCAAGATTGACATTCCAACGTACAACGGACGATCCATTATCACGCTTGTCTTCTTCATAGATACTGCCACAAGGTTTTCATTGATGATAACGGATGTTCCAAAGTTTGGTTTTTGTACAAGTTTTTCTAGTTTTATGGGATCTGTAACTAATTTAACATTTTTGTGTTTTCTTTTGTTTTCCAATGTTTTTCCAAATATCGCATTATTCATTAATTTAAAAAAGTCCTTTTGAAATGTTGATGTTGCAGCTGCTCTTCTTCTGGTGTTTGAATCAATGTACGGTTTTAACCAGCACGATTGGGAAAATTTTAAAACTCTATGAATTTTGGTTATACGTAAACCCAATTGGAGTGCTTGTTGGACAACCCAAAAGTGAGCTACGTATCTTTGTTTATTTTCAAGAGTCATCATTAATTTTGGATGTTTGCCAATTGGTGAAACTTCTGTTTTTGCAAGGAGCGGAAGATCGTAATGAAGATCATGCAAGTGTTCTGGATATTCAAAATCACAGTCTAATATGTATCCAGTGTCTCCGTCTTTTGAAATTTGCATAATATCACCAATAGAGTCTGGATTAACCCATTCAAAGTTTCCAAAAGGAAGTGGATTAGACATGGCCCATCCGTATAAATTGTTGGCATCAAAATATCCCAAGAACACTGATGGTTTTTCTTCATCGTAGTCTGGAAGATATTTATTGTTAGCTTTAACATGTCTAGTAACACTTTGGGTCAATCCACCTCTAACGCCCGATTCGATCATCAACACCATGTCAATATCTGTTAATAATTGTAGGTCGCACTTTGTTTCTTTTAGCATAGCTTGCCAAGCTAGTCCTGGAGAAGTATAAGAATGAAGAGGGTCTAATCCGTAGGCTTCAAAACAAGTGTTTCTAAATTCTTCCATCACATCGCATAGAAGGGTCACATCAAGTTTTACATAAAAGTCAGAATAATCTCCCAGAGTGTTCATTTCTAATTCGTCCCAAACTCTGCATGCGTGTTGATAGTCTTCAGGTGAAATGTCCGAATCGGTAAGTTTACTTTTGAATGCTTCTGGTGGAGGAAGTGATGTTTCTTGAAATTTATGTAGTCCATCGATGTAATCATACGGAAAAACTCCTTTCCGAAGAACCAAGTCCATTTTTTCTGCAGGTACAATTTTGCTTGTTTCTATTAAATTTTGTCTTCTTAAATTTTCAGAAAGTTTCATAAGACTGGAAGGCATAAATCTAAAAGAATCAACAAATCTAAGTTTAATTTTGCCCACCTTTTTTGAAAAGCTTATAAATTTTTCCATAGTTTGTGCCAAAACGTCTATTTCACCGTTGTCTCTTGCTAATTCGGGAATAATAAAATGTCCATCGTATCCGCTAAGATTGTGAAAAACCACTGGAATGAAAGATGGTAGTTTGTAGTTGATGTTACATCCGTTGCAAGCTGCACCTCTGTAGGCTCCTGTCAGATGGTCATGGTCGCGAACTTTAATTTTAGTTTCTGTAAATTCATTATTACACAAATAGCATGTTGTTGCCGAATCATAAAGATAAAGTTCTTCCGGTGTCATAGGTGACATAGGAACCACATTGCTATACATTGCTTCCACTTTCCCAGCGATGTCATATAAATCATCAACAAAGTATCGAGCTGCTTCTTCTCCACGATATATCTTCGGTGTAGATGTCAAACCATATTCTTGAAGATGTTGTTCAGATAAAGTGGATTTTACTATTAAACAATAACTGTTTGGTTTGTGAAGTTGATACTTTGTTCTGCTGGTATTTTCCTCTCCTTCTTCTTGGTCAAGTGGAAGCAATGAAGATTCAAAATCTGCATACACTACAACGGGAATTCTGTATTGTTGGATAACTTTGTCAAATTTTACTTGCGATCTTCTTGGGTGTGGTAATTTAATTCTTACTTCATAGTTTCCACTGCATAGTCTTTGGTGTTCCGTCAGCCATTCTGAACTTCCTCTTCTCAAAGGTTTGTTTACAAAACAGAAACATCTTTTACAAGTGGTTTTTCCTTCTTTACGTTTTGATAACTGTTTGTAAACTAGAGCTTCAAAATCTTTAATATATACATAATGTGAAATGTCACCTTTTGTTATTAATAATAAATCAGTATGATCTCTGCGTTCGGTGGGTGTTATACGTAAGGGGTAAACATTGTTGGATGAATCTAAGCCAAAGATGTTTACAGATGCAAAAGGATTTTTCTTTTCAAATTTTGATATGTCTTGAATTGAAACAGGATAACTCATGCCTTGAAAATTATACTTATGGTAAACCTCATTGTATGCTATACTCGGTCGTTCCGCATGATTTATTACATATTTTGCAAGCATTGCATACTTGAAACATTCAGCATCTTTATTTTGAACATTAATACAGGATTTGGTGTCTTGAATTTTCTTTGGCAATTCAATATGACTACTACCTCTCATTCCATATCCATGTTTATGAACTCTTACATCTAAGCTTGTTATACTTAACAAACTCCATCCAGAACCTCTTCCTTCATGTTCTTGTAATTTTGTTAAAAGTTCTTCAAAACAATCATCCACAATTGAGCTTATATCTGATGCAAACATGATGGTTTTGTTTTTAGTTAAAAATCCTCTTGGTGATGTTTCATTCTGAACATTTGTAAATACTGTATCTAATAATATTCCAAACTTTATAAAATTTAATCTTCTTAGTTCATTGTTCAATGTTTCTGTTACTAATGTTTTTGCTTTTGAAATAAACTGTGCGAGTTGCAATTGAGCATTGTCGATCTTAAAATGAGTTACTACACTACCTGGTAAGGCTCGGGCGTATAATTCCACATCCAAAGATGGTCCGGGTGCGTATTGAATAACACTTGATCTTGAATTTAGTTGTTGTTGTACGGTAGCCAGTATTTGATCTAAATCTTCCAAATATTCTTCTTCTGCATTGTTATTTGTTTCTTGGTTTGTTTCTTGGTTTGTTTCGTTGTTATGGTAAACTTCTTTGTGTATTTGTAGTAAAATTTCCTCTTCAAAAGATTCTTCGCAACTAATGCAGTAATACATGACGTAGGTGTGCTCTCCACAAAAGTTGCCGTAATAATGAAAACCACTCTAAAACTACCCCTATTTATAGCATTACCCCCACCACTTTTCCCCCATCACAAAAAGTGTAAATAACAGTTAAATTTCTTTTATTTTAAAACCCCTAAGTATTAAGATTATCCGATGAAAGTTTAAAAAAGAAATCCAAGTTTCAAGGTCAAATAATGCAAGTTTTTTAGAAAAAATCTCTTTTTCTGTATTAAACATAGAAAGTGTAAATAACTGCTAAATGTTTTTATATTTCAAAACCCTTAAGTATTAAGACCATCCAATGTAAGTTTCAAAAGAAATCTAAGTGTCAAGGTCAAATAATGCAAGTTTAAAAAAATCTCGTTGTAAAGTGAATGTTGAAGCAAATGTTTGAAAAACTTTCTAAGTCCTAAAATATTAATTAAGGGGAAGTTTTAACGATTAAAATTTTTACAAGTCCAATGTAAAGTAAAATAAAGAAATGTTGTTGCTTGTTGGAACAGTAACAAAAGAATGATGGGTTTAAAAAATTTTCTAAGTCCTAAAATATTAATTATTGAGAAGTTTTAACACTTAAACCTTTTACAAGTCCAATGTAAAGTAAAATAAAAAGAAGTGTTGTTGCCTGTTGGAACAGTGGCGAAAGAAAGATGGAAACCAAACTCGCAGCATAAAAGAAACTTAATATTGTAAAATAAATGTTGAAGCAAATGTTTGAAAATTTTTCTAAGTCTAAAAGGATTAATTATTGGGAGGTTTTAACACTTAAAATTTTGCAAGTCCCATGTAAAGTAAAAAAAGAAAGAAGTGTTGTTGCCTGTTGGAATAGTGGCGAAAGAATGATGGAAACCAAACTCGCAGCAAAAAAGAAACTTGACATTGTAAAATAAATGTTGGAGCAAATGTTTGAAAAAATTTTCTAAGTCCAGAAGGATTAATTATTAGGAAGTTTTAACACTTAAAATTTTACAAGTCCCATGTAAAGTAAAATAAAGAAAGAAGTGTTGTTGCCTGTTGGAACAGTGGCGAAAGAAAGATGGAAACCAAACTCGCAGCATAAAAGAAACTTAATATTGTAAAATAAATGTTGAAGCAAATGTTTGAAAATTTTTCTAAGTCTAAAAGGATTAATTATTGGGAGGTTTTAACACTTAAAATTTTGCAAGTCCCATGTAAAGTAAAAAAAGAAAGAAGTGTTGTTGCCTGTTGGAATAGTGGCGAAAGAATGATGGAAACCAAACTCGCAGCAAAAAAGAAACTTGACATTGTAAAATAAATGTTGGAGCAAATGTTTGAAAAAATTTTCTAAGTCCAGAAGGATTAATTATTAGGAAGTTTTAACACTTAAAATTTTACAAGTCCCATGTAAAGTAAAATAAAGAAAGAAGTGTTGTCGCCTGTTGGAACACTGGCGAAAGAATGATGCAAACCAAACTCGCTGCAAGGCTCCTGTGGTTTGGGAGGGGGGATGACCTCGAACCGAGTTCGGGTCCGGGGTCTGCGCTTGTGCTTCGACATCAGTTGCTCATTAGACAGTGAGGTGGTAACATGTTCAGAAGGCGCCCTGAACATTTTATCATTTTTACTGTTTAGTGAAAATATCTTGGTGTTATTTGTATAATAACATCTTGACGTAGGACTGATTAATTTTAAGGCATGGTAGTTGTTTGTGCTTGTAGATACCCTAGGGTTTGTAGTTTGTTTTTAATTTGCTGGTTTGGTAGTTAGTATTATTTTAAAATCTTTCTTTTACTTACAATATATTTCTGCCTGGAATGTTTAAATTTAAAGTAATATTTTTGTTTTTAAGAATGTTATATGATATGTTTTTAATACCTTTCTATTCCAATTTCCTTTTTCCAACAAGCTTGTTGAGGGCATTCCCTCTCTTGTCTTGTACTCCTTTTTAATTAGGGACACCTTTCAATTCCAATTTCCTTTCCTTTTTTCCTTCCATCTTTTGCACGGTAAAACCAATAATGGTAAAACCGGCTACCGCTTTTGTAGTGATTACGCTTACCAAAGCGGGTCACTTACAACCTCTATACGTGCTGGATGGGTAGTTCGCCTACCTCCGGAGTTTCGCTAGACCTCAGCTGTACTGCGTCGCTAATGGCGAGTCACTGGCTCCTTTAGTGTTAGGAAATAAAAACATATTTGTATAACATTTTTCCAAAATTTAATTAAGCAACGTGCTATTTCAGAATAACATTTTTTTGTTTTAGCTTAGCGTTGTGCGCTTATGCTGAGGTGTGTGAGTTCGCTTACGTGATGATCACACCGTAATCATGATGTGCAGCGCTGGGCTGTTTAGCTTTTTTTTTACTTATCTTTTACTTTTTATTTATTATTTCTTTTAACTTAATTTTTTTATTAATTGATCAACTCTAGGCAGGTTGTATTGTAAATTAGCTTTTCTTCTTTTAGGTTTCCGGGGGTGTACGGTTCTGTAAAACCATACACCCCCATTTTCTTTTTAATTAATGAATGACCTTGACCTACTTATTTTCAAGGTCAACCAAAAGAGTTAGCGAAAATTTCTAAGTCCCAAGGTTATTTTTATGTAAATTGTTCCGAACGCTATCATGTGGGTATTCAAATTATTTTAAAAATATCTAGTTGAATAAATGCAAAATAAACTACACTTGCAATTAAATATAAACATTTTATTAAATTATGTTACCAAACCTTTTTGTTTGTCTTTTCATTCTGCGTATTTTAAATACCTACATGATAGGATTTGGAAACATATAAAGAAAAATATGATTTAAAAGATTTTTTTCAGTTTTTGAGCTATAACTTTTATACCTTTGGTTTTATCGAAATATGTTACTGGACCTTTTTTGTTTGCCTTTTTATTCTGCGTAATTTGAGTACCCGCACGATAGATTTAGAGCATTTTTGTTATATCCACTGCCACCGTGTATGGCGACGCAGCTCAAAAGTTGAACGGCGACGATATCAAGTGGGGGGCCCCCCATTTCGCAAACTTACTCTAAACCTATTGTGCGGGTACTCAAATTACGCGGAATGAAAAGACAAACACAAAAGGTCCAGTACAATTTTTCGATAAATCCAACGGTATAAAAGTTATAACGAAAAAACTAAAGTTTCAAGGTCATTTAAAACTTTTACAAAACCTATCATGTGGTTACGTGGAATAAAAAAAACAAACAAAAATGTTCAGTAACATTTTTCTATAAAACCAACGGTGTAGAAGTTATAACGCGAAAACTTAAGATTTAAAACCGCCCAGGTTACAAAACGTCCAGGTAACCTGGACGTTTTAGTAAAAACGTCCAGGCTACAAAATATTGTTAATTTCTTACAAAATAATGATGATTTTATAACAAATGTTACCGAAGCTTGTTGTTGGTCTCATAATTTAAGTACTCACAAAATAAGGGTTGGAAACTTATAAAGTAAAATATAAAATGTTGGAAAATACTTTTTTTTTTAGTTTTTGCGTTATAACTTGTATACCGTTGGTTTTATCAAAAAATGTTATAGGACATGTTTTGTTCGTCTTTTTATTCCGAATAATTTGAGTATATGCATGATAGGTTTGGAGCAATTTTGTAAAAGGGGGGGGGTGTTGCAAAATGACTCAAAACCTATTGTGCAGGTACTCAAATTACAAGGAATGAAAAGACAAACACAAAAGGTCCAGTAACATTTTTCGATAAATCCAACGGTATAAAAGTTATAACGAAAAAACTAAAGTTTCAAGGTCATTTAAAACTTTTACAAAACCTATCATGTGGTTACTCAAGTTACGTGGAATAAAAAAAAACAAACAAAAATGTTCAGTAACATTTTTCTATAAAACCAACGATGTAGAAGTTATAACGCGAAAACTTAAGATTTAAAACCGCCCAGGTTTCAAAACGTCCAGGTAACCTGGACGTTTTAGTAAAAACGTCCAGGCTACAAAATATTGTTAATTTCTTACAAAATAATGTTGATTTTATAACAAATGTTACCGAAGCTTGTTGTTGGTCTCATAATTTAAGTACTCACAAAATAAGGGTTGGAAACTTATAAAGTAAAATATAAAATGTTGGAAAATACTTTTTTTTAGTTTTTGCGTTATAACTTGTATACCGTTGGTTTTATCAAAAAATGTTACTGGACATGTTTTGTTCGTCTTTTTATTCCGAATAATTTGAGTATATGCATGATAGGTTTGGAGCAATTTTGTAAAAGGGGGGGGGGGTTGTCGGGAGAGGGGGAGGGGGGGGATGGGGGGGAGGGGGGGGGAAGGGGGGGAAGGGGGGGAAGGGGGGGAGGGGGGGAGGGGGTGGAGGGGGAGGGGGGGGGAAATTGCAAAATTACTCTAAACCTATTGTGCGGGTACTCATATTACGCGGAATGAAAAGACAAACACAAAAGGTCCAGTAACATTTTTCGATAAATCCAACGGTATAAAAGTTATAACGAAAAAACTAAAGTTTCAAGGTAATTTAAAACTTTTACAATACCTATCATGTGGTTACTCAAGTTACGTGGAATAAAAAAAACAAACAAAAATGTTCAGTAACATTTTTCTATAAAACCAACGGTGTAGAAGTTATAACGCGAAAACTTAAGATTTAAAACCGTCCAGGTTACAAAACGTCCAGGTAACCTGGACGTTTTAGTAAAAACGTCCAGGCTACAAAATATTGTTAATTTCTTACAAAATAATGTTGATTTTATAACAAATGTTACCGAAGCTTGTTGTTGGTCTCATAATTTAAGTACTCACAAAATAAGGGTTGGAAACTTATAAAGTAAAATATAAAATGTTGGAAAATACTTTTTTTTAGTTTTTGCGTTATAACTAGTATACAGTTGGTTTTATCAAAAAATGTTACTGGACATGTTTTGTTCGTCTTTTTATTCCGAATAATTTGAGTATATGCATGATAGGTTTGGAGCAATTTTGTAAAAGGGGGGGGGGTTGCAAAATGACTCAAAACCTATTGTGCAGGTACTCAAATTACAAGGAATGAAAAGACAAACAAAAAAGGTCCAGTAACATTTTTCGATAAATATAATGGCATAAAAGTTATAACGCAAAAACTAAAGTTTCAAAGTAATTTAAACTTTTACAAAAATGACCTTGAGACTTAGAAATTTTCGCTAAGTCTTTTTGTTGACCTTGAAAATAAGTAGGTCAAGGTCATTCGATAACTAAAAAGAAAATGGGGGTGTACGGTTTTACAGAACCGTACACCCCCGGAAACCTAAAAGAAGAAAAGCTAATTTACAATACAATCTGCCTAGAGTTTAAGAATTAATAAAAATAAAAAAATAAAGAAATAAAATTTAGTTTAAAAAAAATAGCTAGACAGCCCAGCGCTGCACATCATGATTACAGTGTGATCATCACGTAAGCGAACTCACACACCTCACCATAAGCGCACAACGCTAAGCTAAAACAAAAATGTTATTTTGAAATAGCAAGTTGCTTAATTAAATTTAGGAAAAATGTTATACAAATATGTTTTTTATTTCCTAACACTAAAGGAGCCAGTGTCTCGCCATTAGCGACGCAGAACAACTGAGGTCTAGCGAAACTCCGGAGGTAGGCGAACTACCCATCCAGCACGTATAGAGGTTGTAAGTGACCCGCTTTGGTGAGCGTAATCACTACAAAAGCGGTAGCCGGTTTTACCATTATTGGTTTTACCATGCAAAAGATGGAAGGAAAAAAGGAAAGGAAATTGGAATTGAAAGGTGTCCCTAACTAAAAAGGAGTACAAGACAAGAGAGGGAATGCCCTCAACAAGCTTGTTGGAAAAAGGAAATTGGAATAGAAAGGTATTAAAAACATATCATATAACATTCCTAAAAACAAAAATTTTACTTTAAATTTAAACATTCCAGGCAGAAATATATTGTAAGTAAAAGAAAGATTTTAAAATAATACTAACTACCAAACCAGCAAATTAAAAACAAACTACAAACCCTAGGGTATCTACAAGCACAAACAACTACCATGCCTTAAAATTAATCAGTCCTACGTCAAGATGTTATTATACAAATAACACCAAGATATTTTCACCAAACAGCAAAAATGATAAAATGTTCAGGGCGCCTTCTGAACATGTTACCACCTCACTGTCTAGCGAGCAACTGATGCCGAACCACACGCGCAGATCCCGGACCCCAACTCGGCTCGAGGTCACGGCAGCTGGCATACCGGGCCGGGCTGGTGCGGCAGCTGGTTGACCACCTGGTGTGAGCACCTGTATTGCCAACTGGTTGCCTTGGACACTGGTGACCTTGGACCAAACTTTTTGGTTGTCTCGTCATTTTGAATGATTTGAGTACCCACAAAATAAGGCTTGGAAACTTATAAAATGTTGGAAAATACTTTTTAGTTTTCGTGTTATAACTTCTATAACGGGCAAAATTCCTCTAAACCCATCATGCGGGTACTCAAATTACATGGAATGAAAAGACAAACAAAAATGTCCATTAACATTTTTTGATAAAACCAACGGTACAGAAGTTATAACACAAAAACTAAACTTTCAAAGTCATTTCAAACTTTTACAAAATATTGTTGATTTTATAAGAAATGTTACCGAAAAATTTTGTTTGTCTAATTATTTAGCGTAATGTACTCTAAGTACTTACATAATAAAGTTTGGAAACATATTAAGTTAAATAGGATGTACAAAAAATATTTTTTCTTTTTTAGTTTTTGCATTATAACTTTTAAACCGTTGGTTTTATTAGATGTTACCACACCTTTTTGTTTGTCTTTTCATTCTGCGTATTTTGAATACCTACATGATAGGATTTGGAAACATATAAAGAAAAATATGATTTGAAAGATTTTTTTTCAGTTTTTGAGCTATAACTTTTATACCTTTGGTTTTATCGAAAAATGTTACTGGACCTTTTTTGTTTGCCTTTTTATTCTGAGTAATTTGAGTACCCGCACGATAGATTTAGAGCATTTTTGTTATATCCACTGCCACCGTGTATGGCGACGCAGCTCAAAAGTTGAACGTCGACGATATCAAGTGGGGGGCCCCCCATTTCGCAAAATTACTCTAAACCTATTGTGCGGGTACTCAAATTACGCGGAATGAAAAGACAAACACAAAAGGACCAGTAACATTTTTCGATAAATCCAACGGTATAAAAGTTATAACGAAAAAACTAAAGTTTCAAGGTCATTTAAAACTTTTACAAAACCTATCATGTGGTTACTCAAGTTACGTGGAATAAAAAAACACACAAAAATGTTCAGTAACATTTTTCTATAAAACCAACGGTGTAGAAGTTATGACGCGAAAACTTAAGATTTAAAACCGTCCAGGTTACAAAACGTCCAGGTAACCTGGACGTTTTAGTAAAAACGTCCAGGCTACAAAATATTGTTAATTTCTTACAAAATAATGATGATTTTATAACAAATGTTACCGAAGCTTGTTGTTGGTCTCATAATTTAAGTACTCACAAAATAAGGGTTGGAAACTTATAAAGTAAAATAAAAAATGTTGGAAAATATTTTTTTTAGTTTTTGCGTTATAACTTGTATACCGTTGGTTTTATCAAAAAATGTTACTGGACATGTTTTGTTCGTCTTTTTATTCCGAATAATTTGAGTATATGCATGATAGGTTTGGAGCAATTTTGTAAAAGGGGGGGGTTGTCGGGAGGGGGGAAGGGGGGGGGAGGGGGGAGGGGGGAAGGGGGGGGTGGGGGGTAAGGGGGGGGGTTGTCGGGGGGGGGGGGCAAAATTGCAAAATTACTCTAAACCTATTGTGCGGGTACTCAAATTGCGGGGAATGAAAAGACAAACAAAAAAGGTCCAGTTTAATTTTACGATAAAACCAACGGTATAGGAGTTATAACGCAAACACTTAAGTTTTAAGGTAATTTTCAAACTTTTACAAAACCTATCGTGCGGTTACTCAAATTACGTGGAATTAAAAGACAAACAAAAAGGTACAATAACATTTTTTTATATATCCAACGGTATAGAAGTTATTACGCAACAACTGAAAAAAAAATATTTTACATTATCACTAAGCCACCTTTCTATTCCTGGTGACCTCGCACGCTTCCGTTAGTAACCAGTTGGCAATGCGAGTGGTTGACCTTGTTGCGTCTGCTAACACACTCAACAGCTCATTCCCTGCTTTGGACAAATAATTTTCGCCAGTCTGCTTCCTGCCAGGGCTCGGGTACAGTTGGTCTACTGCAATGTTTGTATATTTGTACTGTGTTAAATGTGTATATGTATTGTGCGTGTTAGCTGTTGTGTCCTGACGACTCCGACCCGGATGAACGTTTTTTTAAACCCTTTTGTAATGGAGTTATTACTTCGAAACATGTACTGGATTCATCTACTATTTGAACTGTTGAACGTTGAGGTATGTTAAGCTATTCTACTCTGCCCATAATTTTGTATAATTTAAGTACTCACAAAATAGGGTTTGGAAACTTATAATGTAAAATATATATTTTTCTTTAATTTTTGCGTTATAACTTCCATAACGTTGGTTTTATTGAAAAATGTTACAGGACCTTTTTGTTTGTCTTTTAATTCCATGTAATTTGAGAACCCGCACGATAGGTTTTGTAAAAGTTTTAAATGACCTTGAAACTTTAGTTTTTTCGTTATAACTTTTATACCGTTGGATTTATCGAAAAATGTTACTGAACCTTTTGTGTTTATCTTTTTATTCTGCGTAATTTGAGTACCCGCACGATAGATTCAGAGTAATTTTGCGAAATGGGGGGGGCCCCACTTGATATCGTCGCCGTTCAACTTTTAAGCTGCGTCGACATACACGGTGGCAGTGGATATAACAAAAATGCTCTAAATCTATCGTGCGGGTACTCAAATTACGCAGAATAAAAAGGCAAACAAAAAAGGTCCAGTAACATTTTTCGATAAAACCAAAGGTATAAAAGTTATAGCTCAAAAACTGAAAAAAAATCTTTTTAAATCATATTTTTCTTTATATGTTTCCAAATCCTATCATGTAGGTATTCAAAATACGCAGAATGAAAAGACGAACAAAAAAGGTCGAGTAACATTTTTCAATAAAACCAACGGTATAAAAGTTATAACACAAAAACTCAAAAATTATCTTTCTTTACATTATATTTTACTTTATATCTTTTCAAACCCTATCATGCAGATACTCAAAATACTTAGATTTAAAAGAGATACAATAAAGGTCCAGTAAATGTTTTTATAAAACCAACGGTATAAAAGTTATAACGTAAAAAAAAATATTTTTCTACATCTTATATTTTATTTTATATGTTTCCAAACCCTATCGTGTGGTACTTCAATAATGCAGAATAATGAGACGAACAAAAAACTTTGGTAACATTTGTTAATTAACTAACAATGTAAAAGTTATAACACAGAAACCAATTTTATATCTTTAACCAAGTTTATATTTAATCGCAACTGTAGTTTATCTTGCATTTCTGCAACTAAATATTTTTAGAAGTATCAAGGTGATATAAGAAAGTAGCATCTTTAAAATATTGTAACTTGTACAAAGTTAAATAAGTGTTAAAAACGATATTTTATTGCAAATATTTTAAAACCAAAAGTTAAGAACGATTGTTTAATACCGACATGTTCACTCAACAAGAGCAACAGTACGACTAACACTACATATCCAAATATTGCGAGGAGTCTTTCATGGTGGTGGGGGAAGGCAGATGTTCCGTGCTGTCCATGTCATTTTGAGGAAGGTCACTGCACTGCAACCGACACATCAGTTTGCAGGTAGGACTCGCAGAGTAAACATCTAAATAAACATGAGTTCTGTTTTATATGTTTCTTTTATCAAAGATGGACTTTGTATTGAAACGCAAAGTTTCACTATTGATGCAGATTCTGTACAACAAATTGTAGTACATCCTCCAGAAAATTATAATTCTATCTACATTTCGGTGCATGAACCTAACGACCGCCCACCACCAACATCTGCTGACAAGGGGTAGGACAGCGGGTACCATACGTCATTAAAGCTTCAGCTCTCCACCCGAGTACACATGGACTCTGAGCTTCAAGATAATACTGTTTCTTCTACATCAAAACAAACTTCCGAACAATTACCTACTACAAATGAAACTACTACAAGTCTAAAAGTAAATGAAATTTCATCAACTGTTAGTTCTGATGCGCAAGCAATAATGTTATCATTAATTGGTTTCGACTAAAAATTCAACAACGGAGGAAGAAAGAAATTCGCTACTTTACAACTTGGTTTTTGCATATCAGTATATGTTTTTATATACTGATATGTTGTATTTTTTGAAACTCAAACGGATGACCTTGAACTTTTAATCGATGGTATTATTCGATTATTTTAATCGATTGTTTTATTCGAATACTTTATATAAATACGAAACTTTAACGTTGAGAGGCTCAGTTCTGTTTAAGACAAGCTACAACCAACATGTCATCCAAAAGAAATAATCTAACACTTATAACTTATTGTTGTAAAGAAAAATGTTTTAAAATACCTGAAGATCAAGTTGACGGAAAAGCTTGTACAAAATGTAATTCTTTCTGCTACTGTAAATGTAGTTGCAAAACATATCAAAAGTACCGGTTGGATAAACTAGAAGAATTGCAACATCGGCTCGGTCTACTGTGGCAACGATTAAATTCAAAGTGATTTAACAAACACTTGTCATTACCCCCACCACTACCCCCACTACCATCGGAGGTACCCGCAGCACCGGCTTTGCAATAGTCATTCCTGCTACACCTCTCGTCGAGTTAACAACTCTAGTCATGTCTCTCAACATTCGCGGGATTCACTACAACTTAGTGAAGAACTAAAACAACTTATAACCACTGGGTTCGGTTTATCTTTGGAACTTTATGCAACAAACAATCAAAACGAAAAGAATGTATTTTTGCCAACTTACAACAACAACAAAAAGAATGAAAATAAGCAAGAAATTTCACCACCGACAACAACTTACTTTTCAAATTTGGGAGCAAACTTTTCAACCTTAATGTAAAATAAAAAAAAATATCTTGCATTTTCGGATCTTCCGAAAATGCAAGATCTTTTTAAAAACATCCTCACCTGACCTTGACCCATTTCCGGACATTTAAAGTTTAAATACCCAGCACAGCCGGGCATTTAAACTTTAAATGCCCACCCTACACGTCACAGCTACGTCACAGCCTCTGACGTCACCAGACCGGATGTAGCTGTCACTTTTGATTAATGCGTTTTGGCCCAGAAGCCCCACTATTGCACTACTTTAGTCGAACCCGGTGTTCCGACTATTTGCCGGATATTGTGAAAGAGTGCCCAGTTTCGTGTCGGATGGTTATTCCGACATCCGTCTTTTTGTCGGACCGACGAAAATCGGATAGTGTGAAACTGGCCTAACTCCACTAATTTAAAAAGTATTGAGGTTTAAAACTCATCGATTATGGAGATATGTAAAATGAATGAACTCCTTCATTCACTACGACGCCACACCAAGGCATGCAAGTCATACTGCTATTTCAGTTTTTCAGGTACTTCACTTTTACTTTTTTCCTTCCTCTATAAAGCCAGGTTCGCGTGATTTAGATATTGATTCTTTTTTGGAAGGTTATTAATGTTTTACTATTAATGTAAGAGGTACATATTATAAAAATTATGGCATTGTTTCCTTTAAATTTATAAACAATATTTCCTGCAAAAAAACAATTTTACCAATTTTTTTAAGTTTTTCTACCTCAATTTCTGTTTTGTTAAAAATCTGTTATTGTAACAGCCTATTAGGGTATTCAAAGTCTTTTGGGTTCCGATAACGAGCTATTTGTTTTATTTTATAACTTTAAATAATTGGATTAATATTCTTCTTCTCATCAGAAAATATTCCACTTGTAAGGTTAAATATCTCAGATAGCCTACGCCCGTTTAACGTAAATAATTTATTTCCAAAATTATTATTAATGAAATCAGTCTTTACTGTTGCATCCACAAGGATCATTTTTTAAAGTAAATTAAAAAACATTGTAATCTTAGGTTTTTTAAGCCACAACAAATTAAACATGAGGGTCAATGTTAGACTTTCTAATTTCATTTATTAGCACACTCATTCAAAATGTTTGCAGTTTGTCCCAGCGGT
The DNA here is from genome assembly GCA_035578135.1 of Flexamia atlantica. Classification (NCBI taxonomy): domain Eukaryota; kingdom Metazoa; phylum Arthropoda; class Insecta; order Hemiptera; family Cicadellidae; genus Flexamia; species Flexamia atlantica. The sequence continues at coordinate 23,777,817 of JAQJVK010000005.1, forward strand.
TTCAAAATAACATTAAATCAACCGCTTCAATTTATATTTTGATGACTTGACTAATACATCCTAATAACATTATAAATGCGAACTTGGTTTTTCTAAGAGCCCCCTGAATGTTGCAGGCGCAGAACTTCCTGATCGTGGTGATCGTGGCCGCCATCGTCGACTTCCTGGTGGGCGCCATCATCGGCCCCACCGACGACCTGTCCAGGGCCCGCGGCTTCACCGGCTTTAACTGTAGGAGATTTTTTTCAAAACTAAAGATAGAAGTAAAAATATATAAAGTCAAACATATTTTTGAACATATGTTTTTTTCGATAAAAGTGTAGGTTAAATCATTTTAAATTCTTATAAACATTTTTTAAGTGTTTCGGAACATAGCAATTTTCATAGGTGTAGTATAAAGTTTTCTGAGCAATACGTTTTGCCGTCTTAGAATTACTTTTAATCTGTGCATTTGAATTCATATTAAAATGTAGTCCTTTTGTTGCCCGTAGAGTGAGATTGTTTCAGTGCTATCTTTATTTCCTCTTAACTAACTGTAGAAAGCACATTGTAATTACTTTGGTTATTGCCTCGACAAATTACTCATTGACATGCAAAACACGTAGTTTTTAACTGAATGTTTCTACGATCTGTTACCTTGGAAAGTCTTAAACAATTTTAATCGATAAAATAATTAAAACTCTGCAATTGTTTTGTTGCCATACCGCTGCAAAAAATGTAGTTCATTTACTAGGGTCAAAAGTGGCTTTTTGATCCTCACTCATTTACATTGGACTAATTGAATAGAAATGATCTATTTAGTAAACTGAGTTTGTATGCCCTTATAATAAAATATACTGTTTTTGTTCATTTAATGGCTACCAACATTCGTATAAGCACGCAACTCGGACGGTTATCATTATTTTATCCTGGTCAACATGTATTTCTTGTATTGTGTGCATCGGTCTTTTTTCATATATGTATTAAGTATATGTATTTCAGTGACGGTATTCGAGGAAAACTGGGGCCCAAGCTACAGGTATTCCGAGAACGTAGACCAAAACATCTTCACAGTGTTTGCCATCTTCTTCCCTTCAGTGACGGGGATTCAGGCCGGGGCCAACATCTCCGGGGATCTTAAGGTTTGGATACTCGTTGTGTTGTTGAAACTGTATCATACAGATTATATTATGGGAGGCAGTTACTAAACACGTAATCAAATAAAGGATACTACGAAAAAGTTTTTGTTCGAGTTTATGTAGTCAAATATAATTCTTTATATCATATTAGAGTCGGTATTTATGTAAAACTGAGGACCGAATTACAGAAGGTCCGAGAATTTAGTTCAATCGGTTTTCGCAGTATTCGCAATCTTCTTCCCCTCGGTGACCGGTATTCAAGCAGGAGCAAACATCTCTGGGGACCTCGAGGTTTGATTAACGATTGCAAACATTCGCATGTTTACCTCGCTGTCGGTGTTTGTCTCTTGCTGTCCCTGTCCCTAAACTACAGGCATACATATTTAAGACCTGCATTTACTGTCTAAAATTGGGTTAGGTAGGTAAATGTATCCGTTTTATGTTTGCTCACTCAAATTAAAATTGCCTATTGAACTGCAAACTCAGACTGCAGATAATGTCTGTAATTCTAGAGAAGAAAAAAACCAATCAAGATAGGTATGTGAAACCTCTTAGAACAAATTTTGACAGTTCATACCTGATAAGAGTAACAATGTAACAATTGAGTAACAAAACTTGCCAACATTGAAATGCTCTGTCTTCATTCATCCACTCAACAAAGAGAGAAGCGTCTAGGGGTACAGCTGGTGACTTGTAAGCTGGCACTTGGGCCTCACGCGGGCAGTATAGGCGCGGGGGTGAGTGGAGAGTGGTGGAGGTATAAGAAAAAGACCGGTCTGCAAACATTTCCGCTGACAAACGCCTTCACGCGGGTCGCGAGGACGTTGCTGCAGCCCGCTTGACGGAACATAATGTTGTTGAACTAGGCTAGTATCGACTGAGTATCGATCGGTCAAGTGCCAGCTTAGAAGTCACCAGCTGTAAAAATTTAAACCCATTTCATATGGGATCAAATTATATAACCGTCACAAAAGCTTACTAGCATTTTAATGGTTAAACTACAAATAATTTAATCATATAGGACAAGGATTCGGCAAGCATAAAACATTGAAACTGATATTTTGTATGATTAGTTTAAAGTGTAAACGTGCTCTGTCTAAAAAATTTTTAGATTTTATTAAAAAATGTTGTCGTCAAGACAGTGATTTTAAGCAGCTATTTTACATATGTAGTAAATAGTCTAATTTATTCTATTTTATTATTTATTAAAAAATTAAAAAATAGTACGCACGCATAACTACGCTGACAAGAGGGAAGAAATTTAAATTTAATTACATTAATTCTAATTTCCAAAATAAAATTGAGATGTAAATAACATGAGGGGCTTAAACTTCTATTTGGGTCCTAACATCCCACAAAAAAGTTGTCTCTAAACTCCTTAAAAGTTAAAACAAGCATGTAATCAAGCACCCACCCTATTTAACCTTACACCCACAGTACAGTACAATTATAACTTGTAAGAATTTTGTTATTTGCAAATGTTTCCAGGACCCCGCCGAGGCCATACCCAAGGGCACGCTGCTCGCCCTGCTCATATCGATGATATCGTACGCGCTGTTCGTGCTGTTCGCGGGCGGCGCGTCGCTGAGAGACGCCTCGGGCGACCTGGGCCAGTACCTCGCCGGCAACTACACGCACTGCGCGCCCGGCCAGTGCGCCTGGGGGCTGCACAACAACTACACGGTGAGTGCGAAAGTAGTTGGTGCTGTTCGCGGGCGGCGCGTCGCTGAGAGACACCTCGGGCGACCTGGGCCAGTACCTCGCCGGCAACTACACGCACTGCGCGCCCGGCCAGTGCGCCTGGGGGCTGCACAACAACTACACGGTGAGTGCGAAAGTAGTTGGTGCTGTTCGCGGGCGGCGCGTCGCTGAGAGACGCCTCGGGCGACCTGGGCCAGTACCTCGCCGGCAACTACATGCACTGCGCGCCCGGCCAGTGAGCCTGGGGGCTCCACAACAACTACACGGTGAGTGAGACAGTAGTTGGTGCTGTTCGCGGGCGGCGCGTCGCTGAGAGACGCCTCGGGCGACCTGGGCCAGTACCTCGCCGGCAACTACACGCACTGCGCGCCCGGCCAGTGCGCCTGGGGTCTGCACAACAACTACACGGTGAGTGCGAAAGTAGTTGGTGCTGTTCGCGGGCGGCGCGTCGCTGAGAGACGCCTCGGGCGACCTGGGCCAGTACCTCGCCGGCAACTACACGCACTGCGCGCCCGGCCAGTGCGCCTGGGGGCTGCACAACAACTACACGGTGAGTGCGAAAGTAGTTGGTGCTGTTCGCGGGCGGCGCGTCGCTGAAAGACGCCTCGGGCGACCTGGGCCAGTACCTCGCCGGCAACTACACGCACTGCGCGCCCGGCCAGTGCGCCTGGGGGCTGCACAACAACTACACGGTGAGTGGGACAGTAGTTGGTGCTGTTCGCGGGCGGCGCGTCGCTGAGAGACACCTCGGGCGACCTGGGCCAGTACCTCGCCGGCAACTACATGCACTGCGCGCCCGGCCAGTGCGCCTGGGGGCTCCACAACAACTACACGGTGAGTGGGACAGTAGTTGGTGCTGTTCGCGGGCGGCGCGTCGCTGAGAGACGCCTCGGGCGACCTGGGCCAGTACCTCGCCGGCAACCACACGCACTGCGCGCCCGGCCAGTGCGCCTGGGGGCTGCACAACAACTACACGGTGAGTGGGACAGTAGTTGGTGCTGTTCGCGGGCGGCGCGTCGCTGAGAGACGCCTCGGGCGACCTGGGCCAGTACCTCGCCGGCAACCACACGCACTGCGCGCCCGGCCAGTGCACCTGGGGGCTGCACAACAACTACACGGTGAGTGCGAAAGTAGTTGGTGCTGTTCGCTGGCGGCGCGTCGCTGAGAGACGCCTCGGGCGACCTGGGCCAGTACCTCGCCGGCAACCACACGCACTGCGCGCCCGGCCAGTGCGCCTGGGGGCTGCACAACAACTACACGGTGAGTGGGACAGTAGTTGGTGCTGTTCGCGGGCGGCGCGTCGTTGAGAGACGCCTCGGGCGACCTGGGCCAGTACCTCGCCGGCAACTACACGCACTGCGCGCCCGGCCAGTGCGCCTGGGGGCTGCACAACAACTACACGGTGAGTGGGACAGTAGTTGGTGCTGTTCGCGGGCGGCGCGTCGCTGAGAGACGCCTCGGGCGACCTGGGCCAGTACCTCGCCGGCAACCACACGCACTGCGCGCCCGGCCAGTGCGCCTGGGGGCTCCACAACAACTACACGGTGAGTGAGACAGTAGTTGGTGCTGTTCGCGGGCGGCGCGTCGCTGAGAGACGCCTCGGGCGACCTGGGCCAGTACCTCGCCGGCAACTACACGCACTGCGCGCCCGGCCAGTGCGCCTGGGGTCTGCACAACAACTACACGGTGAGTGCGAAAGTAGTTGGTGCTGTTCGCGGGCGGCGCGTCGCTGAGAGACGCCTCGGGCGACCTGGGCCAGTACCTCGCCGGCAACTACACGCACTGCGCGCCCGGCCAGTGCGCCTGGGGGCTGCACAACAACTACACGGTGAGTGCGAAAGTAGTTGGTGCTGTTCGCGGGCGGCGCGTCGCTGAGAGACGCCTCAGGCGACCTGGGCCAGTACCTCGCCGGCAACTACACGCACTGCGCGCCCGGCCAGTGCGCCTGGGGGCTGCACAACAACTACACGGTGAGTGGGACAGTAGTTGGTGCTGTTCGCGGGCGGCGCGTCGCCGAGAGACGCCTCGGGCGACCTGGGCCAGTACCTCGCCGGCAACCACACGCACTGCGCGCCCGGCCAGTGCACCTGGGGGCTGCACAACAACTACACGGTGAGTGGGACAGTAGTTGGTGCTGTTCGCGGGCGGCGCGTCGTTGAGAGACGCCTCGGGCGACCTGGGCCAGTACCTCGCCGGCAACTACACGCACTGCGCGCCCGGCCAGTGCGCCTGGGGGCTGCACAACAACTACACGGTGAGTGCGAAAGTAGTTGGTGCTGTTCGCTGGCGGCGCGTCGCTGAGAGACGCCTCGGGCGACCTGGGCCAGTACCTCGCCGGCAACCACACGCACTGCGCGCCCGGCCAGTGCGCCTGGGGGCTGCACAACAACTACACGGTGAGTGGGACAGTAGTTGGTGCTGTTCGCGGGCGGCGCGTCATTGAGAGACGCCTCGGGCGACCTGGGCCAGTACCTCGCCGGCAACTACACGCACTGCGCGCCCGGCCAGTGCGCCTGGGGTCTGCACAACAACTACACGGTGAGTGGGACAGTAGTTGGTGCTGTTCGCGGGCGGCGCGTCGCTGAGAGACACCTCGGGCGACCTGGGCCAGTACCTCGCCGGCAACTACACGCACTGCGCGCCCGGCCAGTGCGCCTGGTGGCTGCACAACAACTACACGGTGAGTGGGACAGTAGTTGGTGCTGTTCGCGGGCGGCGCGTCGCTGAGAGACGCCTCGGGCGACCTGGGCCAGTACCTCGCCGGCAACTACACGCACTGCGCGCCCGGCCAGTGCGCCTGGGGTCTGCACAACAACTACACGGTGAGTGGGACAGTAGTTGGTGCTGTTCGTGGGCGGCGCGTCGCTGAGAGACACCTCGGGCGACCTGGGCCAGTACCTCGCCGGCAACTACACGCACTGCGCGCCCGGCCAGTGCGCCTGGTGGCTGCACAACAACTACACGGTGAGTGGGACAGTAGTTGGTGCTGTTCGCGGGCGGCGCGTCGCTGAGAGACGCCTCGGGCGACCTGGGCCAGTACCTCGCCGGCAACTACACGCACTGCGCGCCCGGCCAGTGCGCCTGGTGGCTGCACAACAACTACACGGTGAGTGGGACAGTAGTTGGTGCTGTTCGCGGGCGGCGCGTCGCTGAGAGACACCTCGGGCGACCTGGGCCAGTACCTCGCCGGCAACTACATGCACTGCGCGCCCGGCCAGTGCGCCTGGGGGCTCCACAACAACTACACGGTGAGTGGGACAGTAGTTGGTGCTGTTCGCGGGCGGCGCGTCGCTGAGAGACGCCTCGGGCGACCTGGGCCAGTACCTCGCCGGCAACTACACGCACTGCGCGCCCGGCCAGTGCGCCTGGGGGCTGCACAACAACTACACGGTGAGTGGGACAGTAGTTGGTGCTGTTCGCGGGCGGCGCGTCGCTGAGAGACACCTCGGGCGACTTGGGCCAGTACCTCGCCGGCAACTACATGCACTGCGCGCCCGGCCAGTGCGCCTGGGGGCTGCACAACAACTACACGGTGAGTGAGACAGTAGTTGGTGCTGTTCGCGGGCGGCGCGTCGCTGAGAGACGCCTCGGGCGACCTGGGCCAGTACCTCGCCGGCAACTACATGCACTGCGCGCCCGGCCAGTGCGCCTGGGGGCTCCACAACAACTACACGGTGAGTGGGACAGTAGTTGGTGCTGTTCGCGGGCGGCGCGTCGCTGAGAGACGCCTCGGGCGACCTGGGCCAGTACCTCGCCGGTAACCACACGCACTGCGCGCCCGGCCAGTGCGCCTGGGGGCTCCACAACAACTACACGGTGAGTGAGACAGTAGTTGGTGCTGTTCGCGGGCGGCGCGTCGCTGAGAGACGCCTCGGGCGACCTGAGCCAGTACCTCGCCGGCAACTACACGCACTGCGCGCCCGGCCAGTGCGCCTGGGTGCTGCACAACAACTACACGGTGAGTGCGAAAGTAGTTGGTGCTGTTCGCTGGCGGCGCGTCGCTGAGAGACGCCTCGGGCGACCTGGGCCAGTACCTCGCCGGCAACTACACGCACTGCGCGCCCGGCCAGTGCGCCTGGGGGCTGCACAACAACTACACGGTGAGTGCGAAAGTAGTTGGTGCTGTTCGCTGGCGGCGCGTCGCTGAGGGACGCCTCGGGCGACCTGGGCCAGTACCTCGCCGGCAACTACACGCACTGCGCGCCCGGCCAGTGCGCCTGGGGGCTCCACAACAACTACACGGTGAGTGGGACAGTAGTTGGTGCTGTTCGCGGGCGGCGCGTCGCTGAGAGACGCCTCGGGCGACCTGGGCCAGTACCTCGCCGGCAACTACATGCACTGCGCGCCCGGCCAGTGCGCCTGGGGGCTGCACAACAACTACACGGTGAGTGGGACAGTAGTTGGTGCTGTTCGCGGGCGGCGCGTCGCTGAGAGACGCCTCGGGCGACCTGGGCCAGTACCTCGCCGGCAACCACACGCACTGCGCGCCCGGCCAGTGCGCCTGGGGGCTGCACAACAACTACACGGTGAGTGGGACAGTAGTTGGTGCTGTTCGCGGGCGGCGCGTCGCTGAGAGACGCCTCGGGCGACCTGGGCCAGTACCTCGCCGGCAACTACACGCACTGCGCGCCCGGCCAGTGCGCCTGGGGGCTGCACAACAACTACACGGTGAGTGGGACAGTAGTTGGTGCTGTTCGCGGGCGGCGCGTCGCTGAGAGACGCCTCGGGCGACCTGGGCCAGTACCTCGCCGGCAACTACATGCACTGCGCGCCCGGCCAGTGCGCCTGGGGGCTGCACAACAACTACACGGTGAGTGGGACTGTAGTTGGTGCTGTTCGCGGGCGGCGCGTCGCTGAGAGACGCCTCGGGCGACCTGGGCCAGTACCTCGCCGGCAACCACACGCACTGCGCGCCCGGCCAGTGCGCCTGGGGGCTGCACAACAACTACACGGTGAGTGGGACAGTAGTTGGTGCTGTTCGCGGGCGGCGCGTCGCTGAGAGACTCCTCGGGCGACCTGGGCCAGTACCTCGCCGGCAACCACACGCACTGCGCGCCCGGCCAGTGCACCTGGAGGCTGCACAACAACTACACGGTGAGTGCGAAAGTAGTTGGTGCTGTTCGCGGGCGGCGCGTCGCTGAGAGACGCCTCGGGCGACCTGGGCCAGTACCTCGCCGGCAACTACACGCACTGCGCGCCCGGCCAGTGCGCCTGGGGGCTGCACAACAACTACACGGTGAGTGCGAAAGTAGTTGGTGCTGTTCGCGGGCGGCGCGTCGCTGAGAGACGCCTCGGGCGACCTGGGCCAGTACCTCGCCGGCAACTACACGCACTGCGCGCCCGGCCAGTGCGCCTGGTGGCTGCACAACAACTACAAGGTGTGTAAAATGTAGTCCATGGAGTTCGGCTGTTAACCTGAAGAAAGAAAAACAGGTTAGGCTATATTACCTTCGACATCAGCTTTAACCAGCTTTAAGCGGAAACAGGTAAATGACCTGTTTTTGTTTTTTCTAATCAGATTTGGAGGTTATACGACATGCATAACCTGAAGAGCTCTAGCATATTGACCTCATTGTTTGTGACTAAATAAAAAAATATTTACACAAAAAACCTTAAAACTAAACCATTGGTAATTTGAATATACGTACGGACTTATGCAGGATACAACCAGTTAATAAAAATAAGAGAATAATGTTATAAGTTTCAACATATCTGACGATTTTAGGTAATATAGAACGAACATGTGCCGTACTAATATTTTTACATTATTATTAAAGACACATTTTAGATTAAATCTCAAAATCAGACTAAATGAGTTTCTTAAAACACATTAATGGTCTAATATAAAGATTTACAAAATGAAAAATTTCAAAATATGATTTTCTTTTATTGACCCATACATGTTAAATATTTTTGATATATCATCATATAAAAGCTAACACGTGATAGATTATGCTATGGTGGATTGTCCGATAAACTATCGATACTGACACCTAAACAGGATGAGCAAAGCAAACACAATCACTTTGTTTGGAAACACAACAAACGGTAGCGCCAACAACAACACTGGTCAAAGGATTGCTATCCCGGTGATTTTACGTTAAACGTGTTAAATTTAATTCTACAAAGATCACACCATACGCCAATATGAACAGTTTTCTGAACAATATGAAAACAGATTGGATTAATTATGCTGTTTCAAATCGCCTAGTGTTTGAAAATTCAATCAAAGAAACACCCAAGGATCCGTTTTCAATTAAATCTTCTTTTGCTTACAACCCGTTGCCAACATAGCGATACATAACGAACAAATAAAACAATTATATATTTAGAATTTATTCCTTTACATGTTACAAATGTTACAAAAAAATATACAAATTATAACAGCATTGTGAACATCTACGGGAAAATACATTTCTAACGGTGTGTTTGGATTTTTTTTAAATACTTACCATAAGTAAAGAATTTATTACATTTATTTGTAATTTCTGCCTATTAGCCTGATTATGTTTAGTTGCTTTTGTCGTATTCTTGCTGAAAATGTCCCCTCCTTTTCTGATGAAAGATGTATAAAAAGTGTTTTTTAATCATATACTTCCTCCAGACATTTACATTCCTTATAATACAGTAAAATCTCCACCTTCCCCCGACGATCTAAGGCTCATGCCAGCCTTAGACTGCAGATAAGGTGCTGGGCCGTCACCTCCCCTAGCGCTGACCCCCTCACTATCCCTCTCCATGTTACAATGTATCTCTCTCCACAGATGATGCAGCTCATGTCGGTCTGGGAACTGCTGATCTACGCAGGTTACTGGGCCGCTACTCTCTCCACGGCGCTGAGCCCCTCACTATCACTCTCCATGTTACAGTGTCTCTCTCTCCACAGATGATGCAGTTCATGTCGGTCTGGGGACTGCTGATCTACGCAGGCTGCTGGGCCGCTACTCTCTCCACGGCGCTGACCCCCTCACTATCCCTCTCCATGTTACAGTGTCTCTCTCTCCACAGATGATGCAGCTCATGTCGGTCTGGGAACTGCTGATCTACGCAGGTTACTGGGCCGCTACTCTCTCCACGGCGCTGACCCCCTCACTATCCCTCTCCATGTTACAGTGTCTCTCTCTCCACAGATGATGCAGCTCATGTCGGTCTGGGGACTGCTGATCTACGCAGGCTGCTGGGCCGCTACTCTCTCCACGGCGCTGACCCCCTCACTATCCCTCTCCATGTTACAGTGTCTCTCTCTCCACAGATGATGCAGCTCATGTCGGTCTGGGAACTGCTGATCTACGCAGGCTGCTGGGCCGCCACCCTCTCTACGGCGCTGACCCCCTCACTATCCCTCTCCATGTTACAGTGTCTCTCTCTCCACAGATGATGCAGCTCATGTCGGTCTGGGAACTGCTGATCTACGCAGGTTACTGGGCCGCTACTCTCTCTACGGCGCTGACCCCCTCACTATCCCTCTCCATGTTACAGTGTCTCTCTCTCCACAGATGATGCAGCTCATGTCGGTCTGGGAACTGCTGATCTACGCAGGCTGCTGGGCCGCTTCTCTCTCTACGGCGCTGACCCCCTCACTCTCCTCTCCAAGTTACAATGTATCTCTCTCCACAGGTGATGCAGTTCATGTCGGTCTGGGGACTGCTGATCTACGCAGGCTGCTGGGCCGCTTCTCTCTCTACGGCGCTGACCCCCTCACTCTCCTCTCCAAGTTACAATGTATCTCTCTCCACAGATGATGCAGCTCATGTCGGTCTGGGGACTGCTGATCTACGCAGGCTGCTGGGCCGCCACCCTCTCTACGGCGCTGACCCCTTCACTCTCCTCTCCACGTTACAATGTATCTCTCTCCACAGATGATGCAGCTCATGTCGGTATGGGGACTGCTGATCTACGCAGGCTGCTGGGGCGCCACCCTCTCTACGGCGCTGACCCCCTCACTCTCCTCTCCATGTTACAATGTATCTCTCTCCACAGATGATGCAGCTCATGTCGGTCTGGGGACTGCTGATCTACGCAGGCTGCTGGGCCGCCACCCTCTCTACGGCGCTGTCCCCCTCACTCTCCTCTCCATGTTACAATGTATCTCTCTCCACAGATGATGCAGCTCATGTCGGTCTGGGGACTGCTGATCTACGCAGGCTGCTGGGCCGCCACCCTCTCTACGGCGCTGTCCCCCTCACTCTCCTCTCCATGTTACAATGTATCTCTCTCCACAGATGATGCAGCTCATGTCGGTCTGGGGACTGCTGATCTACGCAGGCTGCTGGGCCGCCACCCTCTCTACGGCGCTGACCCCCTCACTCTCCTCTCCATGTTACAATGTATCTCTCTCCACAGATGATGCAGCTCATGTCGGTCTGGGGACTGCTGATCTACGCAGGCTGCTGGGCCGCCACCCTCTCTACGGCGCTGTCCCCCTCACTCTCCTCTCCATGTTACAATGTATCTCTCTCCACAGATGATGCAGCTCATGTCGGTCTGGGGACTGCTGATCTACGCAGGCTGCTGGGCCGCCACCCTCTCTACGGCGCTGTCCCCCTCACTCTCCTCTCCATGTTACAATGTATCTCTCTCCACAGATGATGCAGCTCATGTCGGTCTGGGGACTGCTGATCTACGCAGGCTGCTGGGCCGCCACCCTCTCTACGGCGCTGACCAACCTTCTCTCCGTCCCTCGGCTCGTCCAGGCCCTCGGCATCGACCGCATCTACCCCGGCCTCATCTTCTTCTCCAAGGGCTACGGCAAGCACGGCGAGCCCTACCGTGGTTATGTTCTGACTTTTATCATATCTGCTGCATTCGTCTTGATCGGTAAGTATAAAATTTTGATTGGTTGGTGGTATTATTCCAAAAAAAAACAACCAACAAACAGATGTAATAAATGATTTTTTGAATAAAGCAGAAAGAAACCAAAACTTTATAAATGGTGAAAGTTGATGAAACATTTTAATTAAAATGAAAATTTTCCTAGCTTATGCTCGCATACAGATCTATTCAGCCTGGAAGTCTTGTAGGGGTGGAAGTGCGAGAGAGATGGAGAATACCCCCACCACTGTTTTTCCTTCATCGGCTGTGTGTAGTCAACTTAAAATCCCACATGGCCTATGACAACATTACAAATATTGTTGCGAACAAAGAATCATATGTTTTGATAGATGAGTTATTTCGAAATTTGACTGTACTGAGACTCGCGGTAGGGGAAATCTTCACTGCGCATGCGCATCCCACCGGACTTCTGGGCTGAACAGATCTGTAGTATAAGTGTTTTTAGGCCTAAATATTTTCTGTACGGAATATTGCATATCCCTGGGTCAACCAGAACATCTTAAATTTTTCAAAAAGTTTTCCATTTTATTGGGAAACTCCTAGGAGGGATTATTTTTAACTCCTAGGAGTATTTGCTACCTAAGCATATTGATTTAAATTTCAACATTCCGTAGGAATTCATTGGAACCTCTTCCGGAACATCTTTCGTGGAGGAGATCCCTTGCGGGTTAGTCAAAGATAACACCGTGTATATCCTAGGGATGCAAATCCCACAATATCTCCTATAGTTTGAATATTCTTTCGGGATATTTCTGATTCCTGGTATGTATTGAAATATCAAATGAAAGATAAAATAAAAAAAAAAATAGGAATAGGGATCTTGAATCCATATAACAGTCCAGGAGATCCTAAAACTTTTATACATTATTATGTAATCTAATTGTTAAACACGTACAATTTGTACTCATAACAAAATGGTGAGACAAGTCAATGCTACCTTTTGAAACCTCAACATTGAAAATAAATACTATAAAAATTGTTTTAAACATTTACAAAACGATTACATACTAATAGTTATGTATTAAAATAAATTTATCTAGTAACTTAACTATTTATCTTGGACGTTACTTAACTAGTGACTTTACTTAACATAATTTATCTTGGACTTTATATATTTAGAAGTATACACATCCTGATACATGCAATATCTCAGGAGGCGTAAAATAGAACCATTCGTTACCGAGCCTGAACAAGGTATTGCAAGTCAATTTAGGATCCGTACTCTACACCCGTGGAATGCATGGTAGTGACGCCTAAAATATCCAATTAATGTTTAATTAGTTTTGTTGTACCTTTTACCTTGTTTGTTTGTATTGTTACGTTTTTACAATACAATTCTAAAAATAACGTAATCAATGTAGATGAGCTCATTAACTCCAATTAATACTCTCAATATATTATTAGGTTAAGAGGTTACTTTGTATACAGGTATTTGGCTGTAAGGTAAGTGGATTTGTGCATGGATAGTGCATGGTTTCACTTGAGTTAAGTGATAGTGTTCTAATTGACTTGATCTTTGCTTATGCATGGGCTTGCTTGAACTTTGATTGATATGATTATGAGAACTTAAGTTATGTTTCTTCCTCAATCTTGCATTTGATTTACTTTGCATGGAGTAAAGTGCTTTCTCTCTTTTGATATAGTTTGTTATGCTAATTATTAAAGAAGCCTAGTGTATTTTTGTATTTTAGGGCCAAATAAATTCTTGTTTAGTCGTATGAAAAAGAAAACTTATAAAAACCAAGTAAGACTTGAACCTTGCGAAGACAAAAATACATGAATTGTACCATAAGCGCAATTAACTTTTTAGTACAACACAGACTTTTCCCCCCATGCACATCACGAAGCACGTATAGCACCGAGAATGAACGATCTCTTCTGTTGTCTGTTAACGGTGACAAGGACCTCATGAACCGAGCACTGCTCAGTAACATACACTTTTATTCCACTGTTTTACAGTACTTTATAAGATTCTTAATTATTTATGATTTGATCAAATTGTATGACTGAACAGACGGTTTAAGGTTTATTTTGTTTATGTTTACATTAGTTGTTGTTATCTCGTTCTCAACATGGCAAACCATAATATACGGCCCTTAGTAAAAAAATGTTCAATTTCCGTATAGCTCTCTTTGAACAATTAGATTTACATTGGAAATTTGACCTTCACAAAACACTTTTTCGAGGTAAACATAAGTTTTTTTCCAGCATTTGAAGGAGATTGTCTGCACCGTTTATGAGATAATCGAGCAATTAATCAACCATACAAATAATTTTTATTCATACCAACAACATTTCTTTAAGGGTGTAGGATACAATCAGTAATATCTAAACTGCGAGCGTTACTGTGATTACGGGACATAGAACAAAAAAAAGGCATCTGTCATTTTTGCTACGAATACGACGCGACACGACGCCTTGGCATTGATTTGCTCTTCGGAGTACTGGATATCATTATCACCATTTCACTATGTGTGCTGTCTGAAAAGGTCTACAGATAATTCATAGCAAGATCTATTCTGAATTAACACAATATATCAAATGAATTTTAAAGTATATAACTTCCATTTCTCATACACATATATCCTTGGAATAGCGTCAACTTATTCTATTTACTACTTTATAATCGGGAAGTTTTTACTAAAAAGACGTTTTATTTTTGTATTTTTTATATTTTAATCTGAAAGAATTTAAAATTTTCAGTTACATTACATGTCTCTTTGGAATATCCCGAGGTTGCTATAAGGTCGTTTTAGGGTTATTATTTGACCTGTTCTTGAATCATGTTCTTATCATCTGTACGTGTGGAATATCCTCATAGCCTCATAGCTCCCAATAACCTCGAAAGTTACCCATTAAACTCTTTTTAATATGAATATTCACAAAAAACCCGAAGGAATAGTCTTTACATGAGTATCTGTACCTTTACCTACCTTGTCTTTTTATCATCAAATTTCACCTGAAAGGAACATTAAAACCACAGAAAATTTACAATTAACATCCAATTAATTCCAATTGAATCCTTCTGTAAAACACCGATGATGTTTACTTTCACCTTCTAAAAACCCGAGAATAGCTCGTGACATTGGCACTTGTGACGGATAACTTGTACCGTTTGGGTGCAAATATCAGTTTTCAGGTTGAAGTTTCCATTACATTAGGGCCGTTACTGCGTTTCAGTATGAATTGCAGTTTTTCTAGATATGTCTAGAAAAAATCTGTACTTATTACGTTAATTTTTTATGTTTGCGCTTTGCAGATACTGTACAGATGATAAATAGGAATATTTCCAAGAAAGTCCTTTGGTATTGCAGTAATTATTAATATTTAATAAGGCAGCATTTTATAATGCAACTCGTTTGTCTGTTTTTGTATAATCTTCAAAAACTGTTCCATGGATTTCCTCGACATTTTGTAAGTAATTAATTTTTTTGCCTAATCACATGATCAAGTAACCTGCATGAAATACATATTTCATGCAGGTTACTTGATCCCAACCGAAAATGTAAACGTAAACATAACTAAAGCTGTCCAGTCGTATGTTTTACAACAGCAAAGAGGATAAGAATTAGACATAGAGTAAAACTGGGAAAATAATGAACTAAGAAGCAAGGCTTGGTCCACCAGGTACATTGCTCACATAAGAGAACAGGATCAAGCAGACTTTATTTATTGACATCAAACGCCCACCTAAGGTTTTTCTAAAATTTCATTACATTTATAATCTTTTTACATGAAATATTTGATTGCCCTTGTAAACTTTTATTTTTTATAAGAGGATTGTAGATTATAGTTACTCTTTAATACTCTTATTTTTAAGAGCCGTAGTTTATTTCTGTGCAACCTACCAGCAAAGTTTTCCTTGAAGTCTTTACTAATCAATATTAAATTGAAAACTTAATTTTCATCATACTGTCCCGAAAACAGCCGTTTTTAGTTCTCTAAATCGTACGCAAAATGATCGTTTTTGGATAACTTGGAATAGGAGTACTGAAAAAACATATGGTAAATTTTGCCGTACTCTAATGTCAAAATTTGTTATGTTACGTTTGAAAGGTTGAACGATTTCTTAATTTGTGTTTGTAAACAACTAACAAATGTGTAAATGGTGATGACTATTTTGGATAACCTCAAAATTCTGTAGTCTATTTTTTAACGATTAAATGGTTATTCATACAAAATGATGAAAATAGTTGTTCATCGCACAAAAAACCCGAAGTAAAAACTCGATCGCATTTCCAAGCTCGGCTGTGCCTCGCCTGTAAATTACGATCTCGTACCAAAAAGAGCCACTTTCGCTCCTAGTAATGAAAACTACTATTTTACGCTGTCATTAAGTGTCTTGTAAAACCAATCTACATGAAGAATAACAAGAACCGTAAAACTAAATGAAAACTTTCCTGAGTAAAGAAAGAAATTTAATGGAAAAGTTTGACAACAACATCGAAGTTTATCGGTAAGCCAGAAATCACTTGGCCACTCTGCGTTGGGGTGGCGGATAATCTGATGGTTTATTATGCATACAGTTGATCAATGCTGAGACCCAAGTTCCCCCTTTATTGACCTCTGAATCAAACTGAGATTACACACTGACTTTGTTAACTTCGATCGTCAACTTTTTACCACCTTAAGCACTTTACTTTGTTTGACCAACTTTGGTTTTCAACGACTTCCAATTGTTATGGTTCAAACCTACTTAAAACTTTATGAAAAGCTTTATGACTCAGTTTTATTCAGCAGATCATTACGTATAGAGATTAATTAAGAAGTAAGATAGAAAAAAACAAATTAAATTTATTGCAAGCCTATTGAATATTAAATTAAATCTTTATAATATGGATCAGTATACAACGTTTGGTATTGTCCTACAATAGAGCCCGTAATAGAGTTTGTAACTTTACTCTTCCAGAAAATTTACTAACCAAAATTGTATGCACCAATTTGTATTGGGAGAGGGGAGGGGTTTTAAGGAGAATAATTTTTTAGAATAATTCCTTTATTTTACATTCACTTTAAATTTTAAAGACCAACTATTAGACTGTCTATTTTTCTGAATTTCAACAATGAAGATGCCATTTTTGACTGTGAAGTCATAATTATTTTTGCCTCCTTTTAGGTTTAAAGACATTAATAGAAGTAACTTCGTTTTAAAACTACCTAAATAAACTCCTCTGGTCCAAAACTCATGGCGAGTATAAAAATAACAAATTCCTAATGTCATTATTGCATCTATGAATTATAATACGAGTATACACAAAGGAACACTACTCGCAAGCTTAAACTACTTTCTATTGTCGTATTGAGAAATATCATGAACTAACATCACATCGTGACGTCCTTCAGTAAAACTTGAAAACCACTTTATTCAGAAATTAAAAATCCAAACTTTTCATCTAAGCAAGTCTGTGGATCTTCTGTGAAGCTTAATTGGATTTTCTGTTGCAGCTGAAATCAACGTGATCGCTCCTTTGATATCCAACTTCTACTTGGCGTCGTACGCTTTAATCAACTTCTGCACTTTCCATGCGGCTCTGGTTCGTCCCCTCGGCTGGAGGCCAACATTTAGGGTACGTTCCACATTTACCTGTTCTTAGAACTTATTTTAAAATGGGATTAATTTTTATTCAATTGGCCGAGTGCTTGTATTTTTATAATAAATCATGAGAAGTTGGTTGTTCACAGGGTTTTCCAAAATCACTTTAAATTTAACAATAAATGTATGGAAAAAGGTGAATAGCTAACACACTACGCCGTAAATTAACCTGGTAAACAAAAGGGGTGTAAAATCACTGCCAGATTGACTAAGTGTCCAACGCCCATTAAGATATTTTATCATTTACTTGACAGATTGTTTTTCATTTATTGTTTATCGTGGAAAGTCTTTATGCCTGAATAAATACCTTTGGTCAACACATAAAAAAACATGTTCTTCCACGTGCTATATTTAGTTCCATTTACCACTCGTAATGAGTGAGTCAAATAATACTTGGTCTCCCAGCGGGAGGCAAGGTAAACCTATAAGTATAACATTGAAACCTATAGTTCAAAAATTTAGTGCTAACAAATGACTGCACAAAAGCAACTATGTCGGAGCACTTGTAATCGGAATACAGGCGCTGTCACTTGATTAGTGCAAGGGACAGGAAAATACAGCTGACAGCTGATGCTTTGTTCAGTTAAGGTTTTAAGGTTATGCTAATCAATAACTGCAATCAACTTGTGTTTGTTACAATTGCGAAAATATAATTAATATTTTGTATTGTGTATTTATTTATCCGTCCGGTTGGGGGAATATGTCGAGTGTATTTTAGGAGTAAAGAACATTGAATCTCTCGTGAAAATCGTCGCCATCGGTAAGCCTCGGGTCTTAACAATTTCCCTCGTGAGAAAATGTTGAACTTCACTACCTCACCCACAAATACAAATTTTTTCATCTCAGTGTTCTTATTTCAGCATACGTTTTTCTATGAGCCACATAATACTTATTTATATTTTATATGTTCCTTAACAGTACTACAACAAATGGCTGAGTCTTGTTGCATTCTTCCTGTGCATTGCCATAATGTTCCTTCTTGACTGGATGAGTTCCATTATCACGTTTGTGGTATTCTTCGTTCTGTATCTAGTCGTCGTTTATCGAAATCCAAGTAAGTAATGCTTGCTTAATATTTTGATATATGAAAAAACATATTTGAACAGAAAATTTTTATTCTCAATGACAAGCAATGATAGTTTCACAATATGGATTTTAGTAACTATGTACCTTAAATAACATAGGCTTTAGTTGGCTGAACATGCTCAAATAATATTTTACCAACCACATTTACAAACCAATTTACTCCATCCTGTATTAAATGCAGAACTGCCAAATTTTGGTATTACAGGCTAAAAAATCTAATAAATATCTACTGAATCAAACTGGGCATTAAAGTCGAATCGATTCTCTAAATCAAACAGGAAACAATTCAGTGTGCTTTTTCACCTTTAAATTCTTAAAAAATAAAACATACTGGTGTTCAGTTTTTACTTTTTAATCTGTAATATTGAGATGATATTTTGTCTTAGATGTGAACTGGGGGTCGTCGACGCAGGCGCAGACCTACAAGCGGGCGCTGATGACGATGCACAAGCTGTTCAACCAGTCGGAGCACGTCAAGAACTACCAGCCCCAGATCCTGCTGCTGGTGGGGCAGCCCCAGGCGCGCCCGCCGCTGGTCGACCTCGCCAACCTCATCACGCGCAACAACTCGCTGCTCATCGCCGCCGACATCTACCGGGTAGGTCGACCAACAACAGATTAATCGAATCTGTTTAGAATGTTAATAGGTTTTTTTTGAAAATTCAACGGAAGAACATCAAAAGGGGGACCAGCATTTCGAGTTAGTTTCGTGCACTTACGTTTTAAGCACGCCTGTGTCACTTGTACACTCCTCTTACATAATGGAACCTCACAAACCAATGTAGAAATGAGAACTTTGCAGCTTAACACTTCTACATGAAACTCACTATCAACCTGTTGACTGGAAGTCTGAGAGAGGAGGGGATTGGGCGGACGGCAAAAAATCGACGAATTTGTACTCACATTTTGCCCCTTGTGTCCAGTAGCATTTCACGGTTTTAATTCAGATTTTATTTGATCCGAATTCAATTCATCGTGTTTGTAAGCTCCTTCAATAATCCAGTACTGAAATTTGAATGTTCGAATATTCTCCGTTCGAACAATTTTGATGTGTGTGCAGTGGGCGTTACCCTAGTATCGCTCTCTGCGATACCCACTTGACGAGTGATAAAGTGGGCCTCGCCAAATGGTCCGATAGTATTTTTTGGAAAGTTGTCGAGTCACTAATTCGTTCACGAAAATATACGATATTTTATTGCAGATATCTTTGTTTTATTTAAATTGAGGATTTATTTGACTTAATCTGTAGATGGTGTTGTTTAGCAGGAAACCAAGCAGTTATTACTACGACTACAATCACTTATAACAGTAAAATCAACTCATTTATGAACCAATTACTCCTCTTGTTTTCATTTGATAAGTATACGAAAGTAATTGAGCGCTGATCATTTCCTTTGAGCTGAGTTTTATTTCCTGAAGGTTTTATCTTACTGCATTAGGTTCCTGCTACACATCCAAATATATTATAATTGAGTATTTTTTAAAGTAGTTTTAATACCTGAATTTTAAATTTATTACAATAACTATTTAGATTTATAGCTTGTTTTCCTCGTACCTGTAGCGAAACGTACATTATAAATAAGAAAATCGAATCAAGATCTAAAGGGATAAAGTTAAATTAAGGTAATTATTGGCAATACTCTAAAAGTAAATTTTCCTTGCTGCATACAAAGATTTCTAGTTGACTTTCATTCATTGTTCCCGTAAATGCCCGATTTTAACCAAATATGTTGAAAACTTACTTCGGGACTTCTACTATCTCAATTATTGGTTAAGAAATGGACTTAAAAAGCAAACTCAAGCTTTGTCAGTTCTTGTTATGTATGAAGGTATCATTCTTTCATGGCCCTTAATGCCGGGGTTTACATTTCGTTTTGCATCATAAGTAAACTTCATAAGGAAGCAAACGCTTTACGACATTATTATGGACTGTTAAACCTTCGCATTGTATTCGACATTTTAGCGGAATATAAAACGCTGATGCTCCGGCAGCGCATTAAGTGACGCCATGAACGGGGGATGGCTCTGTGGGGAACGCCCGGCTGTAAAATGAAACTGTCGCAAAATGTTTTAGGGTCAACGTTGTGCCAACAACCTTTCCGCCAGCGCTCTTGCGTGAGATGAATTCACAAGAGTAGTAGATTGACCTTTGTCTTGATGTACGTTGTGCCAAGAGATTGTTTTACTGTGTCTGTGGTAAGGGTCGGAAAAGTTGATACAACAGTATTAAGCTGATGCAAGTTGTAATATTTATAAAAACAGTTATATATTTTTTTTATTTCAGTTTATTCTTTGAACATAGTTTTAAATACACGTTCAGCATTAACAATACTTAACTTGCTAACTAAAATTCGTACTAGCAATCATTTCACTAGATGGAATATTTCAAAACTATGATTCATTAAGGGACTTAAAACTCTGAGGATTCCAGTGATAAATAAATGTAAAATTCAGTTTATGTGACTTATTAATTTCGATCCATAACCTCTGGATTGTCTTTCCTACGTACACCCCTTTTTATTTGTATTTCATTTTATTAACTTTTTTATGATGATCAAAACTCCTGATTTTAATAAAAATGTGTGAACTCATTTATTCCACCAAACTCCTAAATATAATCACTAAACTCTAACCTGAGCGAGATTGTAAAAATATTAAGGGCAATACTGTACTAACAGTATTTGTATGTAGTGTACTGCAATGTAGGTAGATGGCATTTACTCTGCCTAGTAGGCGCTTTTGTTCTTGTGATTCCAGGACCCAAGATGGTTTCCAGTATCTGTATTTTCAGCCTGTCACCGATTCCCATCCAATCTTTCCTAACACCTACTCTTATATTTATTTACCAGTCCTTTTCATCCAAGTCCGGTTCTTTCTATTCTGATTTGCTCATCAACCATACAACTCCGTACTTCGAACTAAAAGCATTCATCAGTTTGCACTTGTCCGTTTCGCAGCAACGCCTGACCTACCGGCAGCGGATGTCGCTGCAGAAACAGGGGCAGGCCTGGCTGGGGATCCGCAAGGTGAAGGGGTTCTTCACCGTGACCGACGGGTACAAGTTCGAGGTGGCGGCGCGCGGGCTGATGCAGTGCTCGGGGGTGGGGCGGCTCAAGCCCAACGTCCTCATGATGGGCTACAAGAGCGACTGGCTCTCCTGCAACGTCGACGAATTGCAGACCTACTTCAACATACTGCAGTAAGTTTGACTTATGTCTTACAAGAGCGACTGGCTCCCCTGCAATTTCGACGACTTGCAGACATACTTCAACATACTTCAGTAAGTGTGACTCATGACTTATGACTTACAGGAGCGACTGGCTCTTTTGCAATATCGACGACTTGCAGACCTACTTCAACTTACTTCAGTAAGTTTGAATTATGACTAATACCTTACAAGAGCGAATGGCTCTCCTGCAGTCGACGACTTGCATACCTACTTCAACATACTTCAGTAAGGTTGACTTATGAGCTTTGCCTTACAAGAGCGACTGGCTCTCTTGCAATGTTGATGACTTGCAGACCTACTTCAACATATCTCAGGAAGTTTGACTTATACCTTATAAGATCGAATGGCTCTCCTGCAGTGTCGACGACGTGCATACCTACTTCAACATACTTCAGTAAGTTTGACTTATGAGCTATGCCTTACAAGAGCGACTGGCTCTCTTGCAATGTTGATGACTTGCAGACCTACTTCAACATACTTCAGTAAGTTTGACTTATTTTTTTATTCTAGACAAGGGCCAGGCTTAGAAGTTTCCATGGACATGCACTGCAGCTTAATTAGCTTTTTGTGAACCCTCAAGGTTACGGCATTATCACTTTGCAAATTGCTATTGGTGATTGGCGGGATCAAAACCCGGGACCCTGGGAACCGAAGTCCCGCGTTCTACCACTACACCAGGCCGCTCCCTAAGTTTGACTTATGACTTACAAGAGCGACTAGCTCTCCTGTAGTGTCGACGACTTGCAGACCTACTTCAACATACTTCATTCAGTATGCCTGACATGTAGAAGGCTTTGTGTTTAAATGAAACGTGTATTGGAATCTTCCCCGCTTGTGTAGATAGACTACATTGATATTTAGCCTCCATTTCGAAAGCTGACGTACAAAAGTATTTGTCCGAATACTTTGGGAGCTTGGATTTTCATACGATTCAAGAAAAATCAATGAATACACGTAGGTTTCCTGTTCATTTTTCTTATGTAAACAAACTACAAACTTAGGTTCCTAGCAAAAACTTCTTTATACCTTTTTCGTGCAGTTTAGGTTACAAAGGCTTCAACAATCAAAGGACCAAAGGAGGAGGATAATCAAAGGTTTAAATTTATTATAATTATAAGAATTTTAGAACTTATACAACATGCAAATTTGGCATTTGGACAATATAGGGAAAATGAATTCTTCAATAAATAATAAATGTCCCAAAAATTAACTTTTTTACAGCAAATCAATCTAGTAATTGTACAATTTATTTATATTTAAATATACTGTATATCACTATGAAAAATCATACCCAAATAATAACTCCAATAACGAACATAGTCTTAAGTATGAAATAACCTAATTTAAAATATTTTCAACAAGATACATCCAATGCATGCCAATGAAACTAAATTCATTGTTGTCCAGTGACGCGTTCGAAAACCGCCTGGCCGTGACTATCCTGCGGCTGGCCGAGGGGCTGGACTTCTCCAAGCCGATGGACTTGTCGCAGGTGCCCGAGGACATCTCGGCGTCCATGGGGGACATCAGCAACGGCTCGACGTCCGGCGCCAACGGCATGGTCCACAACGACTCCAACCTGAGCTACATCCTGCCCAACGTGCTCAGCCAGACCTCGCTCACCATACCAGGTATGTCCACCTCCGCCGCCAACGGTATGGTCCACAACGACTCCAACCTGAGTTACATCCTGCCCAACGTGCTCAGCCAGACCTCGCTCACCATACCAGGTACGTCCAACTAAACCGCCAACGGCATGGTCCACAACGATCCAACCTGAGTTACATCCTGCCCAACGTGCTCAGCCAGACCTCGCTCACCATACCAGGTACGTCCAACTAAACCGCCAACGGCATGGTCCACAACGACTCCAACCTGAGTTACATCCTGCCCAACGTGCTCAGCCAGACCTCGCTCACCATACCAGGTACGTCCAACTAAACCGCCAACGGCATGGTCCACAACGACTCCAACCTGAGTTACATCCTGCCCAGCGTGCTCAGCCAGACCTCGCTCACCATACCAGGTACGTCCAACTAAACCGCCAACGGCATGGTCCACAACGACTCCAACCTGAGTTACATCCTGCCCAGCGTGCTCAGCCAGACCTCGCTCACCATACCAAGTACGTCCAACTAAACCGCCAACGGCATGGTCCACAACGACTCCAACCTGAGTTACATCCTGCCCAACGTGCTCAGCCAGACCTCGCTCACCATACCAGGTACGTCCACCTCCGCCGCCAATGGTATGGTCCACAACGACTCCAACCTGAGCTACATCCTGCCCAAAGTGCTCAGCCAGACCTCGCTCACCATACCACGTACAACCACCTCCGCCGCCAATCTATATAATTAATACGCCAACACGAAATTTGTCTTATGAACTCCTCCGTCATTTCTTAACCGATTTTGATCATTGACGGCTCATTGGAAAGAGCGTGTCGCGTAGATTTGCAAACTGGCCTTACATTTGTGAAAAAAGTCCCTTGGGCTCTGCCCCATTGGCTTTTAAAGTTCCCATGTTATCCTTATGAAGAACATAATTGTTTACATATTGATCAGCTGGATAATTTAATTGCTGTTATTTTTTAATTTGTGTAAACATAACCCTCAAGACGGATCGTGTTAGCATGATTGTGTTTTAAATTTGTCGCCATTTGAATTATCGCTCTGCTAGAGTAGCGCACGATTCCGTGCGCTCGGATCCACTAGTATTAATGGAAGCAACGTTGTAACCCATACAGCACACAATATCAATTTGATGTATAAAAGTTAAAAATGATATAAAATGTATGTAAAAGTCAAGTGAGGTATATCAAATTGATATCAATATGATGGAACTGTTTTTACATTAAAACTTATAAAAGTGGTTGGTCAAAAATTAGGAACATTTTACTTAATTAACTTTACATGTCAAAATGATGTATGATTTATGTAAAAGAGCACATAATATGTGGTAAATATATTGTATGACAAATTTATGTTTAATAGATGCATGCATTTTCTTTTCAAATTGATATGCTTTTAGAATTTGATTTATTCATCTCTTGAATTTTAAAGGAATTACGCATTCTAGTAAAATTGTTTTGGTTAAATACACATCGTCCCTATGAGGTAAATTTTACATAAAATTTATATATGAACTTAAAATTAAAATTTAAAGAGATAGAGTAGGCCTATGAACTATTAATATTTGCATTTATTTTATTTTGATAACGGAACAATTATAAAATTCTATTACTAATTTAAACATCAAAAAATAATTTATGGCGTTTGAAGTAAAAGTTAAGTTAAACATATTTTTTAAGTACTTAGTTTTTTTAAAGTATTTGTACTCATCATTCTTTAACAAAGCATCAAAAGTCATATACTTATATAATTTATTTTGTAAATTCTAAATTATTTTATGTCAAATAATAATATGCCATATGAACAGAAATTGTTGACAAAATATTACATTTAGGAAATCCTTGTAAACTAAATTAGAACTTTTACCCGGATTAACATGACATGAAATGGTCGAGAGGTCTAAGGCGTCAGGACATTCAATTTCCAGGGTTCAAATTCGACATGATGCACGTACATTTCTATTCCTGAATTCCATCATATAACGTAGTCATTAATTTAGCCCAAATAAATGTGTATTTAAATTATAACTCACCTTTTCAGATTAAAATACAATTATTTTAAAAATGGAAGCAAGCATTGACATTAAATTGGTATGACTTTGACATCAAATAGTGTGTTAATTTTACTTATATTTACGTAAAATTGAGTGCCCTTTTTACCTCACATTGATGTCTACTATGACGTCAACGTGACATCAACAATATCATTGATATAGTGACATTTTGTACGGCAATTTTACATTTAATTTTTGTATTTGTGCCATAATTTATGGTGTTAAGCAAAAAAAATTTAATAAATTAACATTAACGACTAATTAAAAAGTTAATGAATTTTTAATTTGGTAGGGCTTCTTCCGTGACTGATGACGTTTCGGGAGATAAGAAAGCTCGTCCTGTTATCAAAGTGGCCAATTTAATTAAATTTAAGGCATATTTAATATATTTAACCAGTTTTTTGTAGAGGTTTGCATTTCGAACTACAGTAAAAATAAAAAATAACATACAAATAAAAATGTTTATATTATCAAAAAGTGTATAAAATAGTTATGTGATAAATATATTAAAGTTAGGTCACTTGATGAGGGGAGGAGTTCCTTTACTTCTAGAGTCGTAGTGTTTATTAAAAACATGAACGAAAAGGATAAGCTCAAAAAAGAGAACGTCATAATTTCAGTAGTAAATATACAATAATACATTTGCATTTTTGACCGTCCCAAAAACGCTATCCGTACCACTCGTGTATAAAAATCTTTTACAATTATAGAGATTCCTCTGACATGGATCAGCATATAAAAGACGTAATATTCAGTAGAGATAGGAGGAAGGATTACGGAGCGCTTTACATATCGGAGAAACTTACAAGGAAATCGAGATTATCCTACTTTACGATGGCTTTATATTATTACACCGCGTATGTTCGAGGTTTTCAATAACTATTTAAAAAGTTCTGTATAATCTAGTATTTTATGTTTAGTTAACTACCACTCTGGAAGCGCATAACAAATACTGCGTTTGTCCATTGTGTCAATGAATTAATGTTTCTGTGTTGTACGAAACGCTACTACATTACCAAGCAAATATAATAGAACATTTTGCAACAAGAGCCGAAAATGAGGTTTTGCAGGCTCGAGATCGTGTTTCAAATTTGAGACGAAGTCGAGAATTTAAAACTATCGAGAGCTGCAAAATCCTTTCGGCCTAGGTGCGAAAGCTATATTTCACAGAATTATACCCTATCTATATAACATTAAAAATCTTATTACTTATTCGATACACTTGAAAACAAAACTTTGAGGTTATGAGCGATGATTCAACTTCTTTGTCATGGTTTAAACAAACACAGCTATGAAAATCATATGATCGCAAATTTCCTGTGGAACCTATTGAATACTGTATAATTATGTGATGTTCCCATGTTGTTTTAAGGAAATAAACGATCAGCTGACTTTGGGCCCAATGGTGGAAAAGAGCTGGTTTCGTACATCAAATTAAATGGCGTTTGTAAAACTGGTGATTGCGTGTTAGTGTGGTCAAAAATAATTTAATCGACTTTAACGCAAATTAAAATTGACGCATGTACAATGAGAGGTGATGTTCAGCGTGGAAAGCAAGAAGGATCTCCAAGAGCTTTGCATAGCTGATCAGCTCGAGTGGACATCGAGATTATCCTTCCCTCTATACAGCTTTACTCCCTTCACTACACACCTAATCGTCTTTTGTTTAATATATTGACTTCATATTAACTTTAACTACACTACTGTTTATCTCAATTACATTTTTTAACCAGAAACATTCATTTGATATAGCATTAACACGATTATTTTGTTATAATTTACATTTTATTACATATCAACGAATTATTAAAATGATTGTACGTTGAATTTAGGCAAATTAACTTATCGTTTTTTACTTGATTGTTTTTTGATAACGATGATCAACTTATTGTTTGTATTAACTTATTATTTTAATATTATTGCAAAAATAAATATTTTCAATTTCAATTTCAGGTTCTAAGCCGACTGACAGACCAAGCGTTATGAACCCCTGGGAAAACAGCCCTTCAGTGGCTCTGAAGAAGAAGAAAAAACAAATAGCTTCTCAGATTTTGCATCAGTAAGTAAAACTAAATTATATGTCTGAAGAGTACGATGATGGAATAAGATATATTTTCATTTGATTATTTTTCCTACCCTCTCTTGTGGATTTGTTATCCAAGTATGCTTCATCCAATTGCTTTACCTGAGACATTTTCAGATATGAAGGTGGCCAGGAAATCAGCAAATCGGTTCTTGACAATATGATGACCTTCGCCAGGAAACAGAAAGGAGGAATCATCGACGTATGGTGGCTGTACGACGATGGAGGTAGATAAACTACTGTGCTAATTATTTTTAAAACTATGTGTTTTGTCGGTTTGAACCACCAATTTTAGAACAACAGCATACAATGCCATAACAAATTTAATTTGATTTAATTTTTATCTCTGTAATACTTTAAATCAACCTTTTTATATTTTCCTCTCCTTAAATATTAATTTTCCATAAATTAATACTGCTTGGAAAAATAAGAGGTTTCAGATTATTAATTTTTTGGATTGTTGAATGCAGATCATTTAAGGGGAGACGGTACTGGAAATTGATAAAAATTTATAGATTTTTGGAGTTTCATTTTTGGTCTAGTCTTGTTCTATAGGTACTAATACACAAGAAAAATCTTTAAACTAAAAATAAGCAGACACTTATAAAAAATTCTAACGTTTTAAATTTGCATTCTTTTACAAGACAGAAGATTGTTTTTTTACGTTATGTCATCTCATTTCCTGAATTGCATTTAATAATTACAGGGCTAACCATTCTACTACCATACATCCTGAGTACCCGGTCGATGTGGTCCAACTGCAAGATGAGGGTGTTTGCTCTTGCCAACCGGACTCACGAAGTTCAGACTGAAGAACAGGGGTGAGTAACTTCTTATAAACTTTCAGAAATCCCCATATCGGTGAAAGTAAAAGTTAGTAAATATAAAGCTTCGCAGGTTTGTCTTAAAACACAAATTCACTGAATTACAGTTTCACTAGAAGGAATTGTTGTTTTACAGGATGGCAAATCTTCTGGCCAAGTTCAGGATCAACTACACGAGCCTCACGATGATCCACGACATATCTGAGCCTCCGAGGCAGGAGACGATAACCTTTTTCGAGAACCTGATATCTGGGTTTAGAGATTCAAATACAAACTCAGGTAATACTCACTATAATTCAACACTGACATTCACAGCTGTACGTTTGTTCTACGGTTGATGTTCTTTGTGGATTATATACAACGTTCAACTGAGGATTAGCTGAGAATTATTTAGTCATTCGAGCTTAGTTCCTCAATCGTTTTACCATCGACACATCAAAAGTTTTAAAACTTTATTTGTGTGACAAGATAACATTAACATGTTATCAATGTTAAACTGCAGTATAATTGTACAGGTATATTAACACCCGAGGGTTTTTCTTTTCAAAGTCTTAACTCGAGGGACGGCTAGATGGATTTTAACGTTACATAGATTTACCTATACGTCTACAATTTTTAGAATGGACGTAATTTAAGTACAGTAAAGAGCAGAATTTTTGGGACAATAGCGATGTATACGGAACCCTCTAAGTAGGGACACCCAATGCTAAATTGTTTAGTTCCGCCGCCGAAAAGCACAGGAAAAATTAGCGCCGAAGCATGGTATAGTTCAAGCTGGCCCCGTATAGTCAGCGCTTCTATTCACTATCCAAAATGTCAAAATGAGAATGCTTGTAAAGAATAACAGGCAAACATTATGGTAAAAGACACAAAAATACAAAACAATAGCATACAACTCTCAAAATATTACTACCAGCTGCTTGACTTTGGAAAGCCAGCTTGATAATTGTTGGAAAGCCACTTACATATTGTTGTAAACGCATACAACAATTCCAATCGGACTTAAAAATGAAAGAGGCGCCATCTCTTTTTCGGCGGCGGGAACTACATTTCTCCATAAGGTGTCCCTACTTAAAGGGTTCTGAATACATTGGCAGTAACACTCAAAACATGGACGAATGGCTTCAAATAGTTCTCAAGGTTAACCACAGTTTGCAGCACTTAATATTTCCCGCACTTATTGCTACCTGGGATAAGCTATAAATTGCCCGTAAACTTTTTTTGTGAATATATTTTACATAATAATAGTTGTCAATATAATAAAAAATTAACTTAAGCAAACATTAATACCATTTACATCTCATTTTGTGTTTAAACCACTCGTACATTAATATTAGATAAGTGAATCAACCTTTGTTTTTAAAAATAAAATAGAGTTTTTGAGAATTTTTTGTTTTAGTAAAATCGTTTACTTCAAATTCCACAGGTTGATGTTACTTGTTTATTTCATAGTTTAATAGTTTGACTCGCCCATTAGAAGTGTGCCCTGTGCAGATTGCGTGGTGACGGACGAGGAGTACCGCAGCCTGCGGGAGAAGACCTACCGCCAGCTGCGGCTGCGGGAGCTACTGCAGCGCCACTCCCGCGACTCCTCCCTGGTCGTCATGTCAGTTCAAACGTTTTAACCTGCACATTTTCTTTAATTAGTTAAAAAAAAGTATTTGGTTTTTGTGATAAGTTAAATCATAGACTCCAACATGACTAATACCTACCATGAGGCTTATATAACATTGTAATGTAATTTCGAAGAGTGTGGTAAGTTATTTGAGCTTACCCACAGTGAAGAATCAAACAGAGGTCGCTTTCAAATGGGTCTTCTGTTGCGCCCAAGTACTATTTACAGTTAAATCCAGTTACGGTTACAGTTAAGTTACTAGTTACCAGTTACATCCAGTTACTAGTTGCAGTTAAATTAAATTAGGAGAGGAAAGCGACGATGCTGCTCTCTTGCGGAGTTTTTGGTAAACTAAGTCCTCGACACACGCTGGGCTGCGCTCGACACAGTCTGAGCGCAACATTAGAAGATACCTCTGTTTGATTATCCTCTGTAGCTTACCCATTTTTGCTCTACCCAAAAACGTATATTCCTGTTCTATTCCAATATATACTTATTAAAGCTAACTTCCTTGCTTACTGCGAGTAAAATTAATCTTTGGTGTTATGACTTATTCTCACTATTCAAACTAATAGAACGAATAGACAATTTGTTTAAATAGGGCAGAGTACCTTAAAAGTAATTTTTCCTCCACCTACTATCTATAGTCGTCTCTTAGTCCCTGGAATAGAATACTAAAGTACTAGTTTATACTCCATGGGATTTACTTACTTACTTTTAGTCCCACGGGACTAAAAGTAATCTCATAAGAAATACATGGGAAGAAATCCGGCAACGCCGCGGTGGACAGTGAGAAAATATGGCAACACTGTCGATTTCAATTTGTTTCTCTATGTTGAAGAGAGTGTCCGATCGTCCGTTTCCGTTGTCTACAGGACAGCGTATTAGCGTATCCATTTTGAGTTTGCTGTAGTTTAGGCTATATTTCTGCATATTTGTGAACAATAAGTTAGGCCTAGGGTATTTTTAAAGAGGAGTGTGAATAAAATAGTTAAAATTAAAGCCTAAATCCCTTGCATCATTTATATATATAGGCTATGTGATTGTAATGCAGTTTGTTGAAGCAAAGGATCATCTGAAGGTAAAGTTACAGTGTAATACCTAGTTATTGTTAATGGTGTAAGTGGAGGAAAAATTTTGTGTGCATCACGGGACTAAAGTACTTTTTCTCCCTCGGGAAATTGTTGTCCTCGGCTCCGCCATCGGGCGACAACAGTTTCCCTCAGGGAGAAAAATTTTCACTTTAGTACCTAGATGCACAAATAACTATTTCACGTAGCGATGAGTTTAACACTAGTTTAATATTGCTTATATCTCTTCTTTAGAGAGTCTTAAATAATTAGATAATAGTATTGGTAACAAATATTCTAACATCTAGAAAAATGTGCAAAGTTTCAGATAGGCATAATAACTTGTTAGAGAAGATAAGTATCATTATTAAAAGGTCATTGTCCAACATTATATTTGTTTCATAGATATTGTTACTCAATTGCGATTTTTATAAATTGCAAATTCTATTAAATATGCCATGCAGCTCACTTGATTGCAAACTCGAACGTCTTCAAATACTCATTGATTGGCTACTCTTTTTCGTTTTTTTCAGATTAACACATTACTTACTCACTATGTTAAGGGTATGAGCTAACACTGATATGTCCTCAGGTCCCTGCCCATGCCCAGGAAGGGGCTGGTCTCCGCCCCCCTCTACATGGCCTGGCTGGAGGCCATCACCAAGGACATGCCGCCCTTCCTGCTTGTCCGGGGCAACCAAACATCGGTCCTTACATTCTACTCGTAGTCTTAGTAGACGTTATTGTGTAAAGTTTTGTCATTAAATATTTATTACATACATAGTTACTTTAAGTAATATATAACAAAGAATTGTATACATTATCGTAAATAATGTATCGATTGGCGAGATTATTATTGATAACTAACTTTGATATTAGTTTCAAAGTCATTAACTACAATACTAATTATGTTAAAGCTCTATTGCTTCCCCATTTTTGTATTTTTTTATTATTAAATCCATTTCCAGTAGTTGATGCCATTTTGCTTATGTTCAACTCCAAAGACTAAAGTCTGTATCTTAATCAGACGTAGTATATCTTAATTTTATTACGTAGGAGCATTTTCTTTTGTACAGCAAAGCAATCGTTTTTAGTCACACACTACAACTTTCACCGCACTTTAAATAATTATGCTTTGTTATGGGTTAATTTCTAAAACATTTTTCTCCAAAACGTTTTTTGTCATAAGTCACTACTAAGTCTGCGTTAAAATCCTGCAGTTTATTACATACTGTATCTAAGTTAGTGTTAAGATGTTATAGTGAATTCTAAGGCTAAACATTCTTATATACTATATTATGTTATTCATATCAATGTTTAGATAAATATTGCAATGTTGTAATACAAATTGTGCTAACGGTTGTAAACGAGCTATTTATAATTAAAAGTATTTTTATATAATATGACAGCATATTATTTGATTAGTTTATGTAGTTTATTATCCATTACCTAATAATATTTTATAACCTGTGAATATAGATTTACTTGTAACTGTATATTGTAAAATGTATAACTTGCTCTTACCAAAATTGTATTACCTACTTATATGAACAAAACATTATTGAAAGGCTGTGAATCTTTGTTAATCTAATTAAGCCGGAATAGAAGAGAAATTTGATGTCGTATTCTTAATTTTTTTTATGGGTCTTGAAAGGATAACAATATAAAATATTGTTTCAGTCATATATTACGCATTTCATTTTCTTTAAATCCCGAAAAAAATGTTAAATGAATATTTATTTATTGCATTATAACACAAAAGTAAAGGTTATTTAGGAACGATTTTGTATAAATACTTAAAATAATGTTTATACTCTTTTAATCAACCTTGTACCTAAACCTATAGTTTTAAACCACAAACTCTTATGTAAATGGATAATGTAGTGTAAATAATTAATGACGAACGTTAGGATCGGTTGGAACTCATTCTGTATCCCGAAAATATTTCAAAGGTTTACTCTTGAACAAAGTTTAAATTGGTTTGCAATAAATATAAAGCTATTCCGCTTAAAGCCATCCTTAATTTCGCAAACAAATTCAGGAAGTGTATATTGTTGTAGACTCGATAAAAAATAAACACTCTTATAGT
The DNA here is from genome assembly GCA_035578135.1 of Flexamia atlantica. Taxonomy (NCBI): domain Eukaryota; kingdom Metazoa; phylum Arthropoda; class Insecta; order Hemiptera; family Cicadellidae; genus Flexamia; species Flexamia atlantica. Next base: position 23,810,741 of record JAQJVK010000005.1, read on the forward strand.
TCGAGTGTTTATTTTTTATCGAGTCTTACTTTTTCGAAAGCTTGGCCAAACATTTATACAATTTTTTTTAACAAAATACTCAACAATAAATAATAAAATGAGGATAATTTGTTTGACCAAAGCAAAACTCTTTTTTTTAATTCATACCCTAAAAAATAATTATTTTGCGTGTAAAATGATATAATTATGATAACCCTTAAAATGTTTATTCCTCTAATTAACGTGCGGTTGGAGGAGATTTTCAGATGAAAGGGATGTCATAAAGCAAAGAATAAATTGTGAAACTTTGAGCCTGAAATTACTTTGGCCAACCGGATTGGATAGCCATCGTATAAGCTTTAATAGTTGCACTTTGGCTTATGAGTTTGAACTTTGTGATATAAAACTTGTAATTAGAAACTCAAAAACACCTTTGGTTTACCTGCAAAAAACCTTCAAAATAAGGCATTTTAATGCGATGGTAACACTTAACAATATAAAACTTATATTAGCTTAAAACAACCTGGAAGGACTAAAACTATAGTTACCTTGTATAAGTTATAAATATATGACATTTATATCTCATATATATCCCATATGTATCACGGGACAAGAGGGTGCGAAATTCTATTTCGGACTTAAATTGACTATCTCAGACCTCAAATCCCCAGAGTTTTTGCTATATTCTCTCTACAAACGGGAAAAATTATATTTCGATTTTTTGCACTAACTTGTCAATCATGACAAGAAATCAAATCTACCAAACTTGGAGGAAGGAAAAAAAGAAGGAAGAAGAAAGAAAAAGCGATTTATCGTATCGTTTACAATTTACATCACATTCCGCGTTCGCACTTAACAAAGCAATAGTCAATGACCGTCTCTTTGCGGTTGGCGTTTTTTTTATTCTTTATAAAAACCCACTCTATGCTCTTTGTCTTGAGTAACAAAAGAACCTGAAAACAAAAATAAACAAATAATCTAACGTATTCATAGAGCAGGGAGAATAATCCTAACACTTTACATTCAAAGACTGTTTTTAAGAAATTAAAGAAAAATTAATAAATTCCGGGCAATATTCATATCAACGAACAAAAACACTAACATTTATCCTTTTTTTTTAATTTGTAGAAATTCAAATAACATTGTAGCGTCTGAAATACGGAATCCCTTGAGACAGCGTGAACTCACTGATCTGTTCATTTAGTGAATTCGCTCATAGAACTTGCTATTTTTTACATAATTATTTTGGGAGAATAGTAGTACTTTCATTATTAAAAATAAAATGTATATTTATATGGCTTTTGTGACCTTAATTAGGATAAAAAAAATTTATGGCGTTTACCTTTAAAAACATGTATATTTTTTGGTGTGGTTAGCGGTGCTTTTGTTGGCCAACGATCGTGTCAAAAACACCATATGAAGGACTATCCCTATAAAAAAATTTCCTAGAAAATTTGAAGGAAATCGGGCAGAGATCTCAAACGCTAGAGCGCTGGAATATATTTATATGAATTCTATGACCTTTTAAACGAAGGTGTACTGGCGGGTCACGAGCCTGGTGATGCAAAAGCTTTACTCTTCCGCAGGAAATTAGCTAAAAATACGGACACTTTTTTCGATGATAAATCATCGGCAAGGTCCTAAGGGAATCTCAGTTGTTTTGGGTCACTATTAGATCTTTGCTGAATTAATTTACAGCTATTCAGCTTAATATGAATTTTAATTTAAGACACATACAAGAGGTAAAACATTTTTAATGAGTCCAGATTGTTTAACTTTCATAAACATCCCGTGTTTTTCTCTCTTTCTAAACCTCTTTATTTTTCTTAAGTAAATTAATGAGCATTAGATGTAGCTAAGAAGTTTTCTCATCGGGAAGTTTTAGAAGTAAACTATCACTAAACAATAAAGTTAACTTGATCGGCTGCTAACTTTCTCGTCTTGAGGTCATTAATTATTGGTTATAAACCAAACTTGGTTTGTTTCCGATATTCCGTTGTGTGGTTTAACAATTAAAAAGTAAATTTAATTTTTAGATCTGTTGTCTCATGAAATGTTGACTCAATAGTGTTTTTGATCTTTACCCTCGGTATTTTCTCAGTATCAATTCCTATTATGTTTGGATTATATACGTAAGTTTTAGGGTATGTACAAAATATCTCTTTCTGTAGATTTGCAAACTGTACAACAATATTTTTCCTCTCTAGGTAATTCCCTTTACTCCTTAGCCAATACTGGATGGAAACAAGTCTGAAAATAGCTTGATATGTTTAAATTAAATTTGTCAGAAGATTTATACCTGGCACTACCACTTGGATTTTTGAAAATTACTTTTTTAAGCAGTGGAAATTTAATAGTCTCATTGTGGGACAATCCATAAGCAATAAGTTTATATTCTCAAATGTAAGCTTAGTTTTGCAAAATTTTAAAGGGCTGTTCAAGTGGATAGTGCCGAAACCCGCTCTTCGAAAGGTTCATCCATTACAAAATGGCGGCAGCTCAATGATCTTGGGAAAAACGCCTAAAATGGCCTCTGGCTTGACCAATGTCAGTAAATACGGTGTTATTATAATGGCAGAAAGAGAGTTAAAACCTTGATTTTTTAAATCTTATTTTCTTTGTACTTGTTGACTTTGCAAGTCTAATGGCTCATGGGGGAGTCAGTTTCAGGCGTAGCGGATATGACCGTAATTTAAGGGGCTTAAATAGTAGGATGAAGTAAATGCCATAAGCCGCCATATATGGAATAAATGCCACATATATATATTATATATATATGTTTATTAATTGTCAGTCGAAATGTAACCATTGCGCAGATCTCCCTTAATATTAGATAGGCTAAAACTGCCATTAAATGAAACTCTATTAGAAAGAAATTATTTGTTAGATAAAATATGTTTCAAATACCTTAACATACTCATTTTCCATTCAAAAATACTAAGGGAAACAAATTGAAGTGTTAAAGCAGTTATTAGTACGCAGAGATTCAGGCGATATAGTTCTTCTATCTCTACAACAAAGACGAAAAATTTATGAAAGTTTAGTTGAAATTCGAAAATCAACCTTTTTTGCTGCCAGAGAACCTTGGTCTTCTTGTAACGTCGTTAATATATTTTTAAGGAAAAATATTTTTTCTAAACCTATATTAACCAATATTATATTTTTGTACTTTTATTAAAGTAATATGATGTTAAAAATAAATCATGAATCAACAACTGCTTAGAATTGCTCCTGAAACTGAATCGTAAATTGGGCTATGATTAACACCTTAATCATTACAAATGCTATGCAATTATCTTTGTATAAATGATATTTACATTCGGAAACGTAAACAAAAAAGCTATAGTTTAAAATAAAAATCTAGTATTAATAAACATATTTATCTATAAACTGTATATTTTTCATTTATGCAACATTACTACCAGTTTTGTATTACTTCAGTAGAAAACATTCAAATATGTTAATACTGTATGTGTAATTTAGCTATTACAAGAAAATATTACTGTGATGTTCAACAATTTTATCACAGAAAATGTAAAAATAAATCAGTCATTTACAAGCAAGACCTCAGTCGTCCAGGATTGTTGCAACTAATTTTGAGGAGGCGGTAATGTAGAGAAAGGCCCGTGGAGCAGGTTGCCCCGGAGTCGCCCTCCCTGATGCATTCGTTCTGCGAGATTATGCGCTAATGACCACCATTCCGACAAGGAAATCTCATTTGGTCACTTTTTTTGTTGTTTTACTAATGAGTGCTGTAATTAACATAAAAAAAGTTTCATAAAACTGGAATTTAATGTTGTCTTTGGTTCACCATGTCTTTTCAATCTGGTAACTTACGTCAATAGATGTATAATATAAATATTTTACATACAATTCTAAGGTTTGTATTTAATTCACTCATTAAATAGACCAAAACAATACCTGTCATTTCATTCTTGAACTAAAACAAATTTTTAACTAATTAAAAATCAATCGACTTTATTAATTTAATCAATTGATTAGCAATAAAATATTTTGTTAGATAAAGTCCAGAGACGAGACTTCTTTTAATTTTTAAAGGTGTATAGATATTTATTAGACTGTTATCTTTAACGATGTCTCGGTATCAAAATTCAATGTTTAGTTTTATGTGTAGGCTTATATTGCGGAGCATAAATTTAATTTGTTTGATGTGTCACATTTTGGAATTTCAGTGGAATGAGGGTAAAAAGAGCATCCCTCACCCCCGCACAGGCTGTATGTAGGCTCAATCCTCGCCCACTCGGAACGCCTACTTGGTGCTGTGTACTATATTACCCTCCTTCATTGTTTCCTGTCATCTGTTAAACACAATTAATTTTATCTATCAACTGGTACGCCAACAATTAAAATGTTACGTTAAATGTTAGGATACATAATACAATTGACTGGATAGCCGAGTGGATAAAGCACTCACCTCATAGCCTGAGGGTCGCCGGTTCGATTCCTGACAGGATCGAAACTGGGTCCAGTTGCCATTTATCATTGGGCTATGAATTAATGATGCTATCTAACAAAAGGTCGCCGTTAGAGAGTAACAAGACCCGGGTTTGGACCGTTCCCGATCAAAACGTTAAAAAATGCCACTGGCGTAGAAAGACACAAAATACAAAAATACAAAAAATACCTTTAAAAAAATCATGAATCATGGTTTTGTGTTTCCTATATTTTTGCTTACAATATGGATTTATTTAAATTTCAGGTTTCAGATTTGAGCATTAGCTGTATATTATTTGGCCGTACAGTGGTTTCGTTTTATAAGCCACACTCGTGTTTCATATATCGACCTGAACGCTAAATATGACTTTATTTCACTGAGCTAATAAATACAACATTAAGTATATTACAGTTTTATTGTATTAAAATAAATATAATTTTCGTTTTACTTTTATATGTTTACTAAAGGCTATGAGACATTGAACAATTAGATTTTTTAAATCAATCATCGAAAGTTAACAAGGGAATAATTTACCTAGATATTTCGTTTTCCAGTGTAACATTTTGGGTATTACAATATCTCTTACTCATTTTTGCATAAACTAGTAGGCTAATAGCTACTCCTTGAAGTGTAAATAGTTATATAGTATAATCTACTCTAAGTTTTTTTGTTTTTTAGCGAATTTCCCCTATAGGGAAGAAGCTATTACCGTAGGTCTCATGGTAAGACTTAAGCTCGGGACCACTATAATTTTTCGTTTTGGGGCCCCCAGAAGCAAAAAACACTATTCGTTTGAATTTTTATATATATATATATATATATATATATATATATATATGTGTGTGTGTGTGTCTGTTAGCACGATAGCGGCTGCAAAAATGGTCCGATCTTTATGAAATTTGGTACGTACGTGTAAAGTGGTAATCAATTGGACGAGTTCGTGAACCAGCCCGATCGGACCACCGGAAGGGGGGGGAAAGGGGGATAAACCCCCCAAAAATGGGTTTTTTGAATTTTTTACATAGAAAAATAAAATTTATCGAATTTTTGTGGGCACCATTGAATTCAGCTCAAAAAAACAAACAATTTGGTATTTTGAAACACTGCTCTATATCCATTGGTTACCGAGATATTGAAAGTGGTAAACACAGTACGTTGTCCCAATGTTAACCTTATGGGAAATAAGTAAAATTCTATATCTCGCTTATTTCTCAACATATCTCAATAAAACTTGGTAAATAGCTTCTTCTAGTTCAGATCTACTAAATATTGAATTAAAACCACCCAGTTTTAATATAACTGTAGCAGCACACCTGCATACTCATTCCCCATGTTATTCTTATGGAGCTTACAAAAACATGTCAAATCTCGCTATGTTGGATTGAGATATGTTGTTTTGCATTTGAAATTCGCTGAGTATGCAGGTCTGCTGCAACGGGGGTATTTTATTGATATGCGACCTTTTATATACTTAAGTAATTATAAACCTTTAATCGTTTTGAAATTCTCCGTGGGTTCTCGGCTAAAGCGTATAAGATTAGAGAATTAAATACATATTTTTCAAGAATTTGGCCAATGGGAAAACATGCTATAAAGACGTCTCGCAGACCATAATTTTAAAAATACCCCCGTTGCAGCAGGCCTGCATACTCAGCGAATTTAAAATGCAAAACAACATATTTCAATCCAACATAGCGGGATTTGACATGTTTTTGAAAGCTCCATAAGAATGACATGGGGAATGAGTATGCAGGTTTGCTGCTACAGGTATGTTTAAACTGGTTAGTTTTAATTCAATATTTAGTAGATCTGAACTAGAAGAAGTCATTTACCAAGTTTTATAAATATATGTTGAGAAATAAGCGAGATATAGAATTTTACTTATTTCCCTTAAGGTTAACATTGAGACAACGTACTGTGTTTACCACTTTCAATATCTCGGTAACCAATGGACATAGATCAGTGATTAAAACTACTAAATAGTTTGTTTTTTTGAGCTGAATTCAATGGTACCAACAAAAATTTGACAAATTTTATTTTTCTATGTGAAAAACTCAAAAAACCCATTTTTGGGGGGTTTATCCCCCTTTACCCCCCCTTCCGGTCGTCCGATCGGGCTGGTTCACGAACTCGTCCGAGTGATTACCACTTTACACATCTGTACCAAATTTCATTAAGATCGGACCATATTTACGGCCGCTATCGTGTTAACAGACATATATATATATATATATATATATATATATATATATATTCAAACGAATGCTGTTTTTTGCTTCTGGGGGGCCCAAAATGAAACGTTAACATGGTCTCGGACTTAGGTCTTACCATGAGTACTACCGTAATAGCTTATTCCTTTAAGGAAATTCGCTAAAATGTGTTTTCAATAAAAAAAAGCATATTATGATTACTACAAATTAATTTATACTATTATCATTAGTTTTGAAAATTCAAATAAAATAAATGTGGATATTTCAAATTTATTCATTCTTTAAACAAAGTTACAATTTCTCTAATTAGACACTTCCCCTCAAATTCTTATTGGCCTGGTAATGTTGTTTACCGGAACGTGCAAAGGAATTGTTATAGTTATTTTATATCAGATATTTTCTCATACTCTAACTATAAATAGAATGTGAATTGAAAATCATTTAAAAAAAAGTCATGAAGTTAATTGGATTCTGGTTCTTGCTGAAGAGTAAAGGTAATTAATTATCCAACTAATTATTTTCTTTATAATCATCACTCATTATCAGTAAAGGTTTAATTTTCATCCAATTCACTTAAAACTGTTACATGTATATTATGAACTGTTCATATGACAGTTTATCTAAATAAAAATAAAAGTAATAACAAAGATGAATACGAGTAGTCTATAAATAACGTTAATCTTAAGCTCCTTAACAGCTCGTGTTAATGGAACGCCAATTTAGACATAAATACTTTAAAATATTTTAGGAATGCGCTAAACCTTTCAAATCTTCAACAAAAAGGTACTTTAGATTACTTATACGAATATAAATAAATGAGTACATTAATGTTGAAAATCTATATCAAGGGTCTAAAAAGTGTCCTAAAGAGATAACTCGCCAAGGACTCCGGACTAAAGTAGACAAAATCGTATTTTGAAACAATAATAAACAAAGAAATTTAATTTAATATCACCCCTCAGGCAGATACAACTGTAACTGTTAGTAAACAACAAAAACTTTATGCACGTGAATATTCAGCAAAACAATGAACGTCTGTTAATCCTTTGTAATCTGGACATCGGAGACGGAACGCCACAGTTTACACAATAACTGAATATATTATGGTCATAAAGGATTAGTCAAAGTTGGAATGTTTGCGTGCATCAAAACGATCACAATAATAATGTCCCGCCAATTCACGTTTACCACTCTCTTTAGTCAGGGCAGTTACATGTTGGAAGTGATAAAAAGTGCTGACTATAATTAACATACCTTAGAATGGTTTGTAATGCGTTTATCTAATATATATTTCAATTTGGAGGCGATAAGAAAATATTTTAAATATATTATAAAGAACTAAACTAAACATAAGTGTCCCAGCTTTGTCCGGAGTGTCCGGAGGTAATACATGCTGAAATCTGCGGTTAACCTTTAGAACTATTTCCAAGTGTTTAATTGTATACAAAAAGAATCGAGTTGTGCGCGCACCAACGGTTAGCATCGCCGTTCCCAACACTCTCGTCGTGAGGTGATGCCCTAAATTCAAAAACTTTTGGGCAAATCTAAATAGAATTACCTTAAAATCGGCCTCGTTAATATTTCTTAGGTCTTTATTGAGTTATGGCCTAGAAAATGAAACCAATCACACTATAAAATGTTTATTTATGTCACATAAAAGTAATAAAACCTGTACACTCGTTTACAATTAATTGTCTTTTACAAATGGAAAACCTAAAAATTCAATATTAGCGAATTGATAATAACAAGTAAGTATATCGTAATTGTTCTTGATTTTCAGGGCTCCCTTACGACGAGTGAAACTAGAAAACATTATACTGTTGTACTTAAATTTGTATAACCTTAATGTTTGTGTGCATGTCAAAAAAACTCTTACCTCTCTCTACTCCACCAGATAGGGTTTTCACACTTTTAATCATGTCGGTAGGAGAATTAGGCTGGTAAAATGTATTCCTATAAATACAATAAGAATTTGTTATGATATATTTTGGATAATCTACAAGTTCACCGCAAAATAGTAGTCTATTGCAGAAAAGTAACAAAGTACACAAAAGAAATTTCTTGAGAAGTTAACAATACCAGTTCCTGCAAAGTCTGAAAACAACCGTTCGTCTTTCGTAGCTGCTTGGCACAAAGCCTATCTCGGCCGACAGGGGCATGTAAAGACAGACAGGCCAGACAGGCAAGTAAAAAATTACGGAAGTTTTGGTTGTTAAATGCCTAAGAAACAAACTATATTTTTTAAATCTAATGCTCAAAACAAATTAATTAATATATTTAAAGGTTGTCTCTAAATACTTGATATATGTTGTCCAAATTACTCCATGATACAATGACCGTATTAAATTTCCATTTTAAAATGGCAAATTGTGTTTACTTGCTTCTTAATAATGCCTCGATTTAAATTTATCTTAAACACTAAATGTTTATGTATTATTCAAGTTTGGGGTTTTCTTTTTGAACGATACTTCTTAACAGTACCTTGGTAAAATGTATTCCTATAAATACAATAAAAATTTGTTAGGATATATTTTGCTGACGTTGCATTCCTATTAATCTACCATACCTTTTTGTAAAGTTTAAATCACGAAATTAGGCAATTAAGCTGGATTATAGTATAGCTTCTATAAATTCGAACAACCGGTATTTTCGGCATCTGGGGGCCTCAAAACGAAAAGTAATCATGGTCTTGGGCTTAGCTCTTTCCATGAGACCTGCGGTAGCTGCTTCACTGTAGGGGAGACTCCCTAACACTGCCCCTGCCGGCAGTTTGAGCAATCACCGCAGGATATTGTTATAATGTACAGGAAATTAAATTATACAAAGACCTAGATATTCATTACAATATTATTAAATATACCCGCAGCTTCGCCCGCTTTACGAGTAATTAGTTTTTAATTATATTTTATGCAATACGTAGTTTTTAAATATTAACTATAATTATTTGAGTTATTGACATGCAATTAAACTCTTCCAGTGGCAGCGCGTGATCCCACCCCAGCTGATTGAAATGAAAATCTCCCCTATAAATGTTTCACTGAAGATTAGCAAATGATATAAACTAGCTTCCATTTGCCAAAACTATTTGGTTTTGCAATTATTTATAAAAATATTTATATTTGTTAATTACACTTTATTAAATTTATAAGGTTTCTAGTAGTGTTTGAATATAAAATATGTTACTACCACAGAAAATAATCAAATTAGATTATTCTCTGTTATTATTTAAAAATGGGTAAACTCGAAACTTTAATTGTACCACGCTCTCGCATCAATCCTGCCAGCCCCTTTAGGACTCTTAAGAATGAAGCATAACTTGAGATAAAAAACAAATATTCCCATTGCAGAAAACCTCCATACTCAGCGAATTTCTGATGCATATAACCACATTTTAACACAAAATTTTTTATTTCCTCAATAAGAATAGCATGGGGAATGAGTATGCAACTCTGCATGCAACACGTATGCAAAAATTTGGCAGTTTTAAATCAATATTCAGTGGACCTGAACTCTAAGAAGCCATATACAAAGTTTTATCAAAATGTGCTGGGGGAAAACAAGATTAGAATTTTTCTTATTTCCCGTAAAGTTATCAAAGGGACAATGTACTGTGTTTACCGCTTTCAATATCACGGTAACCAATAGGCATAAAGCAATGATGCCAAATTATTCGTTTTTTTTAGCTCAATCTAATGATGAAAACAAAAATTAGATTATTTCAAATTTCCAATGTAAAAACTTAAAAAAACCCCTTTTTTCTTCTGGTGGTCCGATCGGGCTGATTTACGAACTCGTCCGAGTGATTACCGCTTCACACGTCTGTACCAAATTTCAAGATCGGTCCATATTTACGGCCGCTATATATATATATATATATATACGAAGGCGCTGTTTAAATTAAATTTATCTACATATATATATATATATATATATATATATATATATATATAATTCTCTAGTAGTGTTTGAATATAAAAATATATTACTACCACAGAGAATAATCAAATGAGATTATTCTCTGTGTTACTACTTAAAAAAGGGGTTAAACTCAATTGCACCATGCTCTCACATCAATCCTGCCAGCCCCTTTAGGACTCTTAAGAATGAAGCGATTCATTGACGATATATTTGTAGTTTGGCAGCATGGCATGGATTCACTTCAAAAATTTTTGGCTGATCTCAACAACTCTTCATGTCTAAATTTCACATGGCCGGTTTCTTCAAAAATAGTGACGTAATGGATTTAGGTATTTCCTTAGAAAGTGGCAAAATAAAAACAAAAATCCATGTCAAAAATACCCCCGTTGCAGCAGACCTGCATACTCAGCGAATTTCAAGTGCAAAACAACATATTTCGATCCAACAAAGCGAGATTTGACATGTTTTTGTAAGCTCCATAAGAATAACATGGGGAATGAGTATGGAGGTTTGCTGCTACAGGTATATTAAAACTGGGTGGTTTTAATTCAATATTTAGTAGATCTGAACTAGAAGAAGCCATTTACCAAGTTTTATCAAGATATGTTGAGAAATAAGCGAGATATAGAATTTTACTTATTTCCCATAAGGTTAACATTGGGACAACGTACTGCGTTTACCACTTTCAATATCTCGGCAACCAATGGACATAGAGCCATGATTCAAAATACTAAATTGTTTGTTTTTTTGGGCTGAATTCAATGGTGCCAATAAAAATTTGAAAAATTTTATTTTTCTATGTAAAAATCTCAAAAAACCCATTTTTGGGGGGGTTTACCCCCCTTTACCCCCCCCTTCCGGTGGTCCGATCGGGCTGGTTTACGAACTCGTCCGAATAATTACTACTTTACACGTCTATGCCAAATTTCATTCCGATTGGACCATTTTTGCGCAAGTTATCGTGCTTAAAGACACATATATATATAGATATATATATAGATATATATATAGATATATATATAGATATAGAGATATATATATATATATATATTTATGAAAGTGAACGAATGGTGTTTTTGGCATCTGAGGACCTCAAAAAGAAAAGTTATGATGGTTTTAGGCTTAGGTCTTACCATGAGACCTACGGTAACAGCTTCTTCCCTATAGGGGAAATTCGCTAAAACAAACGAAATGCAATATTTGCATGACAGCATATGTCACCCTGGTCATGTTAAAAAGTCTATTCCTAAAAGCCTTTCAGTAAATGCTAAAGCTTTATGTGGGGTATTTAATTAATTGGAGGGCCGTTTATAATTAATAATCATTATTATAAAAAATAAACAATTGACAATGTATTATAAATTAATATTCTACAGTACCACATCATTTTTCGGACATTGTGCTTAATGTTCATGAATTCTCACTATTTTCTTTCTTGATTTTCATACTTCTTGCTCCACTTTTAGTCCAATCAAAATAGTTTTAACAAAACAAAGAAAAAATCTACATGATTACTTTTTTATGAAAAAACAGAGTTAATAATGGAAAAGTCTGGCAAATACAAATATACATTTAAAATTGAAACATATGATCAAAAAATAGAAAAGGAATATAAATTATTATATAGAAAGAAATTAGGTTAAAGAAATTAGGAAATATTATGAATTGAAAGAATTGAATATATATATATATAAATGAAAGTGGTGGGGGATAAAAGTGATGGTGCCTCTGTACGCAACATTATGTACTGATCCTAAAGACTATAATTCTTATTTGAACAAATTAAACAATGCTTTCTCTAAGAGGTCATCCAAAAAAAAGTAATAAAAGACAGTTCAAAAAGCGAATGAACCCCACTAAGCCTAATTTATTCAAAGATGACCCAAAATGCATAACCTCTTAAGTTACTTCCCTGGCCTTCATAAAATGAATTCTATAACGAAAACAGGATATGAACTACTTAAGAACTCTCCCCTTACAGAATAGTAGGTATATTTCATTACTAGGACCTAAAGTGACGCTTTTCGTACAAGGTCAAGTTTTATGACCGAGGCTGTAAGCCGAGGTTGAAAAATGACCGAGTAACGAAAAGCAGCTTTAGGTCCGTGTTATATTGTCTATATTTTTCGTTATATTGCTCAATACAACACGTAAGCTACTTAAAAAAACCAAAATGTTACAGCTTGTTTACCTTCAAAGATACCTTCCAACGATGCCGCCATCTTGGTCTTGTTATTTGAATAATCAGCTGAGCCTACATATGCAATAGGGATCCAAACCACTGCATAGGCAAACTGAGAAAAACATGGTTAAATTTTCTACTTAATTATTAATTCCTGTCTAATTTTAACGTTATAAATTTGCATTGTATGTATAAAAGTGACTCTCCTCTGTTTATAAATGATAGGTTTAATGTCATAGTCCATATATTCCCTTTGTTATTAATTAATTGTTTTGTGGCTTGGATCCTTTTTGAATAAAGACGTTTAGGGCAATGCATACATTGTTTAGAGAGTCCAAGCCACAGGTGTTGTGTTGTGTAATTTTTCAGGTGATTTTGCAAACAAGATCCAGTCAACTGAAACCAAAAAACAAGAAACAAGCTACAAATACAAAAATAAGTTACAAACAAACTCGATAATCTTCTTATGTCATTCACTAGTTATTTGTAATTTACTATTGTACTTGGAATTGTAAGTAATAACTAGGTAATCTCTCATAGAACAAGCCATTGGATCCTTATTGCTAAACCTGAAAGTATCTTTACAGATATGTGGGTTGGTTCCAAGTAAGATTTTACTGCTTAAATAAGCTAATTTTGGTCAGATCTTTTTTGCATAAAATAAATCAATGTTTCTTTTATTTGGAAGTTACAAAAACGCAACATTTTAATATTTGTGGGTTGGATCCCTATTGCATATGTAGGCTCAGCTGATTGTCTGTTTCATTTGTGTTAGGTTAGACTGACAACAATGAACAACTATCAACGTATCGAACGCATGTAATAATCGATTGGTGAAATTAGCGAGTTTCACAAACCTGTTATCTTCCTTCCGAGAAGAGATTATTTTTTACTTTCTAGGAAATCTGTTTACCTTACATATTGATTGTTAATTTTAAATTAATAATTTTTATCATCTATCGTAGTAGTAGAATTTATACCTTCTTCATTTACGATCGGAAATACTTGCTTATAAATTATCGATTGTTCGAATCGATACTATGTATTCAAATTGAAGAGTTTAGTGAACGATAGCTATTATGATAATAAACGACAAAAATTAAACAGCTGATGTACTCGGCACTTTTTGACTTTTTTAGTCCTAGGAGTAAAAAGAGATCAGCTGGTATCGATTACATTAGCTTTTAATTCCTAGGAATAAAAGGAGCGTATTTAGGTCCGAAAACATGCATTGAAAACAGCTGTTTTTGAAGCAGTATAACGAGGTAGTTATTTATGTATTAAGAGCGTAAAGTAGGTCTTTCTCGCTTGAGCTAAACAAATACCACGCGACGCGTAGCGGAGCGCGGTATTTTTAGCGAAAGCGAGAAAGACGCTTTACACGCGAAAGCGAGAAAGACGCTTTACACGCGAAATACATACTAAATTTTTCCGAAAACTGCAGTTTTAATTTCTCAAACGATAAATACAATCACAGTTACTCACATCCATTGTAGCTGAGAGCGCCTTTATGATTGCATAAATTCTTTATATTTATTTTCGTAAAAGTTTCTAGATTTACGAGGTAATAAGTTTCATGAAACTTCTTTCACTAATTCACTAATATCAGGTGGAGTAAGTCTGAATCTGTCATCACTTATTACATCCATTGTAGCTCAATGCGCCAGTTTGAGGTTATAAACAAGTCGAGTCCAGTCGGCAGCGGAAAGGAGCGCTGCTGTGCGCCGATTTAACAATGCAAAATCAGCTGGCGAGCGTGAAAGTAATCACGAGGCGAGCGCAAAAGACTTTCAAAGATTTAATCGCTCGCTCCTCAGTAAACAGCTGTTTTACGATTGGTTTTCGGTGCATAAACTGACATTTTACGTGCGGTTGTAGGAAAAATATTTTTCAGACCACCTAGAATGGTTTTCAAAAAACCGGAAAATTTGAAAAACATGCTTGTAAGGCCCAAGCTCGAAAATAACACGGATACAGGTCTCAGTTCCGACCACGGATGTGAACCACGTAACAAACCGCGTTGCGGAATCTGTAAGATCATGTGCGAGACAGACCGATTTCGCAGTAACGTCGCTGACAAAGTTTACCCGATGGTTGGTCACATGGATTGTTCGTCAAACCATGCGATTTACCAGATATCGCGTAAACATTGCCCAATACGTTGGTCAAACCTCAAACTCTTTAAGAGTGCGCAGGACAGGACGTCGGTTCTCATAACCATAAAGAGACAAAAAAACTGTGGCCTTACACGCTGTCCAGCATGATGACTCTTCTGTTTTGATTGTTTTTATCTTAAAGATTGTTTTAATCTTAAAGCTATCCACAAAATTAATAGTACTAAGAACAAAGATCTCAATGAAATGAATTTAAAAACATATGAATTGACTCATCAGCTAGTTTTAAGGTCAAAACAACCTCATGGACTCAACATATAATAATTATCACTTCTTTGTATTTAATACTTCAATAAATAGTTTGATTCCACATCAACTGTCCTAAATGAACTTGACCAGCAAACCAAATTGTCCTCAGCTGTAAATTTATGATTATGTTTGTTATTTATCTTGAAAAAGGTAAAACCGAAATATTGCTAAGTAAAAATGTTTTAATTATTTCGAAGTATATATATTTTTTCTTTGTTACAGTGATTTAAATTTTTTTATGGATTTTAATTTTCATGAAACAAACATTCAAAATTAGCTTAGGTGATAAAATTAGTTTAGTTAGAAGTATTGGTCCGCAATTTCAAATTATCCATCTTCAAATTCCTGTCAACAATTTTTACAACCAAATTCTTAACTGGCAAATGATAAGGGGCAGTTTTTTTGTTGGTTAATAAGATATTTCCCAAGAGTGCTAATTTTATTTACTTTCATTATACATTGTTGATGTATCCCCTTCATTTGGATCTAACAGACGATTCCATGGATTGTTATTCTATATATGAGGCTATCGTTTGATCTATCGATTCGGAGTGAGTGGCGTGAACTATAAAATCATTGTTTTTATAGATTTGCCATTCTATTTCATGAGTCTCTGAGCTAACTTGTATTCATGTTAATTTATTCATTAAAGGTTATGAAAATATAACATTTTTCCCATCGTTTAAAATTGATGTTTAGCGTTCAATACTTTATGGTATGGCTTAAGATGTTAGATGTTAATGTTAATACAATTAAACTCACATAAATGTATTTTCGTTATACTGCATTAAAAAACTGCATGAAACTTGACCTTGTACGAAAAGCGGCACTTTAGGTCCTTGTAATTAAATATACTATTTTGAAATGACATTCGCTTTTGCTAAAAATGTTTTTTGCTTGTTGACCCAAGTAAAAACCTTTTTTAATCAACATCTCAGTGTTTTAAATATCATTATTTAATGCTACTAACAATAGAAGAAATATGCTAATATAAAAAAATGTAAGCTAAGCTGAGAGTAAAAAATGCTTCCTTGTTGACTAAGCCCATCTAAATACTAGTCCCACAGTATTATTTTTTTACTTGGGTTAAAGCACACACTAGAAAGTATAGTGAAATAATCATATTACACTATTAAATAATGATATTACGCGGCTGTACAAAATATAAAATGCATCAATAAACTTGGTTGGCTTCATTGATCTGGGTTTCTTTAGGTTTACCGATAAGCCAGAAATCACTTGGCGCTCTGTGACGGGGTGGCGAGTGATCTGATGGCTTATCATGCATACAGTTGATCAAAGCCGAGACCCGAGCTCTCTATTTTGTAACCTCTGAGCTTTGTTTCACTCGAAAAAATTTACCATCCTCACCCTGCATAATCAGGATTAAAACGAATCCTCTTAATAACAGTAACTGAAGTCATATACTATTATGAGCAATATTTGCGTGCTCGCTTGAATTTTGATGATCGATAAGTGTTTTTCCCTATTGATGAATTTCTAACTTGTGGAAACATATCCAAGCCTAAATAATTTGACTGTCCTACCCGCTCATCTCAGTACCATAATACCTAACCTACCCTGCCTTGAGAGAGACTCATGCAGTTGTGTGGTCTACGGAACAACTTGTCGTATATGTTTATGTATGAATGTATGTATGTATGTATGTATGACTAAAATTACCTCAAAAACGGCTTCGAGGATATCCTTTATAGTATATATAAATAACTAATTTCTGATTCAAAAACTTTTTCTTATTAATTTATGTCGTCAGTAAAAATGCTATTACGTAAGAAACAATTTATAAGCTGTAAAACATGGGGCCATGTGTGTTGCTAATTTGGCGCGAAAATAATTATGAAAAATGGAAGCAAACGGAGCTGACCAGTCATATCATAAAAGTAATACACCCGTTGCAGCAAACCTGCATACTCAGTGAATTTCAAATGCAAAAGAACAGCGAGATATGAATTTCAATCCATCATAGCGAAATATGAATTTTTTAAAGCTCCACAAGAATAACATGGGGAATGAGTATGCTGGTTTGCTTCCATGAAAATTAAAATATCGGGGATTTTATTAGATCCCATCTAGATGAAACCACAAACCAAGTTTTATTAAGATATGTTGATAAATAAGCGAATTATGGAATGTTACTATAATTATTTCCCATAAGGTTAACATTAGGACAACGTACTGCGTTTACCGTTTTCAATATTGCGGTAGCCAATGGACACAGAAAAAAGATTCAAATTCTAAATTGTTTTTTTCGAGCTGAGTTCAATGATGCTAACACAAATTTGATTATTTATAATTTTCTAAGTAGAAACTCAAAAACCCCATTTATGGGGGTTTATCCCCTTTATCCCCTCTTTTGGTCTGGTTTACGAACACGTCCCAATAATTACGACTTTACACGTCCATGCCAAATTTCATTGAGATCAGACCATTTTTAAGTTATGTGTTATGTATAAAAATGATCGAACGGTATTTTTTTGTTTTTGTTTGTTTTTTTTTTGCTTCTGCGGATTCCAAAACGAAAAGTTATCCCTTTAGGGGAAGAACAGGTTCCCCCCCTTAAGGGGAAATTCGCTAAAAAGGATAGGAATTAGACGTAGAGTAAACGGGGAAAAATGATTAACTACCGAGCAGGGCTCGGTCTACCAGGTACATCAGGTTTTCTTCACCCACACCCTTTAATCAATACTTTGTAGTCAATAAACACAAGCCATCTAGTGAAAATATAAAACCCTATTTAAAACACAACTGATCTTCAAATTTATTATATTTTAACAACACTAATAAGGTATGTTCATTCAATATACAAAATGTATTCATCAAATTGGGAAATATGTTTCAATTCGATTGTTTAAGTGATAGAATGATGTTCAGTCTGAAGTAGGTAGAAGGATCTGGAAGAGCTTTGCATCGCTGAGCAACTCGAGTCCAAATAGGGATTACCACTTCTCTCAGTAGCTTTATACCCTTATTCACCTAATTGTCTTGATCTAAGCCTGCATTAAATTTCTCCCTTTCGAAGAATAAGCAAATTAATAATAATACGAGCACAAACGTAATGTTAAAATCGTATCTATATAAAACTGTTACATAAATGGAAAATTTCATTTTGCCATTTAAAAATAATTAATAATTTTTGGCTTATGCAAACTACTTAAAACAAGGAAGAATCCAACATCAGTTTGTTATTCATTTACTATTTCATGGTGCTTCTCTATAGGTATTTAAAACCATATGAGCGGTGTCCAGCACTGTTGTTCAGCAGTTCAAAAGCGGGCACCTTTAAAGGCCTCTAAAATTTGGTGTATTTACTGTAATTATTTATAAGCAGCGATCTAAAGAGTGTCTTTGAAATTTCTTACTGGAGGAGTGTTACTCAGGAGTGTATCAGTAACGAATAATTTTCTTGTATGCTTGTATTGCTTGAAGTGTTTTTTTTTGTGTGTATTATAATGATAAAATTTATAATATTATCATTATTTTTTTAAGGGTTACCTGTCAAAAATTAGTCCGGAAATTATTTAACGTTATGTACTTTCAACAAAGGCAAAGGATCCAGTACTGAGCCAGACAAAACAAATTAAAAGCAAACTAAGCAATACTAATTTTCTTGTCGTATTGTTTATGTGTGGAAATGCTCATTACTATTATTTAATTATAAGCCACGATAAACCTTTTTTATATTCTTGCTCTATTATTTATAATAGGCTAAATTCCTATCCACCCAATTAATTTTAGATGAATAGTTATAGTTATAATTTATTTCAACTTTAAAAACCTATAAGGTTTGGAACCTTTTTTATAAAGGTACAAAAACATTATTGCGTGTATGAACAAACTGAAAACAAATTACAATTCATTCTATTAAACGCAAGTGCAATCATGTTTCATAAAACGGATTATGTTTAATCTATTTGTTTGCCACATCCCATTTCGTAAATTAAAACTGCTTAATTTCGGCCCACTGGGTTTACATTTATACCGAGACATTCATAATAATTTATGAGTCTGCTTCCGTTGTGTTTTTGTTGTTGAAATACATTACCTTTATGCTAATATTATTAGACAAGACTTTAACGTAACATACTCGAGTTTGGGGAAAATCATTTACGGTCCAAAGATTGACCCAGTAACTTTATTTCTGTTTTCTTTTTTCTTCCTTTTTTCTTTTTTTAGAGGTGCTGAAATATGAAAAAGAAAATTGTTTTTAAAAAGACTAGAAACCCCTTTTTGCTCCTTCGTATTTGTAACTGTCTTTGCACTATTCAATTTTTACAAATATAGACGAGGACGAAAAATGTTTATAAACCAAATTTTGATGCATTAATTTTGTAATAAAAAACGATTTTTATAATAATCTATGACAAATATTATTATTTATTGTGTATAATCATTGTCTGTATATTAACAAGCAAACATGATTTTTGTAATCCTTTTTTCTCAGCCTGTGTGCAACGTAGGAAAAACCCAAGCTCACCATTAGAAAAGTACTTTCCTGTAGGTGTGTACAATTCCGTTATAATGTACTGTGATTTTTGAGAATTTAAGGAAAATTAATTTTAAGTAAAAAAATAACATGGGCTCTATGAGTATGAGTTGCCATGTTGGTTACGGAATACAAAAAATGTGAAGAAAAGCAGTCACATGTTTTATTGATGCAAATATGAACCTTTTCTGGTTGAATTTCGACCAGCAGGCGGCCCCTAGTGTTTACAAAAAAAATCAAAATATATTATTTTAGTAATCATAATTTTAATTAACAATTGAGTATTTACTATTAACACTGCTAACTAATAATCTATTGTTTATCTAACATACACATACTTACATTAAATTGTTGACAGTAGAACATGGCAGCCTTGTTGACAGCCTTGTTAATTTTAAAATCAAAACTTAACATAATTGCTTCACAACGGTTTCATCCTCACATTTTTTAGTAGATTTATGATGGTTAGAGAAAATTGTCCCATTCGTATTTAATAAACAATTATAAATAGATAATGACGTAACGTCAAAAAAGTGAAAAATGAAATTCTAAAAAGAACATAACATATTATAATGAATTCTAAACTAATTGCATTTTGCTCCGTAAAACAAATGCGAACATGCATCACAAAACGGGTGAAGCTTAATCCATTTGTTGGCCACATCATATTTCATTATTTAAAAACTACTATTTTTCGTTCCACTGGGTTTACATTACCATTCATTTAAGTTTAATGTAACAGTTTAATTATTGTTGTGTGAGCTTTAGCTATATTTTTAGTATTGATAAAATTCATTATATTAAAGTTGCATGATTATTATGTTATTTCACAAGCACAAGTAGATGCCCCATGTCGTTTGCTTCCATCCTCTTCTCTTCAACTAGTGTTTTTTTTTCATTGAATCCCAAGTACGTCACCGAAAAATGTGTCGTCGGTCTCTCTCTAAAAAGTGTGTTCTACCGTATCTGCGATGCAAGCGCAGTATATATACAGTCTAATGTAGCGACTCTTCTCTTTTCTGTGCAAATAGGGTTGAAGTTCTGTGGTCCGAAAGCTGATTGCATTTTCCCAGCAATTACCACTCAGCTGGCTCAGGACCCACCTAGTAGACCATCAATAGCCATCCATAGAACTAGTTAATTTATATAAGGTCTTGCGTAGTTTAGAATAGTCTGATAATGAGGAAAAAACTGTTTTGTACTTTTCCTCAAGATTGCGTTGCTTAAACGTGAATCTCACACTTACTGATGTATATTAAATTTTGTTTATTTAATATCCCTCTACTCATTGTTCAAATATCATTATTTAGTCCGAAATGGCCAGAAATAATGGGATTAGTCAGAACACAACAAACAGCGTTACTCGTGAGTATACGGTGCTAAACAATGACCAGTTCCATAATACTGTGTAATCCGGACACGGGAGACGTAATGCCACATTTAACACATAAACCGAACATATTAAGGCAATTAAGGATTAATTAAAGCAGGAATGTTTGTTCGCAACGATCGTTGTTATCATACCCCGCTCATTACATATTACCAGTAGCTGGTTAATGAGTTTATGACTGTTTTTTACCCAACCTTTTAATATTGTTATCATGCTCATGAAACTTAGCGTAGTTATAGTGGTGGCTATTGCTCCATTTAATGAGATATTTGTTTTACGGATTGCAGGTTTTTTCTTATTAACTGAAAGTCAAACATCGTGGAAGGACGAGCTTTGAAAAAAACACAAGAGAATAGATTCCTCACTAATAAACCAATAACAAAAGCCAAAAATATGAATATTTTGTTGAATTTAAAAAATTGTCAACGGCAAAAATTAAGATAGGTATATGAAGTCCAAACTCTTATTCGCTGGGGTTAAAAAGATTTCTAAAAGAATTAATTAACCTTTTGAATGTATATTTAATTTTAACATCCCCTCACTATTCAGCACCTCAGAAAAGAGTTCCAATGGCCTTAAATTAATCCAGGCCATTGATAAACACACGCAATAAATAACGATATGTTGAAACCAAACCAACCAAAGTTCGTTATTCGTTGAACACAAAGGTTGTCCAGTAGCCTACGAAAAAATAACTAAACAGTAATTTTCCATAGATCCGTATTTTTACTTAGATAACAGTTATATGAATAATATGTCTTATTATTAATGCTAACAAAAAATAAAGTTTCTTGAAAACTCAAACATCAGCTTCTGCAAAGTTTGGAAAAGTCCGTTTATCTTTTTGCATGCTTGGCACAAAGCCTATCTCGGCCTACAAAGGCAGAAGAAAGAAAGCCAAATAGACCAGTTAAAAATAACTGTTGTTACTGTATTCAACAAAAGCTATGATAATTTTCCTCACATTTCACACGAAATTGCTTTCACAGCTTTAGGTTGTTATTCGTATTTATTATATGAAAATAAATAAAGAAATATTCAGCATGCATAAGTAACACATTGGTAACCTAAATTACGGGTTGTTTACTTTAGGGACCAAACGTAGACACTGTGTAAACATGGTTCGATAAAAGTATGAGGTGAATCAATAAAACAGCATGATTAATTTATCCTAAAGTAAAAAGTCCATGATCGCAGCAAAAACCACCATAAGCGTTGATTATAGTATATTACACGTTACTAGACCAGTAAGTACTGTTTTAGCGGACGAGCATAATAGTTTCCGCGCGAGCGAGGGCGAGTGCGGGATTTTAATGCGAGTACGATAAAACTTACCGGGCGTGTGACGTACAATACTTTACATCATACTACTTAGAAAAAAAAACATATTTTTTAATCATAACGGATTTTTTACATAAACTATTATGTATCTTAATTCTTCAAACCTATCATATAATAAATAAGCAAACATTTTATACTACTGCTACCAGTCCTGCCACTACACTCCTCTGAAGTAACCAATAAACATGCATTAAACATTGGTTTGCTGCAATCAACTGATTGTTTTGATTGATGACTTGCGTTATTTCCGTTTCCTAGCGCACGATAAATTTACTTTGCACTGCACGATAAATTTACCCGTGCAGTTACTGTGAAGTAATAATGCACAGTGCAAAGCAAGGAGTTATTTTCCAGCCAAGAGTAAGGCACAGAAAACATATATTCACATTAAAAAAAGTTCAAGTAATATGTTAGTAATATTTATACAAAATAAGGGTTACGTGTCTTGATTACTCAATTAGGCAATATACTGATCTTGATTACTCAATACACTGCTTGATGGTCACCCATGGTCTAAACACAAATAGTGGTGCAAATTCCGCAGAAGGGTTACACTATTTTCTATTAGTATGCCAGTTTAGTTTTCTAATATATTTTAAAGCTTTGCTCCTAAAACCTTAAAGACCATAAACGTGCTCAAATTATGTGCCAGAAATTTCATATACTAACTTCAATTCTGATTCAAAGTGAAGAGAATGCATGTTAAGTTTACCAATATCATCCTAATACATATAAACTTCATTAATGAAAATACACTGATACTAATCTATAAGACGTTTATAAAATAAGTTTAAGTTTAGTTGAATTTGAATCATTCTTGTGTGAATATAACTATTATTGAATTAAAATCAGTTTAACTAAACTTTTAGCTAAACTACAACTGAAATATACCACCTACTGTACTTTCATCCCAACATAACTTAAGAGACTATGTAGTATGTGATCTAATTGATGTTATGATGTTTATATTAAAAACCCTTTAAAAGTCAACTAAGGTTTCAGGCAAATTTATTTTGTAATTTGGTAATGATTATCACTCAATAGTTCCCCTCCAGACATTACAGGTTGCCACAATTAAGTGTAACCCTTCTGCGGAAGTATTACCCAAATAGTTTCTTTTTGATAAAGCATATACAAATTTCAGTTTTTTTATGACCTACAGTACATCACAAATACATTTTTTATTTTTTTATTTATTTATTCAATTTACATTCAACAGTAAAGGTTATACACCCAATTATATTCTGCATGTTTAAAAGAAGAATACATGCAATTATTTTTTCCTACCACTGCTTGGAAATAATCACATTGCCACACCTGTCAACTGTACGCAAAACTGTTCATTTCCACTTTCATTTCATTCTCGCTCGCTAAATCAGGGTTACTTATCAGGTTAAGGTGGCACACAAGAGAGATAACTATGACGTCAAACACAAAAGAACAGTTTCTATTGGTCAGAATTCCCTTGTCACTCACCGTATTCTAAATTCTAGTTGCCTTGCTCTAAATCAGCTGATTTCACTGTCGGCGTTTCTACAAACCAACTTTCGGTTAATTCCAATAAAATAAGCAAACATAACCTCAATGAACCATTGTGTACAGGTTAGTTAATAAGTTAAATTGTTTTAATAATGGTGGTAGGAACAATATTGTGTGTATTACGAGCGGAAATAGTCGTTGCCGCTCTCGAAATGTTTGGCCGCACTCAGCTAAAGCTTCGTGCGGCAATGACGTACTTCGCGCTCTTAATACACAAATAGCTATTTGATCAAACTAACACAGAAACATTTGTTTTCAGTTCCTTTTTGTTGGCTGAAAGTTACTTATTGCCGGCCTATGCCGGATAAACTTTTTCCAGCCTAGGTCGGATAAAACGGAAGTAAACCACAAGCTGATTTGCAGCAAACCGATGTTTAATAATTATTGGTGGTCTATTGGTTTTATTTTAGAGGAATGTAGTGGCAGCACTGCATCCGTAGCAAATGTTTGTACTGTTTGTTATAGGTTAGGTTTGAAGGTTTGAGAAGTATGTTGATGCAAGGATTACGTTATAATTGAAAGTATGTTTTTTCTGCGTAGTATGATGAAAAATATCGTACATTACACGGCCGGGAGGTTTTACCGTACTCGCATGAAAATCCCGCACCCGCTCCCGGGAACTATCATGCTCGTCCGGCAAAACAGTACTTCCCAGCCTTGTAACGTAATTAAATACTATAAAGTCCAAGATATTTCTATCCAGTCCAGTGGCGCATACATAATTGCTATTAACACAAGTAAACATAATAAATAAAGTAAAATAATAAATGGTGATAATGAAAATCATAAATATTAATAATAATCAACTACAATAAACTCTATTAACAATAACTAGGCTCCATAGTAGCGAGTGAAAATAATTAAAACTTTAGTCAACTTTTCAATGTAAGCTACATACAGAATTATCTCCGGCCCTAAAAAATTTATGATTTACAAGGGTAGATTTTGAACTGTAATTTTTAATGAACATAAATAAATCCTAAAAATAAAATCATAATGGGATTATGCACATCTTCAGAAATGTACTTTTCTAACGATTCTAACTTAGATTCTTCATACGTTGCTACAGGCTGAGAAAAGAGGATCACAAAAATCATGCTTGCCTATTATTATATAAATCAAAGGCTAAGAGATCTAGGAAAGATAAACTTTGAAAGTTTTCCTACCATTTCATTAACTTAGACTTATATATAACCTTATTCTCGAAACATTATTAAATGGATTCAGCTCGAAAAGGCACTTTTTTGGCTTATGTGAATGACTTGTATGTACGCATACACAAAATGCAAATAACATAATATTTTTGCAAACACAGTCAAAGCCGAAATTTCTTAGAAGAGCTCAAGTTTGATCCAATGTTACTTAGACAACACAATGCATCCTAAGCCAAACTGAGATTACCGCTTAGCTTAATGCCCAATGCTTTGTAGCATCAATCCTATAAAGCGTAGTTTGCTCTCTTTGATTATTATTATTTTAAGACCCAACCCGTCACTAATAGATATTATTTTTAACGATGTATAAAAAAGTTAAGAAAAGAATTTTTTTTATTCACTTTTTGCCTCCAGGATTGATAATCGACAATTTATAAGTGGGTTTACGTACCTCCGTCGTCAATCCTAAATAATCATAAATTGATTACTACAGTTTCGAGACTCAAGGTCTCATTGTTAAATCTTCAAAAACAATGAGACCTTGAGTCTTGAAACTGTAGTAATCAATTTATGATTATTTAGGATTGACGACGGAGGTACGTGAACCTATTTATAAATTAAAGAATTTTTGATTAAGCACGACTTTGGCTTAATTTATAATAATACTAACATTAATAATAGAATAATATAATAACAATCATAATATTAATAATAATAATAATAATAATAACAAGGCAAACATTATAGTTTCTTAGCTTAGCTATATAGCACCATTGATCTCTTTGAGACTAAGTATAAAATTCTATCCTTTTACAATACATTTATCTTTTAATAACTTTCGAATTATCCAATTCAATAATACATTCTTCTTCAATTCTCTCAGATTATAACCAACTAAAACAGGTTATCAGTAAGAAATACTTCAGTGATCTACGCCGTCATCACATATACAATTGTATTTGAAAAATACAAAAGTTTTAACCATCCTATACTAGATAAACTATTGAATTTATTTCATAAACTGTATTGAATAGAAAGCAAATTGAGGAGAGGCCAATAACAGTTTATATTCCGCCATTGCGACCATATTTATTCTGCCCACGAGATTACAAGCTAATGACCCCCATATGGACCGCAATTGGCGAGATTAAATGTCTCAATCATGTTAGTAACTGGTTGATAAAAGTTTACAGAAAAATTGCTGTAAAATACACTGTAATATTTATGTATTATGAGTGATGCAGTTGAAGATAATTGTCATAGGCAGCCTTTGTATTTCGTATTACACCTGCTAATTAATTAACAAAATCTAAAACAAAGCCTCATTGAAATAATCTTTTAATGTTTACAGTTACAATGAGCTTCTGTTGATGATAATTTTACAGAAATAATGCACTAGATTATAAATCTTTTTCTCTGCTGAAATAAATCTAAAGTCAAACTTTATCCGATATTTAAAAAATACTTTTTATAATTATTAATAAATTTAAATTAAACTGTTTACTGATTCCTTTCATTACGTACATATAATACCACGTAATTGTTTTTTAATTATTTAAACTGACTTTAACCAGGAAAATATGAAAAGTTATTGTGTTTACGTGAAATAAGTTGTTTTTTTAGGGGGGGGGGTGAGGGGGAAGGAGGTGCAATGCGTTTACGCACACTGAGAGGCTCGTTGTCCTCTCTGTGGTGTGGACTCCCGTTGCTCAATGTCCGACGGATTGCCGACTAACCACCCCCCTCAACACCGAAGACACGAGCCTGGAATTGTTTTACCTATAACCTCGGGCTAGGCCATTGATCTTATGCCATCTTATGTCGATCAAGGTCGAGCTTTTTCGCCCGAAGAGATCCTGGACGCAGTGCCTCAATCAGTTACTATTGCCCCCTCCGTGGAGCATGGCTCCGACGATGTTATGTGGGTCGACGATTACGGCGATCTCAGACGAAAGCAAGGCTCGTCAGCACGCCAACGGCAGCACTGGAAAAGCATGTGCTCGGATGTGTTTGCGATGCCGGAGCAATACAAGCAATCCGAGCTCCCATCTTTGCCGGTGCAGG
The DNA here is from genome assembly GCA_035578135.1 of Flexamia atlantica. Taxonomy (NCBI): domain Eukaryota; kingdom Metazoa; phylum Arthropoda; class Insecta; order Hemiptera; family Cicadellidae; genus Flexamia; species Flexamia atlantica. The sequence goes on from JAQJVK010000005.1 coordinate 23,837,901, forward strand.
TAGGCTCGGAAGTACCCGTGACCCGACGTGAAATGAGTAACACATGCATAACTATTATTAATATTTCTACTAGTTATTAAAAAAATATTAGTAAAAGGTTATTTGTTCTCTACGAATTAGAATGCGATTTATTTCCAATAATTTCTCCTGCATGTAATTTTAACAGTTTGCTAATCATGATACTACATTGTTTTGAGTGCATAAGCTAAAATAAAGAAACAAGAAAATCGAGATCTTTTGAATTTTTTTATTTATTACTATTGCTTAAAATGTTACTGTTCATGATTATTCAGCAATAACAGTAGACTAATAGGCTAAAGTTCTAATTTTGGGTACAGATGTTACTTCTACAAAAGTAATTAGTATTTTGAGTTTCCCGGGACATATTACACTGGCGTTTTCCTTAAATGCCTCAAATAAAGTTGAATTGTAAGCTTCTTTGAAGCCACAATCAATTCATTAATTTATAACAATTCATATGAATGGGACTAAATACTACATTTATTTGTTGATTACTTATTCATTATTCAACAAAATTAACATTTTAATATGAGAGCATTTCTGACGTTGGAAATGTATACATCTATATGTTTGAGTAGAATTGTATAAATATTGCTTGGAGCCCGTATTTATTAGATAGTGCAGTTAGATGAACCAGAGAATGGGAACATTCTGATGTAATTGAATTTTAGTTCACAGAAATGCATATGGGCTACGTACATTTAAACTTTAAAGTACGTAGCCCAACGTTAACAGCCAACGTGGTACACAGAAAAAAACCTTTCCTGCAGAAATTACATGCAGAAGAAGTTGTTGAAATAAATCGCATTCTAATTCGTAGAGAACAAATAGCTTAAACCACCAACGTTAAAGTTTAAAACTTTAACGATTTGAAAGTTGAACACTATGAACTAATACCATGACACTACTTACGTCGTTAACGCAAATATCAATGTTTAAATAAAAATGAATAACGTGAAAATCCACGTTTAAATAAAAATTAACAAGTTACCTTAGTATACTTTAAAAAAAATTTAATCATCTATTTGAGATTATTGTAAAAAATATCTTAGTAGTAAAATTTTAAATCTTAATGAACAAATGAAAATTATGTTTTTCCTCCGAATAATACATTTTTACTACAGTGAAATTTCGGGTTATATATGATGATGCTAACAAAAATATTTATTAATTAATTTTAAATTACCTATATACATATATATATATATATATATATATATATATATATATATATATATATATATATATATATATATATATATATTTATCCAAGGAGGAAAAAGGGGTTTTGATAAACTTTGCCTGTTTGGGGCTTTTATCGTGCAAAGTAATACAGTTAACAATTCAAAATTTACATACGGTGGCAGAATTTAAAACTATTTCCTAAACTAGTTATCCTTTTACTATATATAGAATACATCCTGGCAATTAAATATTTATATTGTATGAACAAAATAAAGTTGCAGTAATTGCCAACTGCTTGTACATATTCGGCTACGTATTAAATTTTAACATTCTACGCATTACCGTGCGTAGATGACTTAGTCCTCAGAGTGTTACTGCTTGATTTTTCTACTAAAGCCACCTAAATACTAACTACAATACGATCGTGATCCTCTTGGCATTTGCAAAAAAAATTTACTTACGACAATAAACTGATTCAAACTTTTAATCCTGCCAAAGTTTTATTCACAGACACTGTTAACATGAGTTTACAACAAACGTTGAATATTACCATCGATATCAATACAACTAATCAAAATAAATTGAGTTGCACCTCAATGTAAAAACACATGAATTTGAATCCTCAATCCATTTTTAAAATCGTTATGTCATTTTTAATAAGCTAAATCTTTGATCATGAAATAAATATTTTGCATCTTACAACGTAGTTCACAGGGAAATGTTGTGATTTTAAATTCTTTAAAGACCACGAGCAGCTTTCAAAGCAAACAAAAACTTTTACTTTGAATTCATTGCTAGGGTAAGTATTAACCATCCTTCGGCCTTAGATTTATTTACACTCCAAAAAACCATGTGGCTGTATACATTTGACAATTCACTTATGAACACTTTGTCTGTACCAATTTTGGGTACACAATATGTAGGCATACGATTTTCTTGAACAAGTTAGACACTCTTTTAACATTCCTTTTAAAGACTGTGTTATGGTGTTATATTATTAATAAATTCCAAATCTTTGATGAAAACTCTCAAGTATAGTATTTCCAATCATTCCGTCCTAAAATAGTGTACATTTAGTAGACAATTTACACAGTTACCATTATTTAGTATAATTTCAATATTTAGAGTAAAGCTATCATTGAATAAGCTATCAGTTCGTTTATTACTGACTGTAAAATATCCCATACTAATTATTAACAAGTATTTCCCTGTTTAAATTTAAAAAAAACATATTAAATATCTTAAAAACTTGCAGTTACTCTTCGACACTTTAGGTTTAAACAATGTACAATTTTTTTTATAAATATGAATTTTTTAATAGTTTAAAATTGAAATAGAGTATAATTTGGAAGGGTTTATCATCATAAAATGTTCCTTTCACCCACTATTCTTAAATTTAAAAAGGATCTACAATAAAATTCACAAATGTTTATTTTACACCTGAGTAGTATTGATATATACCTCTGACTTTTGAAGGGAAATATCAGCAGGGTGATAAGATGGTTTACGGTTGTTAATCCTAAACAGGAAATGTGAGGACCGTGGTAATGTGGTTAACATTTCAAGGGAGAGTCAGTGGAGGTAAATGAAGGAGAATGTAAAATCATACCGTATACCTCTACCATGCATGACAAGATATAAACATATTTTATATAGTCTTTATATATGTCGTAGGTTGCATTGGAGTATATTTCATTAAGTAAAATTCAAATATTGGGGATAAAACATTAACATTTACCAGCCTCAACTTTCTTTTTTGATTGAATCCTCTTTATCAACGTTTTGAAAGATGATACGATAATAGCATTTCTTAAAACAATTTTAACATTAGATCTCTAATAAACATTATTATTGAAGTGTCATCTTATTTAATTTTAATTTTATAGGATCTAAAATAAATATAGCTTAGATAAGTGCCATAAAAAGTAATAATTAAATTTGCTCTCAATGCACTTTCATTATTTATATCCTATTTGATTTACTTTAATTGTTAATTTGAATCTAGGGATGAAGCAATTTGTTCACAAAATCTTTATTAAGAATAATACTTGTTTTTGTTCAAATTAGTATCTTGTACGTACATGTGCATATTAGTATAATACATGTGCACTAGCATTAGTGCACATGTATTGCGGTGAGGAAATTAAATAAGACTCTAAGGATATTGAAACTGTAATTTTTATATAATCGCACAAGGCTAAAGGGTCGTCAGAAAGGAGGGGAAAGACAAACAATTCTTTACGGTCACTCTAAATACTGCACCATAAGCTCCATGAACACCAGAGACTTTCTTATATTTTATCACTGGTTTCTGATACATTTCTTACTTACAATTTAGTATTTGGTCATCCTAAATCTTGACTAATAAATAAAATGGATATTGAATTTTTTAAACGATAGTCATTGGTTATGACATTTTAAGCATCAGCTACAATTCAAGGTTAAAAAACAGTCCAGGTTCAGGTTAAACCTTCTAAAAATTATATCAATCAATCAAGGATTTTTAGTTTCAAGGTGCCCATTAGTTGATCGATAATTGTCGACTATCCACTTTACAAAAATGCAAGTTTGATTAAGCATATCTTGTAATAACTCTCAAGCTGGAACAGAAAGCAAATATTTTTATTCCGCGTATGCTTAGGATATATGTTTGGTAGGTCTACGTGATAATTTTAATATTTACATAGACGAAACTACTTCGAAATATTAAAAAGTTTAGTTTAAACATAAAGTTTTAAATTTATTATTTTTGCAATGCGCCCTACACATTTAGAAACGAGTCACGCATAGCATATTTGTAACTTCCAAACAAACTTTAAAGCTCTTTTACCAAACTTAAGCTTCCCTCAATTAGATTTTTGAAGTATAGTTGGATTTTTACTCAGTGTTTTAACGAAGTAAAATATTCTTTTAGCAGAGTTAACTTTTGTGCTACTTTTGAAACTGCGAAAAGAAACATTGTACAGAAAAGGAATATACACAGACACAATTGGTTAGATATAGAGTACCTTTCAAACACGCGAGTGCAGGAAAACTATTACTTTTCCTGGATCATTTGGGAAAAAAGTCATAAAAATCCTTTTTGTGGGCAGGTCTCAATTTTTTTTAGTTAAAACTGATCCAAAGACCTCTTTATGTGGCCCAGTATATTTATTAAATTTATCCAATCATACATATCAAAGAAGATATGCCTTCAGCAAGTTGTTTTTTTTTCTTGATATAACAAAATAATTATATAAAAATTATGTGCTTAATGAGAAGCAAATCCTAGGTATGAAAAATGCAATATGAACCGTGCAATTGGCTTTGAGCGTATTCCATGATAATGTCTATTCGTTTATGTGAAACCTTTAACTTCGCAAAGTTAGTTTAAGAACCTATTCTTCGTATTTAGGCTTTACGTTGTAGATAGTTTTAATTGATTGAGACTAGATTACTGTTGCAGCTCCTTTAACAATTACATTTTTATTTGTAACTCTTTATAACAGCGGTTCTTACTGTTATCCATTGTTTTCGGATCAACAGCTGTTAATATAATTTCCATCCTGTCATTGTAACTGCAGTAAATCAAAGGCCTAATCAAGGCCTAAAAAACCTACCTGGTTTTAGCACGGGCTTCAAATGCCTAAATAAATCAACTATTTTTCAAAGGATAACAAAAATTCGAAGTTAACTCGGCAAAACCTAATAGTTGTCCTCAATAATTTGAGCCATTCATTTGAAAAAAATAGGTTTAAATACCAAGAAGAATAGGCAGCAATCACTGAGATCTTAATTTTGGTTAAGTATTAAACCAAAATAAAATATCAGTCATTATTATGAAAAGTCTTGAGAAATTCCAGGGTTTTCACTTAAAAGAATATGTAAGGAATCATCATCTTTAAAAAATTAATATTTAAAATGTTTCCTTATGTATTTCTCGTACATTCCTCCTCCCACGAATTTTTTTCATCAATTTTTTTAACTATTTCACATAACATTTAAAAATAAATACATTCACATACATTCTATTCTTGGTGTAAAGAACAACGATCCCAATATAACAAATCCCTTGATATGATAAATATAAAGGATCCTAGAATCTGTTAGACCACTAAACAGACCTCGATGCTACATACAACAACATTTTTAATATTCCTTTCTGATTCTTTATTTCAACGTTATACTGCACAAACAGACTAAAAAAGAATAACCTTGAGTGAAATTAAGCTGTGCTTCCTTTTCCTCTAGATAAAATATTTCAGGGTCAATGGAAGTAATTTGAATATTTGAGCCATATTGATATAATTTGAGTGTTGAAATTAGATTTTAATCAATTAAATTAAAGTTTATTATATTAATTCAAAACCATCAACAAAACGTTTTAAAAGGATGGACGATAAATACTCATTTTGGCTTATTAACTTTGACAGTTTATTCTTGTTGAGTTAGGGTCTATATAAAAGAGACTATGTATCATAAAACGAATAAAAAGATTATAACTGAAATAATTAATTCCACCTTTCACGTCCTGAAGAACTAAGAACAAAATTAAAACTGTTGAGGAGAAACAAGTGAGATTTGACATTAGACTTTCGTTATTGTCGTTTTCCTGCATATACCAGTTTTCTGCTGGTAACAAAATTTATATTTTTCCACGGAATCTGTAAATTCAAAGGTGGTAACAAAGCTCTGGCATAAATAAACGCACACATGTTGTTTCGGCTGGAGTGCGGAGGGGCGAGGAAGGGTTAAAATGGCCGACATTATCTGGTAATCTCACAAGGCTAATGGGTCGCCAGAGAGGGGGGGAGGCCATAAACAATTTTTATGGCTCATTTCTCAGTTAATACTCTACCAAAAGATTAATAAACATCAGTTAGGCTCCTAATCTTAAAAACCCGTTTTCCAAAAAAGCATTAATTTAAAATGTTTATTTTTTATATTACAATACCTCGGTAATTAAATTAAAAATTTATCATCCCCAATTTTAGAGTTTAAAAAACTAAGGAACATCTAAGTTTCCTAAAATCATGATTGTTTAACCTATAAAAATATGCTTAAGACAAAAAAAAACTTTGATTCCCTGTAAGGTTTTGAGGGAATAAATTTCTTAGGAAATCGTTTTGAAGGAGTAATCGTCCCCTTGATTACTTTAGTTTATTGTTAAAGTAAACGTATCGGTTTATTCAGCTACAACACTAATAAACTAAATAATTACTCCGGTGAATCAAGGTGAGACGTGTGACTTATCTATGTTCAGCTCGAGTTCTGGCTTCCAAGAACATCTCTATAACACTTCAGACCCGTTGAGAAAGGTGTATATTGCACTCTTTGTTGTTCTAAGTTATTTCGCGTTCATCTTATGTCGTCAAACACTTATAATTACATATAATATGTCGTCACAATTACAGTTTAAAATTTAACAGTATGTTTAAGCCAAAAATTATAGTTTTAGTTTTAATTTCCCGTTGGTTAATATTACATAATAATTACATAGTAATACATAATAAGTGAGTCGGTGGCGCACATAGTAGCGCACTCGGCCTCGGAACTGTGCCCACGAAGCGTCGCAGGTTCGAGACTCAAGCTTGTCGCATACTTTTAGCAGTACCGTTCATTCTTGTACTGTACCGGCTCACTCCTTGTCTTTGCTTGACAACGTTCATGCACAGATCAGTATTCTATATGGGCGGGGCAAGGGCAAGGTAAAAAAGAGGCCGCCACCCTCTATAAAAAATAAATAAATACAGTAAATAAAAATAAAAAAAACATCCATGTCACATTTCCCTTATTAAATAGCCTACGGTGGTTTCCACTCAATATTGGTTCTTTTTCAAGGATAAGGTAATAACATCCTGTGTTTGATTGCTTCATAGATTTTTTTATTATTTTTAATTGAGGAGTAGTTGTTGTAACTGAATGGTAAATTCAACATTTAACTGTCTCCAACCGGTCTGACAGAACTGAAGTCTCCACTACGTAAGGTAGCAAAAACTGGCATGACATCAGATTTTTTTCTGTCTAGTGTGACTAGTTCTTACTTTACTTTGGTCACTTCAAAATTTATCATAAACTCTCTAATACCCGTAAGGTCCAAGCCCAGGAGAGTGGGCTTTATTGGCTTGTATTCAGGATTAGATTGGTTGGAAGAGAGACTTCTGCAGAACGTAGCTGGTCTCGGGTGGCGACGTAGCGACCGGCAACGAGCTTGGTAGACTTGTGCGGAACGTAGCTGTACTTGGGTGGCGACGTAGTGACCGTCAACGAGCTTGGTAGACTTGTGCGGAACGTAGCTGTACTCGGGTGGCGACGTAGCGACCGGCAACGAGCTTGATAGACTTGTGCGGAACGTAGCTGGACTCGGGTGGCGACGTAGCGACCGTCAACGAGCTTGGTAGACTTGTGCGGAACGTAGCTGTACTCGGGTGGCGACGTAGCAACCGGCAACGAGCTTGGTAGACTTGTGCGGAACGTAGCTGTACTCGGGTGGCGACGTAGCGACCGGCAACGAGCTTGATAGACTTGTGCGGAACGTAGCTGTACTCGGGTAGCGACGTAGCGACCGGCAACGAGCTTGGTAGACTTGTGCGGAACGTAGCTGTACTCGGGTGGCGACGTAGCGACCGTCAACGAGCTTGGTAGACTTGTGCGGAACGTAGCTGTACTCGGGTGGCGACGTAGCGACCGGCAACGAGCTTGATAGACTTGTGCGGAACGTAGCTGTACTCGGGTGGCGACGTAGCGACCGGCAACAAGCTTGGTAGACTTGTGCGGAACGTAGCTGTACTCGGGTGGCGACGTAGCGACCGGCAACGAACTTGGTAGACTTTTGCGGAACGTAGCTGGACTCGGGTGGCGACATAGCGACCGGCAACGAGCTTGGTAGACTTCTGCGGAACGTAGCTGGTCTCGGGTGGTGACGTAGCGACCGTCAACGAGCTTGGTAGACTTGTGCGGAACGTAGCTGGTCTCGGGTGGTGACGTAGCGACCGGCAACGAGCGCCAGAGCGCGGATGAAGGGTTCACGTGTGAGGCTGACTGACGTATCGTTCAGTTTTATACTTGCATTTTAGGTAACCTCTCAACATTCCTTAATAAAAATATTCCTTATTTACTTGATACTTACATATTAAATTTCTTGTATACAAAATCAAATGCAGGAATATTCTATCAAAGACGGTTACTAAAATTCTTTGTTTTTTTTCTTCAAAAGATGGTCTATAAACTTACAATGAGTATGTATTAAGGGGGCCCCTACAAGGCCGTGAGTCGCGGCATGTCTACATCCGTTATGGATAGTACCGATAAGGTGTAGCCCAAACACCGGGAGTTTTTTGTTTAGTTAGTTTTTGCCTATGATTTGCCAATTTTATAATGACACAAAATTAGCCAATGTGAACGAAAAGGAAATTTTTTTATGTTGAGGTAGTTTGAAAGGTGAAATGATTGTTAACCGATTTGTTTAAAAAATCCATCACTGATGTTAACCTGAAGTTTAAGGTTAACTTCAGTGAATAGATTCTTTTTGATTGATTAGTCTTTTTACAAATAGAAGAAAAGTTAGAAAATTACTTGTACAACTTGGCGATTTAGTATCAACGGAAGGTTATCAAAGGCCCTCTGTAGATATGGATTTGTTTCATTGGGAACTTTAGACCCAGCTGAATCCAAGTTATCGATACTCCTTAATCTCATAACATAAAGACATAACAAGGGTTTATACAGAGTGTTTTTTATAAAACGCAACCCATTTTTAAGATTGAATAATACACATACAATTATGAAATGATTATTGTTTTGTTAATCTTTACATTTACATAACCTATTATTTAAGTTTGATCACATTTAGTTTACATTATGTGCTCAAAATATCCGCCTTTGGCATTAGTACAAAGTTGTGCTCTCTCCATCAAATTCCTGAACACGTGTTGCAAGGTACGTCTTTGATTGTCTTGCATTAAATTTGTTATGTTTGTTTGAGTTCCTTAATTTCCTGTGGGTTGTTTTCGTAGGTTTTACGTTGAATGTATCTACAAAGAAAATTATATAGTGGGGTTTATTCCGGGGATCTTGGGGGGGGGATAATCCTTTACTGATAAAATAAAGTTTTGGGTTGCGTTAAAAAAACAAAAAAACACCCTGTACAATATTGACAAGAATTTTTTTTCAATAACTACAGTTAGTGGGGGTATGTAAATTCATAAAAACTTTTTGTTTTCAAAGGCTATATGGCCAATTTTATTTAATTGTTTATTACTATAGATAAACTCTAACAGAGATTTAAATTAATGGCTAAATTGTCTAATAGCCCCTATTCCTGCTACGACACACTTTTTAGACAAAGCAAAAGAACAATATCAAACAATAATTTAATAGGGAGTAAGTAGTACTTATACTGACTACCACTTTTTTGATTATATCAGTACTTGATATAAATTAGACTAAAATACTGTGATCTAATAATAAAATTGTACTAAGAGGCGTTCCTAAAATAACCCAAAATACTTTTTCTTTTCTTAAAAAAATTACCTTTTCTTTGAGGTAATAAAAGAAGTGTCTGATTAAATTAACTCAAAAGATTACAGTGTTCCAAATCCAATTAACGCTTCGAATATTAGGTCTTGACTTAGGTAATAAGGTTATAAGAGCTTCTTTAACCAAGCTTTTTAATTAAGAACAATGAAAGAGCAAAACAATGTCGAGTGGAGAGACGGTGGCGCTGCGGCCGGCCGCGGGAACCAACCCAGCCAATCCCAATGCTTTCTTTGGGTCGTGGCAAAAAACTGTTTTAAACCGTGTAATCTTTATAAAATCATAAATAATTCTTTTAGACAATGTTTTAAAAGTAAACAATCCAAAATATCAAAAATCTTTGCTAGTTTCAACAATATTTTTCGAAGATCAATCTGGTGCGTGACAGTACCATAGGTAGTAACTTATTTTTTTCTTTTAAATGAATTAATTTAAATTAAACATTTTAATGAAAACTTACGGTATTTTACAAGTTAAGATGGGAGGGGAAAATCTATTATTGTTTCTTAAGTATTCAGTAAATAAGTACTCGTACAATTCGATAATTGTGTTTGTGTATATTTGTATGTTCTTATTATTTATGAAATTGCATCCAAGATTCAGGCCTACCGAAAGTTTTCCTTTAAGCATACGATCAATAATGTGATGCAATATAGTATACTGCCTAATAACATTCGTTCTATAAAACACTTATTTCCGGCAAGCATCAAGTGATGAAGTCATACAATTGAAAGCAAACTTAATTATATATTAAATGATTTGATAAATTGCATTTGTATAATGATATATAAATAATTTGTATAACCTTTTCAGGAGGGTTATACAAACGCTTTTAAGGGAAAGCAGTCCAAACCCATGAAATTTGTGTGGGCAAGCCAGGAATCAAACCCATGACCTCTTGAACTGAAGTCCAAGACGCTCATTAGGCTAGCATTATTTTGAGTTGACTAAAAGAGCAAAGAAATGTAACGAAATTTTGGACTTGATTTCTTGATATTGTGTGATCTGCAATGGAGCACAATTGTCTGCGAATTATTGAAAATGATGGACTATGATTGTAATTCTTTCTTGGATAAGGAATTTTATTACAACATTTATGGCATCATTCAACTACCAAAATATACTAAAACCTGCTAAAACTATTTGGTGGTAAATTCCCAGAGGTCAATAGCAGTGAATAAAATATATTTACGAGTTATAACATGGCTATTGATCTGCGATTGAGCTTTATTACATTATTTATAAAATAGTAAAACGAAATACATTACTCACATGAGACAAATATATCTGCAGAACAAACTGTTGTTCATTTACGAGTTAAACTGAATAAAATTTGAGGATGTAGTGAAAAAGTTACTCTCCATTACATTTTATTTCATATCACCTGTATTCCAAAAAGTACAAGTGCACAAGAATGGTGACAACCATTATTTTATTTACAATTTTGACAAAATAAAACATAATCGCACGCAAGTGATGCTCACACTCCGGTCAACAACCTGACCTTGGCCTACTTGGAGGGGATTTGGCGGGCGAAAGTATGACTCATCTGGTATCGTTCATTCGTAACGAAAAGAGGAAAGTCTTATTAACATATTTATGATAATCTAACCTAACAAAACCGCTGAAGCGCGTTGTATAAGGGTGGCCTCCATATAATACCAAAGTACCGAAAAGTATAAATTATAAAATTCTTGTTTGGACGATTAAATTCAGCTTGAAAAAACAAATAATTTAGTATTTGTAATTACTTTAGTATTTTAAAAGTTTTAGTAATTTAATTGTTGCTCTATGTCCATTGGTTACAAAGGTATCACTAGTGGTAAACACAGTACGTTGTCCCAATGTTAACCTTATGGAAAATTAATAAAATTCTATATCTCGCTTATTTTTCAACATACCTGAATGGAACTTGGCTTCATCTAGTTGATATCTACTGGATTATTTGAAAAAATATCTAAATTTCACACTTCCACGGCAGAAAAACTGCATAGTCATTTCCCATATTATTCTTATGTAGAAAATTGATCTATGCCAATTTTAGGATTTAAGTTGAATTTACTTGATTTGAGGCTCCATCTTAATGATTTATTTTTAAGCATTTGAAATTCGCTAAGAATACAGGTCTGTTAAAATGGGGGTATTACTGACTGACGTATGAACTTAATTGTCCACTGGTATAGTAGGCACAACTTAACTGTCGGACGGGTGACTTCCTCGAACTTAGTCTGGAGTTTAACCACTCTAACTTTACCGTCGAATCTAGGAAGTAGTGCGGTGTCTCCCCCATTCGCAAAGCAAGTTGCGGTAATTTAGTGTCCTTTATAAGAACTATGTCCCAAATGTTATGACTAGTCTGATCAGTGGCCCACTTTGCTTCGTTTTTGCATCTCTTTAAAACATGCTACCGTATCCACTGGCCAAAAGATAACTTTCACGGCCAAATCAGGAAAAATGGTCATGATGTCTCTACCAGTCAGAAAACTGCTGCTGGTACTGCTTAAGTTTGCGCTTAGTGCCCTCAATTATTGATTAAAATGATTATACTTGAGGAGATAAATTGTTGAAACTAAATTTTTAGAGAAGTTTTGTTTCTTAGGAGCAGATTTTCTTTTCTTAACTCATATTTTTTGAGAATTTTATTTTAATTTCTAGCTTAGGTTCGTAATAAGCTCTATCTTATCATATTTTATTTGATCGATTTTTTAAAGAATCCCTGCCATAAATAGAACATTATCATGTTTTAAAATATCATGTTTTGAAATATTAATAAATAACTTTTTATCTCACCGTAACTTCAAATGTCTTTACATTCCTAATAAGGCTTAGCTTGGCCGCTGGTAAATTTTTTGAGCGCCTGTCTGATACTAAGGAGATGTACTGATTACATCACAAAAACCCGATTTAATTATCAAACAATGTGGCGATTAATGTTTTTTTAATCAAACAAATGCATCACCACAAAATAATTTAAAATATAACATATTTTTGAGCTGTTTTAAATCACAGTATGGATGAATTACGCACCCACAACAAGCCATGACGGACGTTGCCAATACTGGTCAACCACCCCTTGATGAAGGGGTGGGGGTGAGGGTGTGAGGCGGTTCGTCTCGGAAATACGAGCCTGAGACAGTTCACTCCCCTGACTCAGTTGTAAACGAGAACGTAAAACGTCAATAATGCAGTGAGATAACGTTACTCGAGTGCCGCATTCATTTACCATTTTCCCTCTTCATTACGGTAACATAGGAATTGACATTATTTTTATTTATTTTATTCGCTTTTGTAAGTATAATACAATTTTGATTATCAAAAACCATCATGTATGCTCAACTTAAAAAAATATTTATAATGCAAAATTATCAAGCAATCGTTGGTAGGAATGTAGTATTACAACATTTAATTATTGAATGCCCGCAAAAGGAAAGTGTAAAAGTTATATTTTGCATTATGAATTATTTCGACACAACATTTAACTATATTATTTCATGTCAGCAATACATTATTTCATATTACTACATTATGATGAACTAGGGACCGAAGTTAGTTACCCCCGTAGAAATAAAACTTGTACATTAGCTCCCTCCAGCTGCTGGACTTCAAAGTGGGAAAACCCTCCCACTGCAGAAACTTACCTTGACCACTGACAATATTAATCAGCCTGGTATTTTACCTTAAGGATTAACTAATTAATATTACCGGCTAAAAATATGATCGTGCCAACCAAAAAGCATTGCCTTAAAAGCTTCCATTTTCAACGGAAATTTACCTTAAGTCATTTTGAACTTATTATCAGATCACAGAATGGTGGAATATTGGTGTAAGGAGCAAAATGGTAACAGGTAATAAGTAAATCAGTGTTTCTTTGTCTTTACAAAAAAATCTTTTTTTCGACAAAAAATTATACTTCTTTTTGTTAGTGCGTTTGTCAGGCGGGAACGTTCTTTTGAGTCATTTGGGTTCCCTCGTCAGATTATGCAGGAGCAAAGATAAACCCCCTGGGTAAATGCTTTTAAAATTAACTTGTTTTCGGACCTCTGTAATTCTCAAAATTTAATTTTTTAATTTATGCATAGAGAGGAACATTGGAAAAATCGTTTCCAACAAGAAAAAACCGTAAAACGTAAGATTTTCTCTGAAATTGTTGACACGGAAACTAGGATTTAATGGTGTCTTTATTTTTGGGAGCATTTATATAATCGTAACTAATATTTTTAATTTCTAGATGATTTAACGCCTATAATAAAAGGTTTTACCACACCTAAAGCCCGGCGTAACACAACCAACAATCAAGAAATAAAATGAAGACTTATATTAGGAATCGGGATGAGGATAAAATCAAGGGCTTTTGTAATAAATCAAACTCACTCTCTTTTCATACTTCTTTAAGAATTCCGCTCAGTATTGTAGTTTAAAAGGTCAAAATTGCATTTTAATTTGATAGAGATTTGCTTGAGTACGAATCTAAAAGCAAACACCAATTCATCCAAAAACATCGATAATTACAAAGAAAACTAAGATTTTTTGTATGTGAGCATTACCAAGGCGCAGAAAAAAGTCATGTATCTTCGGAGGACATAAACTTGTTCAAAGTAACTCAGTAGAAGTGGGAGTACATTAGTACGGAGGAGGCGGGCATCAGCGAGGCCGAGTTAAATGTGCAATAAATTAACTGTGTAATGCAAGGGAAGAGAGTAGAGACACAAAGTTCCTGTTCCGGTTCCTTTTAGAGACTTGCTCTGTTGTTTGTGAGACGGATAGGTTAAACACGTCTTGATGTAACATTGTAGGGTTAAAATAATCTTTTATTTTTGTTGCTTATAATATAATCTGCAGGTCTGTTTCACGTAATTTAACTAGGTTAGCTCTAGGATCTTAGAGCTGATTACTGACAAATGGTTATTGACATTTGTTCCGAAAACTTATATCAATTTATTAGTTATAAAGGAAGCGGATCTAATTATAATAAAACAATTCTATTAAGGCTATTATTTGCTGATTCCTGGCATTCTTTATTAGAGTGATGCAACCTTTGGAAATTATTAAATTCTACGTCATTAAAAATATTCTACTTATTCCTAGATGATTGTAATAGAATGAGGATAACCATAATATTCATATGGGGATAAGAAGCGATGAGTAAAAGCATAAATCCAGCGCTCCTTACCTGACTGATACCTCAAGAGTTGTTATGACTTTTAGATTTTTCAAACCTAGTTGTATTGAATTCTTGGTTTGATTGCTCATCCTCCTAATTATGTTTAGTGCCTGTGTGACTAGAGGTTAGTTAAAATTAAAAATAGGCAGATGATCCTAGAATAAAACGTTAGGCAACATATCTTCACAAAGATTGTCACATTAAGCAATTCTCTTGATACAATAAATGATAAATTTCAATGGGTATGCACCCAGTCTGTGATGTTTTGTTCCGAAAACTTATATCAATATTCATTGTTTACCGTTAACTTAGAATAGACATTACCTATTGTATTTTATAGTGGAACAGATAACTCCCTTCCAACAAGGATCGATCCACTTTATATTCCCGAGTGTATTCATTCAGTACACGTTTCACTAGTATTAATGAGCTTGGATGTAACTGTAAATAATATATATCGTACACCACTTGAACTTAAACAGAATGTTCTCTAATTTAAGTTTACTTTTAGCAAAGTTGTAATGTTAGCTATTTCATCTAAATTTATTTTCTGTTTTTTTTTTCACAAAACTACTCAAAGTTTATTAATCTTGTATTATTGTGACTTTTTTGTAATAACAATTACGGCAAATAAATTAATAATAAATAGTTTGCATTATCTTCAATACTTGACGAATATGTTACAGCTTCACTAGAGGATCTGGATCCAAAAAATATATAATTAATCTTACTGTAATATGTATTATTTGTACTGATTTAATGTATTAAATTTAATTTTGAATTATTTTAAAACTGAATAAACTTAAAACCAGGTTAAAGAAAAATCAAACAAATAATTATGTGTATAAAATATTATATTATGTTACAATACTGTTACTTTTCAACACTGACCTGTTGGCACTCCTGTGCATTCTTGTGATTTGGAGGTATTATTAATTAGAAGCTAGGAAAAAGTTCACTCTTACACTATTCCCCAAAATTAGCACTGCTCGTTGAAAAAGTAAGTTAAAATAATATTATTTGTATAACTGAAAGAATCAAATATTGTATGTATAGTTTATTCTGAATGTCTAAAATGTAAATTTGCTTAGTGTGTTATAATTTTGATAATTTCAACATAACAAACATGAATTTTGTACTTTGAGTAATTTTATGTAAAGACTTTTCATGTATTATTTTGCAAGGATTTTGCACATGTTTCAGAGTAACTATTTTCTACCAGAATTGTATATTATTAGGTCAGATTTATTAAATTTTCTTATTCTGAATGAAAGTAAAAGACATAGGGATTATACTATTTTAGTTACCTTTTATTATTAAATTTTGGTAATTTTCAGACGAGCCCACGGTGCACGGCGATAGTGGGGATAGAGTGAGTTTTGCACTATTACTGATATAGTAATAAAAATTAAGGAATTTAAATTCATGTAAATGTACGGACAGTTTATACCAATAAATAAAATACAAGTACTCCACGAAGTCAAGAATAATTTATTGAACATGTCCAATTTATTATTACCAGTTATTAAAGATGTATGTTGTTTTAACCTCACATCCAAAGGCTGATTTTAATTAATTGCAGTCTTGTCTACCGAAATTTCATATAAAGGTACTAGTCCCTAATTGGCATCTGCGGGGCGAAGTACATAATTAATCTTACTTTAAATATTTTTAATATAAATTTATTAATAATGGAAAACTCTTGAAGAATTTGATGCGTATTAAACTATTTAAATTTGGTAAAATGTCAAGGGATAGTCCAGAAAATGATCTCTGCAGCGAAATATAGAATAATATTCGGGGGATTATATTAGACCGAAGCTGGATTATATTAGAGACTGCGCATGTGTCCCCATAATAAGCGAGCCGATGCAGTTTTATTGACACACAACACCGCTGAGGCGGCTAGCCTGGCTGCATACAAATATGAATATATTAGCGATTAGAGTTTAGGCTAATCACTATTATTTTCATGTTTAACCAACTTTTTTGTATCACCCCTCCAACAGTATTAATTAACTTGATGTAAAAACTTAGATATCAACATTGCCTTAATTTAAACAGATACAATTAAATATCCTGAAGCTTTAATTTTAGCTCTGTAGACTTTAGTATTTCTTTCAGTGGATTTTTCGATACCTTCCTTTTAATACGAGTAAAAAATTGCACTAAACACATTGCAACCTAACTCTGCATTTTAAATGGCCATAGTAAACAAACAAACAATGAATGTTAACACTAATCAGTGCCCCGATGTGGTGTGAATCGGTGAAACCCCGCCCATAAACTATCATAATATTTCCATTAGAGTCCAGTGAAAACAATTAAAGCACCCAAATGGTCTACGAACACCAAAATTAAGTTGAAAACTTGAGAGTTATACCCACATAAACCAACCGATTGCAGTAGTCTTTCATATTGATTTAGTTTAAAACAGTTATGAAAATGCAGTATTAATCCTTATTACCTAAGATAAATCACTCTCAACTCTCCAAAGTTAAAACATTCGTTATTAGGAAGGTTAATTAAGCAGGGAATTAGTTTTCTTGCTGTTCATCATAATATGTAATTTCAGTTTCTAATTCTAAATTTATCACCATAAGCCATGGCCAGTGTTCCACTTTTTTCACGTATGAGGAACGCGTTATGCACAAACCCAAACGAAAGAGTGTGGGAATCCCTCTCAGGTGTTTGTCGAAGTAGAACAACTGAGCCACCTGGGGAGCGGTGGGGAAATCAGGCCGGAACCCTTCGTGAGACAATTTCAGCTCTGCTCCGCGTGTCTTGCGCCCGGACGGGTCACATCTCACGCCTCAAAGTACCGAGAAACTTTGAGGTCACCCAGGCACCCCTCGCCTCCTTCCGACGACGAACGGTTTGCACGAAGAGCGCGACCGCTCTCTGGAATTCTTCGTTGCGAAGAATCTACTACACTACGACATCCAGGAGCAGATCGCCGACTGTAGTAACAAGCTTCCTCGTGTCTGCAGCGAAACGCCTGCTGCAGAGGAAGGTATGATCGGCGTCATCCGCCTCCTCCTGACAAAGGCGACCTTACTTTTGGCCTTACGAAAATAATCGTGATTAATTTACTAAATTAATCGCAATAATAAAATTAAAAGGTAATCGTTATGCGTAAGAAATTGATACAAGGAGAAATAAATCTTCCTAAAGGCACGGTCCGGCTACGGGCTTTACCCGGTTATTATTCCAGTCTTATTTTCCTACAACTATTGCCAATAACATGATTTTGTAAAATCATGAACCACACCAAGAAAAAAACACCACACTCTAAATGACAGCTGCAGAGAAATATTTGTGTAAAAATTTCTTAATTTAACATAAAAAATTGCAAATAAAAATTAAACATGATATCAACTCATTGTTGTAAACATTGGCTATACATTGTAGTTTGGTTAATTGGTCAAAATTTGATTTAAGCCATTCGATTAAACAAATTAGCATCTTGCATAATTACGCAAATTCCACTGACCATTGAGATATTCAAACTCCCATTATGCTCTCCAATTTGACCTTATAGAAACCAAATGATATTTTACACCTCGCTTTTATCTTATATCTTAAGGGAACATTCTATGAGGTATGCGTTTTTTTCTAAATGAGATCTACTGAAAATTGACCTATTTATACATCCCCATAGCAGCAAGCGAACCCATTACCAATCTATGACTGTGAAGAAGTTATGTGAAAATTAATATAGGCTTCTCTAATCTGTTTTGAAATATTATTATTATCAAGTACAACTGGCGCCAATTCTTGGAGCCCACGCCGTCCATAAGACTAATGTTAATTTTAGCATTGGTCATTTTAGCATTGGTCATGTACGGCGTCGGTCCCAAGAATTGGCGCCAGTTATACTTGAAATATACTGTTTGTGCAGAACTACAATGGTGTCATTTAAAAATCATAATAATAAAAAATAATTTTGTATAAAATAAATTAGGCCTACTATTATTAATTTAAAATACGTGTAATATTGTATTATTCTATTACTTTTTATAGCTCGGAAGTATTTAGTGAAAATTAAAAGTCGCGAAGCCGTATTGGCAGGCTTTCAGCTACAATTATGTCGGAGAGCTCCCGGGGGGACGGATCAGACCTCACTGGCCAGTTATTGAATAGTTTTAATATTAAACCGCAGATTGGCGCTGGAGGGACCGTCGGCTGACGCGTGTTGCACTGATGAATAAACATCCGTTTATTTAATCATTTTCCTATGAAAATATATTTAATTATAACATAATTATATCGTAGCAATAATTTCCTGTTACTCTTTTTTATAAAACTATCACTAAATTTATTTCTTCGTAAGTTTTTTTCTGGTAACATAATAACAAGTTTCTTTATAGTAAAATCCAATCAGTTTGACGTAAATTGTTTGTAAAGTATTTTTCTTACGAATTAGAAGCTTTCCGAACCTTCAAAAGCATTTATCAATCGAATTAGTGAAACACTTATATTTGTAAAGACTTTCAATAAAGTTTTACAGGAGTAAGCTGTTCTTCTAAGAAGTATGCTTACACTAACAGTTTGATACTTTACAAACTGTTCATTGAGACAACCACTGACATTTAAGTGTCAAATAAAAAAACAAACATATATATTGTTCAAGTTGTAATAATCTATTACTTATTTTTTAAAGGGTAAAAACTTATTACATTTGTATAACTATTTCATGATTATGGACCAAGTTTTGATATGTCAGCTAGAAGTCAATTAATTATTATAATTATCAAAGATTCAAATCTGGATGATGAATATATGAAAAAAGCGGTTCAGTGTGTTTCTCATCGCGTTTTTAAACATCAACGTTTATTTTAAAACAACGTAACTAAATATCAAAATACCAAGGTAAATTTTAATTGATGTAGTGATTGTTGGTGTTGTCCTTTCGGAAATCTAAATATTTACGCAATGAAATTTTTATGTCATAGATAAAACAATAAAGGGTTGGAATTGAGATTGCAGATAAAGCAGATCAGTTTATGCAACTTGAGCAATATCAGATGTAATGGAAAACACAAATCTTTAGTTTTACGCGGTATTTCACCCTTACTCGTGCATCCGTTCCCGCATTTTATTGCTGCTTTTATTGCTTCAAATATATTAAAGTATAACGGTTTTTATTGTGTTTTATTAAATTTAAATAAACCGAATAGTTTTCCTTAATATGAACAAAATGTTTAATTTAAAATGGGAAATCCAAAAATATTTTTAACATAACATAGTTGAAACCTAAAATTTTTATTATCTTTTAGAATAGCAAGAAAGTTTGCAATTTCCTCAATCGTATCTGGAAACTACTCAAGAAATATTAACAGTCTTAAGTAAAAGGCTTAAACTAAGCTCCAAGCGGGGAATCGCATTTAAAACACAAATTACAAAGTTGCGTAGGGTTGATCTGAGCTAGTTTCAGATCGTCTTTGTGAGCTCTACTCCCGGAAAAGATTATATACATGGATAAATAAACAGCGAACACAGGCTTTTACATCAGAGGGTTTTGCTAAAACTTAGTTTATGTACAATATATTTGCTTAATTCAGTAAATTTTATTGTGCTAGGAAAGTCGCTAATTAGTACCGACTTATTATTTTATAATATAGGATTAAGAATGTTTTATTAAGTAAAATGCTAAACATTATCTACGTGACGTAATCGTAGTTTTTTAACCATTCACTGAGAAAACTGTTTCCTAAATAGAAGCTTTAAGCATGGCACAATATTCGTAAAAAATGCAAAACTCTTAACGAAGGTATAAAATTATGTGTTTGTAATGATACTTTTGCATGCACTATAAAACATACAAAATATTATAAGTAAGTCATTAACATTAAATCATGAATGTGTCTAGGTCAGTAATTTTTACAAAAGGGAGTTTTCTTAAGACTTCGAAGAAAAAGACTCAATATCCATCAAACTCTTTAGCTGATCCGGGAATTAAAACCCCAGACCCCTGAGTCGGAGTCTAAGAAACTAACTGTGGGACAACAAGACACCCTGTACTCATGTTCCTTATGTTTAAGTTCCAAGGCGTGAAATACCATTCATTTGTAAATCATTCATTCATTCTATGTAAATCATCATTCATTCTTGTTACCTCTAGAGTTGAAAATAATAGGCAGGTAATATAAGTTAACGCTGACTCAAAACCAAAACCTCTGCCTAATTCATCTGGTATTATGTAAATTGTTACTTAATTTTATGAAAACATCTAAAAACGTTTACAACAGATTGTGCTACATTTTTGTACGTCACAGGTTTGTTTATATAAATAAGGTATAAGTAAATGGTAGATTTTATTATTGTTATAACGTTATTTTTTTAAGCATTCACAATCAAGGTAATTTTTTACAATGATTATACTTAAAATAACTATAAACTGTTAACTTAACTGTAAACTGTATAACTGTAAACTGTTAACTTATTAACAGTATGTTAACTCAGGTTAATAACTTTTTTTCAATTTTCGAATGTTTTTTGCAACTCGTTATGCACTTTACTTAATAAAACCTCAAATACTTACGGTTTTCATTATGGTATTTTTATGTACCATTGGTTGTACACGTATATAAATTTGTTTTGATATTTCATTTTAATATTAGTATCTTGTAAAAATAAATTATGATGTATGAATGTCTTTCTAATGAAAAACACCGCACAATTATCGCTGTTCCACAATCGCCGATAATCCCATCTCATAAGATTTAATGTTATTGTTCTGCTCATAAACCGGACATATCATAATCGTTATGGATTACGTAAATCAGAATGTGCAGGTTATGTGATTACTGTGATTGAGACCACACGTACTCCGTTACCATAGCTTATGGCTCCGTTAACTGTAACATGGTGTTTTATCTAGTTTCATTAACTACAACAATTATTATTTCACTCTAATGAGTTCTTAGGGCACTTTATGGATTAATCTTGTAACGTATAAACTTACACATCGAGTGTTCATTTTAACTCTTTGATATTAGAAAAAAATAACAACTACTACCTATTGAGAAAGCGTTAACCAGCCGCGTTAACAACGTTCTAACATTTAACAATTGGCAAAAAATGTTTTTCCCAATTAATTGGCTTATGAATAATTTAAAATAATTTTCAACGCGATTTACCCAGAGGATGTTCCAGAGGTAACAACCCAGTATATTTTAAAAACAAATAACCATTTTACAGTTGTGATACAAATTTTTTATCCTTGTCGACTCAGCGTTACTTATATGCCTCTTATAGGACTCACTCTCTCTACTTCATTTTTGTTCAGTGTCAATATACAACACTGGACATTAAAGCAATAAATCTTTCTTTATAGCTTTGTTGGTTTTATTTTTTCACATTTTTAAATGGAAAATAATAGGGAAATTGCAATGCTCTTTAGTTTTATGATTTTTATTACCATTAACTTCATTTGAATCAACGTTCTTGAGGATAAACATCGTTTTTAGTAACCTTCCGAAAAGCATCAATTTGAATTATCTTTTCTAGTGGCCGAAAATCGTAATATACGTTTTTATCTTGAACAAAGATTAACACATAGTATATAGCAATAAAAAGTGGCTCAATGAAATTATAATTGTAAATAAAAAATTAAAGTATTCGTCAATTAACTTATTTACTGGATATTCAATAAAAAAACAGTTATACTATTTGTTAGCACTTTCCACAAACTAATAGCTTTACTTAGTTGTGTTTTCAATTTATATATCAACTTAATATAAGAGATAATTTAGTTTGTTAAAAGGAAGGAAGTGTTTTAAGGAGTTAAGACGATACCGGTTGCAATAAAGTGTAACGACTTGGCTAATTATCCAATTAACAGAACAAACGAAACAGGTGTTTTTTATTACTATTTGGTTATTTAAGTACGATAAATTAAAACATATTTGCCTGTTGAACTCTTTTTAAGGTTTTGTTAATAAGAAGAAGTTTTGATAAAAAGTCGTAAACATAAATTTAACTCGCGATACCGTTTTTAAACCTGGTGCATTGAACAGATGTGCCGTTTTATAATAAACTAGCTGATCAACACGGTTTCACCCAAGGAAAAACATAAAAACTTCCTCTGTCTTTTTTATGATTTAATTTGTCATACTTTTTAAGGTTGCCATGACAACCTTATATCCTTCCCTATAATTTAACATTAAAACTTTGAAGTACCATAGGGCGAAACCCTTTGGGAATTTTGTAAAACCGTTTCTTAGTGTGCATCTAGGACCCAAGGGGAGCACATGTGCCAAATTTCAACTCTTTAGGTCTTATAGTTTTGGAGATTTGCTGTCCAATATAAAAACCCTTCTCCTTTATATACATAGAGAAGATAGAAATATGGATAAATAATACCCCCGTTGCAGCAGACCTGCGTACTCAGCGAATTTCAAGTGCAACACAACATATTTCAATCCTACATAGCGAGATTTGACATGTTTTGGCAAGCTCCATAAGAGTAACATGGGGAATGAGTATGCAGATTTGCTGCTACAGGTATATTAAAACTGGATTGTTTGAATTCATTATGTAGTAGATCTGAACTAGAATAAGCTTTTACCAAGTTTTATCAGGATATGTTGAGAAATAAACGAGCTATAGAATTTTACTTATTTCCCATAAGGTTAACATTGGGACAATGTACTGTGTTTACCACTTTCAATATCTCGGTAACCAATGGACATAGAGCAGTGATTCAAGATACGAAATTGTTTGTTTTAGCGAATTTCCCCTATAGGGAAGAAGCTATTACCGTAGGTCTCATGGTAAGACCTAAGCCCGAGACCATGTTAACTTTTCGTTTTGGGGCCCCCAGAAGCAAAAAACACCATTCGTTCAAATTTGTATATATATATATATATATATATATATATATATGTGTGTGTGTGTGTGTGTGTGTGTGTGTGTGTGTGTGTGTGTGTGTGTGTCTGTCTGTAAGCACGATAGCGCTCGCAAAAATGGTCCGATCGGAATGAAATTTGGCACAGGGGTGTAAAGTAGTAATTATTCGGGTGAGTTCGATAAAACCAGCCCGATCGGACCACTGGAAGGGGGGGTAAAGGGGGATAAACCCCCCCCAAAAATGGGTTTTTTGGGGTTTTCACATAGAAAAATAAAAATAATCCAATTTTGGTTAGCACCATTGAATTCAGCTCAAAAAAACAAACAATTTGATATTTTCAACCATTGCTCTATGTCCATTGGTTACCGAGATACTGAAAGTGGTAAACACAGTACGTTGTCCCAATGTTAACCTTATGGAGAATAAGTAAAATTCTATATCTCGCTTATTTCTCAACATATCTTAATAAAACTTGGTTTGTGGCTTCATCTAGATGAGATTTAATGTATTTGAGTCTAAAATCACCGCAATTTCCATTTTTGTGGCGGCAACCCTGCATACTCATTCCCCATGTTATTCTTATGGAGATTACGAAAACACGTCACAATCTCACTACATTGGATGGAAGTATTTTTTTGACATTTGAAATTCGCTGAGTATGCAGGTCTGCTGCAACGGGGGTATTTTTTGGTTGAATTCAATGGTGCCAACACAAATTGGATTATTTTAGCGAATTTCCCCTATAGGGAAGAAGCTATTGCCGTAGGTCTCAAGGTAAATCCTAAGCCTAAGATCATAATAACTTTTCGTTTTGGGGCCCCCAGAAGCAAAAAACACCATTCGTTCAAATTTCTAGATATATATATGTGTCTGTAAGCACGATAGCGCTCGCAAAAATGGTCCGATCTTGATGAAATTTGGTACAGACATGTAAAGTGGTAATCAATTGGACGAGTTCGTGAACCAGCCCGATCGGACCTCCGGAAGGGGGGGTAAAGGGGGATAAACCCCCTCAAAAATGGGTTTTTTTGAGCTTTTTACATAGAAAAATAAAACTTATCGAATTTTTGTTGGCACCATTGAATTCAGCTCGAAAAAACAAACAATTAAGTATTTTGAATTATTGCTCTATGTCCATTGGTTACCGAGATACTGAAAGTGGTAAACACAGTACGTTGTCTCAATGTTAACCTTATGGGGAATAAGTAAAATTCTATATCTCGCTTATTTCTCAACATATCTTAATCAAACTTGGTTTGTGGCTTCATATAGATGAGATCTAATGTATTTTAGTATAAAATCCCGGATATTTCCGTTTTTATGGCAGCAAACCTGCATACTCATTCCCCATGTTATCCTTATGGGAAATAAAAAAAAATGCAATATCTTCCTTATTTCTTAACATATCTTGATAAAAGTTGGTGTATGGCTTCTTCTAGTTCAGATCTACTAAACATTGAATTAAAACCACCCAGTTTTAAAATACCTGTTGCAGCAAACCTGCATACTCATTCCCCATGTTATTCTTATGGAGCTTATAAAAAGTGTCAAATCTCGCTATATTGGATTGAAACATGTACTTTGCGATTGAAATTCGCTGAGTATGCAGGTCTGCTGCAACGGGGGTATTTATTTTTCTATATAAAAAACTCATAAACCCATTTTTGGGGGTTTTCCCCCCTACCCCCCTTTCCAATTGTCCGATCCGGCTGGTTTTTGAAGTCGTCCGAATAATAACTACTTTACACGTCTGTGCCAAATTTCATTCCAATCGGACCATTTTTGCGAGCGCTATCGTGCTTACAGACACATAGATATATACCGGGTGTCCCATAATAGTCCCCCCCCCCAACTTTTTCCTATATTTTTTCAAATATCAATTCCACACCACCCCCAAACATTATTGGGTAGTTAATACTTCATTTTGAGTTATTACTTATTTATTACTTATTTGAGGCCGAATTCAATGCCGCAACCCGTTTTTAGCTATAAAACTTGGTTTTTGAAAAAATAATATTTTTTGAGATTTTTATTAGTAAAATGTCAATATTTTAAAAAGTAAACACTATAATTAAAAACGAGTTGCGCAATTGAATTCGGCGTAAAAAACTGGTTCGAAATGAGGGGTTACAATACCAACTTCACATTTGAAATAACTTACCTCATTTCAAAATGGCGGATCCAAGATGGGGCCAAAAAATTTACATTGGTGAAAGTTACGTGTTAATCGGTCAACAATGACTGATGGTGGTTATTTGTCACTATCTAGCATTATTTTGTGGTTATGGGCCTATTTTATCAATTTGTAATGTTTAAATTGGTTAAAAATAAATTAATTAAAAGAAGTCATATCTTGAGATCCAAATGAGATATTAAGAAACGGATTGCGGCATTGTAATCAGTGAAAAAATCTAGTTCGAAATAATGGGTTACAACACCACTTTTACATTTGAAAAAATTGTTTTGGATCCAATATGGCGGATCCAAGATGGCGGCCAAAATTGGGTACCCCCTCAAAATGAAGTATTAACTACCCGATAATGTTTGGGGGTGGTGTGGAATTGATATTTGAAAAAATATAGGAAAAGGTTAGGGGGGGGACTATTATGGGACACCCGGTATATATAGATATACATCTAGAAATTTGAACGATTAGTGTTTTTGACTTCTGGGGGCACCAAAACTAAAAGTCATAATGGTCTCGGGCTTAGGTCTTACCACGAGACCTACGGTAATAGCTTCTTCCATATAGGGGAAATTCGCTAAAAGTATATTACTTTTGCCTGTTGCTAAAGTCCAATATACAGTTCTGATTGATATGTTTACGATGCTAAAGAGCTGTTACTTGAACATTATCACTCATTCTCAACAAATCCTCAACATGAATGCAACTGTACCAACGGATCACTCTGTATACATTTCTTTGCCTCCATCATTTGTCCACATGGAAATAACGTTGAACTTCCACATAAAACCACTCTGGGTAACTGTAGTTAAAACGACAGATTATAATATCTAAATAACATCATAAACAATCTTAGTCTATGAAGCACGTTTATTGTTTTACATTAGGTATCAACCTGAGACTAAGAGCGGCTTCACGAGCTCGAGTTTTCATAGTCAGCGTTTATCGTTGATCGCCGACTAACGAAAACGTTGGCTAAAAATTGAGTTCACGAGACGGAGCGTAGACTACAAAAAAGCCCGTTTATCTTTGGTCTAGCGCAACGTAAACTATCTTTAAATTTCTCATCTGCCACATTATTAAAAGGGATGTAATCATGATATCGAGCTGGTCCCATACGAGGTGGAGGAAGGCGGTAATGTAAATAATTCAGACATTCCGTGGTTACCTTTACCAGACGCAGTGCACGCAATACACAATACACGTTATCAGCGCAGTGCACGCAATACACAATACACGTTATCAGCGCAGTGCACACAATACACAATACACGTTATCAGCGCAGTGCAGTAGACGACTGATTTCTGACTGACCGTTCTCAAATGACGCTTCCCATGAACAGATAAGAACGGCGTGACGCGGCGCATTATGTAGCTGTTTTCTATTCCCGCAAATCGAAAATGAATCTTATTTTTTTGTCTGTGTTAGTGTATTTTTCTTAAGTTTCAAATCACTAGTTATACAAATTAAGTCTAAAAAGGGTTACTTCACCTTGTTCTTGTTAATGAAATCTAACCAGGATTATTGATTACAATCAATAACGATTTATAATCCTCATTTAATTTTTCTCTGACAACGACAAACTAATGTTTTATTTGTAGTTTATCTTAAAGGGGTTTGTGAGTGAAAATATTTGTTATTCCTGTGTTATTGTTTCTTATTGTTTATGCGTTTCTATGTTATTTTTTTATTTTAAACATATCAAAATATGTGTAACCTGAGAAAAAAATTAACATGGCTTGGAGGGTAATGAAATTGTTCAAATTTAATGAGGAATTGGAATATAACATTATTTTTAGTTGTATGAAAATAATTAATTAACTAATGAGATAATCCCGGCATGATGTCAATTTAAACCTGCTATCTAGCAGGTTTTGTTGCAGCGAAAAACTTTTGTTTCGTTCGCGCGAGATTATCTTTTTTAGGCTTGAACATGGTCTCACGAACCCACCGCGTTTATCTTCTAGACGCGCGTTTATCTGTAATTGGACTCATGAACTCAACTTTTTTGAACGCGAGTTTATTCTTGCCATAATTGGGTAGAATTTATCCGATTAATCCTGCGCTCGGCTAAACTAGAGCTCGTTAACCAGATTTTTAAGCTGCCGCACAAAAACCGGTTATTACTGGAATTTAGACACGCGTTTATGATAAACTAGAGCTCATGAACCCGCTCTGAGCGTTATTAGTGTTAGTCAATAGCTTAAAACACATTTAAGTTTTTAAGTTGTTAATAGCATAAGTTACTAAGTGTTTTAGGACAGCATAAGAGAACTTAAAATAATTCCTTAAAAAATTACAAGAATATTTGTGATTTATCTTGGAGATGTTAAGTAATTTAAAATAGAGAAAGACACATAAAATAGAAATTTATAGTCCTTAGAATGCATACAACCACGGCAATATCGTTCACCTTAGTTCAAAGGCTCTTAATTAATTAAAAAAGTTCCATCACTTTATCTCGGCGTTAAGATTGCTCAACTTGCCAGGTATGATATTGCAACAGTTTGAACGTCCTGAGCAGGCTCTCGTTAGGTAATTGAATTATGTAATCTATTCTTAAAGAAACTTGTTTCGAAGAACATGATTATATTTTACCCTTTTTAGACTTAGAAAATTAATTTTATATTAAGCTATTACGTGATGTCATTTTATTGAATCTATTTTCGCCAAATGCACGTTACAAAAACCGACGTTAACAGTACGAAAAATGTTTGATTGTCGTCTTAAGAATACTTTGGCAAATACAATTTGTTATACATTTATTCCTAACCTAATAAGCTCTTAGGCGGGTTACACATGAAATTGGATGAAACATGGATGTTTTTGCTTGTCTCTTGTCGTATGTCGCATTACTGAGGTTGTCGGATACTGTGGTCAGTCGAATGCTCAATTGGACGCATTTTTGGGCCGAGTTCTAAGTTTAAACTTTGTACCAATCGAAAATGGTAATCAATTTAGGTTTTAAAAGCTAAACCTCTCAAAAGCTTTAAAGTTTACAGAAAAGTTTCAAGAGACAAAAAATGTGTGAAATCTAATTTCTTTTGTAAAAATGTAAAACTTATTTAGGAGAAAATACACAAATAAAGGAGAAATACGAGTTCATGCTTTATAATTTATAATAAAGTTATGTATGGTTTACTTATGGTTATTTAATTTAAAGCTATTTATATGGTATTAAACACAATCAAAACACACGTTGCTCCGTTGCCGGTGGCGTCGCAGCCTGCTGGAGGGGCGAGGGGGATGCTTCAGGCGCATGCGCGGGGCAGGTGTCTCGTGCATGAGACAGTCGTACCAAACACCGACTAACTGGTTTCGTACGACACTCATAATGTCTGAAACAGAGAAGATGTCGCGAACATATGTCGCAAGTAGTGTGTAAACTCTGATTTGACAACACACATGTTGGTTTCACGTGTGACATTCTTCGGACACGAAAATATCGTAAGACTCGATGTCTGCGACACCAGTGTGAAACCCGCCTTAAAAAATCCACTCTTATTTAATACGCTGGGGTTTTTAGCGAATTTCCCCTACAGGGAAGAAGCTGTGACCGTAGGTCTCATGGTAAGACCTAAGCCTAAAACCATCATAACTTTTCTTTTTGAGGTCCTCAGATGCCAAAAACACCATTCGTTCACTTTCATAAATAAATATATATATATATATATATATATATGTGTGTGTGTGTGTGTGTGTGTGTGTGTGTGTGTGTGTGTGTGTGTGTGTGTGTGTGTGTGTGTGTGTGTGTGTGTGTGTGTTTAAGCACGATAACTTGCGCAAAAATGGTCCAATCGGAATGAAATTTGGCATAGACGTGTAAAGTAGTAATTATTCGGACGAGTTCGTAAACCAGCCCGATCGGTCCACCGGAAGGGCGGGGTAAAGGGGGGTAAACCCCCCCCAAAATGGGTTTTTTGAGATTTTTACATAGAAAAATAAAATCTTTCAAATTTTTATTGGCACCATTGAATTCAGCCCAAAAAAACAAACAATTTAGTATTTTGAATCATGGCTCTATGTCCATTGGTTGCCGAGATTGAAAGTGGTAAACACAGTACGTTGTCCCAATGTTAACCTTATGGGAAATAAGTAAAATTCTATATCTCGCTTATTTCTCAACATATCATGATAAAACTTGGTAAATGGCTTCTTCTAGATCAGGTCTACTAAATATTGAATTAAAACCACCCAGTTTTAATACACCTGTAGCAGCAAACCTCCATACTCATTCCCCATGTTATTCTTATGGAGCTTACAAAAACATGTCAAATCTCGCTATGTTGGATCGAAATATGTTGTTTTGCACTTGAAATTCGCTGAGTATGCAGGTCTGCTGCAACGGGGGTATTTTGTGAGTAAAACTTCTCCACTTCTTCTCAAAAGATTTTAATAACGTAGGTGACATTGCTGAGAGCTTGGCTTGAAGCTTTGCAGGAAACAGTATTTACGAAGGTTAGACTTGAGGAAAGAGCCCTAAACGTCCTTAGTTTCGTACTTGTCTTCTTGATTAGGAATAAGAATTTCAAGAAACAGTTGATTATAATAGATATAATTTTATTATCACACTATCTAATAAATAAATAAACGAAAACAAAGCTACTGATCAGCGCTATTTCACTTGTTGTTACTGTTTATTGCCAGAACACTCTTATAAAAAAGAGGTGTGTATGTGTAATAAATATTCAGAATTGTTTAAATTACGTCAGTAGGAGTAGTTTAAAACAATATATAAATTTTAATACTACTTGAACTTCCATAGGAAACATTTCTGTTGGAAGTGTGTAAGAAACAAACGGAAATACCTTCGTAAGTCTAGAGATCGTGTTTGTTTACGATGTTGTACTCTCCTACGTTCCGTAGGAGACAACATCTGCTGGTTTTCTCTCATTGTGAAATTCTGGAAAATTTCTTCTGCACGTTTTCTGAGTACAGGCGTTATATTTATGTTATATTATATTACAATTTCACAGCTCTACGTATTACAGAAGAGTAAAGCATAAATGGTAATTGATTCATGTTGGTTTACAAACTTTCAGAAATTAAACTTTTTACGGCTGATGCGGTTAAAAACAAATCTTTATTATTGTAGTAAAGTTTTTTATTAAATAAACGAGAGGTCACACGTTCTCAGCAGCTGTTTCATAGACAAATAATTGCGAACAAACAAATGCACTAAGTGCACAGCCCTTTTCTTTATATTTGTATCGTTAAGGAATTTTATCGAAAAACTAATATTCTTCCTCGAATGTTCTCACCGAGACCTTTTAATTCAAGTGAAGGGATGATGGGTTTCAGACTTATGAGTTTCCCAAAAGTTCTGGGTAATTTGGGCTTTATACATATATGAGTTCATAATGTTAAACCTCAATATGACACCATATACATAGTAATTAACTTACTATGTAAGTGTGTATACTTATATCCGCTGAAAGAACAACATAGCAAACCCAAATCATTGTTTTTTTAAATTAATCCTATACTGATCTGATTTACTTGAGAAGGGGTTTAATGAGAGCCTGTTTGATATGAACGAAGTTTTGCAATACCTCTCCGGCTACAATTGAGGCATTATTAGGGTCAAGATAAAGTAGTGAATTAATTAAATTTATTGTAAATCCTTGGGAGAAATTAACTTGAACCTGCAAGGCTCTCCACTTCAATTGCATGCAACCACAACCTGGCATAAAAGTGAGCAACCCGGAATAAATTAATTTTTTGTGTTTGTAATATATTAATGAGTTTATTTGAGTTATCTATATTCGATTATTTACACGTTACATTATTTTCGTCGATTTAATGGAAACGGTCGAACAGTTATCGAGCCATTTTGCGTTAAACAATCTCATTCTTCCTATACAGTATAACTACATGCAAAAGATTAGGAAGGCTACAATATATTTTAAGTTAATTGGTTCGTAAGAGAAAATTTGCACGGGAAATATTATTAAGCTATCTACTTTGTCCTAACTATTAGGGCTCTGCCCTAGTGGCCTCCGAAATTTTCGGAATTTTCCATATTAATTAAATGGACCTATGTTAATGAAATGGAAGAATTTTGTTTGTCTTTAAAAGACTTAACCTCTGGAACCATTAAAACTATAACGCTGCAAATGCACTTCAACTGTAAGAAATCTAGTTTTTTTTTATTTTAATTTGGCTAATTTCTGTAGGATGCATACTTTTGATATGTGCGAGGATTTGAAAAAAGACCAATAGATAGTACACCTATCTCGGGGTACCTCGAGGTCGAAAACTTAGATTTCATGTTATGAGCCCAACACTAACAACATATCCAAAAATCTCAACTACCCGACCTGTTGTACACCACAACGTATTTTTTACTGGACTATAAAATTAATGGTCAAAGAGATACAGGTTTAATTTCTTTCCATAATAAATACAAGTAGCATCGAGATAAATATTGTCAGGGTCTGCCTTCTTAGGTTATTGCAAATATTCAGCCTGTGTTACACGCTGAGAGTAACACGTTAGCTAAACAAAGGTCTTTGCAAAATGTTTACATCACTATTAAACCGAATTTTTAACCAATGAAAACTATTTTAAACTGATGTCATTAGCTGGCTAATCTAATAATTAATTGTATGTAATAGTCTGACTTTTGGGTAGGCTGTATAATTTTCTAATATTCTATAGGATAGGATTACTCCTTTTAATCTCCTAACGAGAGCCTGCTCAGGATATTCAAAGTTTTACAATAACATTCCAGACAAGTTGAGCAATCTTCACGCCAAGATAAAGTGATGAAACATTTTTAATTAATCAAAAAGCTCCTGAACTTCAGAACATTTTGGCGGTGCTCCAAAGGCCTAACACATAGTTTTTCTTGGATCATACAACTTGTCCCATTTAGATTTTTACCCCTCTTATAAAAATTTAGCCATACCTCAATATTTACATCTAACAAATATATAGTCGAGGTGTACTGTATTTATTAATCTATATTAATTCGGTACCGTGGTGGTTCAGTGGTGGTTTATTTGTTTTGAAGCCATATTTTGAGAAATTTGTGAGCGCCTTTTCATTGGAACTGAAATAATAATAAAATTGTCCGTACAAGTAATACTATATTAATTATAATTTTATTATAATTAGAATGTATGTAATAGTAAAAGTTAGTATTTATCCTTTTCAGCCCTATTCATAATGCATACTA
The DNA here is from genome assembly GCA_035578135.1 of Flexamia atlantica. Taxonomy (NCBI): domain Eukaryota; kingdom Metazoa; phylum Arthropoda; class Insecta; order Hemiptera; family Cicadellidae; genus Flexamia; species Flexamia atlantica. The sequence continues at coordinate 23,871,001 of JAQJVK010000005.1, forward strand.
ATTTATGCTTGTTAAAGGTTTGATTGAGACTTAATATTAATTTGGTTACTGTTTGAATTTAATTCTAAATTTAAAAAATGTTTCAGCAGAGGAGGAAAGACTATTATAGAAATAAACTACTTAATTCAGAAATTATAGGCTACTAAAATAATTTCTGCATATTACACCACTATCAAAAAACGCTAATACAATATTTTTTGCTGATACGAAGGCGAATGTTACCGCTTATTGAGTTTGTTTTGAATCTAAATGTACAGTAAATGTTTAGCTCAGCTATGTAGGCTACAAGCAACATTATTAATATATATGTATATGTATCCAGAGATTATGAATCGTTTATTTGTCACATGGATCATATCTGTTTTGTACATATTTTCAGGATTTTGCTCATGTCATGAGAAACGAAGCAATCAAGTGCAAGGACGTAGAGCAATATTTGATTTGTTTTCAAACGCATGGTACGGTGATAATTTATAATTCGGGGCGTATAGTAGCCCCGACCAATCCTAGTTCCTTAGTTCAATTATCCGCCGAGAACTTGCACTGTACAAAGTTTTGCAATTGTATTACATTCCCAATACAAACTACTTCACCAAAAACTCATGAAACCGGGTCGAGTAGTAACTATTTCAAACTAATTAAAATAAATTCCTCTCTGAGTTTTTGTTCAATTATTGGATTTAATGCATCCAAGATTTGATATTGTCAAATTTTACAACGCATAATATGTGATTTAATAAAATATTAAAATGAGAATTTTTAAAATAATTTTTTGGTAAATTGTTTAAAAATTTACAAATAAGGCGTTAATTATAGTAACCTTCAGTTTCATGGTTTGATTTATTTTTATAAGAAACATATAGTAGAAATTGTAGAATTGTGTTATTAAAATTTTTTTCGACGTCCTACCAAAACAAATAAGTAACTGAAATCTGACAAGCATGATGAGACAACAATGTGTACACAATAATAAGACAGCAATAAGTATTCCTGTAAATAAGTGGGTTTTCTTAAAATTAAATGTTTCAGTTACGTTAAAAGTACAAATCGGGTTCGATAACAAATCATTAATCATATTTTATGCTTTATATTGAGCTTAATTCATCAAATGGAAAGGAAAATTTTTAGAGTTTTCTCAGGAATCTCACAATTTTTCAGAGTGGATTAATTTTGCTGTAAATTTGTTTTAAATCGGTATTGGAGCTTGATCTTTACTCCTATACTACGTACAGCATTGGAAATAACGCCACGCAAAGACGAGTTTGGTACTTAAATAAGCATTCAAAGCCTTACTGAGATATTAATTTTGTCTTTCCCTTACCCCGCCAAAAAATAAGTGCAATCAAGATTATTTTTGGCTGTTTTAATTTTAATTTTCAGAATCTTCATGAAATAAATGTTCAATAAGTATAACTCCGTACCTTTGGGTTTAAACACCTTTATAAACTCTTGGTTAGCAAAAAATGTTTCGATTTTGTTCATTAAAAATAACTTTCACGTCACGTTCCTTAAGTTACATCGGGCTGTAGAGAATGTTAGACATTACAAAAAGAAATTCTTCTGCTAAGCTTTTAAAAGACGTAAAAAACCTATTGGTTTTTCAGAATTTTTATATTCTTCAATTTAAAGGTTTGAGTATAAAACAGGATGAAGCTCAAGTTACAATTACTTTTAAATGTACTCCGTTAAAATTAAATCGCCATTACTGAATTATCAACTATGCAGTAATAATTTTGGCGTAATAATAGATCTTCTTACGCTTTATTTATCGACTTTGTTAACCAAATCCTCATTAAAATAAAAAATGAATGTCATAGAAATTGTCAAGGTCAAACGTCATATGAACTTTTGTTCTGTTAACCACAGTTAACTAAAGTTTAAATTTCTGTACCTGATTGCAGATAAATTACATTTAGTGTTCGTTACATTGTATCTTAGCATCCGTCACATATTATAAAAACTTTCTCCAACATATAGCATAAGCGTTAAATTGGTGTATTAAACTCACGACTTGCCTTGAGTTTAGGCACTTCCACTAAAGTGACCACACTTCAGGGTGTGTGTAAAACGTTCATGATATTAATGAATACTACAACTTTAAACTGCCAAAATAAGGAGAAAACTGCTTATAAGCCTTGTATCACGAAAAACTACTCATCCTTAAAAATGTGTCTGAATTAAATATCAAAAAGAATAAATGGCAAAAAGCGAACTAACTAATTACTCGTTATCCCGAATAAAACTGTTTTTACTTCTCAGGTGTTTACTAGGCTCCATCAGCATTTGTTATAATCCAAATCAAAAACGATTAACTAGGTGTACAATTCAGATACCTCAGATGGTAAGTTTATTTATGTAATTTTACAGTATAAGCAATTTCAGAATTACCTTGCTCTCTCACACATGCTCTTCAATCATTGAGAGAAAATTCAGAGTAACAGTAAGTTAGTACGATCAGCCAAAGAATATCATTACCTTGAAAAGATTTCAATTCAAGTGGTTAACATAAAGAAGTAACAGACAAATATTGTGGGAATTGAATTGTGCGAAAAAGCACAACAGCGGTTTTCTTATCAGACGTTTTTTGGACAACGAAAATGAGGAAAACAAAGGGGATATTGTTAGAATGTCCGACTCGCTTAGTAAATACTACGCACCGGTGGAGGCGGACTTGGGCGTTGCTGCCCCGTCTGTTTCGGAGAGTGTGGTCGATGACGGGCAGTTCAGGATTGCCGCCTCCTTCAAGCTGCAGACCAAAACTAAACTAAATTATACAAAGCTGTAACGAATCCATTAGTGCTAGAAGCTAAACCCTAACTGGAACAATGAAAATGCAAACTAAACATCGGATATTTTAATTATTTGAGAAAATGAAAGACTCTTTTTCAGCTCTTATCCCGTGATGAATTTCAAAAATCTAAGTATTCTATACCCTCCTTAGGCATGTAATGACCATTGGAAAAAAGGTTCATCTAAATCCATTCCCAAGTTATTTATGAACCGCGAACACCGACAGATTTTTGTTTACGAACAATTTACAATCTTGGTGATATTGATGACTGCAGTAGGTACAATGTATAGTACAGTATGTATACAATGTATGCTATTTTTAGTATTTATAGCAGGGAATGTAAGGTAAGTACAACCCTATTTTACTAAAACATCCAATCCCCCCTCCCAAAAAAAGTTAAAATACCGAGCTTAAAAAATTCTTAAACCCTAATTGGAATGCCCTTGCAAAATGTCAAGGTTCGATAGTTTGGCTGACATTTAAATAATATCCATTAAAATATTACATTTTAATAACTTTGTTTTCATCATATAATCGAGATGGAGAATTCAAAGAAGTACTTAAACAATCTAAAAGGCAAGTTGGGTGTGGTAAAAAGTTATAGTTTCTCTGACGGGCTCGAGAGTTTTGATAGTTTCAGCAGTGGAACTTGTCAATTTGTACACTTGGGCTGCGACAACTTGCGAGACACGGGGTGAGTGTGTTCACGTTAATGTACTTTCCGAGCTGACAAACTGTACACATGACAGGGAATGAGCTCATCTTCAACGATGGTGAGGGCTTCTCCAATTAATCCTCTGAGTGTTTTCATTGAATGTAACTCTGCTTTACTTATCTGTAGTGGGGATGATTAAAAATATTTTGGAAAACGTGGAGTGATTGTTTTGAGATAGCCCACCCACAAAATAACAAAATAAGAAATCCTATTGACGTTATTTTTTAAGTCATAAAGCTAGTTTTATGGCTTAAACAAAAGTCATATTAAGCTAAGCTTAATGACTTAAAACTATGAAGGTAAAATTTATCAAATTTTAAAACGCTTTTGAGGCAATATGTGTATAGCACTCTTACTTTCAAATATTTCTTTTGTAAGGTAAAACAAATCAATCAGATGGACACGAAAATTATCTTAACATTCTCATCTATTTCGATTATGAGTACTCAAAATAAATATGGATATATACAAACCAACACCCTCTTCTATAAACAAATAAATAAATATATGTAATCCGCCAAGGGAAAAGGGACCTTATCTTCCCAGGCAAAATTTTACAGGACAGCAAGTTTTAGAGGATAGGGTCAAAGAAACACATTTTCTGATTTTATTGTTTCTTACTGTTTATATATGCTTCTAAACAGTATTTGGTCAATCTTACACCTGAATTAAACTTTTAAAATGGTTGAATTATTTTTTTGAAACCCTTGCAATCTGGAGAAAGGGGACTTTGACTTTCTCGATGCTATTTTAACGCTTAAGTTAAGAAAATCCAAGAGTTCTATGAGGGATAAATGCAGGACTTGCTAAGCCCTGATCCAGGAATCAGATCATGAAAATGTACAGGACCTTCCAAAAGTAGCAGTTGACGAGGCAGCTCCTGCTCCAATTGAAGTTTCAAAACAAATAACTGGATAAACTGGAAGGTCAACAAATAAAAAAGTACAAACTCAGACAACTAATAAAGTGTCATATTTTGTAAAGATTTTTTATAATAAGTTCTCATTTGAGTATAAAATTAAAATTAACCTTGGTTTTTACATGTAACAAGACATTTTTTCTTTAAAACGCTGTGTTTTTTTATTACTCCCATCTTATTTTAGCAAGATTTGGCAAAAAAAAATTCCAAATTGTATTTAATACAAACAATTGATACAAATTCAATGGTGGATTAATATTCAGCTATACATTTCTGTCAAAATGATATATAAAACATAGCCAATAATGTAGTAGTAAAAAAAATTTAACTTAGAACTTTGCAAAACTTAAGACCTCGATTTCCTAAAATTTATGTTTTTAATATTTCAAAATCAAAAATTTATAACTCAGGCATTTGTTTTCAAGATATCTTGAAAATTCTTAAAAAATGCCAGTTTGTTTGGTGTTTAATGTAGATTAAGGATATAATAATTACTCAATATCGAAAAAATGGAAATTAAGGTCCCTTTTCCCTTGGCGGGTCATATATATATATATATATAATTACTAATGCGTGTTTTGGGGCGATTGTGATTTATTTGAAAGCCAAAGTTAAGAGTTTGTTCTTATACCATTTTGGCAGGCATGAGCCACGCCTCTCAAAAGCGTATTTCCGAGAGAACGCGGATTGTATTTAAGGTTGGAAAGTAAGTTGAATCGCTTGCTCCTCCGATGAATTGTTTCCGTTTTAAAGATAAGAAAATAAACATACTACAGGTTATTTCTTGATTCTCATATCAATCCGCTAAAATGACAACATAGAAAAACCCCCAAAAATGGGTTCGTTAAGACTCAACTAATTGTATTTACTTTAGAAGGGTTCACCCGAGCCTGTTTGTAATGTACAAAGTTTTGCAATACCTCTCCGACAAGCGAGGCATTAATTACGTTAAGATTAAGTAGTGACAAAATTTTATTTATTGTAAATCCTTTGGAGAAACTTATTTGAATCTGAAACTTGTTTACTTCAATAATATGCTCCTTCAGTGTTTCTAAAGTTTAATTTTTCAACACTCAGTTTTCCTGTAGATTTGAGCACTGACCAACCGTGGACAATGGTTGATCCAATAAAGATGAAAACGCATTCATCTTAACTGTGGAGCCTCGATGTAAGATGTATCTCTCAGAAAAATGCAGACTCTCCGAAACAGCATGGTGTATTCTAATGTAATTTATTTACATCATACATAACCTTAAAAGCCAACGGAGTGTAGTGTCTAGGGGAGTTTAATAACTGGAACGAGGATGAAAATATATAATCATATTATTCCTGCCAACTTATGTGAAAAAATTTCACGGTAATTGATTAAAAGTTATGACACCTTGCCTTGCCAGACACAACTACTTAATTTATGGCACATTTTCAAAAATATTCAAATACTTAGGGAGGAAGTGTGTTAGGGAGGAAGTGTTGTTGATACTAAGTATCAATCACCGTTATTTTGTTTTTTTTTGTGAACCATATTTTTAAATGTACCCTACAATGTTGTTGCATTTTATCTTCAACGTCAGTTTGTGTCTTCTCTTTATACAATAATGCTGTGATATTACAGAGATAATGAATGTAATTAGATTGTATACCTGACACCACATAGAACTACATTTAGACTAAGAGGAATAAAGTAAGTATTTTAAACACACGTTTCAGTAAATAGTAGAATGCTGGAAATTGTCTTACTAATACCTTTCTATGATCAAACTACTTTTAGCGAATTTCCCCTATAGGGAAGAAGCTATTACCGTAGGTCTCATGGTAAGACCTAAGCTCGGGACCACTATAACTTTTCGTTTTGGGGCCCCCAGAAGCAAAAAACACTATTCGTTCGAATTTGTATATATATATATATATATATATATATATATATATATGTGTGTGTGTGTGTGTGTGTGTGTGTCTGTAAGCACGATAGCGGCCGCAAAAATGATCCGATCTTTATGAAATTTGGTACGGACATGTAAAGTGGTAATCAATTGGACGAGTTCGTGAACCAGCCCGATCGGACCACCGGAAGGGGGGGTAAAGGGGAATAAACCCCCCCAAAAATGGGTTTTTTGAGTTTTTTACATAGAAAAATAAAATATCGAAATTTTATGGGCACCATTGAATTCAGCTCAAAAAAACAAACAATTTAGTATTTTGAAACACTGCTCTATGTCCATTGGTTACCGAGATATTGAAAGTGGTAAACACAGTACGTTGTCCCAATGTTAACCTTATGGGGAATAAGTAAAATTCTATATCTCGCTTATTTCTCAATATATATGGATAAAACTTGGTTTGTGGGTTCATCTAGATGAGATCTAATGTATTTTAGTCTAAAATCCCCGAAATTTCCATTTTTGTGGCAGCAAACCTGCATAATCATTCCCCATGTTATCCTTATGGGAAATAAAAAAAAATTCTATATCTTCCTTAATTTTTAACATTTCTTGATAAAACTTGGTATATGGCTTCTTCTAGTCAAGATCTATTAAATAATGAATTAAAACCAACCAGTTTTAACATACCTGTTGCAGCAAACCTGCATACTCATTCCCCATGTTATTCTTATGGAGATTACAAAAACATGTCAAATTTCGCTATGTTGCATTGAATTATGGTCTTTTGCATTTGAAATTTGAGTATGCAGGTCTGCTGCAACGGCTGTATTTCACCATAAAATTATCAGTTGGAAAATAATAACAACAACTCGTGCTGTTGGGCTAACATATTTTTCAAGCTTCTGCAAATTAGGTCCTCTAACTCTTCAGCAGATTTCTTAGTTAAAGCAAACTAAAATTACTTTTTAAGTATGTCAAAGAGGTTAACGTAGGTTTTACCTCATTAAAAGTTTAGATTGGACGTGCTCGGTCAGTTAATCGCGAGTTTATAATTTATTTATAATCCAATGAGCAAGCGAACGATTAAGCATTGACTGACAAAAATACTAATATATTATTTTGCTCCATAACAAGGTAAGAGTTTTCGTTTTATTAAACGCCTCCCGTCATGAGGCACCTCTTCGTTCGTATTATCTTTATTGTAAAATTCAAAAAATTAACACATGAGAGAGAATTTTTCTACTTTTTTTTTGTTCTTGCCTTTGTCATTGAAGATTTGTTCAAACCATGGAAATTGTATAGTAACTAAATTGTAAATAATCCAATATTGAATACCTTCAGCTTACTTCTTCATGAGTCCTTTACATTTTTTTCACGTAAAAATGTTATTCTCAGGCTTGATAGTAATAATTAATTATGATGAGGCTAAATTTGAAACGTCCTAAAAGAATACATACTCCTACATTTACTTTTAATTTTCTTGACGTTTCAAAGAGTAATACTTTGAAGAGCATCATTGAATCAACATATAACTAATATGAAAACTAAACGTACCTAAAATTCTAAGCAATGTAATTTAAAGAGCAATGATGAATATTTCCTTTTTTATGCGCTTATCTATCAATTAGGAGAGTGCATAATGCAAACATGATCTCGTTTCTCGAAACTTATTGCAGTTCAAAAGTACAATTGACATGATTCTCTGGTGGAACTATCACAGCTCGTGCGCTTGTGAGGCATGTGTATCAATCGATCAATCAATCCATCAAATACTTCTTTATTACCATATATGACATTTTACAGCATTGTACGTTTGTATTACTTTGAAGGTGGCTATTGCGATACTTATTGCGTTCCTTACTATCGACATCTTGAAAGCCTTTGAACATTTAACTAATTGACTTCGCTTCCTAACTTTCAGGATAATTCTTCCTTTCTTGGATAATTTACAGGATGATTACAATTTAAAAACTTGCCTAGGCCCTTGATGCCTATCGTCTTGCGTCTTTTCACCAGGGAGCTTATATGTAGGTCTAATTTTTTCTTAAAACATTATACCATACAAGGTATTTAATTGTTAAAAACGAAGAAATAATAATAATTAATTTTAAATTACTTGGCTTTTTTTCAACATTCATTTTATCATGTACAAACTCGCTCAGAAACCATGGAAACAAAACTAAATTCGTTGTTAATGTTTATTTTTTAGGTTGTAAAGAAAACCTAAAAGATTCATATGAATAAAGATTAAGGATTTATTTTCAAGTTAATAAATCCTTGCAAAACTTTCTAATTATCCTTAATTAAGTAATTTCTATTATTTAATTGAGTTTTTTTAACTTGTTATTGTTTCAGATACCTTAGGTTAGGTTTAATGTGTATGAAAAACTATCGTCGCATTTTTACTAGACATGATTAACTACCACTCATCATACAAACAAAAGCTAAAAAATCTATATGTTAATCAAATTAATAAGCTTTAAACAGAAAATAAACTATGCTCCTAGAGCAAAAGCCTTGTTTTTAAATATAAATTCCTAAAATCTTTCTCGGGTTGCAAATTAAACAGTTGAAAAATATCCGAATAACTATTGTAAAATCTGTACAGATTAGTGTCCATCTTATTATTGTTTGTCATTTCCTTATTATTAAATTTTACATGTCCAAGTTAGTAATAAGTATGTAGCTCTATGGAAAATATACTGATGATGCCAACTGATGCAATTATTACGAAAACTTACTTTTTTTAGAAATGATACTTAGATCCTACAACGCCTTGATGTGTACACAAATTATTGAATCGTTTAAAAGGAGAACAATTCTTAAAGAGAATAATTAAATAGTAATACTTACTGCAGGTAGTTTGATATCAAGGTTCGGTGTGGATAAAAGTTTTCGTTTTAGGATCCTTGGATTAATTTTATATTTCTCATAAACGATCAAACACAAGACCCAAACCTACATAATGGATGGAGCAATCTTAGTAATCAAATTAATCTATAACAAATTAATAATAATATTACGTGTACAAATAGAATAAAAGATCAAATTTATAATCAGAGAAAAATTAATATGATCTTGCAATATTGCAACAAAAGAAATATGCATGCGCAAAGGACATTCTGGTATTGAATCACAATTACACGTACATCAATTAAATTTTTATCACTGAGCACGAAAGCTAAGAGGGATTAGTGTTCGCGAAATATATTTTTTAATTATGTAAGACATCAATCACTTTCAATGCAAACACAAAATCAAAACCAAAATGTCACGTTTCACTTTTCATGATCGCTGTGGCAAAGCTAAAACATATCTACCCATACATTATTTTTTTACCAATTATTATTAAGTTAGTGGTATCGGCTGAAGAGGGGGGTAAATAATCGATGTCGTAGAATTAAACAGAGCCAAGTCTGTGGGTTACACCACTAGTCTGGTACAGTAAGTACTCTCACATTGGATCTTAGAAACTAAGGTGGGTTGACACGGTACGACTAATCTCGGACCAAGTGAACTCGGAAGATCACTCGGACGCTACTCGGGCCGTGCAACAATACATCCGAATAGCTCTTATGAAAACAACTCGGCCCAAGTTAATCGGATGGAGATATCTTCTCGGATACAAGTTTTGATTTGAAATGGATTTAACATTTGATACATTTAAATATTCAATCCGAGTAAACTAGCTAGCTAACAATCCTCCGACTCGGACCAAACGGTCCGAGCGTGCTCCAAATCGGACCGAGTAAAAAACTAGCTCGGTCCGAGATTAATCGGACCGTATCAACCAGGCAAAGGGTGGTCTGTTATTGAAAAAAATGGTTTGCTCTTTAAATAACAATCAATAAACAGGTAAAATGTTTTTAGTTAAGCATGCAACAGATCATTGACACAAAAAATGCATAGTTGAATCGATTGATAGTTATCTATTACTACTTCTTGCCTCTCCTCTAAAAATCTTAATTCATCCGGTTTTGTTTGTAAACACCCAAGTTTCTTCATGTTTCTCATCACCTTTATAGATCACTGGCCATGATTTTATGTGACCTATACTAACGTATTTTTATCACTGCAACTAAAACTGTACAATCATTAATGACTTTAAACATGGCCATCTCTTGTACTAGAGATGACTATGGTTTGAATCATTAAAAAGCACTGGTCAATGTGAACGGGACCAAGAGTTTTGAAATACGAGTGTTTGTTTTTTGATATTAGTCATATATTCATTTATCCATACAAAATTTAAAAGCCTTCTTTTATATACTTACAAAAGCTTCTTTTATTTTTCATTTAATAAAGTACTTTTATTTGAAAAAAATATCAATAAATCTTAAATCTCTGTATTTTAAAACCCTAATTGCCTGTAAAAAATGTTTGCCTAAGAAGAAATCTTTAATAAAAGAACAACCAATTGTTGACAAGTTTCATGAACTCCTTTGTTATTTTACTCTGACAGTTCACACAATGGAGCCAAGCTAAGGTGCTGTTTGAAAATTCTGCGAATAAATCGCCACCTTGAAAACGTTTGTTGTACTTGCTCAAAAGAAGTTTTGTAGAGCGTTTTGTACACCTTATATTCATGAAAAGTCATAAGTCGATATTGAAATTGCAGTGAAGTCATACTATTTGATCAAATGTGTTTTATCAGCACATTAGATGTAAAGTGATATTTTTAATTGTAATTCAATCACCCTTAATCGTAGGCCTAAGTACTGGACCAATGACCTGTTTTTTTTTTGTTTTTTTTTCAAATGATCTTCAATGTCCACTACTTTTAAACATTGATGAGATTCCCTTACTACAAATAAATTAAAATCACGCATGAATACGTTTCTGAAAATAAATCGTGTTCATACATTGAACTTCCTTAACAATTTTTAACAGTTAAGCAAATTGTTGACTCATAAATAAAAGTGTCAAATACAAGGAATAACTATTGTTAAATGTCTCAGTACGCAAGCTTTTTAGTTAATTAAAAATGTTTCATCATTATATCTTGGCGTAAAGATTGCCAAACTTGTCTGGAATGATATTGTAAAACTTTGCACATCCTGAGCAGACTCTCGTTACGTAATTGAATAATGTAATCTACCTTAAGGGAAATGTACCCCATAGCAAACATGGAAGTTGCATGAGACTTAGAAAATGTTATTAATTTAGACATAAACATTTTTTAGTAAAGACATAAGAAGTAATGTTTATTAGTTACGAATAACATACCTAAAGATGCTAAAATATTAAGAATAATTAGATTATTACGATTTGCATGTGTAAGATAGGATCCCACAACTATCAGCACATATGAAATATAATAATGAAGTATACTGGGTGTCCCCACTTATTGTATTATTTTTTTCAATATCAGTCCACACGACCACCAAACATTGTTGGGTAGTTAATACTTCATTTTGAGTGGATACTCAATTTCGGCCGCCATCTTGGATCCGTCATATTGGATCCAAAGTATTTTTTTTATCTGAAAGTGGTGTCGTGATCTATCATTATTTTCAAACTAGATTTTTTCATTCATTCGATTGCTTCTCAGGATATGAGTACGGTACTTTTCATTAATTTATTTTCAACCACTGTAATTTTAAAATTACAAATTTATTAAATAAGGCCATTACCATAAAACATAAATAAATAATGACGATTAACCACCACCAGTCTTAGTTGAGATATTTCTACTCCATTTTCATCAATGTAAATTTTTGGCCAACATCTTGGGTCTGCAATTTTGTAATGGGATAAGTTATTTCAAATATGGAGATGGTGTTGTGACCCATCATTTCAAGCAAAATGTTTGCGCTGAATGCAATGCTGCATCCCGTTTTTAATTATGATGTTTAATTTTCAAGGTATTGACATTTGTCTACTAAAAAGTACATAGTTAAAACGGATTGCGGCATTGAATTCAGCCTAAAAGGTTAGTTTGAAATGATGGGTCACATACCACTTCCATATCCGAAATAAACAAGGAGGTTAGAGTCTATACCGGAGGTACCGCAACAATGCTTTAGTTAGCTGATGAAAAAACTGCCTTTTATCAATCAATCATTTATTGTCACCCGACTGTGTACAGCATTGACAAACTAGCATAAAATAAATTAATTTATTTTGCGGTTTGGCAAAAAGGAGGGGGAGTAATGCAGTAAATCAGTAATGAGCTACCGTTCTTTGAACGGTAGTATAAAACGATTCGAATCCTAGGAAAGTTATTAGAGATTCGAACCGGTTCTTAAAAATATATCACAAACGCTAATAGATTGATTAATCTAAAAAAAACAGTTTCGTATTTTCTTAAATTGACTTACGGGAAAACGATTAAACTAATTTAATATCTTAAAATATTTGATAATCTACTTTTATGTTCGGCCAATCAAATGGTTTGCCTCCATTAATGCAAAGAACGAAATTACTCCCCCTCATTGTTGCCAACCTAACAAAATTAGGGCCGCAGGAATACTATTGTGCGTTACCTCCAGATACACTCCAACCTCATTGGAAATAACTTACCTCATTTCAAAATAGCGGATCCAAGATGGCGGCCGAAAACTTTTCTCTGGTCCAAATTAAGTGGATATAATTCAACAATGACTAGTGGTGGTAAATCGTCATTATCTAGTACTATTTAGTGGTTAAGGACAAAATTTATCAATTTGTATTGTTAAAAATTGTTGAATATAAATTAATAAATAGTACTCATGTATTGCGAACCAACCGAAATATTAAAAAATGTATTGCGGCGTTGTAATTTGTATCGTGGCAATCTAATTTAAAACTATGGGTCTCAACACCTCTATTACAATATAAAAATATGTTTTATGGAGGATCCATGATGGCGGTCAAAATTGAGTACCCACTCAAAATATAGTACCAACCGCTCAACAATGTTTGGGGGTGGTGTGGGATTGATATTTGAAAAACTATAAAAAAAGTTAGGCGTGGGTACCATTATGGAGCACCCGGTATAAAGCATTATATTCGTTTTTGTCTGAGAAACTCCAGTATAAATTTTAACTATGTGATACTACAGCAATTTTCTTTGACGCGCTTAAAAAGTATGTTTAGATGACTTGAGCTAATTAACTTATTAAAGTTTGCTGTTGATAGGATCTCTTTACTTTAAACGTTGGTACCCTGAAAAGTTAACTGACATCCTTTTAATTATGATACTACGAGTACTATCCCAACAGTGACGGCAGAATATATTTCTAAGGTCAATTTCTGCTTGATTTTTTTTTAATTGGAACAAACCAAATTGCAATTTTTATCTTAATTTAATCCGCTGATGCAAGTGACTTTAAAAATTAGATAGACTAATACGAGGTTTTAATGACTTTATGAAACATTGAGTAACTAATACAATTTTTTTACAAATTATTACTAGGGAGCCCATGCGCAAATTGCACATTTAAATATTATTTCCATTTGTGAGAAACTCGCTTACGATTAGAAGAACTTGTATGGCTTTAAACTCACCGTTATTAATCAAGTCAACCTTTCAAGTGAAATTTAAAGGTCTCACCTAAATAAATAAAAGCACGTATGTTTTTCCCTAATCTCATCAACTCTGTTTTTCTTTTTGCCTTCCGCTTCTTTCTGTACCATAAAGAATGATGGTCCTACCTCAATTAGGCTACAATTACCAAAAACGTTGTTTGTTTAAAAATTCATTTTCATAAAATGAATCAGATCTTGTTCACAGTTGTAGACTATCTACTGGGTTTACAATCTGGTTAAAAATCCGTCTGAAGGTAATCAGCTGTTAAATTACAATCACATTTTAAAACCGTCATAACGCAAGTTGATCAGCACTGGAGCGTTGAATGCGCCCTCTAAAAATATACCAAAGGCTCCGGGGTCGAAGCCGTAAAAAAATGTCCATTTTAATTATTAGTCGCCGGTGCGCTACATTATAAGCCTTAAAATGACTTTTCAATCGTAAAAATCGGTTAAGTAGGAACGGCTGAAAAAGGGATGTAACAGAGAATTGTATTAAATGTATGGATCTTAATCTATCTTCTATCTTCTATATCTATAAAAGAGGAAGTATGTGTGTGTGTGTGTGGGTATGGTCCCTATAGACGCCCAAACCGCCCAACGGATTTTTATGAAATTTGCAGGGATTGTTTACCATGTCCCCAGGATGGTTTTTGTCAAGTTTGGTGTAAATCCATCCACAGGGATCTGCCCCACGGGCTCCTAAAGATACCATGTTATTCAAATGAGCTTTTGGTTTGTTTACAAAAAAACATATGATTATACTTAAAACTCCAATACACTGTTCTATAATTTTTGTGTTATTTTTAATACAGTAATTTAATAAAAAAAACAATTTTCATACCTAGCATTAATCAATATGATATTTTTTATTTAAATATTTAATTATCATGGGCGCAGCAACGCGCGCCGGGTAACGCTAGTACTATTATAAAGAGGAGGTGGTTTCTGTATGTATGTGGCAAGTGAATGCGAAAAATACTGAACCGACTGGGTTGAAATTTCACACAGAGGTAAATCTTGAACCTGGGACACATATAGGCCTATTCACTTCCTTAAAATCCCCTCGGGCTAAGTCCCGTGAACGTTCTCAGTTTCAATGTTTACATTTTAAAGGAATATAAATATTCAAATACTGAAATGTAAACAGCTGTTGATACAAAAATTTGACAGTTCAAAGAGCAAATATAAGATCAGCTGTAATTTTTATCATGAGCGAAGTCAAAGGCAACTGCAAGTTTTAAATAAATATTTAAACTTAAACCTAATTGTTTAAACATTTAATTATTTAAACCTTTAAACTGCATACTTGATCGTTCGAAGGAAAATTACAAACTTTTTACTACTATGAACGTTGAAAATGCAAATCCTTGTTGTCATTACTTAGGAATGCATTGATTTTCACTTAATATTTTTTATTTTAATTAATGTGAAACTGCGTCATGATCATCCTTTTTTCCAGTTAAAAAATTAGACTTTCTAATAGTTATTTGTGCATCTAGGGACTAAAGAGCAACTTTTTCTCCCTGAGGGAAACTGTTGTCGCCCGATGGCGCAGCCGAGGGCGACAATTTCCCGAGGGAGAAAAAGTACTTTAGTCCCGTGATGCACACAAAATTTTTCCTCCACCTGCACCATTAGCAATAACTAGGTATAACACTGTAACTTTACCTTCAGATTATCCTTTGCTTTAATAAACTGCATTACAATCACATAGCCTATGTAAATGTAATACAAGGTATTTAGGCTTTAATTTTAACATTTTATTCACACTCTTCTTTAAAAATACTCTAAGCCTAACTTATTTGTTCACAAATATGCAGGAATATAGCCTAAACTACAGCAAACTCAAAATGGACACGCTGTCCTGTAGACATCGGAAACGGACGCTCGGATGCTGTGACACTCTCTTCAACATAGAGAAACAAATTAAAATCGACAGTGTTGCCATATTTTCGCACTGTCCACCGCGGCGTTGGCGGATTTCTTCCCATGTATTTCTTATGAGATAACTTTTAGTCCCGCGGGACTAAAAGTAAGTAAGTAAATCCCATGGAGTATAAACTATTACTTTAGTATTCTATTCCAGGGACTAAAAGACGACTATAGTTAGTGGGTGGAGGAAAAAACATTTGTGATGTTTTGATAATTGAGTCTCTTATTGTCACAGTCGAACGGCTTCGTAAGTCTGGAGATCGCGAGTTGGTTTACGATGTAGTACACTTGTACTTGTAGTACTTGGGAGACGACTAACACCTGTTTGTTTCTCACTGAGAACACTCCTGGCTGTCTCCTCAGTGCGGTTCGCTGCCATAATATGTGCGTTTCATTGTCCTGTATGTGTTTCATTTCATAAAAACGTATTTCATTCCTCACAATTCCAGTGATAATCTGATCGCAATCTTTGTTTAACCTAAAATTTAAAGAAGACGTGCACGGCAGAGGGTGTAACGAAAATTACAATTCTTCGTCATGTGTGTTTTTTAAACGAAGTTTACGTTTGTTTGTGTAATTTCAAAAGCTTACACATCTAGATCTACATTTTTAAAGACTCGAGGTTGAAAAACAAATTATGAACACAGCTTAAAACCAAGGGCTGAAAAATTATAGATAATTCAAATTCAATAGAAACTTAAGTACACTTTTTGTCATTGCAAAAGAATTAGCCTAGTTTAGAGTGTTAATTTGTTAATGCTCTTGCACTTCAGTTTTTTTACTGCAAGTTTCTTATGTTTTACAATGATATTTCACCATACGATGTTTTACATTATAAATTTAACGTTCAACTTTTTTTAAGGTATCATTTTTCTGTGTTAAAGTTTAATGAATGAACTGTAATTATAATTATAATACCAAACCTACTTTTGATTAAATTTGCTTATTCTTGATGTGTTTGAGCAACGGAAGTGGCGATTAAAACCGGAACCAGCAAGACCCCTGACCGGATGTGGCCGTGTGACATGGACGCCACGACCTGCTAGCCTAATTGTGTGGGTACGTTTACACAAACCACTTCCACATAATTTGACATTTATCCTGCTATTTACTTTATTTTAAGCTTTTTTATTTGGAAGTTGATGTTACTTTTAGGCTTACTTAATTATGTGCACTTGGAAAATAAATTATTTCTTCCTCTTGCACGTGAAGGCCTGAAAATTGTCTTAAAATCTGTGCGTTGAACCAAGGTCGTGCAAACAAACAGAATGAAAACTGAAATACAAATCTTTCACGTTAATTTATCTTGAGGATATTGTCAAATGAAATTAAATTCTTTATATGCCATTAAAATAGACATTGACGTTGTATAATTATGTAAAATTATAAATTATTTACATATAAATAAAACAAAAACAATAGTCAGCTATGATCATGAAATCATGAAGGAACTTACACGCCAATTTTGAAATCTTTACTCATTTATGGAGGAACATTCTAAAAATTCTGAAATAGTGTAAAACGAGTTATCTAGAAGCCAGTTAGTTCTAGTATTTTTAAAGCTCGGAAGTGAAGAATATCGGGCCGAATCATGAAGTCTGTTGAGAAATATAAAACAATTTACCTGGTGTGATGTGCCAATTTTCGCCAATCGGGTGTGGAATATCCAGTTTCGATCTGTATCTGGTTTGATGTTATTTCTTGCCTGGTCATCCTATGAGGTTTGCTATGAGGTTCAAAGATGAAGCTTTTTGAGAGGAAGTATGTAAAATTCTTGGTCTTTTGCACCATTACCCCCATGAAAGGTCTCTAAGTTGATCCTAAGAAAAGTTGCAGCAGTTTTTGTAAAACTTAAAAATTTGATTTGCTGTAACTTTGCTTATTATCAACGTAAAGATCTCTAGTTTTTACCATTCATCTCCTTTCATCGAGCCCTTTAAAATGATATACAACAAGGTAGGGTTTCTGTTCAAAAGGTTTTACCTCCCACTTTTTAGATGGAGGGAGTAAAAATTTAGAAGGACCAAAAACATCCTTCCCTAGACTTGTAATGATTCCCTGAAGTAATATGTTATTTAAAATAATGGAAAATGTCAATATGGAGCATGTGGAGTGGATATTTTGAGACATTTGGTTGTTATAAAATAATAATAAATTTACATTTACCCCTCATTACCTCAATAACCGTCCACGTAAGATAGGTAACAAATGGTATCATTTTGTTCGAAATGTAATGTAGATTATATTTGCAAAGTATAATATTTTAGAAAAAACGCACCGTTTTCAATATATTTGCTAAAATGTCAAAAAAATTACATTTTCCCCTCTATTAAGCCCCCTCCCACCCAAACCCGACGCTCAAATCAGTGTAACTTTTGTTTACATATTGGGGGAGGTGTATTGAACAAATTGGCGCTGGTTAGAAACTTTTTTTTGGATGTCCAGGTTTAGGTCTAATTGCACCGTACTACAAGGTACTGCTTAGAATTACATACCAAGAATACTTTTAGTCCATGCTTAGAAGAAGATGTGTGTGTTTACATTGCATTGAACATTATGAGATGCGTTCCACAAAGAGGTATTTGACATTTTTTTATGTCCGTTTCTAAACTTTGGGCTCCTTTGTAATAGTTTTGCCAGAATCAGCTGGTGAGTATTAAATAACTGGCCTGCTAGAGGAGAATCAAGTGATTGTACTAAGCTACAATGAGTTCATATTTTATGTGTAAAACGAATACTTGACCATAATACTTGATTCAGTATCAATCAAGAATCAAGAATCAAGAATCAAGAAGTTTATTGTCAATGATCACATAATAACATGATATAGGACAACGTCAAGGCTTAACCTAACTTAACCTACGGCCCTAAAAATACAATCACATTTGGGAACAGAATCAAAACTCTATGTTAACGTCTATATCTTTAAATTCTGAAATTGTATAAGAAGGGTTTTCCAAAAGCCATCTTAACAGTTTAGATTTAAAAATACCTATTGAACAACTATGTGCAGAGCAGGGGAGCTTATTGAAAAACTTAATATAATTAATCATGTGTGAATTACCCATCCTAGACAACCTGTGTTGAGGAAGATTTAATTTATAATTGCCCCTAGTATTATGTGTATGGATATTATTGAGTGTTGAAAATTCACTTAAATTTATCTTAGTAAAAGTCAAAACCTGAAAAATATATAAATTAATTACTGTTAAAATCTGCATTGGAATGAAAAGAGGATGGCAATGATCTACAGGTCCAGCACGGCACATAGTACGAACTACCTTTTTTTGGATTAGCAAAATGTCATTAACATGAGGAGAATGTCCCCATAAGATTAAACCATAAGCTATATGCGACTGAAAAAGTCCAAAATAAGCTGTTCTTAGATAAGTTTGAGAAACTATATCTTTTAATTTCCATACTAAATAACTCACTCTTGAAACTTTTTTACAAATATTTTCATTATGAACACTCCAGTTTAATTTACAATCAATGGAAATACCTAATGTACAATCAATGGAAATTTAACTGAATTATTATCCTCTGTATGATTACTTAAAGAAATATTCAAAAATTGACTTTTGTCTTTATTACACAATAATTTGTTGACAGAAAACCAAGACAAAACATTGTCCTCTGCATGCCGCATTGTCCCCTGCAGTTCACACAAATCTCTACCTGAGCCGAAGAGGGTGGTGTCATCTGCATAAATTATTGATCTAATGTTTAGGCCTACAGTTTTTGGTAAATCATTTATAACAACAATGTAAAAAAAGTCCTAAAATTGAGCCTTGTGGCACACCTCTCTCCACCTCAAGCAGAGACGATTGCTTACCCCTTACTGTTACGTACTGTTTACGATTTACTAAATAGGAATTTATCATATCAAGAGATGCATTAAGTATACCGTAAAATTTAAATTTTTTAATTATGATGTCAAAAGGGACACAGTCAAAGGCTTTTGTCAAATCAAAAAGCGCAAGTGAAACTGTTTCTTTGTTTTTAAAGGCTAATAAAGTATGGTTCACAATTTCCATTACCGCTGAGGTAGTGGACCTACCTTTACGAAAACCATGCTGGCTGTCAGAAAATAAATTAAACTTGTCAAAATGATTAAGTAATTGTAAACACATTAACGATTCAAATACTTTGGAAAAAATTGGAACTACTGAAACAGGACGATAATTTTGAGGAAGAGCCTTATCTCCTTTTTTGTAAATCGGTGTAACTTTAGAAATTTTTAACATGTCAGAGAAAAAACCTTTCCTTAAACATTTATTAAAAATATAGGCAAGTGGTTTTTTTATATATGGAATTGTCTGTTTAATTATATGATTTGATAAGCAATAAAAATCCATACTCTTGGAATTTGAAAATTTTGAAACAACGGAAGTTACCTCATCAGGTGTAGTATCCCTCCATTGAAATTCCCCAATGTCAGGAAGTTGATCTCCAAGAAGATCCTCAATGGTTCTTTGTTGTGCTGGAATTTTATTTGATAAATCTGCAACTGACTGAATGAAATAGTTGTTGAGTTGTTCTGTATCTAAAGTAATATGTTGTGTGGAAGGTGTGTTTTGTTCTTGTTTAATTATATCCCAGGCTGCTTTACATTTGTTAGGTGCAGTGTCAATGTGTGATTCAAAAGCTGTTCGTTTTGCTGTTCTAAAAATAATCCACGAATCCATTACAATTTTCAAAAAATTCTGGAAGAAACTAAGTTTTAATGAAGTTCCATCAAGAAAGAATAGCGGGTAGAAAATGTATAATAAAACTTATATGTATCTACCATTTTGTATTATTTCTTTCAAATATATTTATTTAATTAGAAATGTTTATTGTTAGACAGTTGCCTGGTAACCAGTCAAAACCATTAGAACATAAATTGTTAAAAATTACAAAAATTCTACGGTTTTGGTGTTTCGGTTTGGTTTTTTAATCTTTAAACATGGAAAGTTACTCATTCGATAAAAAACAAATGAAGGCAGTGGTTCCTAAGCCGACCCGAATGCCATACATAAATTTTGTTCAAGCATTTCGAACTACTTACCAAGGGGCCCCGAAATCGGCTAAGGACATGGTCCGTATGGCAGCAAAGGCCTGGAACAAACTGAATGAAGAGGAAAAACGACCATTCGTAGAACTTGCTGAACAGGAGAAAACCAAACCTCGACTTCGGCGCAATACCGGACTCAAGCGTCTCAAGAGGGCGCACAACAGGTCTAAGTACTGAGCGGCTTTACACAATCAACCCCAGTGCTGTCTCCAGTCAAGCATCTATCTAAATTTCTAACTATTTGTGTGAAAATTATTTATTTTGTATTCGTTTAACGTGTCATATATAAATTATACTTTTTTAATTTTATTTTTTTCATTGTATTGGTTAAATGTTCTGTCTGAGATGCGTCTTTAGAATGAATTGATCTCATTAAGCATCCGGATTAAATTATGAGTAGAAATTTTGTCCAAAAATGAAGTAAGAACCTCAGAACTCTTGGAAATAAAAGAAAGTATATGGAATTTGGTACAGACTTGTAAAGTGGTAATTAACTGGACGAGTTCGTAAACCAGCCTGGTCGGGTCACCGGCAAGGGTGTACAGGGGGATAAACCCCCAAAAATGGGGTTTTTGGGGTTTTCCACGAAGGAAAATAAAAAAAAATCCAATTTTGGTTAGCACAATTGAATTCAGCACAAAAAAAACATTTTTAATATTCTGAATCATTGCTCTATGACGATTGGTTACTGAGATATTGAAAGTGGTAAACACAATACGTTGTCCCATTGTTAACCTTATAAGTAAAATAAGTAAAATCCTATATCTCACTAATTACTCAACATTTCTTTATAAAACTTGGTTTGTGGATTCACTTAGATAAGATTTAATGTATTTAAGTCTAAAATCACTGGAATTTCCATTTTTGTGGCAGCAAACCTGCATACGTTCCTCATGTTATCATTATGGGAATTTAAAAAATCTATATACCTCATTTCTTAACATATCTTGATAAAACTTGGTGTATGGCTTCTACTAGTTAAGATCTTCTAAATATTTAATTAAATGAAACCACCCAGTTTTAACATACCTGTTGCAGCAAACCTGCATACTCATTCCCCATGTTATTCTTATGGAGATTACAAAAACATGCCATATCTCGCTATGATGAATGGAAATATATTTTTTTTGCATTTGAAATTCTCTGAGTAGGTCAGGTCAGCTGTAACGGAGGTATTTTCCTTATTTTCGTCAGTTAGAAGGCTATTTGAAAGTATTTTTGTTGCCAAAAATATTTTTGAAATAACTGAAAATATACATATTGACAACATAGCAGATTCATATGCCAGAATTTGGATGTTACGTTTCTTAAACTATAGATCTTGAATCACGTTATTCATAAAATCTTGCTGATAGTGCGGGATTAATTATAGTCCTTTAAAATTCGTACTTCGAGTAATTTATATCACAATTTGTTTTATATTCTCATGAAAATAGTTATTATATTTTAAAAACCTCTCCAAAGCTTGCTCTAATGTCTTTAGATTACAACTCCATCTCAGATTTTCTTATTACAAAAAAATCTAAAGGTCCCTGAAGTTTACTCTGGTGTTCTGTATAAAAAACCACCACGAGACCAGAGTATAAAACATCAGAGTTTCATTTCACCAGGAGGTTAATTTTTAACTACCGCCTCTTAGTTTATGATTTTTTAACGAAATAAACAAAGATAGTGAGAGTTAACGTGCAACAAAACTCGTCATTTCCATAATGGAGCCATTTCATTGCTCTAGGGCATGTATTCTTTTTACTATCGCAATAAAGTGAGATAACGAAGATAGAGGAGAATACTATTTCAGGTTTAAGACCATGAGTTTAAGTATAAATGCATAAACATTTCCTCTTATTTACTTTTGTTACTATAAACTACATCTGCTATATTTCTTTAAAATACACACACGCACACATCAATTTTTCCATATAGCAAGAATATAATAATTTGTTTGTTGAAAATTTCTGTACATCCGTGGTTCATGGGATAACACATCAATTCTTGTCTATACTTTAGTACAAGAGTTAATGTTTTTCATTCAACACAGTAAATGAATGTTTGTTAATAAAATTAATTCCAAGCATTTTTTTGTAATAATTTGCATGCAACATCAACTTTAAACATATAACACTAAAAGACGTTTCCAGCAACCCAAAAAAAGCAAAATCCTCTTGACATTATTGAAGGCAAATGTTTTTATACCCATGGCATTATTAAATAACAGTTTCAATCTGCTCGAGGATCAATATCATAAAATATTGGCTAAGAATCTAAGTTAATTTTAATATGTGAGTTTTATTGTTGAATTAAGTCAAAACAGCGTGGCGTATGATTCACACAGAGTGGTGTATATAGATTAATATGGATTTTGCAATTCAATTTGTGGTACTCTCACTTGACTTTATTTCTTTTATTTTTTTCTAGATTAAAGGCCATTTCAGTCCGGCCGTTGTTGGTAATGCCATGAGGGCAGGTCTCTGTTGTATCTGACAGCATGATACACACCATCTGCCGCTGTCTGAATTGTCCACTATCACAGTACATTACGTTATTACAGCTAATGGGGGCTGTCCTGTATAGTGGTTGGAACGCGGGACTTCAGTCTCGGGGTCTGGGTTCAAATCCCGCCAATCACCAATGGCTTTTTCGCTATGTGATAATGCCGTAACCCAATACAGTTATAGCCCCGAGTATTTATGCAAGCACGGTTATAGGGTTCAGGAATTTGAAGTTCGGACGAAATAGCTATTTGTGTATTAAGAGCGCGAAGTACGTCATTGCCGCTCGAGAATTGTAGATGGCCGCACGAAGCTTTAGCTGACTGCGGCCAAACATTTCGAGAGCGGCAAAGACTATTTGTGCTCGTAATACACACAATATTTTTCCTACCACCATTATTTAAACAATTTAACTTATTAACTAACCTGTACACAAAGGTTCATTGAGGTTATGTTTGCTTATTTTATTGGAACGAACCGGAAGTTAGTGTGTAGAAACGCCGACAGTGAAATCATCAGCTGATTTGGAGCAAGGCAACTAGAATTTAGAATACGGTGAGTGACAAGGGAATTCTGACCAATAGAAACTGTTCTTTTGTGTTTGACGTCATAGTTATCTCTCTTGTGTGCCACCTTAACCTAATAAGTAACCCTGATTTAGCGAGCGAGAATGAAATGAAAGCGGAAATGAACAGTTTAGCGTACAGTTGACAGGTGTGTCAATGCGATTATTTCCATGCAGTGGTAGGAAAACTATATAGATAACATCAAAGACTTTTCCGTAAGCAAAGCCGTAGTTTCACATTTTTGGGTTTCGTATAGTTGAATGCGACTAAACCATGTTCAGATCTGTGGGAGTCTGTAGACCTAAAAATCAGTGATCATGGTTGGAGTTTAATTTAACTTCACTTAGGTCTAAATAGCCTTCTATTCATCTTATACCTAATTGTAAATAATACATAACTGATTGCAATTTCGTTAAATAGATGGAAATTTATATGGTAATAATTGTGCAATTAAAAACGAAAGGTATATATAGCTTGAAGTATGCTATATATATAGCTAGAATGAAGTATGCTATATATATAAAGGTATATATAGCTTGAAGTATTATTTGCAAATACAATGTCTTGGTTGAGTGAAAATAAGAAAAAAAGAACGTGGTACGAGACAGCGGCTATTAAGAGATGAGATAAGGCTGTAAGCAAACAACTCTGTTGACTTGTGTCAGTTAGAGAATAAACAGATGTTTTTCGCTGTGAAAAGCACTTGTTCAAAAGTAATTATTTGAAGTAATTTTTATGTCTTAGTTAACTGTGTTTATTTACCTTAAATCAAATTAAGTTTTAATACGAAAATAATCTCTTATTTTCTCCGTTTATTAAAATTGTCAGCTCATTGGAGGTAAATACCTTTTTTAAATTAATTAATCTAATATAACTTCGTCAATCGTCTGATGTGGATAAGTAAATCAATCATAAACTGCTGCTGCCAATAAATCGTAAATTTTGGGATCAAGTATTCTTTTACATTTTGAAAACCCCACCAACCCAAATATATTGTTAAATTACGATTTACGCCGCACATCTGCTAGTAGGCGGCCACAAAATCCGGGATATGCGTTGTTCGAATAAAAATCCTCGTGTTGCGGAAATTGTTTCTAAAAGTATAATGTTTTATTACGATTTGACTTCTACTTGCCCTACTTAGCAACCACTACCGATATCTACCACATCCATGAACAGTGGTCTGTGGTTTAGTTAACAGCTTTACTGCATCACTAACTCATTTACAACCATTCCTCTGTTGGTTCTCTTCAGGAAACATCACATTCGTCTCTTGGTAATTACTATTAACTTTTAGTTACTTTTTGACATAGGCCTAATGCTATTGCAGTTGTTTTTCACCAAACGTGCAAATAATTTGATATTATTTTTATAGGTACGCTCATATTCTATTTGTACATCTTTTAGTGAAACACGCCATTAAGTTCAGTAAGAGGGTAATACAGCTATGTATTGAAAACTACAAAAACTCTAAGAATAAAACACTACACACAGATTTCAAACTCAAGTCATAAATTATTCATAGTAAACAATAAAAAACGTGCACTCTTAATAATTAACAATTAAGTGGACAATTATTGTCCACTTTTAAATATTATCTGACTAAATGTGGATATTTATTAAAAGAATAAGATAAGATATTTAAATAATTAATTTATTAATAACTATAGACAAGACATGGCTGTAGAACCACAAGTGTTAATTTTTTTCATTATATTCCCTAACTCGAAAACGTCTCTAATAAATTTAATAGATGTTATTCTTAAATTTAGTTTTTATTTATAAGTTCAACTACACAGTTAAATTTGCTGAAGTAACACAAAAGGTTTATACAATTAAAATTAAAAATTTTTTGATTTTAAAAATTGAGTTACTATATGGCTTCGGATTAACAACGAAAATTTACACAAAATGATCCAGATGTTCATGAACATGAACAAGCCATTTAATACTGTTTTAGCACGCTGCAAGAAGACTAGAATAGCATATAGAGGTAATGCAATTGAGTATAGATTGCTCATGAAGTATTCAAATTGTTAGTCTTGATCTAAAAATTCCCATCAGCAAACAGCTATGTTTTATCTTAATTTACGAGAACAAAGTTATTCATCCCTAGAGGTAATAAAAAAAAACCAGAATTCCCAGATATTGCTGAGTGAAAAATTGCACTCAGCTCAATCCACTTCAGTTCGTGCTGCAAAATTTAGAAAAATTGTTTTCCATTTTAAGTTAAGAGCTTTGGTATAGTTTGAATGTTCTGCTAAAACGTATATTACGTGCAACACGACGGGTAGCGAATGACAGTGTGGAGTGTGGAGAAATGGTAACACACATTAAGAAAATCTACGACAACGTGCGCCACAACGCTTTGGCCACTGTAAGCAACAAGCAACGATACGATTAGCTTTGGTAGAAGAATAAAAACCGAATAAATGGAATGATTTAACAAAGTAGAAATCTTAATCAATCAAACCACAAAGTTAATCATCTTATCTTTGGTGGGAGATAAGAAATGATCTTGTATGTTAAAAAAAGATTATTGCTGATTTCTCCGAGAAAACATGCCACCGAGCAAAGCTCGTCCCTAAGTATTATACATAAAGCTGTAGCAAGCTACAATATTGTTAACTAGCTTCAGAGCCCGTTGTGGTTGAATACAATTGTCTGTAGAAAATATATGTATGCTTTCTCCCTGTGAAATACCTGAAAAATAATTTGTTTTTTTTGTTAAAATTGTTTTGAAAAAACCTGATCAGATAATCGGCTGTTTATGTATTTCTTATGGACAATATTTTTTTAGTTTTTCACTATAAATCTTATAAAACTCAAATTATCACAATTATTTGTGAATCAACACGAACAAAACTTTCCAACACTTATTAAAATCTGTCTGGTAGAACTGTATATTTAGTTATAAAAAGTTTTGCAAAAACTATCCAACTCAGTATTTTTTAACCACTATAAATTCGGAGGTTGCTTAGCTTCTTGCAAATAACTTTTAAATGGTGAGGAAATCGGTAAAAGAGGAAGGTGATATTCTGAAAGAGAATGAAATTTCCTACAAATTACTATATGGCATTTCTTGAAAGTACTCAATAAAGGCAGCCAAAATTTACCTTCAAATAAAAAATGTGATAAAGTCCGTTTTCAAAGTATTTATTATGGAAAACCTGTGTATTTTTCTTTTTCACCATAAATCTCAACAAAAATAAACTTTCATAATTATTTTCAAATCTACAGGGAGAGAGCTTTCCAACGACCCATTAATTAATTAAATCGGCACGGTAGAACTGGAGATTATTTGTCTAACGACTGGACTAAAGTGAATTAGTATAAGAAATAAATGTTACAACAATTAAGTAATACTTAATTCCCGTAAATATTCTATGGTTATTTACTTATTGGTGGACGAAAGAAGTGAATCTGTGTATTAGCGCCGGGGTCAATGATTCTTCGTTTGTGTGTACTTAATGCAAGCACTCAAAAAATATTTCGAGAACACTAAAATTGGTTGTTTTTCGAGATAAATTCAATGGTGATATCAAAAATTTAATTATTACTTTTTTTTCAAGTAAGACTTAAAAACCTTTTTGGGGGGTTTATTCCCCTTTGCCCCCCCTTTCGGTGGTCCTATTGGCTAATTAATACTTTACACGTCCATGCCTAATTTCATTAAATCGGACCGTTTTTATGCGAGTTATCGAGGATAAAAACACACACTCATATATATAATGTTTTTTTTTACTTCTGGGCGCCCAAAGTTATCACGGTCTCGGGCTTAGTTCTTACCATGAGTACTACGGAAACAGCTTCTTCCCTGTGGGGGATATTTACTAAAATTACAGAGTTAGCATTCTCCCAGTGGTTATTTTAAATGGTTCACGAGCTATCCAACAGAGAGCAGCAGCATCTGATCCCATATTTTCTGATGAGATTTTTTCAATACTTTTTTCATATTAAAGATATTTTAAGGAAGGGGTTATGTTTTTTTAATGAAACAGTCGCATATTTTTTAATTTTTTTTATTTGAAGTGGCCTTCATTTTGTGTTTCATTGTGTAATGAAAGCGATGTATTGATCAAATAAAGTTCTTTCCGAAGGTAAAAAAGCTATCTATATTTCTTGTAACTATAAAAAATACTAAAATACATAATTTTAAACAATTTACCTCTGGTTTCAAGCCGACGTTATAAATGTAATCTTATTCTCCTTTCAAATACACACGTTATATGTGGGTAGAAATTGTAATCTTGAGAAAGTCATAAAAGTCAATGGCTTCATTCATTATTACTCCGCAAACGTGGAAAGTTCTCAAGTAATTCACTCTTTGCTCATTAATTTTACAGTTATTCGTCGTAAAATATGCACCAACAACTTTGCCCGACGATACTTAGTTAAATTTTGATTGTTAGCTTAACATAGCTAAACTTAAACTAGTTGCCGTATATTGCGTTCTAATACTTTGAGCGTTAAGTATATATTTCATTACTTTTTAAATTTTATTTTTTTTAATTTAATGTTCATCTTAGCACAATGGTTGTACGATTCAATTTCATTCAATATTATTCTGTCAAACGCCAAATCGTCGTAAGATTTTAAAGTTAAACTTAAATTTTAACTCAAACAAGAAAATAGTTTTTTTTTAGAATTCCGTCTTGTTTACTACAGCTTGAGTAATTAAATAAGTGATTAGATTAATAAATAATGTTTTTGTAAGTAATGGCAATGGGAGAGACTTGCGAGTATTTTAGTTTAATCGATTAAAACTCATTTTAAATTTATTATCTACGATTAAAACCCGTTTGTACCTTTGAAGCAACTTCAGGATATGTTTAAAATAATTTCATGCTAATCGCTTTGATAATTAATGTGTATATTTTACAAAAACAAAAAAACTCTCAATGAAATAATGTTTACTTTTAGGAGTAAAACCATTAATAATTCATCCCCGTCAGATCGAAGCCGAGAACAGTAGCCCATGGATTAACTTATACCATGGATAAGAGGTTTGCAATAACTAAACCGACTCAGCTGATATATTTGAATATATTGACTTAAAATATTTCTGTTCGCATTCAGTACCCTCCCAAATGTTCCTAAAATTCAAACCCCTTTTTATATTATTGTTATGAGGAATGGAGTTTAACTGTGAGTTATATTTCCTAAATAAATATTTTGCGTAGGAATCCCAAAATACAAGGATATTAACATATATAATAAAGTACAGTATGGTTTTTTCAAACACCTTATACCTAAGTTATCCTTTTATGTATCAATGTATTTTTATACTAACTACTATATAACAATTAATTACATTACATAAATTTGCCCTAATTGACCTAAGCAGTCGTGATTTTCATTAATTGCATAAATATATAAACGGTTTCACAGCCTCATGTGACAAATCCGCTAAATTTTCAACCCAAAATATAAACGAGCCTGTTAGCGTGGCCATCTCCCAATGCACTTAACAATATACTGCTGCTATTTATTACGAGGAGAGCTTTGCCATCAAATGTTTGCTTTGGGACAATTTATCCACAGACCCTTTTAAATCCATTCTGTTCCTACTGTGCATGATGAATCCAGTTTGTATCAATGGTTACAGAAACATTTCTTAACACTACTGACAAAAAAAACATTTTGACATGAATGCATTATATACAATTGAAATATCTCTTCTATATTTTTGTTCATTGATTTCATAATATAGCTAGTTTTAAAATATAATAAACGTAATTTTATGTTTAGCTTTGCAAGGTATAAACCTATGCCCAAACTTCTTATCTAGTAAATTAATCATGTTTGTGAATTTTGGTAAAATTGTTTAAATTAAGCAAGTTACTTTTCTCTAACAGGTTTGATTATGTGATTTCAAAAATACCAAGTAAAAATTGAAAATCTGTAAACATTTTTTTAACATAATTCAATTATAAATAAAAAATTATGCGTCAGTAAACTAATAACTTATTCAACTCTGAGTAACACAGTCCATTTAAATTAGCCAGCTTAATCCATTAACAAGTCCATAGCTCATAAATTTGACTAGCTCAAAATAATCTAATATTACCAATCTTGCATCCTTTTGGAAACAGAGATCCTCAGATAATTTATAAACAGCTACATTGATTTAGCCTAAACCTTGCCACATAAACTAATTAAGAAGTAAAACATTAAATCTTATAATCATTTAAATTTTTTATTCGTGTTCTAAAAGATATGTGGTTTAAAAACATTAAAGCTCTTGTTTTCAGCATCCAATTAAATATAAGAAACGTTTAATGGTATTAAAACAATTTAAAATTAGGTAGGCCTGAAAGAACTTCTTAATTAACACTTGTCATAGGGCCTAAACATCAATTTTACTTTTAACTTTTTCGATCAAACTAGTAACAGTATTGTTGTCGTGTAAATCATTTAAGAGCGATCACGGACGCAAACCAAGTCACGACGTCCCTGCTCGCTTATGAGTCGGAATGAATTCCCGCCATCCAAGGGCCGTCCAGCAGCGGGAGCGGGCGCGGTGAGTGGACACTGTCCCGGAGACCGGAGGGAATCCCGGGCCGTGACACGCCGCTAGGTCAAGGCGGGCGAGCCGCTGCCGTCCCGTGTGGCAGTCCGTCCAGCAGCGGGAGCGGGCGCGGTGAGTGGACACTGTCCCAGAGACCGGAGGGAATCCCGGGCCGTGACACGCCGCTAGGTCAAGGCGGGCGAGCCGCTGCCGTCCCGTGTGGCAGTCCGTCCAGCAGCGGGAGCGGGCGCGATGAGTGGACGCAGTCCCGGAGACCGGAGGGAATCCCGGGCCGTGACACGCCGCTAGGTCAAGGCGGGCGAGCTGCTGCCGTCCCGTGTGGCAGTCCGTCCAGCAGCGGGAGCGGGCGCGATGAGTGGACGCAGTCCCGGAGACCGGAGGGAATCCCGGGCCGTGACACGCCGCTAGGTCAAGGCGGGCGAGCCGCTGCCGTCCCGTGTGGCAGTCCGTCCAGCAGCGGGAGCGGGCGCGATGAGTGGACGCAGTCCCGGAGACCGGAGGGAATCCCGGGCCGTGACACGCCGCTAGGTCAAGGCGGGCGAGCCGCTGCCGTCCCGCGTGGCAGTCCGTCCAGCAGCGGGAGCGGGCGCGATGAGTGGACGCAGTCCCGGAGACCGGAGGGAATCCCGGGCCGTGACACGCCGCTGGGTCAAGGCGGGCGAGCCGCTGCCGTTCCGTGTGGCAGTCCGTCCACGCATCTGCTAGGCATCGGCATTGTATTATAAGACATTTATTAGAGGATTTTCCATAGAAATATTTTATTCGTTCTGCAAGTGTTTTATTTAATTTTACCCATTTACAGGTAAGTTTATATTATTTTTGTTACGTCAGTCTAATTTTTTATGGTTGATTTATTAAAATCAGTTCATATTCCCTAGCGGTTCCTGATTTTAAAAAAATGGGTGAACAGTTTGCTTCAAGCTTAATTAATCGCCTAGTAAATTAATAATAAAGAAATAAATAAATAAACAAATAAATAAATAAATAAATAATAAATAAAAAATATTTATATATAAAAATTTCAACAAATTCAAAATATGACACTGATTTATCCGAAAGTATCTTTCTGGAGAGTAGCAGTCAAGCGTAATTTTCTATATTATGCCCAATAGCTTGATTTGATTACGTAATTTTCACTGTTCTCTTGGGCAGTACGAAATTCTCCTGAGGTCACATTTCCTTTCACAATTCACAGCGTTCAGATATAAGAGTATTAAATTACTCCCGTTTTATCAGTAATTAATCAACGAACAACAATTGTTCGTTTATTAATCAAAATACGACTTTAGCTGTCCAATTTAATGATTACCCCAGAGTTCTTTCTGTCGCCATGAATTTAAACCAAGAGGCATTTAATATAATATGCATGACTTGTTAAATATCGTGTTGTAGTTGGAAATAATATCATCCTTTCCTAATTATCCACAAGAAACGTAGCCGCAGTATTTGCAGTCTACATTTTCAGTTTGACGATTTCCTCGGAAAATGCTGCTTTCCTAGCTTACCTTGGGCTCTCGCGGGGATTGTGGGCGGTATTTGGAGATCTAAACCGCAAGACACAGAAGGTAAAAGACTCGCTACTCAGAATTAGTGTACGTATTGAGCCACTACCTTCTATCTTAGAAAATCTCCCATTATTCTTCTCCAAAATGTGTGTAAATTAAATTTATTTTACAAAAGTAAATAAAAATGTAAATTAACAAGGATTATATGTAGATTTATTTCGAGCATGTACTCAAATTTATAGACGAGAGTTTCTTTATGTCACATGCCTTACCTTTGTGATGGTAAAGAGCCAATACTGCTATTGGAATTTGTCTACGATTACATTGAAGGAGGACACTGATAAGAAGAGTGGAAGTAAAGTTGTCAGATATTTGTTCGCGTAGGTTATTGAGATGTTTTCGTTATAGCTAATATAGGTAGGCTACCGATGATCTGGACAGATCTAAAATTATTATTCCTCCCCATCCCCCAAACTTCCCAGAGGAAAGTACTTTTATCCAGAAAAACCTACTGAGGAAGTCACGCCTTTTTATAGATTCAAACATTCCTGACTCCGATGTTGCGTTGCAGCAGCGACCATGGGCACCCTGGAGGTAGACTCGGTGCACCTGTACGAGGCGGACAACGCCAAGCAGCACCACACGGAGAGGTACGAGGCGGTGCACAACTCCCCGCCCGCGCCCGTGCTGCGCCGGGGGCAGCCCTTCTTCCTGGCCCTCAGGTTCAAGAACAGGGAGTACCAGGAGTTCAACGATGTCGTCAGGCTCGTCTTCAGCTACGGTGAGTAGTATTATATGAACTTTGCCTTCTTTAATAAATTACGAGTGCTTTGAAAATTTTTTTGTCAATTGTACGCATATAGCCTTTAAAATGGAAGATAAAATAACACATTGCAGAAAAATGTAGCACAGAAGCTGAAAAATCGTTGGGTATGGCATACAAATGTATTTTATAGTATCACAAAGCAGAATTAGAATATTCATTTATCTATCATCCGAAAACTAAGCAACTTCATTGTTATCTTTCAAATCAATTTACTTACGTAAATTTATAGCCATAAGGTGTCAATATTTTGTTCCTTCACGCTGGACGCGTTTCAGGCGAATGACCGCCTATCCTCAGCAGCAATGAAGTTCATTAAAATTAGTCCATTGTTACTCCAACGGTTGTCAAAACGCATAAAAAGTACATACACATAATCGATACACACGAACACATACGACACGAACGAAAAACATTAAATAGCGCCATTCCGATGCACCGCGGATCCGCACTAGTTAGCTGATGCAGGCTACAGCTAACTAGTGCGGATCCGCGGTGCATCGGAATGGCGCTATTTAATGTTTTTCGTTCGTGTCGTATGTGTTCGTGTGTATCGATTATGTGTATGTACTTTTTATGCGTTTTGACAACCGTTGGAGTAACAATGGACTAATTTTAATGAACTTCATTGCTGCTGAGGATAGGCGGTCATTCGCCTGAAACGCGTCCAGCGTGAAGGAACAAAATATTGACACCTTATGGCTATAAATTTACGTAAGTAAATTGATTTGAAAGATAGTAATCACAGGTGTCAAGGCTGTATATTAGTTAACTTCATTGTGCCCAACACACTGGTGACCGTAGCCATCACTGACGAGTTGACTGATGTGTCGGTTACCATACCTTAACTGACACGGTAAAGTGGGTTGCAGACTCATATTATTATCACTTTTTTCGTACCTTTGTTTTTGGTTAATAGGACAGTTTTTCTTTGTCGAAGTGTACTTAGTTATGCCCTCCAAATTTAGGCTAAGTTCATGATCATAATTTAAACAAAAACTGATCTCAAACATGTGATTGTGTAACCTTTATCACAGACAATTGAGTAGACATGTCTACTCATTTGTCTGTGCCTTTATTAATGGTGTTTAAATACTGTGGACAAAACTGAACGGTAGCGCAATTTAACATGTACCTGTTACATGAGATTTTATTGGTTTTTTTTGCCGGTCAATTACTAGCAGCCTTTTTGCCTTCTGTCGGATAGCGGTTTGTTTTTGTAGATAAATAATTGAAGTTTCAATTATTTAATGCCTATAAAATTTAAAGTTTATCTCTTAAAAATCACTGAAATAGTTATTTATGGTGCAATTGTGCAAAGTGCCGTTTTGCTGCATTCGAGGGAGACATTGCTCGAGTAAAATGCACGAGATGTAGGCGAGTGTAGAATAATTCGTCGAGAGCAGCAAAGTCACATATTGCACACGAGTTTCAAATTAAATTTGTCTTACAGTTTGTAAAAGTATTCGAAAATACCTCATAAAATACCAGTAGTGAGTTTGCATGTTAGAAGTAATCATTTTTGTAAAACGATCGGCAAAAAGCTATAAATAACGTGATTATATTCCGTGCGACCTTCTTAATTGGTGCATCTTAAAAACGTTGTCTTGCTACAAATTCTTACTGTTTGGAGTTTATAAGTTGAAACACTGGAGTACGGAAATAAATTGAAAGTGGGCAGGAGTAGGCGAAGTTAAATTAAAACGAAAATCACCTATTTGCGACTCGATATCGAGCGAGAAAACAGCCGCTCTGTTGGAAAGACGTAGGAAAGAGAGTTTTCATTTTACAAACACCGTTTACGGGAATACGCATTACCTCCGTTATTCCAATCACCAAATTGAAAGATTTGTAAACAAGTTCATCTTATTCTTTCTTAAAATATTGAATCTATAACTTAATCAAACCAAAGTTTTATGTTGTTTTAGATTTTCTTTCTTTTCCTACAGTCTTCTGTTCTTAGGGGAAACTATCCTATACCTTAAGTTTAGATCATACGCCTACGCTGACTCAGTGGACGAATTATAAAATTGTAGATTAGGATGAGTTGACTGAAAGTTTGTGATCTCACATTCGGCGCACATAACACCGGGATGATACATCTGGGCAAGATTACGGTCTGGACGAATGAAAAACGTGCCTCAGAAAGATTGGAAAACTTCTGGTCATTTGATGCCGTCACCTCGCACACCGACATGATATGGTTTTGGTCTGGCTTAACTCGATCGGGCAGTTGACTTCTAGTTTCAAACTTATTTTATAGCTTGAAGAAAAATAAGCCAATATAATTCATTTCATACTTTGGCTTAAATTCTCGAAACCTAGCAGAAACGTGCCAAACAGTATGTGCAATTATTGTTTCCTACTTTTTGTTGTACTACTTAAGAAAACATTCTATCTATATTTCGAATACATCGATTTAATAACAGCTACATTTTCCTCCCTTTTGTATTGACATTTGTGAGACCAGTCTAATACATTAAACCATA
Organism: Flexamia atlantica; assembly: GCA_035578135.1. Lineage (NCBI taxonomy): Eukaryota > Metazoa > Arthropoda > Insecta > Hemiptera > Cicadellidae > Flexamia > Flexamia atlantica. The sequence goes on from JAQJVK010000005.1 coordinate 23,906,210, forward strand.
TTTTAACTAACATGGCAAAGTGGCTTGCAGAGTTTACCACTTTTAAATTTGTTGTTTTTGTCAAAACATAGAGTGTTTTTAGTCGAAAGTGCTGGACTGGCGCTTCACTGGCCCGGAATAGTTTTCTCCGAAAACTCTTTTGATATTGTAGAATCTATTTTCCCCCCTTTGACTGTAACAGTTGTGATAACAATTTAGTAGTGTATCGCGGGTTATTATTTTCTTATATTCCAACATGGCCGAGCCAGCAACATGCAACTCCACACAGGGAATTTCTGGTTCGGTTAAGTTTGCAGGGCTAAAAGTGTTTTGTTTGGCTTCGTACTGTATATGCCAAGCTAACTGCAAAGCGCAAGGAGATTAATCAACTAGCTGGTCTATAGAATGTAGATTAGGTACTAAAACATCTCACTTCACTTCTCTGTTGTAGTGTCATTGCTGCTTAAACTTTCTCTATTTATTGATAAACAAAGTCTAGGAACTCATATTTAGTCCAGGCAACGAAAGGTTATAGAGGGAATTGCATGGATCACAATTTTTGACTTTTTAACTTTGTTTGGACTAGTTAGGAGTAAAACATATCAAAAGTTCCCGCCCTTATCCTTGAGCCGGCTGGGCTGGAAGGGCCTAAAGGTACAATTTTTTGGTTTTTTCCTAAATATCTTGAAAACTATCAACTTTTAGTAGTCCCTATTAAATTTGAAAATTAAAGAAAATTAAATTTTCTGCAAGAAAAATACATAATATGTCTACTTTGGTCCAACCGTTTACAAGGTAAGCAATAATTTTATTAATATTTTAAAAAAAAATATCCCTTCTATAAGAAATACATGTAAATTTGTAGGGAACTTAGATGCTCAATTGCGCAACGTTTTTTTCACCTACCTAAAGGAAAATGAACAGCATTCAGGAAATATTTACAACATTTCCAGTAATTTGACACCTCAATCATAAAAATTGGTCTAAAATTAAGGCGTTGGCGAGCTCACAAAATACGTTATTTTCAAGGAATTATTACAATTTGTTATAATTCCTTGAAAATAACGTATTTTGTGAGCTCGCCAACGCCTTAATTTTAGACCAATTTTTATGATTGAGGTGTCAAATTTCTGGAAATTTTGTCAATATTTCCTGACTGCTGTTCATTTTCCTTCAACTGAAAAAATGTTGCCCAATTTGGCATCTAAGTTACCCACAAATTTACATGTATTTCTTATGGAAGGTATATTTTTTTAAATATTAACAAAATTAGTGCTTACCTTGTAAACGGTTGGACCAAAGTAGACATATTATGCATTTTTCTTACAGGAAATTTAATTTTCTTTAATTTTCAAATTTTATAGGGAATACTAAAAGTTGATAGTTTTCAAGATATTTAGGAAAAACCAAAAAATTGTACCTTTAGGCCCTTCCAGCCCAGCTGGCTCAAGGGCTAAGGGCGGGGACTTTTGATATGTTTTACTCCTAACTAGTCCAAACAAAGTTACAAAGTCAAAAATTGTGATCCATGCAATTCCCTCTACACCTCTTTTTGAGTATTCATTGCCTGGACTAATTGCTACATATTCATTATGCGTTATTTTAAAATTCACTTTAATCCTCATCTTGAAGTATTGTGAATTTTTTTCACAAAGAATTTCATGCTTTCAAAACATTGGTTGTAAAAATCACATTGTTTCAGGAGCAAGTCTTGTTTATATTTTTTAATACATTTTTTTATTGATTAAAATATAGCAAGTTAGCGACTAATGGTCAAGAGGTGGTTAAGAAATGTAATTTTAATTTTTTTGTGAGCCAAAAAGAATGAAACTAATATCCCTCTTAGTTATTTATGAACGAAACTATTTTGTTCAAAGTTGTCTGCGCTAAAAACTCATCGTTAGCTTTGTTTTATGACTTGAAGAAAAATGAGCCCTGGCATTCAGCTGCAAAATGAGTCATAAAGGAAGTGTCATAAAGTTTTAGAAGAGAAGAAACTTTATGTTTTATTTTGATGCATTATTTCCAACCCTTGCAAGTTTCACGGATGTGAATCATAATTTTAAAACTTTTTGTAATTGGAAGTTGTCTTTTGCATTTGTTTAATATAATGTTTAAAAAATAACTCTAAATATTATTTTTATTTTGAAGGTTTTTACATAATTTTTACTCTCTTCCCCCTATACATAGTATATGGAGAAAGTATTGTTTTTGTCAAAATTTTCGAATTTGAGTTGTTAGTGGATATATTTGTTTTAGTGCTCCCAGAATCCAAAAAAGTGGTTCTTGGCGTGTTGTCTGTCTGTATGTGTGTGTGTGTGTGGATGTAAACAAAGCTAGAGACAACACCAGTGGTCAGGGCCGCGACAAGGGATTTTTTCTGGGTCATGCGAGAGTCTACATTGGCGCCCTTTCACTAGATTTAGGTATCAGTTACCCACCACCCCTCAGGGTGGTTAAAGCTATCATTTGCAAAATTAAATAGAATATTTTGAAGTTACTGTGTTGAATTTTATTCATCACAAATTTAAAGGTTTTGTATTGCTGGATATATTAAGACAAATTAAATTATCTAAGTAGGAACAGGCACACCGCTAATCGGGCGATTCTTGCTTCAACTTAAAAAAAAAATTAACATTAGAGTCCAGTCAAATTAGACCAATCTAAGAAGGAATATACTAACGGCTAAAAAATATCAGCACAGTTTTTCGTTACCCGGTCCATTTAAACCACTTGCAAAAGTCCCTGAGGACGAGGGTTAAGTTTGAGTTTCTGGAAGTTTTTAGTTCCCCAGGTCTTGGTTTTGAATCTTGAAATTTATTTTGCAAACCAAATTGCAAATTTAATTTAATTTTAAAGGTATTGCTAAAATGAAACTGTGGTGAAAACGGAACTCATTTACTTCACCCATTCTTTTCAAATTGACATTTATTTTGTTCAAGCTACAATTCACATACCCAAAAATTTAAATTTTCAGTTATCCGAAAACAATGATTACTCCACGGGCGTGGGTAAACGGCCACCAAATTAAAATGTTTGCAAGTTTTAAACACTTTTAAAAGACGCCACAGGTGCCAGTATGCTCCAACAAAAAAGCATTTTGCTCTTTGAATAGTTTGAAACGTCTCCACCGGCACCGGCAAACGCCTCCTAAACTCACATTACACACCTTGATTAATTTCAAAAGGGCTCCAGGCACCGGGGCTGGCTAACACCTCCAAAATGGCGACAACTTAATCATGTTATAGCGTGTCGAACGATTTGTAAATGCTCCCCCGGGAGCCAACCAAACTCGCCAAATTACATGAGTTACACTTTGAACCATATAAAAATACTCAACGAGCCCCGGGGTAGTTGTAAAACGCCACATAAATTAAAATTTGGCAAGTTGAACAATTTTGATAGACCCCCTGAAGTCGGCAAACACCACAAAACATTAATTAATCTCTTTAACAAATTTAAAATGCTCCACAAGCGCCGGAGAAAACGCCCATTAAGACGAATATTTTGCTCGTTAAACAAAATTGTAAAATAATACCCGTGTGTCAAAAAAGTTCGCCAAATTACATGTTCAGCACTTTAAAGACTCCTCAAGCGCCGCTGAGGACTCAACACCGCGCCGGCTTCAGTGGCGCCCTCTCCCAGTCGGCGCCCCATGCGGCCGCATGTTTCGCATGGCCCTTGTCGCGGCCCTGCCAGTGGTCTGATTTTCATTAAAACTTGGGATGTAGGTATAAAGCTGTAGTATATCCAGGCGTATTTTATTTTTTTTTTAATTTTTGATTTAAACATTTTTCTTATTTAAAAATTTTTGATAAAAAACAAAAATTTTTTTTCATTTAACAATTTTTGATTTAAAAATTTTTTGATAAGGGTATTTACCCAATAAAAACCCATAAAAAACGGCAAAAATCCAAATTTCTCAAAAACGGCTCTGACGATTTTTTGATAAAGATTTCTTAGTTTTTAGTGCTTAAGATGACAAACAAAATGATACCACCCGCATGTCTGTAAAAATTCAGGTTCAGAAGTTATGGGGGTTTAAGTGTTAAAAAATTCATATTTTTCGAATTTTACAAAATCCGTAACCTCTAAAGAAAATATACTTGCAACCATTAAATTTGACTTGAAAAACTAAATAATCCGGTATTTGAATCATTAGTTTACGTCAACTGGTTGCGGAGATAATTGATATTTTAGTTCAGCGGTAAACGCAGTACGTTGTCCAATATTATTCTTAGGGCAAATATTTAAAAACTGATATCTCTGTTATTTAATAACTGATTTTGATAAAATTTGGTAAATTTTTGTGTGATAATTAATTGTTAATTTGTTTTATTCCACTATATATGTTTTCTGGTTATAAATGACTTGAAGGGAGAAAGTGTGTGTCAGTTTCCTGATACCGTTTATTTATAAAAAGAATTGGTAACCTCTAAAATAGGATTAAGGAAAATTAAAAGGTGAACAATTTTACCTAAACTATATTTAAAACATTTAAAAATCAGATGAGAACTTTAATTTTTATAAGGTACTGTACACTTAAGTAATTTTAAATAAAGCTCTTAAAATTTAGTATTTACACTTTATTAGCTTTATTGCACATTTTGTGAAAGTTGGAAATTAATTATGCTATCAATCACAATTTCATTCAGACATGTCAGGATGGCTCAAAGTACTTTTTCTATCTCTGGAGCAACTGGTTTCCATAGGTAAAGGATGTCCCAAAGACAATACCGAGCAGGCTCTAAAAACTTGTAACACTTAAAAAGTACATTCACAGGATATAGTGAGGGGCACAATTTATTACTTGAACCATTAACTTTATGCTTGAATTTTTAAACACATTGATATCAGTCACAATAAAGACTCACCAAATAGTTATGTTTCATTAACATGCTACTATTAACCAATTAAATTTTAATTAATTGTAAATTTAAAATGAACGGTATCAGGAAACTGACACAAACTTTCTCCCTTCAAGTCATTTAAAACCAGAAAAAATATACAGTGAAATAAAACAAATTAACAATTAATTATCACACAAATATATACCAAATTTTATCAAAACCGGTTAGTAAATGAAGGAGATATCGGTTTTTAAATAATTTGCCATAAGAATAACATTGGACAACGTACTGTGTTTATCACCGAACTAAAATATCAGTTATCTCCGCAACCAGTTTACGTAAACTAATGATTCAAAATATTAGGTTATTTAGTTTTTAAAGTCAAATTTAATGGTTGCAAGTATATTTTCTTTAGAGGTTACAGATTTTTTGAAATTTGAAAAATATGAATTTTTGAACACTTAAACCCCCATAACTTCTGAACCTGGATTTTTACAGGCATGCAGGTGGTGTCATTTTATTTGTCATCTTAAGCACTAAAAACCATAAAATTTTCATCAAAATCGTTAGACCGGTTTTTGAGAAATTTGGATTTTTGTAATTTTTTATGGGTTTTATGGGGTAAATGCCCTTAAAAATCAAAAATTCAAAAAATTAAAATACGCCTGGATATACTACAGCTTTATACCTACATCCCAAGTTTAATGAAAATCAGACCACTGGTGTTGTCTCTAGCTTTGTTTACATCCACACACACACACACACACACACACATACAGACAGAAAACACGCCAAAAACCACTTTTTTGGATTCAGGGAGCACTAAATCAAATATATCCACAAACAACTCAAATTCGAAAATTTTGACGAAAATAAAATCACTTTTATTTTATTCATAAGCTAACATATTTTAAATAAAAATCATACACAAGTTGCCCGTCAACAAGATTTTGTGTGTAAAGTATAATTAAGATGACTAACTCTGTTTTCTCGTTTAGAACTTTATGGCATTTCATTATTGAAGTTTTATGTCCTTATTTACAACTGTCCCCAAGGAATCATCCATCTCCAGATCATAAAACAAGATGAAAGATATAGCCCCAGCAATCTTACTAGTCATTTATGATAATCAGTCAGCAAAAAACCTAGCTTAATATTTATTCAGTTTTATGTTTAACTTAGTGACGCTGAGGGAAACTAATTAAATACTTAAAAATCAACTATCCAAATGTTTTAATTATTTCACTCTGTTGTAAATGTTCACTTTATTTTATCATTTTCATTATACTTTAATCATAATCACTTAGTTCTTGTGTATACCTGAACAGAACTTAACATTGTAAAATAATTCATTCCACTGAGCTAAAGTAAAAATTACTAGATTAAGAGATATTTGAAAGCAAACGTATTTAAAATTCCTTTAGTACTTTTAAAGCCTATACAAATTTTATGTTAAATTAATTTACTACTTAGCATATTGGAAATAGTTAACAATCAAGAATTTTAAATTACAAATATATGTGAACAAGTTACAGAGAAAATTATTTTTTGTTTGGTAGTAAACTCAGTATGTTGTCTAATGTTACCTATTCTTATGGAAGGCATTTAAAATCCGATATCTCCCTTGATTACTAACCGATTTTGATAAAACTTGGAGTATACTTGTAAAATAATTGTGTTTGATTTATTCTATTGTTTAACTAGCTTTAAAGGAGAAATTACATGACAGTTTCCTGATACCATTTATTTCATTTTATATTTAAATTTACTTTTTGAAAATTCTGATTTACTTACTGTCAGGAGACCCCTAAAAATTTTTGATCTTTTTACTTTTACATTTCTGGGACACCGTTTTTTTGTTTTTTTTTTCAATGAATGAATGAAATAAGGCTTATTTATTCATATTTTTTTTAATTTTAAACAATTTTTTACAACTACAGTACATATTGAAAAATCCAAAAATAAACACAAAATAAACAAATGCTATTACAATTTAATACCGATTTGCAAATTAAATTAACTTAAAAATGCAGTAATACAGAAAAAATGCAAAAAATACACAACAAACAAATACCTACTGTTCAACAAAAAAATATTCCTTTGCATTTAGATTATTTAAAAATAAAAAGATGATCAACAGTTTTCCATTTCCAAATAGTTGCCAAGTGTGGGGGCTAGTTCAAAGGTTTTCCTGATTCCTGATGAGATGATTATGATTATTTCCTACTGTTTTCACTTCATGAATCCTGTTGTTTACTGATAAGGTAGTTTTAGATACATACATTCGACAAACTGTCTTAAATTTTATGGTTTAAAGTATTCTTCAACTGCGGTTCTTGAATTTAAGCTATAAATAATTTGAATAGCTTTCTTTTACATTTTTAGCATAGAATTTCAAATGTAGTACCTTGGTAGTACCAAACCTATATTATTAACCTATGTAATTTTACTTTGAATCTAAAAAATATCAGCTAGTTGACTACTAGCCTCAATAAATAATTGTTTTAACACATATTTTATATTTATTGTACATTTTGTGCATAACAGATGTTATTGGTAAAGTAAAATATCACTGGTTTCCTATCTCCCTGTTGCTGTTGTTAGGAATAATTTACAGGCAAAGTTAATTGGCTTTACTTTTCTTCCATATGTACTAGTTGTACCATGAGTGAAACTCCAAAAGATATAATGATATAATATATAAAAAATTAATTTGTTTGTTTGTTGTTTAAATTTGTTTGTTTGTTTAAATTTGTTTGTAATTTGTTTATGTTGTTTGTTGGAATTTTGTTGTTTGTGTTTGTTTCCTTTTTCCTTGTTTCATCCTAATGAAATTTTGGGGAGTAACTTTTTAACGTTTTAGCTCCATTAAGGAGCTTTGTCTATTTCCGAACCCCAAGAATTTAATGTTCTCTTTACTTTGAAAATACTGTGTTACCGAGTTTAATATTCAGTTTTGTCTGAAAAGATTCTTCAGTTTGAAAAGTGATAACATTTGATTTATCTAGGTTAAGAAGCAATCATTCAACAAAGCTAAATCAGAGATAGTATTTTTCATCATACTAACATAGAAACATCTGTTTTCAGTTCCTTTTTGTTGGCTTGAGAAAGTTACCCATTGCCGGCTTAGTTACCCATTGGTGGTTTATTGGTTCCTTTTCAGAGGAATGTAGTGGCAGCACTGCATCTGTAGCAAATGTTTTTCTGTTTGTTATGGTAGGTTTGAAGGTTTGAGAAACGTATGTTTATGCAAGGACTATGTTAAGATTGAAGGTATGTATTTTTCTGCGTAGTATGATGAAAAATACTGTACGTTACACGGCCAGAAATTTTACCGTACTCGCATAAAAATTCCGCACTCGCTTTCACTCGCATGGGAACTATCATGCTCGTCCGGCAAAACAGTACTTCCCGGCCTAGTAAGGTATATAATATACTATATTGTCTTAAATGAATTTCATATGTTGATTTTTCCAAAATTTTTCATTGATATCTTGAGTATAAAGAGAGATGGATCCCTGAAGCACTCCAAATTTTACTTCTCTAACAGAAGATTGGCAAGGAATTTTGTATTTTTGTTGTTATGGTGAATTATTTCTAAAATAAAATTTCAGCCAGTTTAATTGATTTTTCCCAACAAATATTCCTAATTTTCTAAGCTTTAAAAGCATTAAATCGTGAGATATGGAATCAAAAGCTTTCATGAATAATCTTATTAACTTTTAATTTACTGCATAATCTCAATTCTTTATACCTGAAGAGGTCTTCCAATGAGACAGAATATTGTTTCTTTTGTGACCCATTATGTGTTCTATGGCCCACCTGGACTCTTTCAAAGGACTGTCTTACTGGCTGTCTTTCCTAAATATGGAAATACAAATTTCAAGGAACCGCTGATTATAATAAAAACAGCTGCTCAGCAGCTTGTGTCAACTAGTTTCTATAATAATTTGATTAAATGAAATACATTTTGAATGTCAAATAAAAGTGCTGCAGTTTTTGTTCAGACAAACATTTATTACTTCAAGATAATTTGAAAGTTAGTAGTTAGGTTGAAACTATGTTTTTCCTTAATCATATACTTATTCTAAAAACTGAGAATGCATCACATTTTGATATATAATTAATGTCATACAAACAGCCATCAATACCTACCAATAGGATCAATAATAATTACCTACACCAATGATTATAATAAGTTGCTAATGCCATGTTTTTGCTACTCATTATGAAATCCTTTGAATTCACAATCTTAGCTCACATTGGTTTGTTGTTGGTGAAAAGTGTTTTGCAATGCAAGGCTCAAAGGAAGCACCGAGATTAGTTGGGTTGGTCTCCGCGGCTGGCCGCAATGCCACCGTCTCTCCACTCAACATTGTTTTGCTTCTTAATTGTTCTTCATTACATAGATTAATTAATTAAAGTAGCTTATACTATGGGTTTATCTTTTTAAGTTTAGTACAGAATTCTAATTGAAGGCTTAAATATAACCAAGCAATAATGTTTAGGTTTATGTTCTTCATTATGTTTTCCTCTGTAATTTACTACTTGATGTTTCGTTAGTTTATTTTATTGATCTGAAAAAGATTTACTTCTCTTCGCCAAAATACACAAATTTTCACATATTTTCCCCATTTTATGAATTCTTTAGTGTTTACTTATGTTCATTCCTGTACCATAAGTGGACCCACAAACAAAAACAAATCAAAACATTGAACATGTAAATAGCAGTTCTGTTTAACGCTTGTGTAATTGAAATTTAATAAGAAATGTATGTAATATCCACTTATACAGAATATAATTTCTTCCAAATGTTATAAATCTACACTTACTGAACAGGTTAATAATGTGTGTTTCTGGAGCTTCATCTGAGCATCCCTAAGCACAAACTTGAATTAATTCCTCTTTAACCCTCCAGTACACGCGCCGCGGACTCACAGTCCACACTTTTGAAAAAGCGCCCCGAAATACGTGAACCCGCGAGCGAATGACGTGATGCGCCATCTATCTTCCCCCACTTCCTTTCCAAGGTCGATGGCGGGGGTTTGACCGTCTTAGCATTAGTTGGCCCTGAGTTACGAGGGCGTAAAGTTAGGCGCGGACTCATACTCCGCAGGCGTTCTTTCGTGTCCCATGAATGCAGAGTCCCACTCCGCAGGCGTTCTTTCATGTCCAATGAAGCGCGGAGTCTCACTCCGCAGGCGTTCATTCGTGTTCTGTGAAGAGCGGAGTAATACTCCGCACGCGTTACTTTCTCAACATACATGACTGATTACTTCATCATGTAATTATTTTATTTTTATATATAAATTTGTTATTGTTTAGTTTTATGTGTTTTTAAGTTAATTAATAACTAACTGATTAATTTACAGTTTAAATGCACCAAAATGTGAAATATGGACTGTCAGTCCGCGCGCGTGTACTGGTGTTACTATTAGCCGCGCGTGTACTGGAGGGTTAACTCGAATACCTCTGTGCTTTGTAGGGGACAGGCCCAGCGGGCTGCAGGGGACGCGGGGGGTTGCGTCTCTGAGCCGCAGGGAGGTCTACACGGGAGACACAACAAGATGGGACGTCCGCATCACTGGCAGTGACGGTGATACACTCTCCCTGGAGGTAGACTTTGTTAATTATGTGTTAGATTGAGAACTAATTTAAATCGCTTTCGCTGAAGATAAATATGCTTAAAAAACATAGTTTGCCTGGTATGACTTACAAAATGTAAAATGTCTCTTCCATGAAACAGGTGGTTGTACAGAGTCAATCAGCGATCAACAACGGGTCATTAATCAATTTTTGCACAAACTAAATACTTAATATAGGCCTACATACTGCACTAACTTCACCATCAAAATCACTCATTCATGTTTAGAGATTATAAAAATATTAAATCAAATGATGGCTGATTATTAAATCACAGAAAAACTAAAACAACAGTAGAACCACGACCAACCGTCACTATTTTAACTGTTACTCGCTGTTATCCGTTATCCGACACCGTAAAAACATTGAACATGTAAATAGCAGTTCTGTTTAACGCTTGTGTAATTGAAATTTAATAAGAAATGTATGTAATATCCACTTATACAGAATATAATTTCTTCCAAAATGTTATAAATCTACACTTACTGAACAGGTTTATAATGAAATTTCTGTTATCCTTCTATTCTCTTAACCACCACACTCTCGGTCCTAAGGGTGACTGTTAACAGAGGTTCTACTGTATTTATATTTTAATCTATAGAAAAAAAGGAGGGAGTAAAGGCTAAATCACATCAAGGAAGTCCAATATTTTATCCCTATACCTCCTTTGTGTAAGTAAATTATAGGATCTAAAGTTATTTTCACTAATTTTGTAATAGCATCACATTTTATTAAAGAGAAAGAGTCTAAAACTATTCCAATTAAAATTCCAGCTGAAGTAATCAGGTTTGAAAGTATGAAAATGAGAAATTCTTGTTAAACTATGAAAGGACATGAAACAATGACTAGAGCTTTCTTTGTCCTTAATTTCACACCTAAATTTATTCAACTGATTTTTCAAGTGTCATCATTTATTTAACATAGGCTATCTAATTTTATGATAAAGAATGTCCCAATTTACCATTTTGTTTGGGAATTCAAAACAAACTAAAAAAACAAGTCCTTTCCTACTTCATCTCATTTTGTATCTATATTAATTCTATAACTGATTTGGTCCCCAAAAATTATCTCGAGCAAGGAAAAAGGTAGTATAGCTTATGAGAATTAATTTTAAAGCTTAATGTTCATGGGCATTGGGAAAAACAGAAGTGTAAAAAATTCCTGTGCTGTGCCTCATGGCCAGAAAATATTCCGTTTTTTTTTTTCTAATGGATGTATTGCGGCTATATTTTCTATTAGCAGTTTTAAAAGTACCAGCCTATGTGAACACTTTGTATTTGTTCATTTATAGACTTTAGAATCCTGGTTTTGGGTTGGAATAACTATGGTTTGCACATGAATATCCCGACCATTTCAAAGAACATGTGAGAGAGAGATGGACAATGAATGTTTAGAGAGAGATAGATGATTCCTAAATATGCCTATGTCATTGGCTGCAGCAAAGTGTTTTTTTGTTTTTTTTTACCTATTTGGCCTCCTATTGGTTGGTCATTTTGTTTTTATTGTTCTTGAAGTGTTTTTTTTTTATCCGTTTGATAGCGATTCATATAAACCTGGTCCAAGTTGACAGCTGTCATCAATCAAATAAAATAAACAATATTTGTTTACTTCTGGGAAAATGATTTTTTTATTCTAACTTATGGAGACATACTATTATAATTTTAAACTCTTATAAGTAAATACAAATTTGAATAATAATAATATGCATGTTTCCAAATTTATTGGTGAAATAGCAATGATAAAACTTATGTAAACTAAATCTCAAACCATAATCTTAAATTCAGTTTGTCAACTAAGAATTTTACTTTTGTTCTGAATATAGTTAACTTATTTACAGCTTGTAGCAGTAGTAATAAAGGAGCGGGGCTTGAGTAGAGGAGTGACTTCCCCTCCTTCCCCACACCACGATGCGTCATAATGTTTTCAATTAGCAATAATCGCACCTCAGTTAAACTTCATTGGTTACGATATTGCCACTGCGCAAGTTTATAATACTCGCGCTGGTCGGGATATACGTGCGCGAACTGTAATGTGTATGTAATCTGGTTTTAAAACAGATGTTGTCAAAAACTACTTTAAGTTTATAATTTAAAGATATGTCAGAATAATAGAAAAATATTGTAAAAAAAAATAAATATTACTAAATTGATTTGTTTGTACTGTCTGTCTTATTAATTAATAATTTGCAACAGTCTAGAAATTTTAGGAATGGCTGTGTTCCTCTAGTTCTGAATTAACAGTTCTAAATACATGCTGCATAGTAACAGTAAAAGAGGATATTTTTATATAGACTATTTTATCAACACAGTACATAATTAATCTCCTTCCAAATTTCAGGATTACATAATTGATGTAAAAATCCAAACTCGTACTCTTAGTAGGGCTTTAACAATCTTCAATTAAAAACCTAATAATATTAAGAACTTATTAGAGTTTAAAAAACACTTGTTTAGCCAATGAAATTAAAAACTTTTATTTTAATATTTTGTTACGCACTTGTGTGACACCACTGTAATGACTGTAATACTAAGCTCCACTGAATGTAAGATTGATTCACTAGGTTCGGAGCCCTGTGAATGCTCCAGTCGGTGCTTGGTCCTTGGAGATACAAACCTCCACCCAGCATTCGCAGAGTGATGCCTTCCTCTCGTACAAGCATTCTGACATCATCTTCCTGCTCTTCAACCCCTGGAATAAAAGTAAGGAACCAAATACTGAGAGTAAATGTATATTATCAAACTGTTTCCCTACTTTATCTCTAAAGATGTTTGCACTTTAAAAGTTTTCATTTTCATTATTATATGTCAGTTTAAATACCACATATCAACATATAGTTTTAGTTAAACATATATTTAGTTAAACATATATATTATTTAGCTAAACATATATATTTAAAATTTCCTTATACATAAAAATCACAACACATGCACAAAAATGCATAAAACTGCACCAGTTTTCTGCATAAAAATGACTGCATGAAGATACATAGGGCTTCATTTAAATAGTTACATAATATCCTTTAAGTAATCAGCATTTACAGTAATGAAAAATTATTTATGCGTGTCAATGATTCAAGCTTTGTAATTTTAAATTTTCATCATGAAAAATGTTAACAGTAGATGATTAATCTAATTATTAATAATTAATCTCTATTATTATCTATTATTATTTCTTTATGGTATTTAACAACATTCAATGAAGATAAAATTGATCAACTGCTGTTTAACTGTTGATAGGAAAAGGTACTATTGTTACCAACTGAGACAAAATGTTTCCTCATCCTAGCAAAACCCATTAACAACCACATCTAGCGATACCAATAAGGGAAATTGTGCAAGGTGCACTCAGGAAATGCTTTGGACCTGTTAAACACTCGATCGTAATCACTTTTTGAGTACAATCTCAATAACAGAGGTCAAAGCATTTCCTCTGTTTCGTAGATTGAGGAACTAATAAAAACTTTATTTACTTTGATGCAAAGGTGATGAATGCATATGTTTAGTGAAGAATAACACATTGCAGAGCAAAGACCTGTTTCGATTTTCTCATTTACTGACCACAATAAAATTACAAAAATAAAATACCTCACCATAAAACATCACACGTAAAATATTTTTGCTTTAATCAAATAGGTTCTGTTACTCAAAATCTATAGACTTTTTTTTATTGTAGATCAAGTTTAGAAAGTTTAGTATACAGAGCGAACTATTGTTGGTGTTAAATAATAATACTCTAAGGATATACTGATTGGATCTAAGTCTTTAGGACCTTAAAATAAAATTCCTGTTTGAGGTTAAGGCATGACAATTAATAGTTATTTGAATGTTCAATGAGTAAAGTACAAGGGAGACAATGTGCTTTACTCTCTAAATAAATTCAACATTTTTCCCTCATCTGAAATAATAAATATTCTGCCATAAAAATTTATTTTATTAACTTAGTAAGTAATAAAAATATCCATTTTGTTTCGTTCTGCTAATAGCGCCTGCATCCGAGTTGCTGCAACCATACTTGCCCAGTAATCAGCTGATAGTTGCAACTTTCTCACATGCTTAATTCTTACATGTTATCACTGCTGATTGTTGTTCATGTTAATCTTATTTGATTATTCCTCCCCCTACACTAAATCAGCTGTTAGGGCCTACATTCGTTGAGCTGCCACATATTTGCATGTCTGCGTTGAAATTCAAAGGTGCTCTAATTTTTTGATTATTGATTTCAATGTTTTTCTTATGGGTTTTCTTTGTTTTCCGCCAGTACACAAAGTAATCACTTTACTCCTGCTGGGAGACAAATCATTATTTTACTCACCCATTACAAGGAGTTCCTCCTTAAGCAAAAGCAAAGCTCCAATAACAGAAACACAACACATGCACCACGTCATGTTTTAAGCAGGAGCTTAAAGCTCCTTAGGAGCTTTTAAGCAAAAGCATCTAAACATAGCAGGTAGGGAAAATTACTTTTACAAGCTAGCAGATACATTTTTACTTTTTAATAATTGCTACATTTAGCACCAAAAACAATCAATATGATGAGAACTTAATTCAAGACTGATTACAATTAAGAATGTAAAACTGACCATGAGTGAAAAAAACAAACTTTATTTGTTATCACTGAATTTATATAATAAGTCAGCTTGTCTGCTAAGCAAACTGCTTAAGACATTATTAAATTTCAAGGAAAAACTTTAAAAAGTTTTCACTTTACCTAAACACCAGTAGTAACGCCCGCAAAGATTCAGCCCTGGCCATACTTGACTTCTTCCTGTTGGAGGGGACTTCTGCTCCAGTATGGTGACCGAGCCAAACCAAGCTGAGCGGGAAGTCCCGTCCTTTTACTCTCTGACCCTAAGCCCGTTGGTGCCGCAGATGACTCGGTGTTCATGCCGGAGACTCGGCTGTTGGACGAGTACGTGCTGAACGACGTGGGCAAGATCTGGGTGGGGCCGATGGCGACGTCGCGGGGCCGCGAGTGGGTGTTCGGCCAGTTCGACGCCGCGGTGCTGCCGGCCGCCATGTTGGTCCTGGAGCGCACCGGGCTCAGCGGCCTGGCCCTCGGCGACCCCGTCAAGCTCACCCGCGCCTTCTCCAAGCTGGTAGGAGCTTGACCGTAGACAGCCAGTTGAATTGTATCTACATAGAATTGTATGATTTGATTTTAGTGTCAGATCTCATATGGATGTAAATATTTTCATTGGTTTTTGATTCAACAACAATTTTTATGATTGTCATTTGTCATTGAGTTATATGAATTAATTGATGATTATATCAAACAAAAGGTCGCTGTTAGATAGCAACAATATACAAGTTAAGATCGTTCCTGAACAAAATGTTAAAAAATGCCACTAATAAAAACAAAAAATATTTAAAAATTCTATAAGTTTACAGTTTGAAAACATGAGAAACAAAAAAAATTAATTGATAGATTAATTCTTACTAACATCAATTTCAAACTGGGTTTATATTATCGGTATTCAATAGTCAAGTGAATTTTTAATTAATATCAGTTCTCCCAGAGACATAAAGGAATTGATGACAACTCTCTTCAGTACCATAAGATCATGTTACATGTACGGTGCGATTAATTTAGAAATTTAGAGTTTTTTATATAGTCTGACTGGAAATACACTTTTTCACCAATTTTCCATTGATAATTGCTGTTTAGATTTTTCCTATGACTCATTTTTAATCTTTACTACTTATTTGTGAAATTAAATATATAAATGAATTTTAAACTTGATTCCTCAATTTACAACATGAAAAGTGTCTTTATTACGTCGGTCCATCAGATATTTGTACCCCCTCCCACCACCCCGGAATCTTAATTATGAGTTGAAAAATAATCTCAAAGATCTTCTGTACAACATGACTTTGATGCCATCAGATCAACAGTAACGACGAGGACCTCGGAGTGGTGTTCGGCCGCTGGGACGGGCAGTACGAGGACGGGACCTCGCCCTCCGCGTGGACTGGCTCCGTCCCCATCCTGGAGCAGTACCTCACCACCAGGAAGGAAGTCAAGTACGGCCAGTGCTGGGTCTTCGCCGGCGTCTTGACTACAGGTAAAAATACATTGTAGTTTACTACAAACAGACAAAATAGATTCATAAATTTGTATGAATCCATTTATACTCTTAGCTACATTGACTCTGAAAATACAGATTGATTTATGAATTACCAATTTTTTTATTTATTCACTTACAAATTCAATATTAATTTAGATTTCAATCTATTGTTTTGACAGAGATTGCAAAAAATATTAATGCATCCTATAAAAGGAAAAGATTAAAAGAAATGTTTGTATGAAAACCAATTCAACCTCCACAATGCAATATTTCCCTTTGTTGTTTGTCTTCAGGTAATGTATCGTTTTGACCTGGATCTCCGACAAAATCTTTCCATTCAATACGATTCACGAGTTTTCAGAAACATAACTGGTGCTTTTGTTTAGACTGACTTTATTTGATTTCAGTTTCCATTATTCTGTTTTCCTTCTCAATAGCATTACTTGGTTACAGTTTGTGAATATTTTAATCAGTTATTTTTTTGCTCCATATACTCTTTATATTCAAGGTAAGCAAACTAAAAAAGTATATATTTGTTACAAATTATACATGGATCCATAAAGATCAAAATAAACAAAAACATTTAATCAACATCAACATTTAAAAATGAAATTTAATCTCTTACTTTATTAACTTTTAAACAAAATTCTTATGCTGGCAGTTCATTCGATGAGGCAACCCGCAAAGATGTCCTAGTGAGGATTTTAAAGCACGTGACCACATGGGGCAAAGCAGAATGAAAAATGCAAAGTATTTCAGGTGTACACTCTCGTCCTCGCTCAGTCTTGCCTTGCCTTGGCACAATCATTGTACAAACAGCATTCAATACCCCGCATTGATTTAAAAGTTTATCAAACCCCACATCAGTGTTGATGTCGTGTTGCGCAGTGTGCAGAGCGCTGGGTATTCCATCCCGAGTGGTGTCCAACCTCGTCTCCGCACATGACGCCAACGACTCTCTCACCATCGACCGCTACTACTCTCCCGACAACGAAGAGATCCCCTATGATCCACGCAACCCTATGGTAACCGACATATCTCTCTCTATCTCAATACAGTAGAGCGCCGATTATCCGAACTAATTAGGGACAAGGGTTATTCGGATAACTCAATATTCGGATAATCGATCATGAAAACACAAAATTTAAAAATTATATATGTAATATAATTCTTACTAGCAAAAAGGCTAAAAAATGATCAAACAAAAATTATTCATATAATTTTATTATGAAATCGATCAGAATACATGGGTATAAATTTTTAAAGAACAATTTATCATTCATAGATAGTACACTTTATACTTTTTATTTATAGAAAAAGTCCCAAATTTGTTTTGCTTTAGCCCTGGCACTTTTTATGGCGCAAATTTGAATTGCTTGAGAATCATGCTCAAAATATTAATTATTACGGCGTTCAGTTAACCGATGTTCGGATAATCGGCGCTCTACTGTAGTCACTTAAAACTGTCTGAACTGACATTAAAACTGTTCAAATTGTTCAGGTGAAGTTTTATATTATTTAAATTAATTTTATTAATGAGTTTAAATATTAAATAGGCCTATTCAGTGTGATACAGCTTAGTGGTAGCTATCAAACAAATTTCCTTGATCATATCTGTCCTTAATCAATCTTTCAACTGCTGCAGAAGTACAAATAAATTATTGTAATTTTACTTCACTGTAATCGTTTATCTTTCAGAGACTGCTTAATCTTTCTTTGTACAGAATCAATAGGATAAATAGTTATAATGTAGTTATAATGTACTATAATCCTGTGCAGGGAGAGGATTCCATCTGGAACTACCACGTGTGGAGCGACGTGTGGATGGCACGGCCGGACCTGCCCTCGGGCTACGGTGGCTGGCAGGCCGTCGACGCCACTCCTCAGGAGACTAGCGACGGTGAGGCTGGCTCAACTGAATACAAAACACATTCAAAGTCTCTTTTAAGTGTAATAAAAATACCCCCGTCGCAGCAAACCTGCGTACTCAGCGAATTTCTAAAGATTAATTTTTATATGAGAGCTTATTTAATTATGTACAGGAAAATTTTTCAAACATTTTATGTCATTAATGCAAAAAGTATATTACATATCAATTCAAGAGCTTTAGATATAGGCTAAGGGAAATGATCATGGGAATCACATCGGTATCCATTCCAGCAATATTCTTTTTGTTATTTTTATAATTATTAGTCTAATATTTTTTTATAAGTGTATCCTTGTTATAGTATAAAAATGTAAGCAAACATACAATCAATGATTTAAAATCAGTCAAAATAAAAACAAAAAAATAGTCACATGAAAAAATTGAATCCAAACATATGATTTATCAATAAACTTATTGCAGCAAACTTGCATGCTAAGTTAATTTCTAAAGAATTTATTTTTTATATGTGGGCATAATCTACATAAGTTAGGGAAGTTGTTGTTTTGAATATTTTGTGTAAATATTAATCTAAATTAAGTAAATTTTATCATTCATGTTCTTATTTCTCAATAATTATTCATATTCTGATAATTTTTAATAAATTTACTTGTTATAGTATATAAATGTCAGTAAACATATTATCAATCTACTCAGATCCAAGAAATAAAAACAAATCAAACCATCACATGAACAAATTAAATTCAATCATATGGTTTGTTTTACTATTTTTTTAAATCCCATTTTAGGGAAATTGAATGAAAAATTTGGGTATTTCATACCAGAATTTGGACAGTTTATGTCCCTTCAGGGAAAAACAAAAGACAATGTACTGCATTTTGCAGATCCGATATCTCAGTAACCGATTGATGTAGAGTAATAATTCAAAATGCTATATTGTTTATTTTTTTAAGCTGAATTCAATTCTGACCATTAAATTTACATCAAATTAATAGAAATATGTTAAAAGAGTGTACCGATCTTGCTGGTTTTCGAACTTAAAGTCATGAATATCGCTCTAAATGTTTGTTCCAAATTTCATCAAGATCAGACTTTTTTTACGAGAGTTATCGTGCCTACGGACACATATATATATATATATATATATATATATATATATATATACATATATACCAAAATGAACGAACATTGTTTTTGGGCTCTAGGGACCCCAAAACGAAAAAATAACATGGTCCCGGGCTTAAGTCTCACCATGCCACCTACGGTAATAGCTACTTCCCTATAGGGGGAAATTCGCTAAAAGCTGGTGTAAAGTATAAGTCTAAAGGTTTAAATACCTCAAAGTGACTCCGATTTCAAGATTAACACATCAAATCAAGGAGGTAAAAATATTGATGTACCAAATTTTCTTAGGGTTTATGGTTTTTTAGGCTTATGTCGTAAAGTTCAGTCAATTCAACTTTCATAAAAGGCTATAACCAATTATTTTATACTATAGCAGTTAACCATGGCTTTGCTCACGATAAAAATAACAGCCAATCTTACTTCTTACTCTTTGAACTGTTAAATTGAAGTATCCACAGCTGTTTATATTAATCACATTTCGGTATTTGATTGTTCATATTCCTATAAAATTCAAACATTAAAACTAAGGACTAAGGTATTCGTAGAGTTGGTGCATAGCCCCAGGGAAGTAAATAAGGAAGTAAATAGGCCTATAAGTTGCATGAGTTCTAGATCTACCTTTGTGTGAAATTTAATCCCAGTCGGTTCAGTAATTTATAATATTTGTTAGATTAAATTATCAGCTGGTAATGCAGCAAAACCAATTACATCTTTTCCCTATACATATGTACATATGTTTATGTACGTTCTTTACAATACTGTTTGTGGGTAAAACTCATGTAAAGTAATTTAAAACTGCTCCAGCCAGCAAAATGGTTTCATGGCATGGGTTTTTTTACTTTCTCCCCCTATAGTATAAGGAGAAAGTATTTTTTCGTGAAAATTTTCTAATTTGAGTTTTTAGTGGTTATATTCGTTGTAGTGTTCCCTGAATCCAAAAAAGTGGTTTTCGGAGAGGTGTCTGTCCATCCGTCCGTGCACGGTGTGTGTGTGTGTGTGTGTGTGGGTGTGCTGTGTGTGTGTGTGTGTGTGTGTGTGTGTGTGTGTGTGTGTGTGTGTGTGTGTGTGTGTGTGTGTGTGCGTGCGTGCGTGCGTGTGTGCGTGCGTGCGTGCGTGCGTGTGTGTGTGTGTGTGTGTGTGTGTGTGTGTGTGTGTAAACAAAGCTAGAGACGACACCAGTAGTCTGATTTTCATCAAATTTGGCATGTAGGTACAAAACCATGTTATCTCCAGGTGTATTTTCAGTTTTTAGAATTTTTGATTTTTAAGGTTATTTACCACATAAAAACCCCAAAAAACTACAATAACCCAAATTTCTCAAAATCTGCTCTAACGATTTTGATTAAAATGTCATAGTTTTTAGTCCTTAAGATGACAAACAAAATGACACCACCCGCATATATAAAAAAATTCAGGTTCTGAAATTAAGGGAGTTTAAGCATTAAAAAATTAATATTTTTCATATCTCACAAAATCTGTAACATTTAAAGAAAATATACTTGCAACCATTAAATTTGGCTCCAAAAATTACATAATCCAGTATTTTTAATTATTAGTCTATGTCAACTAGTTGCGGGGATAATTGTTATTTTCATTTTTCAGTAAACGCAGTACATTATCCAATGTTATTCTTATGGCAAATATTCAAAAACCGATATATCCGTTAATTGCTAACTGATTTTGATAGAATTTGGCATGTATTTGTGAGATATTTAATTGTTTATTTTTTATTTAATTGTGTACGTTTTTGGTTTTAAATTACTTTAAGGGAGAAAGTATGTGTCAGTTTCCTTGTACAATTTATTTAGCTTTAAACATGATTGTTGATTCAGGATTTTACCAGTGCGGCCCTGCGTCGGTGGAAGCAGTGCGCAAGGGAGAAGTTGGGCTGAAGTACGACGTAGGCTTCATGGTAGCCTCCGTCAACGCTGACCTGGTGCGCTGGAAGGAGGACCCGGCCGCTGAGGACGGCTTCTCCAAAATCGACTGCAACAAATACCAGTAATATCACAAACTGAAACCTTCCAGCTCATATTGGACATTTGTTATGTTACAGGGTCTATTTGCAGCAAATTATTCTCTTATATGTGAAGGTTTTTTTAAGTAGGGGCTGTTTTTTTATAGAATAAAATATGGTGTACTCCAAATCTTTACAATCAAATGTTATTTTCTGGCTCTTCACACTTATCTCTTTTTCTATAAAGATGAACTATCTAATGTTTTTTTAAGAGTAAATGCATCAACATACTGTACAAGGCGTTAAAAGTAATATTTTGTATGAATCATTTTAATTTTGACATCTCAAACATTAGCTACTAGTGGTAGACAGAGATAGAGGTAGTGAGGTATACGTTGATGCTTGGGTTTGACGTCTCGGCAGAAGAGGGGCGGAAATCATCGATGACGTGGAAGTAAATAGAGCCATATGATGACGCTACTAGTCTGGTAGCTAAAAAATCCTAAACCAAAACAAAGTGAGGTTTAATATTGGAAACAATGTTTTGCTCTTGGAATAACAATCAGTAAACAGGTGAAATGTTTTTACTCTAGTACGTAACAGATGATTGACAAAACAAATTCAGTTGATTATAATTTATTATTTATTTTCCCTCCTCTAAAAATCCAAATTCATCTGGTTTTGTTTGTAAACACACAAGCTTCATCATGTCCCTCACTACCTCTAGATAACATTCACAAAAGCTGATATAATGACACACCACCAAGTCACCAACAATAAAATTAAATTATAGTTGATTTTGTCTTGATAAGATGAAACAATGTACCTACAATAATGAATTTTATCAAGGTGTTATTTTATTTTTATTTTGTCTAACAGCATCGGGAGGATGATACTCACTAAACACCCATTTGTATTTGATCCAAACGGCGACACAGACAAAGAAGACATCACACAACAGTATAAACCATCTGAAGGTAAGACTTTTTAACTAAAGCTAAAAAAATTAAGATGTATGAAGAACCTTCTCTGAGCTCACTATACTCTTATTTATTCTCTCTTCTCGTTCTGCCTGCCTGTTGGACTAAGGTCACAAACTTTAAAACCCTAGATTCCTTTTTATTTTGCACCATGTAGTGGTCAATACATCATCAAAGGGTAGATGGGATAGAGGAGTGGCCTTTAAAGTGCAAAGATATTAGTAATATTTTCATTTGGGCAACTATGTACTACCAATATTGTTAAGTTCATTCCACAAATTAGTTCCCATATCCTTCTAAGGCCAGAGTCGTCATCACATTGATGTTCTGCCTTACACAGACCATAAAAGTTAATATTATGGTTCTGTTCTGTATAAGGCAGAAATTTTGTTCAATCATAATGAATTTTAAACCCATTTATACTGTAATTTTTAAGAACCACTTCATTTTGTTTAGTATAGTTTTGAATGAAGGTGAAATTAGCTACTACATCCTTGAGTATAATGTCTGAAATAATTTAATGGAATAATAATAATATAATTAGGAAATAATGGAATACTATTCTACAGGACCTGAAATTAAAAGTCAATTTAACAAATTATACTCTTCGTATCAAATCAATAAATTTGTAAAAATTTGTATAATTTGTACAATAAATAATCATACAAACAACCTTGTGAGTTTGTATTGCTACATCAACTTTTTTATGTCTATTTTTTTCTGGTTTTGGACTTAATCTTAAGAATTGGTAGAGCTGAAGGTTGGACC
This sequence comes from Flexamia atlantica, assembly GCA_035578135.1. Lineage (NCBI taxonomy): Eukaryota > Metazoa > Arthropoda > Insecta > Hemiptera > Cicadellidae > Flexamia > Flexamia atlantica. Next base: position 23,929,461 of record JAQJVK010000005.1, read on the forward strand.
AATGGAATATCCAGACAAAATACAAGATATTTCATTCTGTAAATTCAAAGGCTGAAGAAACCTTGAATTCACATTCTATTATTTTGTATACAGATCAAACCTCAGTGATTCTCAAATTAACATGGCTGGTATAAAAAAATCAAGAAAAGAGTTTTCTATCCATTAAAGTAGTTGAGCACTATAAAATTTGATACTAAAATTAATATGTGTGCAACTATCACCAATTGACTTATCAAAACATTTTGACTCTTTTCCTCATAAAATATTAATAAAAAATAGCATTATGTTGGTTTCAACTTGTGCAAGTAAATGGTGAAAGGTCTCTAGTATCTTAAAAATTAACATGTTCGCTACTGACTTCAACTACACTTTTATGGCCACACAAATCACCACTACCATGCAAATTTGACTACCAGTGATAAATATATCACAGTTTACTGTACAAATTGACTTTATCGATTACTTTGTCTGAAAAAATTAGAGATGTTGATTTTGTTAGGAGAATGAACCACCTGAACAAGGTTGAAATCAAACTACCACAACTGTGGTTGCCGCATGCAATAGTATATTTCACAAAAGGGCCGAAAATTAGGTTTTGCAGGCTGGAGATCGTGTTCCAAATTCGAGTCAAAGTCGAGAATTTGAAGTGATCGAGAGCTGCAAAACCCTTTCAGCCGGGGTACAAACACTATTTTTCACTACACTACACAATGAAATATACCATACATAACATTAAAAATCTGATTTCTTAAGTGACACACTTGAAAAAAACTTTGAGGTTATGAGCGGCGATACAATTTCTTAAATTATCATGGTTTAAACAAACACAGCTATGAAAAGCATATGGTCACAACTATCCTCTCTTTGAAACCTATGGAATGTCGTATAGTTATGTGATGTACTCACATTGTTTTAAGCAAATAAACAAAATTTTTCGGCCCTCTGGGGAAAAGGAGCTGATTTCGGCCACCAAATGATGTTTGTAAAACAGGAGATTACGCCGTAGAGTGGTGAAAATTGATTTTACTCTGCCACTCTTTGTTGAGTGTAAGACTATTTTCCCTTCGCAGGCAGCAAGGACGAGCGGGCTGCGTTCTACCTGGCGGCGCAGGGGACTCACCGGGCCAAGCGCTTCCTCGACGTTCCAGACGCAGCCTCCTCTCCCGTCTCCTTCCAACTGCAGGAACTGGACAAAATAAACATTGGAGAGAACTTTGTGATTGCTGTTAATCTTAAGGTGGGAATGTGTACATATAATTATGATTATTATTATTTATAATAAACAACTTTTGTTTCTTGTTTTTAACTTTTTTTTCAAAAACAAATAGATCAAGTCAAGGACTGCTAGAATATTACCAAAATAAACAATTTAACAAATTCTTCAAACCAATTTATTATTTTGAGACTGATTGTCGGCCTGCAATTGTTGTTGCTACACCTAAAATTTATAAGTGCAGGTATAGCTAACAAAGATTAAAACCATATCATAAAATACTCGTAATTTTGCTGACCGATCCTAATCACTCAATTAATGTGAAAGGCTTAGTTATAAAACCAGAGGAAATATTTTTCTTGATATTTAAACTATTGGCAAAACTTCAGATTAACATTATTTTAAACAGTACGATAACTTTGTTTGTAGAATGACAGTGATGAGGTGCGAACAATCCAAGCTTCTCTGTCTGCCAGCAGCATGTACTACAATGGGGTCAAAGCAAATTTGATCAAGAAGGCATCGGGGGTGTTCACATTGCAGCCTAAATCAAGTAAATAAACAAGCTACAAGTTTCTAGGAGTCATTACTATTAGTTAGTCTAATTATTATAAGTCCTTATATGGTTTGATTTCACAACTACTACTTTAGGATAAACACGCTCTACCACGGCCAAGACCAGTACCACAACCAAGACCAAGGCAGTACGGATGTATAGATGATAGCACAACCTATTCCAACTGCTTCTGGTCGCAGACTGAACATTGGCAGTGCCGGGTGTCCCATAACAGCAAATGGTAGGCTGGCCACAACCAATCTGTGTGGCAAGAGCGTACAAGTGGTTATCTGTCTGTCTTTCATCTGACATATCTTAGTCTGACTAATACGCATTGCTCCCCGTCAACTGTTATCCGGACTGGTCATGGCTGTGGTCTTGATCTTGGCCGGGCTAGTTCACATTTACTCTTACAGAAAAGCTGGTATTAACATGTTTGCATGTTTTTCTACATTTTTTAAATGTAAACTTATATTAATGCTATAGTGTGATTGGCTTTCACTGTATTAGAGCATTGTAAAAAGTGTGTAAATAAATAAACCTTCATAATTTTCCCAAGTTTTAAACTGACTACGTTAAATACATTACTTAAAATGGCAACATACCCAGGTAGGTATTTTAAGCCAAGTATGAATGACAGATGAGTGAAAGATTAATGAGCCGCGATCTTGTAGTCTTGTTACTGACTAAGGCCGACTTGTTCTCATTCTCTGATTCTCAATAAACAGTAAAACTATTCCAGGGGCTAATATGTACAATGTGTGTCCCACTCCCAGGTGAGCTCCTGCGACTGACGGTGAAGGAAGACGAGTACCTGGACCAGCTGGTGGAGTACTGCATCATCAAGTTCTACACCATTGCCACAGTGCCAGGAGCTAACATGTACAATGTGTGTCCCAGGTGAGTTCCTGCGACTGACGGTGAAGGCAGACGAGTACCTGGACCAGCTGGTGGAGTACTGCATCATCAAGTTCTACACCATTGTCACAGTGCCAGGAGCTAACATGTACAATGTGTGTCCCAGGTGAGCTCCTGCGACTGAAAGTGAAGGCAGACGAGTACCTGGACAAGCTGGTGGAGTACTGCATCATCAAGTTCTACACCATTGTCACAGTGCCAGGAGCTAACATGTACAATGTGTGTCCCAGGTGAGCTCCTGCGTCTGACAGTGAAGGCAGACAAGTACCTGGACCAGCTGGTGGAGTACTGCATCATCAAGTTCTACACCATTGTCACAGTGCCAGGAGCTAAAATGTACAATGTGTGTCCCAGGTGAGCTCCTGCGACTGACTGTGAAGGCAGACGAGTACCTGGACAAGCTGGTAGAGTACTGCATCATCAATTTCTACACCATTGCCACAGTGCCAGGAGCTAACATGTACAATGTGTGTCCCAGGTGAGCTCCTGCGACTGACGGTGAAGGCAGACGAGTACCTGGACCAGCTGGTGGAGTACTGCATCATCAAGTTCTACACCATTGCCACAGTGCCAGGAGCTAACATTTACACTGTGTGTCCCAGGTGAGCTCCTGCGACTGACAGTGAAGGCAGACGAGTACCTGGACAAGCTGGTGGAGTACTGCATCATCAAGTTCTACACCATTGCCACAGTGCCAGGAGCTAACATGTACAATGTGTGTCCCAGGTGAGCTCCTGCGTCTGACAGTGAAGGCAGACGAGTACCTGGACCAGCTGGTGGAGTACTGCATCATCAAGTTCTACACCATTGTCACAGTGCCAGGAGCTAAAATGTACAATGTGTGTCCCAGGTGAGCTCCTGCGACTGACTGTGAAGGCAGACGAGTACCTGGACCAGCTGGTGGAGTACTGCATCATCAAGTTCTACACCATTGCCACAGTGCCAGGAGCTAACATTTACACTGTGTGTCCCAGGTGAGCTCCTGCGACTGACGGTGAAGGCAGACGAGTACCTGGACAAGCTGGTGGAGTACTGCATCATCAAGTTCTACACCATTGCCACAGTGCCAGGAGCTAACATTTACACTGTGTGTCCCAGGTGAGCTCCTGCGACTGACGGTGAAGGCAGACGAGTACCTGGACAAGCTGGTGGAGTACTGCATCATCAAGTTCTACACCATTGCCACAGTGCCAGGAGCTAACATGTACAATGTGTGTCCCAGGTGAGCTCCTACGACTGACGGTGAAGGCAGATGAGTACCTGGACAAGCTGGTAGAGTACTGCATCATCAAGTTCTACACCATTGCCACAGTGCCAGGAGCTAACATGTACAATGTGTGTCCCAGGTGAGCTCCTGCGACTGACGGTGAAGGCAGACGAGTACCTGGACAAGCTGGTGGAGTACTGCATCATCAAGTTCTACACCATCGCGACGGTGATGGAGACCAAGCAGACGTGGGCCGGGGAGGACGACTTCCAGGTCATCAAGCCGCCGCTGCAGATCATTGTGAGTATCATCAACCTGGTTGTTATCGTCACATTACATGAATTGAAATATTGCAGTGGATGGATTGTGAAATAGACTGAGACTTGTGGAATTATGTGCTTCCGTCAAATTCTGAGGAATGGAGTCATTGGTCCCAAAAAGTATTGCATACCCTACTGTATTTTACCATTTTTTTTTTACTGAAGATCCAAATCAGTGTCAGTGTATTATGGGCCTCAGATTTAACATTGAGATAGATGAAATTCTTACTTAGAATTTTTACTTAAACAGCTGATTGGAGCAAACAATGTTTATCGACAAAGCCATATAGGTTCTTAAACTCCAGCCATTGAAAAGCTGCAGAGCAGTGTTCGTTGACTAGTAATATTTAAATCTACTATGTAGCATAATTATCACAAGGGACAGACTGTGCCTTTAAAATCCAAATGCACACCATCAATTGCCCATGGTTTAATTTATATCCCCAAAAATTGATGGGCCAATACAGTTGTTATACAATACTCTATATTGTAAATGTGACGTGAAATAAATATCATAAGGAGACCCAAGCACAGCTTTAAATTTTTAAAAATATTTTACATCATACTACAGTCGACTCTCGCTAACTCGAAACTCCACGGGACCGCGATTTTTCTTCGTGTTACGTACAGTTCATCGTAGGCATAGTTCGAGTTATAGAGGTAAACCAAATAAAAATTTGTGATACAGAGATAAAGAAAAATGTAGTTTATTCCCTAGATCTCCGACAAATCTAAGCTTTTAACTTATTTTAATATTATACCTATATGAAAGATAAATACATATTTATGATATCAAATCAAAATCAAAATCTTTTATTGTAGTTAGACAATACAAATTGTATTACAAACGTCAGAACTAACATCGTAACATAAAACTAAATTTGTTTCCATACTTAATTATAATAAACATATAGGCTAATTACAGTTCAAACAGCTTTTCTTCGTTGTGAGTAATTCAGATTATAGCAAAAATTCATCCACCGAGTAACACGCACGCTCCAAAAGGTATTTCTTTAATATTACTTTGAATTTTGATTCGGAGTTCACTGATTTAATGTTTTCTGGTAGTTTATTTAATAATTTGGGTCCGATATTTTTTGGTAGCGTAGCGGCTAATTCTAATCTATGGGGAGTTTGTCTATGATGGTGCCTGTACCTAGTATTATAATTATGAATGTCCGCGCCTGTCAGTGCTGATGTTGATTTAAACTTGTAATATAGTAAAATTTCAAAAATATAAATTGAAGGTAATGTTAAAATTTCTAGAGATTTAAAAATATTCCGGCATGATGTTCTCCTGCAAACTCCAGCCATGATGCGCATGGCTCGTTTTTGTAATCTAAAGACGCGTAAAAAATTTGATTGGGACGTAGACCCCCATAGAATAATACCGTACCTTAATCTTGATTCTATTAATGAAAAATATATTAATCTCATGAGAAATAAATTTTGATATTTCGCAAATCTATTCAATAGAAACAATTGAGACGATAGCTTAGAACACAGCGCGCTAATGTGAGGTGTCCAAGAAAAAGATTCATCAAAAGTTACTCCCAAATATTTAACCTCCCTTACCAAAGGTAACTCGAAATCATTCATATATATGGTGGGAGTAAGTTCAAGATGGTTAAATTTTGAAAAGTTTACATAACTTGATTTGTCTGGATTTACATGTAAGTTATTGTAATTAAAATATTGATAAAGATTTGTTAATTTTAGAAAGCTGTCAATTTCAAGATCATCCAACGATTTATCTTCAAACAACAAGGCCACATCGTCAGCATACATAGTTATATTTAAATTTTTAAAAGTTTTTGCTATACTATTTGTGTATAAAATAAACAATATAGGCCCCAAAACTGAACCCTGTGGGATTCCAAAACTAACCTCTAAACTATTAGATTTAACATCACCATTAATTTTTACACTTTGAGTCCTATGTAGCAGATAGGACTTAATCCAGTCAAGAGACAAGCCTCGAACTCCAAGATTATAAAGTCTCTCAAAAAGCAGGCTGTGATCCAAGCAATCGAATGCTTTTTGAAAATCTAAAAACACCCCTACTGCTTTATTTTTCTCATTTAACGCGCTGATTACTTTTGTGACAAAGTCAACTGTAGCATCAGTGGTGCCTTTCCCTTTTACAAATCCGAATTGTTCTTTACACAAAAGATTATTTTGGAATAAAAAATTAAGAAGCCTTTTTGCGAAAACATGCTCGTATATCTTTGAAATAGTTGAAATATTTGCAATTGGTCGCCAATTTTCTGGTAGGTTAGGGTTTCCAGATTTGAAAATAGGGCAAATTATTGTTTGTTTTAAAACATTTGGAAATAAGCCCTCTGACAAAGAAGTATTTATCACATCTGCAAGAGGCTTACAAATGTAATCGGCACAGTGTCGGACAATTTTGTGAGATATACCATCATAACCAGAGGAATTTGAATTTTTTAAATTCATGATTATTTTATAAACTTCACGTGCATCCGTCGGGAACAGAGCAAGTGTATGAGGGCAGGTGATATCGATCTGATTTTGTAAGATGGGTTCAGTTATTAATTCATGTTTTTGTTTACCAATATTAGAGAAATATTTGTTGAATGACTCGGAACTTGGCATAGAAGTAGGTAAAGAGGTCTGCATCTTATTTCTGTCAGAGTCTATTATTTTCCAAGCCTCTTTTGCTAAATTATCTGTCTTAGTTAATTGTCTAGTTAGGTGAGCTGCTTTGGAAGCTTTTATAACTTTACGATAAATTCGTTTGTACTGCATATAATACCTATGAAACTCGATTGATCTATTAGTTTTCCTTTTAAAATCTAAATCTTTTAGCTTTTTTGATGAAATTATTATGCCTTTTGTTAACCATGGTTTTTTTGTTTTATGACTGTTTTTCTTTTTCTTTTTTAAGGGACAAGCCAATGAAAAATTATAAATAAAAATATTCAAAAAGATTTGAAGTTTTTGTTGCGCATCCGTCACTTCTCTCAATGACTCCCAGCTCTCCTTTGAGAGTAACAAGCTTAAATTTTTCAAATTATCAACGCAAGTGTCATGAAAAGTTTCTGTTGCAGTTGTGAGAGTCAGTTCTTGTACACAATTATTTTCACTAGGAAGTGTTAGTGTGCCTACTTGAGCATAGTGATCTGTCAGTCCAGTGCCAACCACCTCCACCTGCAACACCTCCCGCCCGACGTTGGATAGCACGTGATCTAAAAGTTTGGATGACGTAGGTGTTACTCTGGTAGCGGACATTACGAATTGCGAAAGATTAAATTCATTCATTAAATCCTTTAACCTATTAGTTTTAGAATCTTGTGCACACCAGTCTATATTTAAGTCGCCTACAACTAAACATTTTTTTTCTTTTGATAGGTGTTTTGAAAGTAGTTCATACAATATTTTAAAGAAATTATCAACATTAATGTTTTGATTGTGCGGTGGGCGATACACACCAAAGACTGTTATTTTGGCATCATTGTTGACAATTAATTCAATCCCTGCTGACTCAAAAATCATTTCCTTATTATGACTACTAATATTTACAACATTTACATTAACTTGACGTTTTACCAAAATAGCTAGCCCACCACTACTTTTGTGGTCTATTCTTGAGAAATCACTCACAACGTTATAGTCACCGAAATTTATACAATGCAATTCCTCTTTTCTTAAACCATGTTCGCATATAATAACCACCTGGGGCTGTTCTGTTTGCAGAAACACATTAAATAAATCAATTTTGTCCCTTAAGTATTGTATATTAATATGGATTACTTTAAGTTTATTGCACAACACAGTTTCTTTTATTTTGTGGTTTTTAACAAAATAAGAATTCCCCCCAGTTTCAGCAGAAATATTTCCTTTGTCATGGGCCTTTAGTTTAAATTCTTGCAATTTATTTTTTCTAAAATTAGACTAGTTAATTTATGTTTTCCCCAACTATTAAAATGCAGGCCATGACGAGTGTAACTTCCTTGATATAGATTTGAAAGAGAAACTACCTTAACATGGTCATACTTTAGTGCTTCAAATACTAGTTCAATGTTTAATCTTCTTATTTGGCAATTAAGTTCGGGACTGTCGTATCTTAAGGGAATAGTGCACAAAATCACATTGGTATTCTTAGTTTTGCTTGCAATTTCTTTTACTCTAGATTTGACATCAAATTCCGTGGCCATGCTTACATTGTTACATCCTCCCAAGACTATAAGATGATCGCTGCTGCCAAGTCTCAAAGCCTCACTGTCTAGGTCACTTATCACATTTTCCAGGGGTGCATTTGGCCTTACTACACTGAACACCACACTTTCTTCCCCCAACCTGGTTTGTAACAAGTGACACAGACCATGGCCATGACTGTCAGAGAGCAATGTTACTTTACGTTTTACTGACTTTTCTTTCAAGTGACTCATTGTTTTGTACTTTGTAATGATTTCATAAATACCGTTAATAGAAAACCTTTGCGCATAGCAGCGATCATCCTGTACAGGTAAGTTACTTCTAATCCTAGAGGTTATCACTTTGATGAAATGCAGCACATATGCCCCACACTCCACACTTTGCTTTTGCCTACAACACCGCAACTGCACTACACTCACGCCGGGGTCTCCGCTGAGGTGCGCTGCCAGCCGCTCCGCATGCTTGCCGTTGAGTGGCTCCAGGCTGTCGAGATGGTAGTATGTGTTGGTGTTCCTCGCATACATCAGTAGGGACCAGTGTCCGCCGCCCTCTCTGCTGTCGTCCTTGCGGTTGTTTACAGGAGCCAGGACATATTCATACGTATCTAGAGCGAGATCTTCAAACAGTTTTGTCAGTTTTGTCAGTTGCTCAGTATTTTCAGTGGACTTAATGAGTTGACTTACAGACGGTTCCAACACAATAGTATTCTCAGGGATATCCACTTTCTCCAAGTAAAGTTTCATATCTTCGTCAGGAAGAAGGTACCAGTTTGCTGTATTTTGAAAGTTTTTGATTTTTGACCTTAATTGTTTTATGAACTCATGATGTGGAAGTCCATGCCTGAGAATCCGTCTTGCCTTTTGGTCCTTAGAGACGATAATAACCCTAGCTCCAGTGATATCATGAAACTGGTTAATCTTAGCGGCAAAGTGTTCAATCTCTATAAGGTCACGGACGCAACCCATTGGGGAGCATATTAGAGTACTGAACCCCTTATTCTTAAAATCTGCAGTGAAGTCATCGAAAGCCACGTCGTAGTCCTCCAAAGTTGGTTTTCCGTCATAATTGGGCTTGGTGATTAAGCTATATACTGCCGCTCCGTCCGCAGTTTTCTGGTAGGCCAAAGATTTAGTCAAGCAGTCACCTAACTGAGGTTTATCAAACCGCTTTTTGAATATCACTGCGACTCCAGCTGTCATTTGTCTGCGGTGGTGAAAGTCTCCTGAAATGCAATGCGCAAATGCAATGGAAGAGTCGTTTTTCAGTTCGTCAATTACGTCACCCATATCCGCCTCCAAAACATGGATACCGTCGAGATTGCTAAAAACGAAAGTTTCAGTTTGCGTTGAGATGCTCGCAACTTGTTTGGTTTCAGGTTTTAAGTTTATTTCTGTCAGTGATAATGATCTGTCATCACTTACTACAATCACATCGGAGCAGTTATTGTTTAAAATACTTCTATCAACCTCAGGAGTTGGTGTAGACGTGGACAATTGTGGACTATTTTGCGCCTCTGATGTTTGTTGTATTATTTTGTTTTTCAGTTCATCAATTGTGTTTTCAAGTTCAGCAATTTTTTGTCTTAATTCTTGGTTTTCTTGGACTAACTGAACCGGCTGTTGCGAATATGGAGTTATTCCGGATGTCAGGAGTCCAGTGAGCTGCGAAATTTCAGGTTCTATTGGAGACAACACCGGAGTAGCAGTAGCGTTTAAATCCTTTGAGAAGAGGGAGGGTGTCAGTGATGTTGGCGTTGAGGGCTCCGAAGCAGATGGTGAGGAAGGTGTGTCAGAGTCGGGTGGGTCATGGTTATGGGAAGATGGCTTATTCCTTATAACTGTTGTATTATGGTTTGTTCTGAGCATTGCTGAGCAGTTTCGGTTTGTACATCGCCAGCTGATTTCCCCCGTTACTAAAGTCTTATCCTTTCTATATCTAAAATTATTGACCAGTATGCCGTCCTTACCCTTAACTGTTTTGATCGGTATTATTTTCATGTTCTATGTTTAGTTAGCATAATTACTTGCTAAGTTTTATTGCAGTAAAACTATTTAAATAATCTAATAGATATAAGCTTGCTTATTTATACTTATATAGTTCTTACATAAGCTGCGTTTTGTATTCAGCGAATGGGAAATTAGCGTTAGGTATAGTAATTATCTCGCCCCTTCAAAACAAGAATACCATTCAATGTCCTGTGTATCAAGATCGCATTGCAAGAAATGAAGGCGTTGCCTACAGCAGGGAAGCTTTGCGCTTATCAGTCAATTCCTTATTTCACGGATAGATAGCGCAGGCGTATACTCCGGCTGCACTCAGAGCGGCGGTCACTTGCCGATTTCCCTGCGTTTCCCGCATGTACCCACTCGTGGCAACACTAGATGCGTGGAAGAGTTGCGCAAAGGAGTGGTCAGTTTATATTATCAACCGCTGCTGTTTCTTGCGTGGGACAGTGCACGTTTTAATCCCTTGATTACATAACCTTAAAGCAGCGACACTATTTGTTGGTTTTACTTTTGTTTTCTATATACGTATAAGCGTAAACTAAACTCACGAGGAACAGTCAATGATTTTCATTCAAAATAGATACGTGCACTAGCCGCCCCTAACAAAAGAACATTTAAATTTCAACTAAACACAGAGCTAATTAAATCCCCCTATTGTCACTTACGGCCAGGTTGGCCAACCCTGGCCAAATGGAAAATTAGTTCGTGTTTTGTATAGTAATTTCTTCGTGTTAGACAGGTTTTTCCAAGGGGATTCAAAATAATTCGTGATATCGAGGATTTTGTGATGTCAAGGTTCGTGTTAGCGAGAGTCGACTGTACACTGAAACATCTGTTTTCTGTGCCTTTCTCTTGCCTGGAAAGGTACTCTTTGCCCATAACTGCACAGTAAATTTACCGTGTAGTGCACTATATTTACCATGCACGGAACTATATAAGGAACTATATTTCCGTTATATGGAAATAACGGAACTAAACAATCAAAACAATCAGTTTATTGAAGTAAACCAATATTTAATGCATGTTTATTGGTTACTTCAGAGGAATGTAGTGGCAGCTCTATTGGCAGTAGCAAATGTTTGTTTGTTTATATAATAACCTGTAAAACACGAAAACAGATAATATCATATTAATTCTGATTGAAAATTCCGTAATCTTCCTCTGCTTAAAGATGTAAAAACAATTAATTACAGTATCGATCATAATTTTTATTAAAACAATTATTACCTTCACTTGCCTGCTTTTCAATTTACACCTGGTTTTTTATAATTGTTGATAGCTGGAATACTAAACCTGGCAGCGATGTCTTTATTCTTTACCGCCCCGATGTTCACCAACTTTATTATTTCTAACTTTTCACCAACAGTCAGTGCTTTGGGTTGTCTTTTCGCACTCATTCTCGAATATTTCATGCACAAACAGTCGTCACACACACGAAAAGTCCCGCACAAGGTAAACGTACTCCAGACTGCAGACAGTCTAAAGGCGCTTGACCCCAGATAAGATTCACCGACAGGTTGCATCCTGAACACCGGGATTTTGTATTACAGAGGTCCATTCTGAAAATTTTGTGGTATGGAGGTAAACTTCGAGTTATGGAGGTAAAGCGCGAATAGAATTCGTCTTATCTACTGAACTTCGTGTTATAGAGGTAATTTTTGAGTCCCTTCGAGTTATAGAGGTAAAATCAGTGGTGTAGTGCTAAAATTAGCCGTGCCGGAGCGGTAATCGGGAGCCCGGTGGGTCTCGGATCTCTAAATTGCCAAAACTCTGATAAAGAATCGGTTTTAATAAACCAAATGTAAAACTGTAAGATTAGACTACACACAACGCGGACGCGACAGCGATCCGGTACTCGACGACGTCACGGCGATGGCGAGATTCGTTTGCCCGTATCGCGTCGGCATTGTGTGACGGACGACAAGACATTTACCACAACGTGAAGACGATAGTCAACCGAAACTTCATGTCGATTTGTTTGCATTGACGGGGCGAGTCTTTACTTTAACCCTGCGAGCAATTTCGAGTTAAAATACTGCGAAGCGACATTAAGTTTTTAGACAAGGAGAGTTTTCCTAAACGGCGTCAAACGAATTACGCTGGATGCATTAACTTCAACAAAATCGGTTTAGAGTGTCCAAAGTCGACAACAAAAGGCAAACGTCACAGCCATGGACAACGTGGCTACGAATCCGATGGAAAGCATTTGACGTTTGACGCTATCTATAGGCAAACCGGCCTTTACCACGATGGGCGCGATGCGACGAATAGTTTGCGTTTACCGCGACATGAGAACGATTTAATTCACCATGATGTGACGAAATTTTACCATAGAGAAAAGAACCAAGTTCATAAGATGACACTTTTCAATCCTCATTTTCAGGCTGCGCCGGACGAAGCCGCGGCGGAGCGCCGCTCAGGCTCCGAAAGCCTTGGCGGAGCGCCGCTCCGGCCCCACTACACCACTGGGTAAAATATATCCGGAAAATTAGTTCGTGTTTTGTATAGTAATTTCTTCGTGTTAGACAGGTTTTTCCAAGGGGATTCAAAATAATTCGTGATATCGAGGATTTTGTGATGTCAAGGTTCGTGTTAGCGAGAGTCGACTGTACACTGAAACATCTGTTTTCTGTGCCTTTCTCTTGCCTGGAAAGGTACTCTTTGCCCATAACTGCACAGTAAATTTACCGTGTAGTGCACTATATTTACCATGCACGGAACTATATAAGGAACTATATTTCCGTTATATGGAAATAACGGAACTAAATAATCAAAACAATCAGTTTATTGAAGTAAACCAATATTTAATGCATGTTTATTGGTTACTTCAGAGGAATGTAGTGGCAGCTCTATTGGCAGTAGCAAATGTTTGTTTGTTTATATAATAATCTGTAAAACACGAAAACAGATAATATCATATTAATTCTGATTGAAAATTCCGTAATCTTCCTCTGCTTAAAGATGTAAAAACAATTAATTACAGTATCGATCATAATTTTTATTAAAACAATTATTACCTTCACTTGCCTGCTTTTCAATTTACACCTGGTTTTTTATAATTGTTGATAGCTGGAATACTAAACCTGGCAGCGATGTCTTTATTCTTTACCGCCCCGATGTTCACCAACTTTATTATTTCTAACTTTTCACCAACAGTCAGTGCTTTGGGTTGTCTTTTCGCACTCATTCTCGAATATTTCATGCACAAACAGTCGTCACACACACGAAAAGTCCCGCACAAGGTAAACGTACTCCAGACTGCAGACAGTCTAAAGGCGCTTGACCCCAGATAAGATTCACCGACAGGTTGCATCCTGAACACCGGGATTTTGTATTACAGAGGTCCATTCTGAAAATTTTGTGGTATGGAGGTAAACTTCGAGTTATGGAGGTAAAGCGCGAATAGAATTCGTCTTATCTACTGAACTTCGTGTTATAGAGGTAATTTTTGAGTCCCTTCGAGTTATAGAGGTAAAATCAGTGGTGTAGTGCTAAAATTAGCCGTGCCGGAGCGGTAATCGGGAGCCCGGTGGGTCTCGGATCTCTAAATTGCCAAAACTCTGATAAAGAATCGGTTTTAATAAACCAAATGTAAAACTGTAAGATTAGACTACACACAACGCGGACGCGACAGCGATCCGGTACTCGACGACGTCACGGCGATGGCGAGATTCGTTTGCCCGTATCGCGTCGGCATTGTGTGACGGACGACAAGACATTTACCACAACGTGAAGACGATAGTCAACCGAAACTTCATGTCGATTTGTTTGCATTGACGGGGCGAGTCTTTACTTTAACCCTGCGAGCAATTTCGAGTTAAAATACTGCGAAGCGACATTAAGTTTTTAGACAAGGAGAGTTTTCCTAAACGGCGTCAAACGAATTACGCTGGATGCATTAACTTCAACAAAATCGGTTTAGAGTGTCCAAAGTCGACAACAAAAGGCAAACGTCACAGCCATGGACAACGTGGCTACGAATCCGATGGAAAGCATTTGACGTTTGACGCTATCTATAGGCAAACCGGCCTTTACCACGATGGGCGCGATGCGACGAATAGTTTGCGTTTACCGCGACATGAGAACGATTTAATTCACCATGATGTGACGAAATTTTACCATAGAGAAAAGAACCAAGTTCATAAGATGACACTTTTCAATCCTCATTTTCAGGCTGCGCCGGACGAAGCCGCGGCGGAGCGCCGCTCAGGCTCCGAAAGCCTTGGCGGAGCGCCGCTCCGGCCCCACTACACCACTGGGTAAAATATATCCGGAAAATTAGTTCGTGTTTTGTATAGTAATTTCTTCGTGTTAGACAGGTTTTTCCAAGGGGATTCAAAATAATTCGTGATATCGAGGATTTTGTGATGTCAAGGTTCGTGTTAGCGAGAGTCGACTGTACACTGAAACATCTGTTTTCTGTGCCTTTCTCTTGCCTGGAAAGGTACTCTTTGCCCATAACTGCACAGTAAATTTACCGTGTAGTGCACTATATTTACCATGCACGGAACTATATAAGGAACTATATTTCCGTTATATGGAAATAACGGAACTAAACAATCAAAACAATCAGTTTATTGAAGTAAACCAATATTTAATGCATGTTTATTGGTTACTTCAGAGGAATGTAGTGGCAGCTCTATTGGCAGTAGCAAATGTTTGTTTGTTTACTATAGGCTAGGTTTGAAGAATTGGGACGTAATAGTTTATGCAAGGAATACCTTCAAATTAAAAAATATGTTTTTCTTAGTAGTATGACGTAAGGTATCGTACGTCACATGCCTGGGCTAGTAACATAATATACTATTTCAATGCCCAAATTTTAGGATTACTACACCTTTTTCTAATTTGAATTTACTTTTGTATGAATAGGTCAATTCGGAGCTTTCAATGGGACTTCCTTCAAGAATAGTATTTCAATTTAAAAACCCTTTGAAAAAGCGACTGACAAACTGCAAATTCTCTTATGAAGGTCCAGGATTGTGCAAAGCTCAGAAGGTTCCATACAGGTGAGTTGAACTGTTGGTATGGTACATAATACATAGCACTAGTTTCAGTAATCAGTGTTAAGGAATTTCCAAATGCCAAACATAAACTGTTAAGTTATAACATTTGTTTTTATAATTGCATCTCTATTTTCTGATAGATAACATCAGTTATATCTAGAATAAGTTTTTGCCTAGTATATGCAAGAAAAAAAATTAATTTCTGTGATTTAGATAACAGCTTCTGTACAGCTAAAGACCTAGAGCAGGGGTAACTAGAGAGCCCCACACCACAATGTATACACCATGAAGCTACCTGTTGAATCTGGTGTACCGCAGGGTTTGGTACTTGATCCAACTTTATTCTTTGTCATGATCAAGCAATGACCTTTATGATCTTGGAACAACCCTAATGTTCCCAGATTACACCTTTTTTCGATCGGCTAGCGATGACCTTGAACAAGTTTTGCGTACATCTACACAGCGTCTTGAGGCCGCAATTGCATGGTTTCAAGCACACTGCACCTCCAGTCTTTTAAGAAACCAGCTGGAATATCAGGACCTTGCGAAATTGCTCTGGTTTATGTGGATAGCAGGTTGGGCTGGGCAAAACAAATTGACTGAAAGGTTGTCTTGGCTCTGTATCCTCCTTCTCAAACTGAGGAACTGTGTGACTGATTCATTTTTTGACTTCCCATCAGTTTTCTTAATGTCAAGAATCATATTGTCTGCTATTGTGGGGGCACTTGTCGAGTTGTTTGTTCCAACATCATTAAGTCCCGTGACCAGCTGGTTCTTCCAAGGATGCACCTTGCCAGGTCTCGGAACAACTATAGTTTGTTGCCCATCACCCTTTTGAATAAATTACCTCCCAATATTGTACAGTTGGATCTGGACTCTTTTGAAAAAGACCTTTCACCATTCCTCAACAAAAGGGTACAAAATAGTATGAATTAATTTCTTGAAGATGATCTCTCGATGTTGTAGTCAGCCGGAAGTTTTAAGTTTCTGTTTCAAATTTATGTTTTTTTTAATTAAGGTTTTTATGCTACCTATCCCATATCATGGGCAAAAGTAGGAGAAGGAGGTGTTCAGGAATTCGAATATTCAGAGCCTCTCCCCCCCCCTCCCCAACCAGTCAAAGATGACTTAGAGTCTTATAAAAAAAAACAAAGAATTCAAAAAAGGGTTTGGAATCACAGGGCACATGAATTCAGAAAGGGCCCATGAATAATCTAGCTGAGGGTTCCTTCATCAGGTGGCCATCATCTGTTCAATTTTTTACAATTTGACAGAATATTTAAGTGGTGAATTGAGGTCCTGATCTAAAAATGTTGAAGCCTTAGCTCGAAACCTTGAGCTTTTCTCGATATCTTAACTGTGCAACCATATTTTGTCAGTGGTTAATTGTATCTTGTATTTTTACATTTTCTAAAACCTTATAAGTGATGGCAGTGTTGAATTTTGACTACTACATTTTGAATTTTTAGAATTACTTCCTGCGATCGTTTCTGCTAGCCTTTGAAAACCAGCTCGCTTGGCAGCCCCTGCTGTGGCATGAGCCACTCCCAAACTTGAACTTGTAGACATGTAAGATACAACTTAATTCGTGCCAATCTTCTTGCTTTAATCTATTTTTTGGTTTAATTAACAGGGACATTGGAGCCGAGGCAGAGGCCAGACTAGAGATCATCTTCACACCTTGAGCTTTTCTCGATATCTTAACTGTGCAATCATATTTTGTCAGTAGTTAATTGTATCTTGTATTTGTACATTTTCTACAACCTTATAAGTGATGGCAGTGTTGATTTTTGACTACTACATTTTGAATTTTTAGAATTACTTCCTGCGATCGTTTCTGCTAGACTTTGAAAACCAGCTCGCCTGGCAGCCCCTGCTGCGGCATGAGCCACTCCCAAACTTGAACTTGTAGACATTTAAGATACAACTTAATTCGTGCCAATCTTCATGCTTTAATCTATTTTTTGGTTTAATTAACAGGGACATTGGAGCCGAGGCAGAGGCCAGACTAGAGATCATTTTCACACCAATGTTTCCCGGCCCGCACAAACTAGTTGCAACTTTCGACTCTACAGAACTGAAAGATATCACTGGTTCAGTTCATGTCGATGTACTAGAAGAGTAATGATAAAATCACAGAAAGCCAAAAAATATCTTAAATTTGGTTTAAATTCCAATTTAATTAATATACTTAAGTCGATACTGAATTATGATGTATAACGTTAAGGATAATGTTGATTGTAGAATTTGTTCTGACTCTGTGTTAGGCATACGCATATGACTTCTAGCCCTGCATGGTGCAAATTTAGAAAAGTAGTATTTTTCATGTAATTTACATGGCCTGTTTACTATATAGGCTTTCGTGCTTTTTATTTTCAGTACTTTTGTATGCAAGTGACACATTTAAGGGATTTGTTGGAGAGCATTTAATTTTAACGTATTTGTTTGGTCTGAGAATTTGTGGTGAGTTTGTAAGGGTTTTTGGAGGTCTAACGTGTACTATACCAAAATTAGACAAATTTATTTTTTGCTTAATGGGTATTGCTTCTTCAATTTACCTGGAATATACTTTATCCTTTTTACTGGTAAAGTGACAAATACATATTTGTGTCATTTGTGCAAATGCTTGAATTTAATGATATTTTAAGTATTTTTAGTTACAAATAATTGGGAGTAAGAAGTAAGTAATTATTTTTAAATGTTTTAATATTTTTTATCATACGTTATGTTGTTCTGTAAATGTTTTTGAATTCCGCTCAGAGTATACAAACTGCCTTGAAAAACATAAACTCATAACACTAGGTATTGATTTAAAACAGAGTCGTCAGTTGTGACAAAGTAATTTTGTATCTAAAATATAATAATATTGAAATAAATTGTGATTTTGTTCAGATATGATTTCCAGTAACCATTATAATGCAATTGTTGGCAAAAACAAAACCTTGATATCACAACCCTCAGTAAGAAGAGCCCCTCTATAAGAAGAATGTTTTCCTAATCCTCTGAGGGTCGTCTCATCAAGGTTCCACTGAATACACTAGCTGGTAACACCGGCTTTGTTTGGGGGATTAATTTCTTATTGTTGGATTTGTAAGTGCTGAATTCTGTTGGTAACCATTTCAATCTATGTCCACTTGTTTTTATCAACAAATCAACCCTAAAGCATCCCCAAAAATTAATACATGGGTCTGTTAAAATGGTCCTCTGTTTTTGGCGAAGCCCTAAAGTAAATCAAAGCACAACTACCACAATGCACATCATGGGATTCCAAGCATTAATTTTTCTTCAAGAAGAAGGGTGTAAGACATTTAGTTTTGGCTGCAGTAACAAATATTTTACTGACTCACAGCTCCCTTGGGGTGTATATTTACGGATTACATCCAAATACAGAACGCAGCTGTTTTAAATTGTTAAAACCATGAAATAAAAGTCATCATAATCTTGTCAAAAGTACTGGAAAAAAGGAAAAATAAGCCATAATTTTAGTAAATCAAATTTTAATAAATAAGTCTTCATTGATATAAAACTGTGAGCATTTAACAACAAGGTTATAAATTAAATTAAGTAAAGCCTATAAAACATACTTAGTTCTCAACAGTGATTGATGGTTCAAAAACAAAGAAGTCAGTCTGTGACTAAATGATGTTCAAACAACCCTGATTCATGTACCATGAACTTAAAAAAAATTAAAAAATTGTATAAACAAAAATAAAGAATATAAATTTATAAACAATAAACCATTTGTCAAGAAAGCAGGCACCCTCTTAACCAGACACGTAGAGATTTGGACACATAATTATTTGAAGGGATGGATCAAATAAGAGATGGTCTTTTTTAAAGTTACTGGCTTTTAGGGAAAGCGGCCCATCGAATATGTTTGCTTGCACGTCTTATTGTTAGTTTGAACCAACGTTTTTAGAAAAGAGCTCCCTTCCAATTCACCTGACTACTTAACAAATTTTTTTGGTTGTGTTCCCTGGGCACACAAAAACATGGGCTCGTCTGTTCCAATGAATGAAGAAAAGAAGTGCAACCTCAACACAGAATAATTTGAATTTTACAAGTTTGGTGCTGCCGCTACTTGGCAGCAAAAGTGTCCCTCCTGTCACTGCAGTCAGTGCAAAATTGACATACTTAAGCCATGCGGCTTCCTAGAATAGAAGGGAAAGCTAGGTGGCGCAGGGGTAATGTGTTCACTTCTTAAAACAAAGGCTCCCAGTTCAATCCTGAATATGATCCTTAAAAAAATGTTGCGAAGATTTGAATCTAGACCCAGCTGCTATTGATTACTAAGCTATTAATTCATTAATAATTCTGATAAAAGTAATCATCTATTCTTTGTCAGTTACAAGGCAGTCATCTCTCTCATACCAAACGCTCATCCTTAATTTATCCAGTTCAGGTATTCTACTCTTCACTTTTTAGCACAGCTAAGAGTTCTGGTAAAGAGAATGGCAACTGTCAATATTATTTAAACACAACAATCCTTTCAAATGTTGATTATGAAATCAGTCAACATATTATGCTTTTCATGTCAAAATCTTTTTAGGATTCTACCGTAGAGCGCCGATTATCCGAACTAATTGGGGACAAGGGGTGTTCGGATAACTGAATATTTGGATAATTGAACATGAAAAGACAACATTTAAAAATTATATTTGTAACTTAATTCTTACTAGTAAAAAGGCTAAAAAATCATCAAACAAAAATTATTCACATAATTTTATTATGAAATCGATCAGAATACATGGGTATAAATTTTTAAGGAACAATTTATCATACATAGATACAGTACACTGTATACTTTTTATTTGGAGAAAAAAGTCAAAAATTTGTTTTTGTTTCAGCCCTGACACGCGAATTTGGCGCGCGAATTTGAATTGCTTGAGAATCATGTTAAAAATATGAATTAATACGGCGTTCAGTTAACCGACGGTTCGGATGACAGACGTTCGGATAATCGGCGCTCTACTGTATGAGCCTTTTTAAGGATATTTTTTTAGCGGTGCAATGTTAAAACTGAAATAAAACAATGAAAATTAACTTGTGTTATAATTTTCATACATTCATTTCTACAATAGTGTTAAGCCATTAATGTTTAACAATGATTTTAAGCAGATGAGCACCACAGCATGCTTGTAGGAAATGCACCTTAGAAGTTTTTTGACATATTTTCCAATAGCTGGGACATATTTCTATTTGTTTTCAGCCGTGTGGCATGTTGTGGCATTTTTCTTGAGCCTAATCTTTTCTAAATTTACATCATTTTGTTTAATTGAAGTACAAAAATGTCTCTTTATTATTGCTTGATATCATTCTCCGTTTACCATAACAACCTGGGCACTATAATTTTAGAAGGAAATAAGGCCCAATGACATTACCTATTAAAATGGCACACCAAATAAGGACCCCACACCGTGCTGGCAAACTATTTTCTGTGGAACTCCATGGCATTATAGCTAAACAAACCCCACCTCCAGAGCTGTAAGAAAGGTCTTGAGTAGTTTTTGAAAACTGACTTCTATAATGTGCTTCCTAAAAGGACACCATGGTGCCCAAATCCCCAAAATATTTGTATACACTAATGGAAGACAAAATGGTTCAAATATATACCATAACACAAGTTCTTTTTAGTTTCATTTTAACACGTTTGGAGCAGCACATTTTTCCATGAACCTCACAGCCATCCTGATGAAACCGCAACACCTATTGCAGCAGCTTCCCCCCACACCTATTGCCCAATGAAAACCCGCATGGTCAAATCAGTGGGCGATAGGATTTTCGGGCCCCTGTGCAATTTTTAACCCCGGCCCTGACCTGGCGACCTTTTTTATAGTTCTCTGTGCTTTTGCACCCCCTTTTCAGCCGTTCCAGGCCCTTTTTTGGTGTTTCCAGGCCCCCTATGAGCGCAGGCCTATGCATTTGCCCCCCTGCCCCCCCCCTTGTCGCCGGCCCTGAGTATGGTCACAGAATACAATATACTATTAAGCAATGCTGTGTTAAGTTTCAGATTTTTAGCTCAGATCGTGAGATAAAAATAAATCATATTGAATCGCATTACGGCTTGGGAGCCACTGGGATGGCATTAGGGTTCTGTGTGGAAGCGATCACTCCCATGCCGCCATGAACATGTTAAAAATCATAACTCTAGACAAAAGTATGATTACTTTTCTCTGTAATTTAAAAATATCTTGAATGTGGCCATGCTCAAGTTCAAAAACCAGAAAAATGTACCTAGTACATAAAATTCAGGTCAAAGCAATTAATTTTACTTGTCAAAATGGTTTTAATGAAATATAAAACCACACCCAAAAATCAATTTTATCAACTTTACATACAGGCCAAGTTATAGTCAGAAGAGACTTTTTATTGCTCATTTCAGGCAAGTCATCAAAACAGTAACTACTTGAAATAAGTAATGACTGTACAATAAAGCAGGTTGTTGACTAAGTTTAAAACTTCTATCTTTAAAATTTCTTAAATACCAGAATTTTATGACTGATACATAACAGTTTGTTTAATCTTTGGAAGTGTTATATTTTTTTAAGATTCTAGAAAGATATTTCTCTTATAAATGTAATCATTTTGATATCTCTGTCAATCATTATACCAGTCTAAAAACAATAATGTCAAAGACATCACCAAAAGGAAAAAGAGTACATAAAACCGCAGACTCGCATTGCTTTGAATGGCTTGCCGGATCTGTGTATTGGCATCTCTCAGGTTTTCTGTGGTGCCAACAACAGTGCCAAATATCCTCTCTATGTCTTTATCTTGCTCTAGCACCTTTTCAGTGAAAACTTCTTGAAGCTCAGCAATTTTCACAACTTTGGTTTCTATTTGCCTAACCTGCAACAAATCAACACAGGGTCAGGGCTATTTCTCCTAACAGGCCCGGGCTCAGGGGCGCAAGCTACCTGGGGGCACACTTCCAAGCTAAAATTAAAATTAAAAAACTGAGGCATTTAGTTTTTTATGCTTATACCCACTGCAGGGAAAGGGCGCCGCCAAAACTAACAGCTTAACGCCCGTGGAGCCCTTTTAAATGGTGGCAAACGTGAGATTTGATGGAGTTTACCGGTGCCCAGGGAGCCTTTTAAAGTTGTCCCACTAACAACATGTATATTTTGGTGACGTTTGGCGGCACTCGTGGAACCTTTTCAAGAGTTCTGTAACAGAAGGGAGAGTTACCTGCTGGCCAAACAAATTAAAGCCCTCCACCCGCTACAGGGACATAGTTCCAACAAATAAGAGACGTTTGCTGACAATGAAATAAGGTTATTCTCAGTTAAAACAAAATACTCACTACAAATTAAACAAATTAAACAAATTAACAAGAAGTCACGACTTTGATACAACACAAAACATCAGACTTTCTTTTATAAATAAGAGACAAGTTAAAGATTCTAAAAATATTAAACTCAATTAAAGATGACTCAAAGGACGAGCAGCCTGGAACTTGCATGGAAACTACCCTTTTAATTTAGAAAGAACCAAAAAACTAAGTTACTCACATGGGCCTTAGGCCTGACGGCCATGAGCCCTGAGGCCTCTCGGTCCTACAACACACACTCCAGCACTCCCTCCTAAGTAAATGACCCCAACCTCTTGTTAGCTGACCTACTTAAGGGGGCGGTCTACCTCGACAGAAAAATCTGCGTCACAGAGCGAAATAACATTGTAAAGATAGGGCTAAAGCGCGCTGAAGTAAGCTTGCAGACGTTTCGTATCTGCACGACAAAAGCTTTATTTTTTAAGATTTAATAAAAATGAGAGTGGGTTCAACTTCTTCAGAATATTTTATATGTCTCTACATTTTTGATTTTTCTATAAAGCGTTTCTGTCATTAGTTATAAGACTGCAAAATCTAACAAAAAACTACCTTTTTTTGAAAGATTTACATAATTCCTGTAAATAAACTTGGATAACATCAAAAATTCTAAAATTATAGCGACCTACAAAAACATATCCTTTTTAAAATGACACCAAAATATTGGAAATCAAATGAAAATCCAGCTATCAATGAATAAGATACAAAACCCTGTTTTAGCGCTCGGAACTTGAGGTAGACCGTCCCCTTAAAGCCAGAGCTCTCAGTCAGCCAGCATAACAAGAGTTTGTTTGATAACAATTCAAGTCTACTCACACAACAAGCTCAAATATTTCCTTTTAATAAAGGTTGATACCCCCTATCGTCACAGTTCAAATGGAAAAATATGTTTTGGCAGAATTTGCCCGTGCTAGGAAAGCCTTTTAAAATTGCTCAAAAAGGAAAATGTGTGTTTTGGTGGCATTTGCTGGCAATCGAGTAACTTTTCAAATCGTTCAGGGTGCAAACCAGGTGTTTCTTCGGCGTTTACTACGGATCATGTATTTGGATCATTTCAAAATGTTCAAAGTGCAGTAAGTGTGTTTAAGTGGCAGATTGTCAGCGCCCAGGAGTCTTTAAAAGTTATAAAAAAAATTGAGTTTACCTATTTATTTTTCTGACATGTGACATAACATTATTCTTTAATTAGGAAGGATTTATGACAACCCCCCTCAAAACCTAAGAGCGCAAAAATATACTAGGCCTACGGGTGCCCAAATGTTAATGCCAGCCCTGCACAAGATACAGTTTTTCAACATTTTGCCCCATAATGTATTGCTTTGTTCAACACATATTTTCATTGGCACCTTGAGTGTGAAGTCCACCAATTTACAATTTTTTTTTAATACTCCCATTGCAGGAGACCTGCAGACTGAACAGCTCTAACATTAGTTTTGTTGTTTTAAATTTTTGGTTATTTAGTTGCCAATTTAGAAACACAAGTGACCCCAAAATTTTGCAACTTTTCATTCCACTTTTTTATGTATTCTAATTTTTTACGACAAAGTGAACTTTTTTCTGGCAATATGACCTTTTTAGTACATGTTTTTTTTAGTAATTAATTACTTATTTCCAAAATTTAAAGGAGTTGTTTTTGAGATAGTAGTGCAATCAAGCAAGAAAGCATGCTATCAATGGAGCAAACATTGCTTATATGTATAATAGCATAGGGAGAGATATTTACTTGAAATAAAAACAGTATACTTACATCACTAGTAAGGCTATTCAGTTCATTATAAAGCTCTTCGTTTTCTCTTTCAAACATCTGTAACTCCTCAGGTGACAATTCATCTTCTTGGGTAAGAGAACTAGTAGATGCAGTCTCTACGTTAACACTTGACGGTCTTGAGGTTGAGTCTTCCATTGCTGAATCTTCTGATTTAACAGATTCATTGCTGGCTACATTAGGTACACTACTGGAAAGTATTTCTGACTCTAGTCTTGCCATTTTTTGTGCTTCCATATTCCTTTTCATTCTAGTACTTTTCTGATCATAGTATATTTTACTAACAGTTTTAAGGTATGCATCTAATAAGTCTACAATTGCATTTTTATGTTCAACAAGCTGTAAAGGTCCATCGTGCAGTGAGGGATCTCTCTTCATTTCTAGAATTACGTTGGAACAAGATTTTATTATTCGCTGGGCTCCTGTATCAATTTTATCACGCTCAGAATCGCTCATTTTTGGAATTGTGGATAGATGGTTTGAAAAATTCAAATATGCCTTTCTATGTTCTAGAAGAAAATCTCGTAATCTAGACACTTGGCATAATACATCTTTTGCTTTACTAGTAAATTCACTGTTTTTAATTTTACTGCTCGCAAGAATTCTATTTTTATCCAACTCTGGTAAATTCACTCCAAGAGCTTTGTTACGGGTATGTACTGCCTTCACACAGGCTTTAAAAAGAGCTGTGATATCCATGGTTCAAGTCCTGTAACAAAACTCATTAATAGATCTCAATGAAACGTAAATCCACATTGGTACATCTTAAAGAGGTATATTAATTTACTCTGGAATTAACAATGGCTCAGCTCCCATAGATAAAGCCTACATAAAGTTGTAGCAGAACTCAAATGCACTTTTGCAAGTGTAAATATGTAGCCTATTTATCCTTAAACAAGTTACCTGTAGCACATGGCTACAGCGGCAGGTGCACATGACTGATGACATGTAGCGGATTTGGTGGATTTGTTGGCAGTGTTGAGGGAAAATGTTTTCAACGAACTTTGACTGAGGTATTTGCAAATTATAAATGGTTTTTGTTGAGTAAAATAGGTAACTACTTTGAATGGGCCTTAAAACGGATCATTTAAATATGAGTTTGATGTTTGAATTTGAGCATACATTACTTCAAACGTGAGCTGGCACCCCCAAATATTACGACCTAAATCCGCTCATGCTGTAGCACATTATATAGCGAGTGTTCACAAAGTGATAAATATGACTTACTTCTAGCTTGCATCCATCTGTGTTTAGTATGGCATGATGTTTGTGTACTTATCTACACTGAACTTGTTCAGCAGACATGGAGACACTATGTGTTCTTTACATGAAGATGCCCCCATCCAAAGCCGTAGCCAAGAAAATTTTTTTGGGGGTGGTTTGGTCTCCACCATAGGCATCGCGCCGGGGGGGCACGGGGGGGCATGTGCCCCCCCCCAACATAAAAAAGTTAATTTTGTGTAACCGCCGATAAACATTAAAAATCCAAATAAAAATTATTTTCTACTATTCTCTAAAGTCGATTCTTTACCCACAAGTAATTTAAACCAATTATTTTTTAATGGATGTTTATTTTTACCATATTTATCGTTCACATTCACATTCACTTTATTTTTATATTTAATCATTATTACATTCATTTGAGATTAATCATTTGGCTAACAAAGAGGTTGTATGAAGTTATACATTCATTCTGTCATCCACTACCCTACTATAACACTCCACCCGTTTGTAAAGCCGCCTACTTAAAATAATAGAATAATAATACTATTATACTATCAGAATGCCTAAATCCCGTAAGGCCTGTGTATCCAAAGCTTGTGACGTCGGCGTCGATTGGAGACCAAATATCCAGTTACAACCAAGCTCTATTAGCCTATTGTGTAAAAATATAGCCTAAAATGAGGGTTGGTTATATGCTTCCTCTGATTGGTCAAGATTATTTTCCTCACAGCTTGAGGCTGACGAATCGAAAGACTTTGAAGGCTGGTCACAATAAGTTTCCGGTCTATAAAAGATAATCACAGTTTGTTTACATTTTTGTCTTAGATAACTTGAGATATTTTTCTTTTCTCTTCTTCTCTGCAAGCTGCAGTCGAGAATGACATTAACGGCAATGAAATAGCCAAAAAAAGTTGGGGAATCGTGAATAAGAGTTGTTTTTCGACCCCCTATTTTCTTAAGATAGAAAACAATAACAGCAATGGTTTTGAGGTAAACATTCTTCAACAGTCACGTGTTAAAAATCTAAGTAGTATGTAGTGGTAACTTTCCTCGTAAAACTTTGAAAATCATAAATAAACTAAGCTCTTTAGTGTTGTATATTTCACAGCTTTTAAGGCTTAGAACCCCACTTTTGAGTACGAAATAACCAAAGTTTTCGTGGGGGCCCCCCGGACCCCCCGCTAGGTTGGGGGGTATTCCATACCCCCCAAACCCCTCGGTAAGTTAATTGTGCCCCCCCAAAACAGTGACCCCCCATTTTGGTTTACGCCACGCCTATGGTCTCCACAGTGAATTAAGTAGCTTTCTAACCTTTAATTTTAACACAATTCTAGGAATTTTCGGGGGGGGGGGGGGGTTCAACCCCTGAACGAAGCTTTGACGGATTGGTTATGATAAGAGGTAATCCTAATGGTTCTCCCTGGCAGGGCTTCCACATCACTCCATTCCCGGATAATCCGGATAATCCGAGGTATACTGTATTGTATCAAAAGAAAAAATCAATTACTACGAGTATATTAATGGCTGGGCTAATCTCAAACTAAATAGGTTACTGTCGTATATTTCACTGCGACAAATAAAATTATTCTAGTTAGAAAAAAACATCTTTATTTAAAACAGTTGAAAACAAACAAACTAGAAAGATAGCACCTGATTATTTTCATAAGTAAACAAATAAAGCATATGAATTGAAAAAACATCAGACATCAGGGATGTAACAGGTTACTAACCTTACGTCTGCAATCCAATAATCACTTGCAGGGGTTTTTGAGATCCAATGGATACTAATGGAGTTACATCAAGAAAAGCATTATAAAAGTCTAAGAGAAACTTTTTCCAAAATATTTCAAATGGGTCTCTACTTAAATTTTTTTTAAAGTGAGTTGAATAAGAACTTAGCCTATATGAGAATTTTAATTAATTCATGTACAGTAGAGTCCCGCAAACCCGGACTTCGATAACCCGGAATTCTGGATAACTCGGAAAGCCTACCAGAGCAATAAGATGCATTGAGATTCAAGGCCAGAGCACGGTGTGACACATTTAAAACAGTTTTAGTTTTTCTTTAAGTTTTTTTGTAGCTAATATAGTTTTTATATTTTTTACTATGCAATAAATAAATGATTTCTTATAGAAAGAACAGAAACAATGGTTATTTTTTCTTATTTTTACTCATTTCCCGATAACTCGGAATTTTCACAAACCCGGACACCGTTCGGTCCACATTAGTCCGGGTTTGTGAGACTCTACTGTACTTAGTGCTGTAAGAGAGGTGATTCAAAAAAATATCGGAAAATTATAAAAATACTTTTGGTTTAGGCCTACTACTAGTTTAGGTTATATTTATGCCTAGATAGATTTCATTGGAATTAGTTTCATTTAGATAGTTGGTTTAGATGAGGTTCAGTTAGGTTACAGAATGTTTGGTTATGTTAGAATTGCTTTACAAGCCTAAGCATTCATTAAGTTCACGATAATGTTTATGGGATCATGACGTAGCTCCTAAAAACTAAAAAAAAGTACCTAACTCATTTCATACCCATATTACTACATGTAGGCTAAATAAGATAACCTAACCTATTAACTTTAGCCTACCTTATAAAAAATATTTCAAACGAATCTGTTGATATTATGTTCTAAATTATGAATTAACAATCAATTAATACATTTAAACGGAGGAGTGAAAAACCAATTATTTTTATATTTCATTGTTTAGGCCTACATTACAAGCCAGCTGATATTATAACTGGCTACAAATCTGTCATTCTTATGTTTTTGTTATGTAAAGTTGATATGGTTAAATATTTCGTGACAATGGACTGACTTATGATATTTTCAGATCCATCAACTTTAAATATAGACTGGGATGGTCGCGTGCTCTGTAATCCAGCTACTTGGAGGTCACGAATTGTGGATAGTCATGAGCGATGGCTTGTGGATGCGGTGTTCCCTGGTGGGGATTAACATCTGCACTATTGAGTAACTTACTACATTTATAAGACCGTCCTCATAACTAGACCAGTCCGTAAATTGTAGACCAGGCAAAATTGTGGTATGGATCCCACGTTAAGATTTAGGTCCCTTAGTTGCCATTGGCTGTTTGGCTATTAATTAACAGTCCTGCCTAAGGAACATGTCAGCCTTAGTAGTCAGTAACAAGACTACAAGATCACGCCACATACTTGGCTCATCTGTCATTCATACTTGGCTTAAAATACCTACCTGGGTAGGTCGCCATTTCTAGTAATGTATCTAATGTATCTAGGTTTATGTTCTGATGTTTGTGAATTTAGGGCATTGTACCTCTTTTCAGTTTTGCAAGCAATGTAATGTATAAATCTTCTGCCTTTCCTCTTATCACTGATCCTTCAAATCTAACTAACATCTTCATTTTTTTACGCTCTCAATTATACTTTGGGCTTTTCCAAATCAGCCCCAATATATTAGGCCTATACATAAATTTTTTACTGTTAACTTCTTCCAGGCTCATTTAATCTGTTTCATCGAATGCAACTAGTTGCTGTAATCTTTTTATTTGATCTTGAGCTGTTTTTTGGATCTTTGTTTAGCGCTCGTTGCCATTATTAAGTTCTAAGCAATGAATTATCAAACAATTAATTCATTTGAACGGAGTAAGTTAGTAAATATTGTTTACATAACAAAAACTTAAGAATGACAGATTTGTAGGCAGCTGATATTATAACATAGCCTAGGTCTATGTAACAACTTATATTATATCATGTAACAACTCTCCCCCGTAATCAAATGTATAAACGGTTGAACTTAAAGAGTTAATAGTTGATCAGAATGTCTGGTCCATGTAACAGTTGACGTTGAATGAACTGTGCGTAGTATCTCAGGCCAACTATAGCCTGACATAAAATCCCGAATCTAACCCTAAAAAAGGCTTATGCCATTAGTAGGGTTTTCTGACGCTTGTTCGGCCATAATTCCGTTAAATACATTGTACTCTTGTATGCATGTGTTGGTTACTTTCCCAGTTGATTATAGTAACTTACCCACATAGCCCTAACCTACTTCAAACAAAAAATGTATTTTCTGGTTTCCGACCATTTCTAACAAAAAACTAACATTCACAGAATCCGCGCTAGCTATAGGCCTACTACATTTTGAAAGTAAAATTCAAATCCGAGAGAGGTACTGGAAAGTGAATAGATAACTTGACTTATTCATAGAACTACCACACCATGTAAGAGAGTGTTTGTGTGTAGGGCATATTTCAATTGGTTTATTCGAGAATTATGAGCATAGTATTCCAATGATTAAGCCTGTATAACAATATGTTTGTATCTCTTCAAAAGCCTGAACTAGTAACAAAAATATAATAATAAATATTGGCCTAACCTTAAAAGGACCCTCGCATACCTTGGCCTTCAAGTTCTTAAATCAAAGGCGAATGATAAGTTAGGTACTTTTTGTCTACATTAAAACATGTTTATACATTGTCTGGGCTTCTACGGTGATAAAATATAACGTGTCTCAATATTGTAAACAAACTTGAAATGACAACTGAGAGTCTAGCCGCTCTGACACATCAAGCAAAAACATCTGTCCAACTGTCCCGAAAACATGGACATAGAGTACATTTCATAATAATGTCCTTGAGTAAGTTCGTCGAATAATACCATTCGCACTACATATGTATAACATGTAGCAACTTCCCATAATTTTATATACAATAAATGATACAATAATCAACTATAGATACTGTATTTTAATTTTTCCTTTTAAAAAATTGGAAAAGGTGTGCTTGTTTCTATGTGGGATGTAACTGAAAGAGGACGTAGATTTTGAACCCACGGGAACCCAAAACTACTAACAGCAACGAGCATCTGTGTGTAATTGCGTTAATGCATTGTGCTTCTCCTAACAAATTCAGGAATCAGCCTATTTTTTATGAGAAGGAGCTATTAAAAGATGAACAGATATGGGAACTGTGAGCAGATTGAGGTACTTGAAACTGAACAGCTGAATGCCTGATGTTGGCAGTGCCACAGATGAATAACTATACAGTACGACCACCCAATGCACTTTTTCGTGCCCGTTTGTTCAGGCGACGTCTAATTTGGTAGGTTATTCTGTCGCTCATATTGCATATTGTTATCAATGACTTCGGTATGTCAATATAAATCTTTCGGTCCTAAAGAACATTCACAGCTGATAGTAAAGTTGATACCAGTGCGATTTGGGTGGCACACAACCACACTACAGTCCAACGAACTTGAAGCCGCTATAAAAAACGGTCACGAAACAATGCATTAGGTTGCCAATTTGTAGAGTTCTTCATCTGTGGCAGTGGACATTTTTTAGACCCATCATGACCTCATGGTTTTTTTGTCTAATGAAGATATTTTTCAAATGTTCTACAAAGTTATTACAAAATCCATTAGAACTGGCGGGCCAAAGTCAAGCCTTTATGCAGGCCAGCATGTTTTTTTTTTATATGTCAAATGAGCAGAGGATCAGCTGGCCTCTTCAAAACTTCGTGACCTTGACCCGCCTTTTCTGTTGGGTTTAACCACAGTCTAAGAAAAAATATTTTTTTAGATTGTGGTTTAACTATACCACATGAAATGACAGAATAAGAGTCTCAATTAAGGAGACTGAAATACACGACTCAAGGGGCTGTGGTTACATAGCCTACTTATTAATCTCAGGACAAAAATCTAAGGAGTGTAAAAATGCCATTGGCTTAAACGCAACCAAAAGAATTGTAGTTTTCATTACTAGTCTCGAAAGTGACCTATTGCGGGGCGAGATTGAATTTACGCGCGAGGCGCAGCCGAGCGTGGAAAAAGCTATCGAGCCCCGCCCCGCAATAGCACTTTTGAGATGAGTAATGAACATTATTTTTTATTGCGATATTGAAAAACTTGTAAACAACATAAATATTTTTAACAAACAATCCGTCACAACGACTATAACCTAACTGACAATGTCAGTATTTACTAAGCGATGAAACGGTTTGGTTTGAACAACAATGCAACAGCTGATCGGCCTAGTGCAACAGCTGATCGGTCTGCACCGCAAAATCCCATAACGGTTACTTTCCGTCCACCATATACGCACAGAAAGTTAAAGTTATGTAATTTTGCCGTGCAACAGCGGTAATAACCTATTTTCTTAGCTCATTTTACGTTTAGAAAGTGTACTTTCGTGTGTATAGTAATGAAAAGTCTCTTACGCAGCTTAACTAATTAACTTCTTGAAATTATAAATTTAAGAAGCGACTTACCTTTTAATCCGAGCAAAGTTTCGTTCAATCTCACTCCCAGGAACACACTTCTGTGGCTTGGAAATCCAACTTATGATCGAGGACAGCCAGGCTAGGTAAGGTACTAAATTTAAAGGGACTATCTATTTTGCTGACCAGCTGACTGAGGAGGAAACTCGACTGACTGGGTACTTCCGGTTGACCGATCGACTTCAAAATTTGTAATTTTATGCTACCAAACTATCCCAGACAATGACAAAAAACAACCATTCTTCTAACTCAACCCTAATGGGGTGTAGAACACAGAAAACACCCTTATTGACGGGGGAGAAAACTGACTGACTAGGCACTTCCGGTTGACCGACTGACATCAAATTTTGTAGTTGTATGCTACCAACTATCCCACATAATTATACAAGGAATCATTCTCCTGTGTAAAATATAAGGGGTAGTTCAGAGGAATAAACACCGAGTCAGTTGAGTTCTCTCTAGCCAAAAGGGATTTTTGTCTGCAATACCCCTCATAGCACTTAGAGGGTTGTTTATGTATTATTATTGTAAGGAATGGTTGGTAGTATGAAAAACTAAATTTGAAGGTGGTTGGTCAACCGGAAGTACCCAGTTAGTCGATTTTTCTCCCCAGTCAGTAGGGTGTTTTCTATGAACTACCCCTTGGAGTTAATTTACGGTGATGGTTGTTTTTTACTATTGTGTAGGATAATTGGTAGCATAAAATTACAAATTTTAAAGTCGGTCGGTCAATCGGAATTACCTAGTCAGTCGAGTTTTCGAGTTTTCTCTCCAGTCAGCTGGTCAGCAAAATAGTTACACCCAAATTTAGATGTCTTAGTCTGATTTGTCTGTATGTACAAGATGTCAGTCTGGAAAGAATTTCGTTTAAAAAGTTTGGGAAGAAGTGTGTACACAGCGCGCCATGTTATACTCAAATACTCCACACTTCCAAGCAAACCAAATGGATGTTTGTTTCTACTCGTACAGATCAGAAGAAGCAATGTCTGGAGCGAGATGGCTTATCTCCACCTTCTTTAATTTCAAATTAAGAGATTTTATGAGAGTCTCATCGTGTTAATTAATTAGGAGAGAGGCTGGCCGATTGTCTAGGGTGGTTACAACATATTGACAAACTTGCAGCAACATTAAATTTAAATATGTTTGTTCTCAGAAATCTGGTAGCACTTGACTTAATAACTTAGCTCTTTGTAAATTAGTTTATTTTAGCATAATTGAAAGCTATTTAAGATATTCAATAGTGCTTTGGGGTCTTTCCATCAGGAAAAAGAATCTGAATAGAATTTTTGTTATAAAAAAAGGCCATCAGATAAAGTTTGAAAATAACTTATGATATTATTAATTTTCTAGAAAGAGAGTGAATCCAATATTATTGACATTAAGGAATAAGCGGGGTAAAATTCGTATTAAATACATTCCCTATGGGGCGAGGACTTTATATATTATCTAGAGTATAATAAACTTATATTTTCAAAATCCTGATACAAATTCCAGTAGAATGCCACCTCAATCGTAAAAATTGGTGAGCAAAATTGGTCTCACAAAAAAGGAGCAAAAGTATTACCATGAGGATACAACTGTTGGGAGCTTATTCACGCCTTTATTTTGAACCAATGTTTGACGATTAATGTGTCAAATTATTAGAATTGTATCAGGAATTTCTATATATAGTTTATTATGCTCTAATATCGAAAGGTTTTGCCCCACTGGGATTGTATTTTACATAAAATTTCACATGTTTTCCTTATGGCAGGGGGTTTAGAATCACGTTTCATAAAATGAATAATGTCAGCAGTTAATGTTGACGATTAAGGAGTCTAACTCTTGGAATTTGTATCAGGATTTTGTAAAGTTTATTATTCTCTGATATCAAAAGTCTTCACCCAATTGGGGATGTATTTTACAGCAAATTTTACATATAAAGGTCCTGTAAAGCTTACAACAGTTCATGGAAATTGTACATGCAATGTTCTTTATGGCAGGGACAGTGCTAGATTTATGGCCGCCGCGGCCTTAAGCCCAGATTTCTGTGCGGCCCCCTGAGGCTCCAATAGCATTGTAAAAAGTGAGTCCTGTTTTTAGCGCAATTTCTTAGCGGAGCCAAATTAATTATCCTTTCAAAATTCCTTATTTTCTACCGAGTGCGGCCTCTCACATTGGCGCACGACTCTAAGCCTGTGGCTTTGTGGGCCTAGTGGTAAATCCGGCACTGGGCAAGCGTATCACAACAATAATAAACGGGATCAGGAAACTGACAGATACTTTCTCCCTTTAAGTAATTTAAAATGAGAAAACTTACATAGTGAAATAATACAAATCAACAATTAATTATTACACAGATACATACCAAATTATATCAAAATCGGTTGGTAAATAACGGAGATATCGGTTTTTAAATATTTGTCATTGTAATAACATTGAACAACGTATTGCGTTTACCGCCGAACTAAAATATCAGTTATCTCCGGAACCAGTTGACGTAGACTAATGATTCAAAATACTGAATTATTAAGTTTTTCAATTCAAATTTAATGGTTACAAGTATATTTTCTTTAAAAGTTACAGATTTTGTGAAATTCGGAAAATATGAATTTTTAACCTTTAAACCCCCATAACTTCTACACCTGAATTTTTGTAGACATGCGGGTGGTGTCATTTTGTATTTCATGTTAAGCTCTAAAAACTATGAAATTTTTATCAGAATCGTTAGAGCGGTTTTTGAGAAATTTGCATTTTTGTCATTTTTATGGGTTTTATGGGGTAAATACCCTTAAAAATCAAGAAATTTAAAAAATTATGTACACGCCTGGAGATACCACGGCTTTATACCCATACATGCCAAATTTCATGAAAATCGGACCACTGGTGTCGTCTTCAGGTTTGTTTACATACATCCACACGCACACACACACACACACACACACACACACACACACACACACACACACACACACACACGGACAGACAGACACCACTCCGAAAACCACTTTTTTGGACTCAGGGGGCACTAAAACGAATATATCCACTAACAACTCAAATTCGAAAATTTTGACGAAAACAATACTTTCTCCATATACTATGTATAGGGGGGAGAAAGTAAAAGGAATAACACCAGCAGTTATTTTTTTAATTTACCTTTATTTATTTATTTCAGTTTAAATTTCGTCCTCTCCATAAACCTGTTTACCCTCTCTTCTAATCTCTTATGATTTCCGTGTTAATTGAAAAAAATGATAAAAACACGGACCGGAACTGGTATTTTCATAATGACAGCTAGAGCAAAGCAGGGATTCCCGGGGAATCGATATTTCAGCAAGGGAGGTTTACCTAACATTTTTGCGAAGTTTCCAATTGGTCAGGATTTGTAGATTTCCTGGAATTCCTGGACTATATTATTTGCTGTCTCTGTATCATTTTTAGGCATTAATTATGAACGTCAATATGGTAGTATTTTATTTTGGTTTCTTGATTCATATCAAATGGTTAACAAATGCAAAACACAATACGTGACAATAAAAAGGTAAACTCCATGAACTATAGTTATTGTATTTCTTATAGCTCATGCTGAACGAGTAAATTGATAAAGTCATCACTTTAAATATCCCATTCACTTCGCCATACCAGAGTCAAGCCTTGGCCTTATCTGCGTGCCAGTCATGTGTTGTAAATGCGAGAGTAGAATGTTGAATGTGGTATGGGAATGAGACATGCTGCCTGCTTTACTACATCCGTTGTTCATAACGTAGTCGTCATATTAACCGCTAATAATAACTAAGCTACGACTTACGGGTTTGCCATTTAATATCACAATGAATTGGCGTTTCATTACGGCCAGTATCTTGAATTCCTTACACAGTGGCGTAGACAGACCTTCTACACCCAATTATATTTTAGCGAATTTTCCCTATAGGGAAGAAGCTGTTACCGTAGTACTCATGGTAAGACCTAAGCCCAAGACCATGATAACTTTTCGTTTTGGGGCCCCCAGAAGCAAAAAACACTATTCGTTCATTTTCATAAATATATATATATATATATATATATGTGTGTGTGTGTGTGTGTGTGTGTGTGTGTGAGTGTGTGTGTGTGTGTGTGTGTGTGTGTGTGTGTGTGTGTGTGTGTGTGTGTGTGTGTGTGTGTGTGTGTGTGTGTGTGTGTGTGTGTGTCTTTAAGCACGATAACTCGCGTAAAAATGGTCCAATCTTAATGAAATTTGGTATGGATGTGTAAAGTAGTAATTATTCGGACGAGTTCGTGAACCAGCCCGATCAGACCACCGGAAGGGGGGGTAAACCCCCCCAAAAATGGGTTTTTTGAGTTTTTTACATAGAAAATTAAAAATTATCCAATTTTTGTTGGCACCATTGAATTCAGCTCAAAAAAACAAACAATTTAGTATTTTGAATCACTACTCTATGTCCATTAGTTACCGAGATATTGAAAGTGGTAAACACAGTACACGTTGTCCCAATGTTAACCTTATGGGGAATAAGAAAAAATCGATATCTCGCTTATTTATTAACATATCTTGATAAAACTTGGTAAATGGCTTCTTCTAGTTCAGATCTACTAAATATTGAATTAAAACCACCCAGTTTTAATATACCTGTAGCAGCAAACCTGCATACTCATTCCCCATGTTATTCTTATGGAGCGCTAACAAAAACATGTCAAATCTCGCTATGTTGGATCGAAATATGTTGTTTTGCACTTGAAATTCGCTGAGTATGCAGGTCTGCTGCAACGGGGGTGTTTGACAATTTACAAGCATAAACATACAGTGCAGTTCCATCAAGTCCAAACTAACTGAGGCTGTTGTGTGGTCATATTCTGAAACATTTGGATCATAAAGCGATATTGATAAAGTGCCCTTGGCCCTTGATTGAACAGGGAAGTAGGATAGGCTACAATTATTTTTTAATTTACTCTCCTAGTTTACCCGCTACTGGAAGAATTTGCACCATTTTTTGCGGCCATTCCCGTTTTTCTCATAATGTCTATCGTTTACCCGCAGCTTGTTATGCTTAATCATTTTTTTACGACCAATAGCCTCATTAGAAAAATGTATTAATGTAAGTTTCTTGAGATCGGTACACTACTGATTGTTTTTACGGTCATGTGCTTCATACTCGCGACGTATAATGGACACGTCCACCCCCCAGAAAAAGGGGCGACGTCCGACGTCAGGGGCGATGCGTCTGTTACGACTCTCCCCTACAGAAAAAGGGGCGAATATCCGTTCTTTTCTCTGTGTTAATGATCCTGTTGTCGTTTACTCATGATCGGAATCTTAATTTCGAGAGGAAATACATTTTTTACAAATTACATGATCAGGGGTGACTTCCCTGATCACGCCCCTATCCACACCATCCGCCTTAACATATTCTATGTGAGATTTACACAGCAGCCTATACATATACCTACATCTTTAACGACCACTTTATATTCACTTTTATTTCAAAACCTAAATAATGGTTTCAACTTCTGTTTCAACTACTCTCTAAAACTGACCTTTTTTAATATATTGCCTTTAATTAATTAAGGACTTTTATATGACAAACCTCCTCCAAATATTAAAATAAAGATCATTACTAGTTTGTTTGGTAACAGTTACTCAAGTTCTTTGCAATCGATAATAACTGAAATAAAAGTTACTGAAGTTCTCAAAATTTATGTATTTGTGGATGCAAACCAGATAATTTTGGCCTAATATTTATGGATGATGGCTGAGTATCAGTAAATTGCAAGTCCCCATGAAATGTTTTTTTCTAGAGATTGATTTCATTAAAATACATTTTAAGTAAATTAAATAGTTATTACTACTTCAAAATATTTTAGGAATTAACCGTATACAATAATGTATATAGACCAAGTAGATATAGTTTTATATTTATTTTTTAAACTCAATGTGAAATTAACGATTTTAAAATTAACCTGTCATATTTCAGAACCTGTCGTACAGGACTTCAGAATTCAAATACCTAGACTTATTAAACCATTTTCAACGACGAACTGTTCCTAACTTGCTCACGTAATATACAACAATCTTCCTTACAAATTACGCAACAATGACAATACGACTCTGACTGCATACCAAAGACATGTTTCGCAATGGCTTCGTGAAATTGGTAGAGAGGGTGCGGCAACTATGCTAGTTTCGAGGTACAGGCAATGACTGATCAGCTGATAGTAAATTGAAGAATGAATGACAGAGTCGGTGTGTGTGCGTTGCCTGTGACATGTATGTGAGTGTGCATGTGTGCATGTGCGGTTGAGTGCATGCGTGGATTGTGTGCTTGAGAATATGCGCATGTGTGTGGGTGCGTGTGTGTGGGTAGGGTAGGAAGGGGGGTTTTCGTCCGTCTGTTCGTCTGCTTAGGGACTCAAAACACGGGCCGTTCCTGGGTCACCGAAACGGCTTTCCTTGCATGACTGTAATATTCCGATGAAGATATTACAACTTGATTGCCATATTTGTTTTCTTTTGTTTTTGTTCTATTTTCCTTGCATAAAAACTAAAACTAAATTAAATTAACTTTTAAATTCATAAAATAATGCCATCAAAATAAATTCCATAACTTGACGACTCACTCTCACACACGGGATATTCCCTTGTGAGATTAATTTCGTATAATTGATTAGTTAAAGTTAGCAGTTAAAGTTAAGTTTTAAGTTATTGGTTTATGTAAATAATTTTGTAAGCTGCATGTAACCTTTTTTGCGAAATAAAGGCATTTTTGATTTGATTTGATTTGTCCTGTTATTAGTTTAAATTGGCAAAAAAAAATGATCAACAAAATTCTACATTGTTTATATCTAAGAGGCCCTTTAGCCCAGCTGGCAGAGGCGAAGGAAGCTTACTTTATGACATTTGTAAATTTAGCTATATTAAATGTTTTTCCACTTTTTGGCGAAAGTTTGTCTGGCGAAAACTATGTAACTTAGCGGTGGGCTGATTGTTATATGAATCCGTGGTGTTAAGCAGCGAGCACATGTATTAAGGCAATCCTGAGACATAGTTCCATATTGAAGAGCTTCGATCAATATAATTAAGACCGTATTAGGTTCGTGTAAAAAAGGTTGTGTATGCATCCTTAAACCTTTTTAATTTCTATAGGACCTAAATTTATAAGATACACCTGAAGTCGTGTTTTGGACTTCTCTCCTCGTGGAATATCGTCATTTATGAAAACATCTGATAAGATTCTCGCTGTTCCATATCCTAACGCCCGGCCATGAATCATTTCCCTAACAACTTTTCCACTGCACGCACCGTCACCTCTTAGCCTAATTAATATGCCTAATAAACAACTCTAGCTTGGCCATGGACGAGCCGGTTGGAACCGGTTTAGACCAAACATATGTTTGACAATAGTCACATGTGGCTTGAACAAAAACCCTGTCGTTTTATTACCCTGTAGTGCTGGAGACCAATGTGCGTTTATATTGTCTTTGTCTGTGGTTGATGGGCGAATGAAGTGGGCGATTGGTTGTCAGCAAATAGGGTAAATCGCTGCCCTTTAGTGCATGCATGAATTGTTTGTCGTATGATGGTGGTGAGACAATAATACAAAAACTTAGTCAAATGATTCCAACCAAATTTCTTTTTTAAAGACCGATTAAGTTTTTGAATAAATTCTTTTTG
This sequence comes from Flexamia atlantica, assembly GCA_035578135.1. Taxonomy (NCBI): domain Eukaryota; kingdom Metazoa; phylum Arthropoda; class Insecta; order Hemiptera; family Cicadellidae; genus Flexamia; species Flexamia atlantica. The sequence goes on from JAQJVK010000005.1 coordinate 23,969,098, forward strand.
ACATTTTAACTATAGTCCAGGCACAGAGAAGCTATATAGATAACTATATAGAAATTATAACAAATTGAAATAATTCCTTGAAAAATAACGTTTTTTGTGAGCTCGCCAACACCTTAATTTTAGACCAATTTTTATGATTGAGGTGTCAAATTACTGGAAATTTTGTCAATATTTCCTGAATGCTGTTCATTTTCCTTTAGGTGAAAAAAGCTTTGCCCAATTGGGCATCTTAGTTACCCTCAAATTTCCATGTATTTCTTATGGAAGGGCTATTTTTTTCAAAATATTAAAAAAATTAGTGCTTACCTTGTCAACGGTTGGACCAAAGTAGACATATTATATACTTTTCTTACAGGAAATTTAATTTTCTTTAATTTTCAAATTTAATAGGGAATACTAAAAGTTGATAGTTTTCAAGATATTTAGGAAAAACCAAAAAATTGTACCTTTAGGCCCTTCCAGCTCAGCCGGCTCAAGGGCTAAGGGCGGGGACTTTTGATATGTTTTACTCCTAACTAGTCCAAACAAAGTTACAAAGTCAAACATTGTGATCCATGCAATTCCCTCTATACCTTTTTTTGAGCATTCATTGCTTGGACTACTAGCTTAAAAAAGTGGAAATGTTAAACGACAGTTTTTAAATGAAATACCTGGTTAAAATAATCTTTGCTTTAAAGAAAAATTTAAAGTATGCCTTTTACTGTTTTTATAAAGTATTGTCCAGCTCATTCGATTTCACAAGGCAGTGAGTAGGACTAAATTAAGAAAGTTTATTGCATAACATACATTATATTTGTCTGGTTAACTCGTTGTATACTTTTCCTTATGTCATTCATAATCTAATTTAAGGTTACCAACACTATTATCCCCTTTTAAAGTCCATTCCAGTCTGAACAATAGTAAATAGTAAAACTTTTCGACAGCATTAATTTTTTTTAGTGGATCTACCCTTGAAAATAAAATAAAATAAACTTTTGAACCCACATTTTTTATTTCAACTGAGTCATCGTCTGAAAAGTAAATTAATTATAGTTTATCTAACTTAATTTTGGGAAAATCGTTTACTCATACGTAATGAGCGATTGAAGCTGTCATAAATAATGAATAATGAGCTACTGCTTTCTACAGTCCAGCCTAGGCGGGATTGTCATCACTCGACTATTCGCTGGCAGAAGTCCAAACCGACTAGAAGTTACCATAAAAGCATTTGACACTGTTATCACTGACCTCATAACCCCGTTAAGCCAAAGTTTTGATTATGCTAATCAACTGAACCAGTACAAAACTGGTTTAGCGTCCATTCAAAATATTTATCATGCAACTATTGCTTTTTTCTTTGATCGAGTTTTACAATGAAATGTCTTAAGTAATCGTTCGTGGTAAGTAAAAAAAAATACTCATCATATTACTGTAGATCCAATTCAAGAATGGAATTCTAAGTAATTTTTAATAATGTTTACTGTAGACCTACACGCTATAAAATTTTTACGTAATGAGTGTTGTTTTTGGTAATTTTGCATATAATTTATTTTGCATAAGCCATAACCGATTTAGCAAAAATATCTTCAAGAGCCACAATAAAAGTACTCGTACAACTACCAAGAATTTATGATAAGATTTGGATAATGAACCTTTTCTGAGAGGGTTGGTGTTTACGAATGTGCCGTGACCTATCTTTTATCTCTTATCAGACCCCGTGTCAACGCACATATAGGTTAACGGTTGGAAGCACGCTTGACACTACGAAACACTACTGTTCATTTATCTGCTTTAGGATTGTGTTAAAGAGTGAGAAAAGAGTGTGTTTTTCTCTCTCATTTTACCTGCCACCCTCATCAAATGGGAGTTTGAGTGTACTAGGTCGTTTCTCTTGTTTATTCTTGGACATAGGAAATTTATAGTTTGGGTTTTAAATTCCTGAGATACAACAGTCTAATATTAACTCATCATTTGATTCAAAGGTAAGGGCTTCGACCTTCGAAATAAGGTAATACCAGGCAATAAGCGTTGGCGGTGTACAGAAACCCTCTACAGGTCTCCCTGTCAAACCACAGTTACTTGCAGTTTCAGGGTTGTGGAATTACGCATAACTAAACTCTGGAATTTGATTTGGAACTTTCATTTAAAAGGTATCACATTGTTTTTAAAATCGTTATAACTATCTAAAATGTATATTTTTTTAATCAAAAACCTTACACTAAATAGTTAAATTATAGCAGACTTGATTGTTTCAAATTTGTGTGGTTGATACTATTCTTTATCGTCTTCTAAACCAACAAATGTTTTCAATGGTTCTTTTTTCCCATTTTCAATTTATTTTCATGCACCAGTATGGAGGGGAAATAAGGCTAAGGCTTTTCCTTTAATAAGGCATTCTTTTCTAGCCATAAAACAATGTCATGTAACTGCAGTACAGACAGGATTTCAGAAGAACTAAAATGCTGCTAATCAAAGTTCCAACACCTAAAATTATTTTTTTCAAACGTTTCTGAAAGCTGCGTGGGGTCTATTGGATAAATTAAGACTTTAAATTGTTGAATAAATAACTCATAATACAAATAAACGAAGTATGGCCTCAAAATGTTCAGGCAAGTTATTATGCAATTGTTTTGTTGGTTCTTTTTAAGAGGGTCTCATTCATGATTAATAAGAAATCATATAATTAGATAAATAAATGTTATGTCAAGCCATGTTGATGATCTGCCTTGAAACAGTGATACAACGACTTCAATTTGAACTGTATATCGTCCAAATCCGACGAGTCTGAAATAGATTATGAAGCCCCGTTAAAAAAATGTTTTTCACAATTTCATTTTTATTAAAAGATTTATATCTCAAGTTCTATATATAAGTCCCAATTTCGTTCTGGCCATAGATCGCAGTTTTTTGTTTGTTTTTTTTTTTTCTAAGAACTGTATTATAAAAATAATAAGAGTTGATTATAAAAAACAGGCCTTTTTAAATTATCACAAAATTGCTTTGTTTCAAGGCCCAATCGAGTAGAACCTGGGATATATAAGAAAAATAAACCTAAAAATATTTAATTTGGAAATGCCCATAACGAATTTACAGGGAGGAATGATCATTTGAGTATTATTGAAAGTAAAACAATATTTTCCAAATATATTGCAGGCAGCGTAAAAATCTAATTTTAATTATGTGTCACGATACTATCTTCACATGAAAAATATTTATATTATGCTTCATGTATGACAGAGCTAAGATGATAGGCGAAAAGTAGTAACCCGTTGAAATGAAGTATTTACCGCCAAACAATTATCGTCGGTGGATCCAAGTCACTATTTTGAGATATGTTTCAAATGCTCATAAAATGAGGTGAACTCACTAGAAACCGTCACTGCTCCAAGGCCTGACAGTCTTTATTATTTGCCTTATAATGCTATTCCCTTATTATTTTTTACAAAAGATTGAGTTTTTTTAAACGAAATGTGGTTGTTTATTGTACTTTTATAAAACAAATTCGTATAATTTAGTTCGCATTCGAAAAATAGTGGTTGTTTAAGTCTCCACTACCTGATAACATCGCTACGGAGTTCTTGTAATCAGAACCGTCAAGGAGGAAGGTTTGTTTTTTGTAATTTTAGCGACATTCGTAAGTATTATTATTGATTAAGATCAATATTTAAAAAAAAATACACCTAAAGGTTTTACACCAACAGTCATGATTAATTATAATATAGGTACAAGTTTTTTTCACCGTCAGGCACTAGAACATGGACAAGGGTTGAGTTTATTTGGAAAGGGTACAAAAAATATTAAAAACCCTTTTATTAAGATGATTTTGGAGGTCAAATTTAATTTAGAATCGCGTACAATTAGGCATAGTAATATAGGTTAAATCCATATATTACGAAACCATAGGTTATTGAGTGAAAATGATTTGCTAAACTGACAGGCACCGGTGCGGTTTACCTCATACGACTTTATCAATATCATTACCCCCCCCCCCAAACCCCCACTGTAATAAAATGGAACCTCCAACCACCTAATCACTGGAAAGTCTTAAGATTGTTGAAAGATATTTGCCAAATAGAACGTTCATGCAAAGTTTCACAAACGGGCTAATCTGGCCCGCTTCTTGGCCAAATTTTACCTTTACTAAATGCACAAGTGCAAGTATAGACTTTTATGAGTTTTTATACTCCCCCTCTCGCTACTTTACCAATTCAAATCCGCAACATTGGCATGACTGTTACAAGCCACAGGTGTGCCACTACCACCACCTCTGCGTTACGTCCAAGGTCACGCCGCCAAAGTATCAAACTCCGACACTTCCCTTGTGTTCCGCGAGAGCGCGCTATCATCGTTTAAGTTCAACTTTACGCTCCGCAGCCTCTGTCTACGCGCTACGCACGGACCACGCGCTACGCACGGGCTGCTACATAGTGCCTCAGGTGTGGACAATATATTTTTCACGTAAGTGTAAAATAATCAGTTTTAGAAAGGCGTGCCTATCACGCCCCTAGTCAGACGCCGATTTCGCAAACAGCTCCTCTATGTAATTTAGGCTCTAGATAATCACACGTTTTTGGTCCAGAGGGACTTGAAAGCAGTCATTTGAATGTTCTTCGTCAAACATTATTTGTCTGATTGATGAGTTACTGTTATTTTGTTTTCATTTTCTACGTGTAATGGTTCTGTTTTACTCTGCTAGGTCTCTTTTTATTTAGGATAGATTATAAGCAGGATTTAGTATTAAAAATAATTATAGTCGCTGATTTTTTTATTTTTGTCAAACCAACCCAAAAATCATTCAAGCATTTTAAACAAAGATCTTTATAAAAATTCAGTAAAGTTATAATTGTAGCATTCCCTCCACAACTTTTACTTGCCGTAGTAGACTATTATATTGCTTATTCCATATCATCAACAGATCAAACACAAACCTCAACACACAAAAAAACTTTTTTACACCCAATAAAGCTGGTTGATACTTTAATTATAATTACTAAACTTTTAATTTAGAGTAGTAGGTATAACTGATCAGATTAATTTGGTGTTCTTGGTGGCTGACCAATTTGATCGACTTATTCTTTGTTTGTCTCTTACAATCCATCGTGAAGATTAGGTTTCGTCGTATCACAGTTTGTTTTTACCTCTCTTCAATAACATATTGCCAATACTGTACTTCATATCACTCTTTGTTTGACAGTCCAAACGCGCCTTCATAATCAAATCATCATAACTAAAATTAGATGGAATACACAGTTTTATTATAATGTTAAAAACTCAATAATTTATTAAATATACTTCATTATAAATAATTAATTTTGTGTAGTTACACGTCGATCGTTATACTAGAACAATATTATTCAGCTTGAACTCATCCATGTATATTTAATATTATAAAAAGTGGTATTGCCTTTAAGTGAGACTGTCTAATTGGTCTGGGTAAACACAAAACCTACTAAACCGACTGGGCTGAAATTTTGCAGAAATGTAGATAATAAATCCAACTAACAAATAGGCATACTCTCGTTCTTGAAATCTCCTCCTGCTTTGCCCCGTGGGGTATTTGTGTTTATTAAGTCTTTAACAAATTTTAAAATATTTGTTGTTTTTATTTGGTTTTAACAGGACCTGTCCATCCATAATTTTGAAGCTATTTATCTAACCGTGCGAAAACCCGTTACACATTCAATCCTAATCACATTATATTCATTAAATCTTAATCAATCAACAATCCAGTCTGTCACGTCAACTCAATTACTATTTCGAAGTAGTTGAATTTTCCACAATAACCGAATGAATTTGCTAACAATAGAGGCTACTTTTAAAGTCAAGGTCAATAGATCGCGATAAATCAGTTGTCAAACCTAGACATACCATATCCAAGCGAAAAAGCTGTTTTGAAAAATTGCTTAATAATTTTTAATGAACTATTTCAGAGGGGACAATATTTTAGTTTAGCACCACTTAGCGCTCAAATTTTTTTTTCAAAATGTTTAATGCAGTGTTCAGTTGAATATTTCAATCCAACTCTTGTTGAATGAATTCGTTCCTCTTATGTTTCAAGCTTGATAGCTGTAAAGCTGATTCAATGGATCCTCGCATAATTACCTTTAACCAGTTCATTGTTGGCGGGTTTTGTATCGTGAATGGTCTATTGAAACGTGTGAACCTCCACAATCCCTCCCTGTGCATTACTCCACTACAGGATTGTTCCAAAACCGATTATCCCGTTGGACTAATGTTTTGTGTTAGATTGTTTTTAACAAGATAGTTTTAGTCAGCGTTTTAAGTTAGCGAATTTTGCTAACTCAATCCACGATTGAATTATGATTGAAACACCAATTTTCATTTTTCATGTCCACAGAAATAGTAATGTAACAAATTATGAAAATTCATGCTATGATAATAAATCGAATTATAATTGCATTGCCGTTTTTTACATATGACATTTAATTATTGTTCCAATTAAAATTTTATTGCATTAAAATACATAAGAAAATGAAGATGGATTAAAATAATATACTATATATCTTTGCAATACTTCAGCCATTAACAAAAATAATAAATAGTTTTGGCTAAGTGTTTTAAAACCCTGCCACGAAGTATTTTATTTCCTTTGAAAGAAAATTTGCAAGAAAAGTTTCGCCTGTTCTTTATTTACATAGGCGTCTGGAGTCTGACAGCGTGCTAAGAGATGTGTCCCGGATGGGGCGTTTGCCAGAGGCAGTTCCATCAATAAGAGCTTTATTGTCCGACCAAGTCACAAGTCAGCATCATTCAAACATCGTCGGCCTCCATGAGGAGAATGAACCGCACAGGCGAAAAAATGAGCCAGTCAGTCGAAACGCTTCAGTTTGCCAGATGATTTTTTTAAGCTTCCTCGCCTGTTAATAGTTCGTTTTGCCATTTCTATCGACGCAACAAAGCAAAATTGAAATTCTGACCAACCCATTGGCCTTCTGATTGCTATATGCCCTCAGCTTTATTGAAATTATATGTTAAATTAATTATGAGAAATTATGTTATTTTCTCCATTTTTATTCCCTCCATTTTGGATTACCACATTTAAAAGTGTTACGCAGATTAAAATCAAAAAAGAGAAAACGACCGTCTTCTCTATACAAGTGTGTGTGGTTTTAAATAATTAAAACAACCTGCTAATAATAATTAGCACTACCTTGTAAATAACGTAAATATAAGCAATAGATCATTAATTTAAGGTGTTCCGCCAACCGCGCTATGCATTAGCAAGCATTAGGGATTGACAAATCATAACTGGTTAGACGACTGTTACAGTTGACAATTAACACTGACAAAAGACTTCAGTCAACACTTTTAAAACAATATGTATGACTGTCAGAGATGTGACAAGAAGTGATGAATGTTAGTTTTGAAAGAATCTGTAAAGGCACATTCCCAGCAAAGATATCGCCTCGAGTTTGCTTTGTTAACGAATGTTTCTTCGTGGCTCAACATCAAGCAGCAACAGGTGATGCTGAGTTGGTTGTGTGTTTGCCTTTCTTCTTGTCACCACACTGTTGAATGAGTAGTTGTAAAATACACTTGTCTTGCTTTAAATGAGTAACATCTGGCTGTATAACAATGTAGGTTAATATTACTAATTACGTCTTTGGTCTTAATATGGGTAATAAACTCAGTGTAAATTATTATATTCTTTCTATAATTTTTAACTTTTCTTTTATGGAGAATTACCACTACTGCAAACAATAGTGGATGGATTATTCTGTATTTGAAAGATATAACACACCGAATGAAGTTTAAGAAAGTAAATCTTACGGTTGTAGGCTTGTTTTTAAAACTTACTGAATATATTAATGAATTAATAACCTCTATAGAAATCGCCTACTGGTTGAAATTCAACCAGAAATATGTGGGTTTAGTTTTGCTCATTGCTTCGATAAAATACGTGACCAATAAGGCAACTCATAAAGTCTATTTAAATTTTGTTTATATTTCACTTTCATCATTGTATGATTCTCAAAAGTTATAATGAATTATAATAGGATTGTGCATATCTACAGGGAAGTACTTTTCCAAATGGCAAGCTAAGATTTTCCTGCGATGCACAGGCTTAGAAAAAAGTATTACAAAAATCATGCTTGCCTAATGCATTTAGGAAGATAAACTACATGGCCTATATTATGCCTAAATAGCCTACAGTGATGTTTATTTATAAAGGGTATCGGACATGTATCGGGGGTTTCGTCTGTAGTTTTGAATTATATTGATGATTGATGTAGCAAGCTGTATTTATTCCAACGTTTGATTACCTGGACCAGAGGGATTAGTTAAAAAGGGTTCGTGCAACATCAAACTCAGAAGGTTCTCCGTGCATTGGCTCAGAAGGTCCTCAATGTTTTTTTTCATCTTGACCAAAGAATTATTTACATTCATTAGGTTTTGGAATATCATAGTCATTCAATATACTATTATTAAAAACATTATTTTTTTGTAAGTCATTCCACAAAGCAAGTGTAACAGTATGATTTAATGTCCTATCCTATACCATCTTTCAATTTGTTGAAGTGAGAGGTTGAAATTGGCAAAGACACACAGAGAACAAGGGTGTTAGAATATTTTCTTTGCCAAAAAAGAAAATGAGACATCTGCCAAGCACGGTAAATTGGTTGGTTTACGAGTGAACATTAACATGAAAAGCCCCTGTGGCAAACTATTCTCAGCTCTGCGGGTACTTTAAAACTATACAATGACATGTTTTAACTGATTCGTAATGACAAATATCAAATAGAATAGTAAAAACAAAGTAATTGAAGATTCTTTATCACTATGCGCCTTACCACTGCACACTAGTCTTGCAGTTGTGCAAATGACGAAAAAAGTACAACAGTGGCTGTGATATCGGTAACATGACCTTGACAATTTTCGTTCATAATATGCCGTGTTTTTCTTGATAAGTGGCAGGGAGCACTTAATAAATGGCACGAACAGGCATTCCAGTCTTCAAGCGCTCTAACTGATAACAACTTTGAAAATAACCTCATCGATGACGTCACTGACCGGTTAAATTGTTTAAGGATATTATTGGAATTGCTACTAAAGCCACTAATTGTAATAAAGCTCTTTAAAATGACTTTTGAAAAATTGTTATTAATTTAATGTTGTTGTTTAAAGGGTAGTTACCTATCAAATTTTTACTTATAACAAAGGGAACGCTATACATAAGATGCGTACTCGTACTGCATACAAAACCGAAAACTAAATAATTAATGGTAGTCTTTACGTTACAGCCCGTCAGTATGAAAATTTACGGATAGATGGTCCGAGGTTTCTGGGAGTATCAAAATAAATACTCTTAAAATATTTAATTGTTTTCTAAACAAATTATTAGGGGCGGATTCATAAATTATCAAGCCATAAACTTATAACTGATAAAATTGAACTTCAAAATTCGTGCTCATTAAGCTTTTTTATAACATATTTACACAATGAGATGGTTGAAGCTGCGACCTGGGCTTCGAAGTCCGTGGAAGGGCGCAACCGGAACAAACCGCTTCGGCCTCAGCATCCCAAGACACAAGAAGTGGCGTAGCTCCTTCCAGTCCGTCTATTGAGTGACTCGGCGCGGCGGCTGTGGGACCACAGCACTTCCCTCATGTGCTTACCGAGTACGGTTACATGCGAAATTTTACACGACTAATATAATTTAACATGTAACATATACATTTTGTTGATACAGTTTTTGTTTTGCAGGAACTGTAGACTCCTTGCAGTAGCCGGTCCCTCGTGCACCTGTTGGAAATGGGGATTGAAGAGACGTCCCACGAACTGTGAGTGATTTTTTTATCTTATGTTATCAATCTGTTGTGAGGTAGAAAGCATTTGACGACTGATCATGCATCAATAAAGTGAAGTGATTGTTATTAATGGGTGAGCGTGTGTTCAACTGAAGTGAGCAATACAATTTGAAGAGTGCAAAATTAAATTTGGCTGTACACTAATTATATCGATTGACGGAGTAATGTTTATGTAAGTGTCTTTTTTTAATTAATTCGGTGCTTTCCGTTACGATATTTAATTAGGGTTTGCAACATCATTCATGTAAAAGCATAACAATCTCTTTTATCATAATAGGGCTAACGTAGCCCTCCCCAGAAAAAACGCACGTTAAACGTTGTTTCTTTTTTTCTCTTCATAAGGTGTAGGTGATTTAAAATGTATAAACATTTTAGCCGTTAAACTGATATAACTTTATTACAAATTTACTTACTCGTCCCCCTTATTTGCTTGGTAGAAAAATAACTCTATCGTGCAAGCTTTAAATGAGTTTGTATATTGGGTTTCAATATTTTCCTAAAATTTTATATTCACTGAGATTAAAGTCAGCTCATATAGAAGCCCATTTTACGATAATCTAGATTATTCTACAATGTTTATACGCGAGGGCTTTTCTTTTCACAGTCATAACTCGAGAACGGCTGGACGGATTTTGATATCTAAGGTGCCAATTTATAGGTATTCAGACTTATTTGCCAATACGTCCCAGAATTTTAAGAAAGGACATCGCTAAAGTACAGCATAGGGGTGAATTTTCGGAACAGCAGCGCTATATCCGTAGACACTGGATGTAACCATTGAATTCAGTGATGTAACCCGATTCACTTTGTTTACAACTTAAGAAATGAACATGGTTTGAAATAGTTAAAAAGGTTATATATAATTTATAATTTCAATCAACTTTTCGTTTTGCAATGTTGTTGTTTTACACTTCCATTATTTAATTTACCTGCAGGTATTGGAAACGTATACTAGCCAATTTTACCTCATGAAAGCATGGACGGTATAAAGCCAATGATGAAAGGTCAGCGAGACTTGATTACTTCCATTAATTAGTAAACAAGTTATATGAACATATCAAGGCGATTTCATCTTTATTGCTAATACCCCAGATCAATTTCTCACCGAGTCTTTCAGGAAAGCAGGTAAATTGAACAAGTCTCTCAGAATGCATGATGGGTCGTGGCGTCGCGTCGCCGTCGTAGGCGCGCTCGGAGATGGAGCGGTGTCGGGGAATAAACACCCGCGAGGCGGTGGACATGGGCCAAATGGGCCATTGTTGTGACTCCTCGGGCTACTCAAGGTTCCGCGCGTGCAATTATTGAACATATTAGTGGCTTCAATGAGCTGAAATGAGCCCCTTATCATGAATTTGAAACAGTTCAGCACCACATGTTTTAAGTAAACGAAGCAGACGTTTCATATCCCAATGCATTTTAAATGACAGAGATTTTACGTTATTTCTCACTTCCTGGAAAATTTCAAGAAATTTCTGTATTTCTCCCGGGTCCCTGGGATCAAGACCTTCAATTTGAGCCCTCTACCATTATTCTGTGACTTGCCATACGCCCTCAATATCGGTGCTAAAATTTCGTTAACGTAATAGATACTGTAAATATATTACTCAGGGGAGCAAAATAGAGAAATAGCACTTTAATTTTTCACAATTCGTAACGACTAATCATTGTTTGTTTATTTATTCTAACTAGTCTTTATCAAAGTTACACCAAAATAAATTATAGAAATCCCTTGCGTCTAAACCTGGATTTTAAAGACAATTTTATCAATTAGATAATATTTAATAACAAACACATAAAAAAGATTCCTCCATAAAATCAAGTTGATTATTTTAAAATGCATTTAGTTTGTAAATGTGCAATTAGTTCAATAGTCTAACTTAATTTATTTGATCTGGTATTCTAGTTGATTTGATGGCTAACAAATATTTAACTTGTGTTATTTTACAACCCACAATTCAATGAATTTCCATTAATGAAGTATATTGGATTTACAATTTTAGAACAAACCTGCATATCCGTACACATTTATTTTCTCAACGGATATGTAATTCTGGTCAGCTGATCTGTTTCCTAAGCCCAGCCTAAACCGTTGTAAAGTATTTTTGATATATTTTGCATTATGAAGTTATTCCTTCTCATTTGCATACTCCTCGTGTAGTCTCAAGGATGAAAATGATTGAAAGGCGCCTCGGTCTCGCGAGAGCCTTGAAACAAACGAACTACAATAGACTAAACCGGTCGGCAGACCTCCCTGTTCTATACCATACCCTACTCTACTACTGCCCAAGGCTAGTGTAAGATTAATGTGAACAAGCAACAGTGCAGAAAACACGGTCTAAACACGTCGTTGAGTCAGTAAGTGAGGTAGTAATTAAAATTATGAATTAAACATTTTATAAAGAATTTACAACTTAACCTTGCATCCTTATAGTTCAAAAGAATGTTCATACAAAAAGAACTTGAATTCTTAATTAAATACCTTTGTTGCCATCAGTATTCGTTATCCATATCCATTCCATCTTATCCATAGTTATTTCGTAAATATTTAAGTTGAAGCGAATTATTATTATTATTCAAAATTCCTCCTTGGGTGTCCTCTCAAAAAAGGATAATGCGATCTTAAGAATTAGTTGACCTATTGTTTTTTTAGAGATATATGCACCTGGCTTTGCTCTGTCGTAAGATGGCAATACAGTATCTTTAACGAGGATTTAAGCTAAATTTTAATTTCGCTTAAACTTTTACGCATATTATAAAATTACAGTATATCGCCCTAATATATATCATTTCGCAAGGAAACCTCAGTTGTTATTTGCCTTCTGAAAAGGTACTTTTTGTAATCGATAGCAAAATAAATAAACAAAATTATAGGTGTGATTTTATGTTGATCAAGCGGATCTTTTCTGTTATACGTATACCACCATTCCAAATTTATCCTTCTAGCTTGATTTTTTACCGAGCACCATAAACTAGGTCAAATAATAATTATTAATCGTTTTTAAGTGGAAATTCATTGTAAGAATACTTTACCTGCTGTTTCGTTATCTTATCTACTGTTATCTTTGTTTAGACGCGATAAGCCAGCGTCTGGCCGTCTAGTGGTCCCAGTTGCAGTTGGTTAGGTTAGGTTAGGTTATGTTATAAATAGTAAGACTAAATTACTTACATCAACCGTCAGAACAGCTCAAAAAATTGTCAACATGTTCAGGACGTCTTTTAGGTTATGCCGTTATGGTATGTTATGTTGTGATAGGTTATGTTATGTTATCTTTTAGGTTATGTTATCAGGACATAAGGTTAGGTTATGATAGGTTAGGTTAGGTTAAGTTACCTAACGTAACCTATACTAGTCTAACTTACCTAAATCAAGCTTGAAAAACAAACTCGAAACAGTGGTATACGTATAACGGAAAAGATCCGATCAAGCTTATAAAATAAGCTTGTAGACTAATACAGGGTGTTTTTTTTCGCAACCCAAAACTTTATTTTATCAGTGAAGGATTATTCCCCAAAGATCCCCGGATTTCACCCTACTATAGTATTTTCTTTGGGAATACATAAAAATTAAGGCCTACGAAAACAATTCGCAGGATATTCAGCATCTCAAAACAAACAAAACAAATTTAGTACATACAAAGAGGTCCTTTGCAAAACGTGTTCAGGAATTTGATGGAGAGAGCATAACTTTGTATAAATGTATATGGTGGATTGTTTGAACACAAAATGTAAGCTAAAAGTGATCAAACTTAAATAATAGGATGTATAAAATGGAAAAATTAACAAAATAATACTCATTTAATCTTTATATGCACATTATTCGATCATAAAAATGGGTCGCGTTAAAAATAAATATAAAAAATAAAATAAAACCTGTATTTCGTGCTTGACATAACATTTGGCAACCCGTTTTATAATTTTGCACTTTTAATTAATTAATTTATGGTTTCATCTTATTTATCCAGCAATTCCAAACAAAAGAAAGAAATATCCGAACAAGGAGAAATTTTCAGTTCTAAATGTATCGGCGCGATGCGGAAAGGTAATACGTGCCTTACTTAGCAACTAATTTGCACCTGAGTGTTAACTGCAGACATCGTTCTATTTGAAGCCTATTTGTTGTCAAGGAACTTTCCCTACTGTTAACTTTGAGTTTGGATTAAAAATTCAACCAACACGTTTTATCTTTACCTGAATCACATGCGGAGCATGTTTGCAAATTTCATTCTCTCCCACATATTAGTACGCCAGCCCTAGCAAAAACTGGTCCAACAATAAATTTCCAGTATGGTACTTGAATGTGGTCGGTCCTCTGCGTATGTATAAATCTTAGCTCGATCGGATGCAAAGAGAAAGTTATCAGAGGTTGGAGCTGATAAGGGGTGTAGCGCTATTGCCCTCGAGGGGGAATATCCTGGAGAGGGAGAGGCTTGATGGCCGTTGAATACCCCCAGAGACCAAAGAACTATAGTAGTGATGCAGTAGTGTAGCCCTTTGACAGAGACCACCCAGACCGTCACCCAGACCGTCACCCAGACCGTTACCCAGACCGTCACCCAGACCGTTACGCTTCGGTGTTTCTTGGTTAAAACACGTGAACCTCCTCCTCTTATTCTCCCTCGTCTTGTCCCTGATGTCGGTGTGTTCCAGAGCAGCGAGCGGCTGACCCTAACCCAACCTTCGCGGTCCGGTTTGAACCGGTCCCTGCTGAGGCATCGCCATTATGCAATACATCGAGTGGGCGTTCCGAATCAGCGCCAAGACTGGTTCCGCCCCGCGACCTCTCTAAACGGAGATTCCCATAGTGATAATGCACCAACATACATAGTAATCTTTGCTTTTGTGGTGTCTCTTATGACAAAATAATCCTAAAACACCATGAACTCTAACACGGCTGAGGGAGGAAAAATGTAGCGTCCACTGTCTTTACAGTCATATGGGCAAGTTCTATGATCTGAACAAAGTTGTACATACTAGTGTACAATACTAGTTGCGTATTCTTGATGAAACGCTTCTTCGATACCCAATAGTTTGTCATACATGTGATGGATTAATCAAACGTTTTTTTAAAGATTTTAATAATATTTTCCTAAATACTGATTTTTCTCCTTCACTCAATTCTGACTGTGTCTTTTGCCAGACATCGCTCACCGGCGACCCCCCAAGCTGAAGTGTCAACTTTTATAACACAATGATTGTGGGAACACACACTGCGCGGTCCTCAACGTTTATGACTGACATGACAATGAATAATAATAATAAGTGTTTTCTTCATAGCCAATAAACAGTATGCAGACTGCGAACTGAATGCCTCCACATGGGGTTTCGTAATCGAGAGAAGCAGTAGCAGTAGTGGCATACGTCATACGGGTCCTCTCAAATTTCATTTGTGTGTCCAAACAAAAGTGGTTTGTCGGATGAATGATTCTCAGTTTTCGCTTCAGCATTACGCAATGGTTATCTCAGCAGTAAACAAAGAAGTCCTTCTCTGCATTGTTTGGGTGCCCGGCCTTGAGCTCATATCTTTTGACCCAGTGCCAAACTCGGCTGTTCAGTTCTATCCGGTTTTCGCTACCTTATACAGCGTAAATGCATTTGTATAAGGCTTGAAATATTTTTCATTTTTTTAAGTTAACTTTACAAAATATTCGGATGATTATCAATGTCGAGGAGCAATTTTTTAAGTAAGAAAAATAAGTGTATAATATGTTCGTTTGTGAGGTTGTCTTGGAACAGTTAAAATTTGTTATAACGTCCTTTAAATCTTATCTTCGATAGTTTAAAGCTTTCAAATATATCTATCCTAATCTTGCATCAAAGTGACATTTCATCATTCTACTTAATTAAAGTGGAAATGACGTCACTCACATGAATGTTTTTTTGCAATGACGTCACTTAAGAACGACTGGACCCAACATTTCGGCTACATTTTTTGCAAAGCACTTTTAACGAAATATATTGTAAAATATATTTTGTAAAAAGATTATTAGCCATGGAAATCAAAAACAACTCTTAAGTTGGTCCAATTGCCCTTTTAAGCTGTGGCATAAGTTTAACTCATAAAGAAATAGATTTCAACTTACTAACAAAAACAAAAATAAGTCCCTCATGAAACTTGAAACCCATTCATTTATTGTATGTCAGCAAAGATATTGTTTTATTATTAAGAGTTTAGTAACAACAATACTCAATAAGGCACTGAACGAAACATCAGTTGGGCCCTACTTATTCGAAGTAGTTTACTGTATTAGGTCACCAACATAACGAAATACAGTCTAAATAATCTGAAGCGTAAATCTATTAGGCCTAATATAACACTTTTTACAAAGATCACAGCCAGTAGTTCTAAGTAATTTTTGATGAAATTTTGGTTTCCTACCTTAAAAAGTTGAACTAGATCTCGTAAATAATATTACTATATATTAATATCGTAATATATTAATATCGTAAATAATAATAAGCCAACTAAGTCCTAATAACTACATATTACATATTTCTGTTGTATAATAAGTTTCTAATAGGGAAAAAACTACGAAAAATTTTAACTGTGGATGTAAATCTAATATTAATTTGTTACGGGGCACTACCATCGATTTACAGAGTCCAAAGCATTACCCTCTGCTAACACCTTTTTCCTAATAAGCTAATTGCATGTTACAGTCTGCATATAAAATGTTTGTTGCCAACATAAGCTGGTTTGTGAGATGGGAAGGAAATGACATATTTATAAGACTAATTGCGGTTTCCTGTGCCATATGGGGTTACATCATCTGTGAAGGTTTGTCGTGCAAAAAAGTGTGAATGGAATTACGAGCGGAGTTCTGGTAGCCAGCAAAACCTAAACACGCTCTTAGCTATTTTATTCAGAGCCTAAATTTAATAATATGTTTAATTTATTGTTAGTTAATAAGATACGAGTTTTAGGGGAATAATATAAAATAACATAACAGCAACATTACACAACGGCTACAACGTAAAATAAATTACAGTATCTGGTGGACCGAGCCTTGTTCGGTGTTATTTCATGTTTACCAGTTCATCCAGTTACTATAAAATATTTCAATGTCATAAAATTGATAAATAGAAACATTTTTTATTGCTCCATGGACTCTTCATCCCATTTGCTGTCTTTCCCTTGATGACTGTAAATTCCAAACAGCTGTTATGATTACTTCATTTGTTTACACTTTCCTTGTTTATTTTCGTTGCTATCACGGCAACCCATAAGGCCAATGTTAAAATTTTACAACTGTAAAATTCGATTTATTACGCGATTAGATTTTCTCTGGCCAAGTAATCTGCATAAAAGACGATTTTTAGTCATAAATTACTTATTTCCAGACTTTGAAGGAAATCCTCGGAGCCGTTTTTGAGATAAATGTGCAAGCATACAAGCAAGCACGATAACATTACTCATATAAGAGTATAGGATTATTTTGTTTGTTATTAACGTATTGGATCCTTCTGATTGATATAAGTTTTTAATGTCAGAGTTAAGCTTTTATTCGTATACACTCTTAAGATTCCTGTTTATTCAAATACCCCCGTTGCAGCAGACCTGCATACTCAGCGAATTTCCAGTACAAAACAACATATTTCAATCCAACATAGCGAGATTTTACAGGTTTTTGAAAGCTCCATAAGAATAACATGGGGAATGAGTATGCAGGTTTGCTGCTACGGGTAGATTAAAAGTGGGTGGTTTTAATTCAATATTTAGTAGATCTGAACTAGAAGAAGCCACTTACCAAGTTTTATCAAGATGTGTTGAGAAATAAGCGAGATATAGAATTTTACTTATTTCCCATAAGGTTAACATAGGGACAACGTACTGTGTTTACCACTTTCAATATCTCGGTAACCAATGGACATAGAGCAGTGATTCAAAATACTAAATTGTTTGTTTTTTTGAGCTGAATTCAATGGTGCCAACAAAAATCGTATTATTTTTATTTTTCTATGTAAAAAACTCAAAAAACCCATTTTTGGGGGGGTTTACCCCCCTTTACCCCCCCTTCCGGTAGTCGGATTGGGCTGGATTACGAACTCGTCCGAATAATTACTACTTTACACATCCATGCCAAATTTTATTAAGATTGGACCATTTTTACGCGAGTTATCGTGCTTAAAGACACATATATATATATATAGATATATATATATATAGATATATATATATTTATGAAAATGAACGAATAGTGTTTTTTGCTTCTGGGGGCCCCAAAACGAAAAGTTATCATGGTCTCGGGCTTAGGTCTTACCATGAGACCTACGGTAATAGCTTCTTCCCTATAGGGGAAATTCGCTAAAATTATCTCGAGAAAATATGATTTTTACGTAAAAAAACTATCAACATAGGTAATAACTTTGTAATATCACTATACAGTTATTTAACGTAGTTAAAAAAATCAATATATTTTAAATTAATAAATCAAATATTTTTGGTTTCACGCACTAAACACACCCGAATTAAAAACGTAGCATAAGAAAAATCATCCATGACATTGTTATTAGACCAAATTAGAATTAGTGATACGGGTTAATACTTGAACAAATTTAAGTATTCAAGTTATACTCTGAAGTAGTTTTTCAACTAATTGATATAATATTTTAACGGCTGGTTTTTTAACTCACATTCTTCATGGAGGCTTATTTATTCATGATCCCGACTCCACACATGAAATTGGTAATTAGAATGAGATACAGATCCTACTACAGATATAATTTTAACAGTTTAGAAACTATACTTGGAGATATTATCTTCATGATATACAGGGTGGTCTTGGCCTAGCTTTCTCTTTTCTGCGATAGAACAGCACAAATATGACTCAAATCCGCAATTTACAAAATTCTATTCCACACACCCACCTTAAGAAAGACTATTTTCTTTTTCTTTTTCAAAAAAACGTTCATTTACATGATAAAATAGATTTTTCTTACCTAATAGATACATTCCTCAAACTTTGACAATACCATGGCATTCTACTTTACATTTCAATTAATAATAAGTAGGTTTCCATGAACCTAGAGCTTCAAAACCACTATTTAAATTGATTATAACTTAAAAGTCATCATTCTCTTACAAAAGATAGAAAAACAAGCTTAAAAAACTTTTCATTTAGAAAATATGTTTGGGGGAGCAAATGCCGTAAAAACCGCTCCGAACCCAAAGCTTTCAAAAGATATGATAGAACTTTTTATTAGTTTACTTTTAACAACAGTTTATGCCATTAAAGTGCACAAAACAAGGTTTGACCTAAATTACTCAAACAGAAAAACTGCTTTTTGACTCTTAAAGTAACACTGTTCAACATTGGGATGAATAATTCGATGAGATGTTATTTAGCAAGTCCGTTGAGGAGAAAAATCGGGGCATCCCTAACTCGATTTGGGGGAGGGTAAATACTTTCGGACCCAAAAAGTGTCAGATGAGCCCAACATGTGATTTAAATATTTTATGTTGAAAATAAAAACAAAACATTTTAAGCCCTGTCCCAGAGTTATAACAAAAATTATAGATTTATAAAAAAAAAGTTATTTACATAACACATTGCGTTGCCTTAAGGAGTGTATTTTGAATTCTAGCGGTGATTTTACAATTATCATTCGATTTCCATTGGATTTGGTAGTGATATTATTTTCTATATTCTGATTGGCAAGTTAGTTTGGGGGAGATGGATCGGGACACTACTAACATAAGTTTTTGGGGCATACAGTCCAAAATTAGGGGTCTTTAAGCCTAAGAAGCCCCAAAAAGTTGAAACTCCCTCTCTCACGTCTGAAAGCTGCGTGCGTACTCGCTTCATAAAATTTTACTGAACAAATGAGTGATATTGCAGGTGTCAAAAAGTCGTTTTTTCTTATCGTTTGATTTTAACTAAACAGTGTTTTATGTACTTTAAACTTAACATGTACTTTATGTTATTAAAATGAACCAATAAAATTTAGTATTATATCTTTAGAAAGCCTAGGTTTTGGAGTAGTTTTTACAGTTTTTGCCAGCCCTTAGAATTTTTCTAAATGGGAAGTCTTTTTAAGTTTGGTTTTCTATAATTTTTAAGAACATAATAACTTTTAAGTTCCAATCAATTTAAATAGCAATTTGAAGGTCCAGGTTCATGGAAATCTACTTCTTCTTCTCAATTCGAATTTAATAGAGAATACGATGGTAGTGTCAAAAATTAAGGAACGTATCAAGTTAGGCCAGAAATTCAATTTTCTCTAGAAAATGTATTGCTGCCGCAATTAATTGAAGTCAAAAATAGATGTTAGTAATAAAATGTAGATTTAAAATAGACAAAATAATTTTTCTCTAGGTGGGTGTGCGGAATAAAATATTTTAAATTGTGGATTTGAGTCAAATTTGTGTTGTTCTATCACAAAAGGAAATTTAACGCGAGGTCAACACTACCCTGTATATTGTAAACCTGTCATGTAATCTAATATTAAAGTAATTTTCTACCCAAACAAAATTCGTATTAGGCAAAATCCTCAGTATTTTCTTTATGATAGTGAGAACAAAATTATACGCCATCCTGGTTTTATGATATCCACAGCCGACTTAAACTTTTCACTTATCATGATAGTATTAATTTTATTTATTACTTTGATACATATTACATACTTCATATCCTGAAGCGCCCGTATTTCCCGTCACCTTTTTAGTATGTTTAGGTTCCAGGAAATTGTAGGTTTTCGATTTTCTCAACTGGTTCTAATTGTCAAGGTGCCTGTTTAGGAAGGTCACAAAGCAAAGAATAAAATACATATTAGACTTATGAGGCATGATTTTTTTAAATTCTAGTTAGTAAAAAAATTGCTTGGTTACGAAAAAGTTTTTTATTGGTGAAGGCAAAAAGAAGCATGTGCAAAGTGGCATGGAGTAGAGAAGTTGCTTTTGCTTTAGCTTTTATTCATATCTCAGAGATAATTTACACTCAGTAGAGCCACTCAATACACTCACTTTATTATTGTAACGTGACAAACCTATCTTTACTATCAGTCTTTTGTTACAAGCTAAATAGGTTTTTAGTGTATTTTCGTGTTTCAAGCACGTTAAAGTATAAATTTCATTCTTACTAAACGTCAATTTATAGTGCTAGTAAAAAATGGCGTGTGATAAATTTTCCTTTGTAGAACAGATTTTCAAATGAATATACCAATTTTTTATTTCATCCCACCTTAGGTCATGTTTAGGAAGAAATATGTACTCATGATATACCTCGAACTATCTGTTACTGTACACAACGCACTCCTCAGCAATACGGCCAAAGTAACACAGTAATGTGCTATATTGTCATTAGTATTATAGTACCATCTTTACCTTTGCGCCTTCATTGCCGAGAGCAACAAATCACCTCATGACTGTCTCATGATTGCGCTTTGTTCAATGGAGGATCTGTATTGTAAACTAAATAACAGGCTTTTCTCCTTCATAACGTCTAATTAATTAATTATTTCTCAATTATAACTAAGTCAAAAATCACATTAAATGATTTCAAAGTGTATTCTCTGCTCTGTTGTTCGTGATTTTATCAAAAAATATACATTTCTTTTTCATTCAGTCTTATAAGAAATAACTCTGCTTTGGCTGAAAGTCAAAATAAGTCGTGAGGTGGCTGAAAGTATTATTTATAGTAATTTTAGGACTACCGCTAGTCCACTTCTATACATAGAGTAAGTAACTCGATCTATACTCGATTCCACATTCACTTTTCAGTAGGGTTGTACTACCCATATGAAATAGTAATCAGCTAATGATCTTACCGTATCACGCGATAGTAAGCAAATACAAGAATTAGTAAACAAATACAATCAGCATATGAGGTAGAATATCTGTTATATCCTCAATAGGGCCCATACTGGTAGGTGAACGTGGAATTTAGTATAGAGTGCAAGGAAGAAAAATGTAAATTTATAATATTTTATAACATACAAGTTTGTTAGATAAAATGATAAGGGCTATTATACATACCACGCAAATAGTAAAATTTGAGTACCTATTGAAGTAATAATTAATTTGATACCGACATGTTTCGGTGATTATGGCCATTTACAAGGTAGTGTGTTACATTATATTCACAATATATCCAAGAATAAGTTACATTCTTGGATTGTATTGTAATTATAATGTAACTTACTAATACTTTGAAAATGGTCTTAGTCGCCTAAACACGTCGGTATAAGATACGTTATTACCACAAAGGGTACTCTGAATTTGCTATTTGCTTCATTTATAATATTCATGTAAAATTATTAATTTTTAACTATGTGTTTTATTAATGATAAGTCATTTGTTAATTATTTATACCCTAAAATTTGTTATCTTTCATAAAAATAATTTTTAACCACGAAAAATGTGCAAATCTAAATTGCTTTTTAACTAAGGTAGTCTTCATAGCCTACTAGGCCTGTTAGATTTTAAATGCATAGTAAAATGTTTTTTTTTTCGAGTAGAGTTGGAGATTATTACTATTTTATGTGTTTTACTAAATTTATCTTAGGGGTGAATCCCCCTTGGATGCTCTTGCTCCCAAGAATGCTTGGTTCTTTCAAGTATACTTTTAAAGAACCGTGAAGCAAGGTAGAGTTAAAATTGTGTGCCAGTGTCCGCTCGTAATGCACCAAAATAAACAGTATTGACCCTAAATCAGCTCCAGTTAGCTTTTATGATTGTTCGGGGGGAAGGGGGTTGATTGTATCTGTCTCCATCCTGAATATACATTATTATTTTAAGGTTGCTTTGCCTTGGTGCTCAATACTGCACAGGGTGGATTATTTTATCTTAGTTCAGCAGATTTGCATTACTCGATACAAATTATTAATTACTTTGTCGTTTTAGACAACATTAGTTTCCTAAGTTACTCAAATCGATATGTGATTTTAAGAACATTACCTTAAATATTTACCTAGTAATGCTTTAATTTGTCTTTGTAGAATGAACAGGCGGCTCGTTATTAGGTTTGTCTTATAACAAAAGATTGTGCCAACACGCAAAACACTTGCCCCTCAAATTAATTTCGTAATGCAAAAATAATGCATTACAGTACCTGGTGGACCGAGCCTTGCTAAAAATCCTCATGTTTACCAGTTCATCCAGTTACTATAAAATATTTCAATGTCATAAAATTGGTAAATAGAAACCTTTTTATTGCTCCATGGACTCTTCATCCCACTTGCTATGTATTTTCCCTTGATGGCTTTAGATTCCAAACAGCTGTTATGATTACTTCATTTGTTTACACTTTCAGGGAACACAAAAGCCATGTTTGCCGTGTTGCCGTGTTTATTTTCGTTGCTATCATGGCAACCCATAAGACCAATGTTAAAATTTACAACTTTAAAATTCGATTAATTACGTTATTAGATTTTCTCTGGCCAAGTTATCTGCATAAAAGAAGTTTTTGAGTCATAAATTACTTATTTACAGACTTTGAGACTTTGAAGGAAATCTTTGGAGCCGTTTTTGAGATAATTGTGCAAAAAGCAAGCAATCAAGCATACAAGCACGATAACATTACTCATATAAGAGTATAGGATTACAGACTTTGAAGGAAATCCTCGGAGCCGTTTTTGAGATAATTGTGCAAACAAGCAAGCAAACATACAAGCACGATAACATTACTCATATAAGAGTATACTATAAAACATCCCTCAGTAATATTTAGCACCAAGAGAACGTAAGTCAATATTAAATAAGAAAGTATGGTCTTGACAAAGACGTGGGCCCCTTTGATCTACAGGGCACCTCCTGAATGTAATTTCATTTCATTTACTGTTTATTTTCACGCATAATAGTGTATAAAAGCACTAAGCCAAGTCGAATTTTACAGACAATTTAATACAATAGTATGACAACTATAGAATAGTTTAGAATAGTTTTTCAACCTGTGGCAATCTATATTAACCGCGATGTCATCTAGCCATAACCTGATAAAGGCTGGGTGGATTTTAACGTATGAGGTGTCAATTTAAAGGTATTTCTAGTTAGGTTTGTCAATACTTTTCATATTGTACTTTACACCATGAATAAGTTTCAGAATTAAAAACAAAATCACTTAAGTCCAGTACAGTGCTGAATTTTTGGAACTGAGGCGCTATCCAACTACATTTTACCAGGCTCAGTTCACTTTTTTAAAAACATTAAAAACTGATCATGATATGGTCATGCTTTGAAGTAGTTCTACCGTACAGGTAAACGACTGATTGCAGTGTTTGCAAACAAAGCTGAAACCGGGTTATCTAGTTTTTAGTTCAGGAATGTAGGGTAAAAAGAATGTTCTTTATAGTTAAGTTTAAAAGAAATGTGACAGTAGTTAGTTTACAACCGCTTGAATTATCAGATATCCTCACTAATTAGGAAGTGCTGATGGTTTAAAACTGCGGGAATTTGTACCACATAGCGATCCGGTGCCATCCGGTATCCACCCCGGGCAAAAAGCCATATGTTTTGGTCTGAACTGGATCTCCAACATGATTAAAATAATCAGCTGATGTTTCTCAGCAGTTCTCACTACCATGTGATAGCGGCAGTCGTGTGCGTCGCGTCGGTGAGGTTGACTGACAAGGCTTGTTGTTTATGTTTATACTCTTATATTTAAATATATATTTTATATCTGATTATTTTTCTGATTTAAAGAATCAGTACCAAAACTTAATTTTTTTAAATTATTCTTTATTATGCTGATTTTGTCTTAAACTTCACCTAAGCTTTGGATTATTATTTCCTTGTTAATTGAGAAAAGTACTTTATCCTCTTTAGCCTATTAGCGGATAAAGTGCTTTTATTATATTTTATCAGCTTTATTTGATTTTTCTTAGTACTATTTTATGTAATATCACGTTATTAAATACACCGTTTCAGTGCACTATCTTCATGTTCTTCTGTAAAGCCAAAGACTGGTATGTTGTCGGCCCGGTTTAATTCTAGATACTCCTTTAGTATAATATGAACGCTGAGAGTGCAAAATATTTTATTTTGACTTCAAAGTGTCCATATTCAATTAGTTCGGAATGTACTATTAGTAGTTCGTTCGTTATTTGCTGTTTACATTACGTTGAACTAACTGGCCTATACTTTTTCACTACTCCAGTGGCTTATTTTCCTCTGTTGTTAAAGTAATCAATCAAACAACTGTTTTTAAATAACGTTTAATCAAAACATCCGACAATTATAGTTTGTTCAGTGAGTGTGTAAAGTAAAGCCCCTGCCCTTAAATAACATTTGTATAGAAAAGAACCAATCAGGAAAGAGGCGTCCATATGTTCCCAGGGATGGTTCACAGCCATTCCACTTAGTGATTTGAAAGGAAAAATATAAACCATATGATATGAACAATAAACAAAGAATGGATTAATGCATTTACTTGTCTCACGAGCTATTTATTGAATTTTAGTAAAGTTAAAATGCATTTCAAGTTCGCTACTAACAAAGATAACCAAATTAGCTTTGTTAATAGACATCCAGTTCCAGCTCCAGTTTATACTTAAGCTCTTTGGAGTTGTGTAGCAATGACAACAGGTATTCATGTGACACAGCCTGCCAACATTACAGCTGGTGCAGGAGGTGGGGCTTTACTTTACACACTCACTGAATGAAGTATACAACTTTTTAAATTTAATATTAGGCATGGAGTGGTACACTCAATGTTGCACCTTTCCAACGTTAAAATACACGCAAATGTAAATCCATGACAAATTTAAGTAAGGGTTACTTAAGGGTTTAAGTAAGGGTCTTACAATTTCTCTATATGAATCAGCAATCATGACAGTATGACCCTTGAGTCGGTAATTGGTGCTACCGCCGGCCGCTACCGCCTATATAGCGAGCACAGCTGCTTATGATTAAACTGTTTTGCCGACAATAGTTCAGCTCTGCAGGCATCCACTACGCAGCAGCACATTCTTTGTCGATAAATCTATCCTGTACTCTTATACGAGCAATATTATCGTGCGTGCGTGCTTGCTTGGTTGTTTGCACAATTATCTCAAAAACGGCTCTGAGGATTTCTTTCAAAGTATAGAAATAAGTAATTTATGACTAAAAAACGTGTTCTATGCAGATAACTCGGGCAGAGAAAATGTAATACAATAAAACGAATTTTAAAGTTGTAAAATTTTAACATTGGCCTTATGAGTTGCCGTAATAGCAAGGAAATAAACAAGAAAAGTGTAAACAAATGAAGTAATCACAACAGCTGTTTGCAAACTACAGCCATCTAGGGAGAATATAGCGTTTGGCAAAAATTTCGCATAGAATAACAAAAAGATTTTAATTTATAGATTTTATGACGCTGTAATATTTTATAGTAACTGGATGAACTGGTAAACATGAAATAACACCGAGCAAGGCTCGGTCCACCAGGTACTCAATACACTTAGTACGTGTGGTTAGCGTTGATTTTCACCAAAACCTTTCACTCTTTGAGACAGCTTAGCCACTTGGTGAGTATATTGAAGATATCAGCAAAAGTATTTTTGTCCAAAGAACCAACCTTGAATCGTGTAGAACACCATCATATCCAGCGATTAAAAATTACCGCCATTTAATTAATTAATTGCTCTATAACACTGGTAAAAGTATTCAGATCTTCATAGACTTTTTTTGTTTAAAAGGTATTTCTAAAATATAATTTTCTTGTATTCAGCATTTCTTTCTAAAGTTAATAGTTTTTATTTCATATTTGAAAACCCAAATTTCCCACTTCACTCCATGAGAAAGTCTAATTCTTCAAAAAATTCGTTTTAGAGGCTTAAAAAGCCTAGCTGTAGCTAAACGTAAAAGTTCTATAGGTTGAAACCTTATACACACAGAAATTTTATCCCAGTTGGTCAACTGTTATCAAAGTGATGGCATCAAAAAGATATACGCACCCGCACAGGCTGTTTTCCGAGTTTCCTAGTTTTGTCGGTATGTCTAGTAAAAAAAACATAATTTAACATATTACGTTTAGCTACAGGCTTTTTCAGCCCCTCAAAACGCATTACTTTAAGAATTAGACTTTTCATGAAATTAAATGGGAAATTTGGTTTTTCAATATAAAATGAAAACCTTTAACTATTAACTAAAAACAGAACTATTAACTATTTCCTAATGAAAGAAATCTTGGATAAAATAAGTTTTTTTTAGAAATACCTTTCAAACAAAGAAATTTACCAAGATCGGAATACTATTACTGGAGTTATAGATAAATTTATGAATTTAGTGGCGGCCATCTTTAATGGCTGATATGGGGGTGTTCTACAAAAATTCAAGGTTGGTTCTTCGGACAAAAATACTTCTACTGATATCTTCTTTACACTCACCGAGTTGCTAAGCTGTATCAAAAAGCTGTTACACCAAGAATTGCGTTGAACACATTTATTATTTTTCTACAACGACGAAAATTGGTCAAAATGAAAACATACATTGTGGTCAGATGCTGAGATGGCTCTCTGACGCTGACTAAAAAAGATTAATTCATTCATAAAAAGATTAATGATCATTTTTCATTCAATTGTTGTATCCCTTACTGATTTGATGAAATAGGCGACTAGCTAGTGAACGCAGAAAGATAAGATGTGTTGTGGCTCTATCAAACTGTATGCCTTTTCTCAACAAATTAAACTTTTTTTACTGTTTTCCATTTTTTAAATTAATCACAAGTTACTTTTCGATTGGTCTGCGACATATAGTAATACGGTAGGCTTTTTGAGTATAGAAATACAGTAGTATTTTGGGGTCTTGAAAGTACAGTCTATACAGAGTAAAAAAGGAATTGTCAGTTTGGAATAATAATTTGTTTTGCGAAAAACTGCGCTTTTAGATGGATTGGGAATCGCTTGACATTTTAAATCCAATCACCCATTGAATTAATCTTTTTCCATAGACTTATTTTAAATGTTATTAGCCGTTATTTGGCGCAGCAGCTTATTGGTTATGTGTTATCAACTTAAATTTAAAACCCTGCCCGATTTGCCCTCAAAACCTCAAAACATTTTTCCTAAAAGAAAAGACAAAATAAAGGCCACCAATAAGATTCATACAGTGTAAAATGTTCGAGGACGGAGACCCTTTCATTGACAGACGTGCAGCGTGAGTGGAGTGAGCGTGTGTTGAGCCGCGCGCACGTGACGTGTCGCCGCAGAGATCAGCCGCTCAGCCACTCAGCCGCTCAGTCGCTCGGTCGCTCAGTTCGCCGCGCGCGCCGGGTCTGTGGGGGCGGTTTGTGCGGTTCTCGGTCGGCCTTCCGTCGCGTGTACGGGAATTCCAGCTCAACTTACCAGTATGTAACAACGATAATATCATATCACGGTATTTTAAGTAAAAAGTAATGCCAGTCAATCAATTGCTTTTAAATATTTTATGAATCTGTGTCGAAAATTAAGTATATCTACTGTTGATTAGATGCAACAGTGACGCTCGGAGTTTATTATAGAACTGAAGATGAGTCATACAATATTATTAATGCAGTCACATTGCAGTAACTTTATAGCTCTCGCGCTTTGGGTTTTGAAGTTAAAGTTAATTTTATTTCGGGAGAAAAGTTCTTGCTTTTAGGATGCAAATTTTATTATTTTCTAAGAACTATTCACTTGATCCATCAAATTTACCCTTGTTTACCTATCATCGCCGATGTATGGCAAAAATATTTTTAATAAACCTATCAAAGATTTGTTGGCCAATATATTTACAAATTTTGCCAAATATAGGTCAACTCATGATTTCTGCAATATTGAATTTTTACAATCCGTCAGGTATCACCTGAGCTCTAAGTCCAACACTATAATATGGGACTCATAAAACCTGATAACCAAGGTTACAAAGGCATCTGAACGAAAAATCATTTCACCGAAATGTCTTAATTTAGGATTTTTAATGAGTTAAACAAATTAAGCATCGTGAGAAGTTCCAGTCAATCCAAATCCAATAATTAATCAATTGGCTGAGAAATAAATTGCTGACTGTTAACTTGCAATGAACTTTGCCATGTAGCTAAGACAAGTTTCGACTTAAACAGAATGGCGACGCTGCTTATTGTTAACAAACCGGTCTAGCCGTCATGGATTCATGTTACTTGTCAAAACGTCATTGGTGTAAATTATTGCAGTTTCATACGGTATCTATTGATAAGATCACATAATAATGAACATTCAAATTGCCGTTATCAATTTTTGTAGTTAACTCGAATGTCTGTGTTCTCTTTGATGTTTTCATCAATGCAATTTTATTGCATGACTGGAAGTTTTTTATAACTAAGACAAACTTGATGCGTCTTAAAATATGATTTGTATTATCAGTTATTGCCACTAATTAGTTAGATTTTACTATGTGTACGCTAATTATTGAAATAGTTACGTACCTACCTTCGTAAATCCAAAGTAATTCATAAAGTAGATTACTGCAGTTTCGAGACTCAATGCCTCATTGTCAGATCTTCTAAAACGTCTACATTACATTTAACACTCTGTACATCACACAACCACACGGAAAAGTACATTTAATACTTTTCCGTGTAATTGTATGATGTACAGTGTGTTAAATGTAATTTTACGTTTTAGGACATTTTAAAAATGAGACATTGAGCCTCGAAACTGCAGTAATCTATTTTATTGATTACTTTGAACTGACGACGGGCGTAACCTATTTAAATAATTGTCGATTATCAATCCAGAAGGCAAAATTAAAACATATATGAATACATTAGTTGCTTTGCCGATGGTTTAAAAGAACCGAGGAATCTAAAAACACCCGGGGAAGTTCTTTTGACTTAAGTTTTAAGTTTCACTAGGAAGGCCTACACGAGTGTTATTGTTGTGCTTCATTGAAAGTACAATTATCAAACAAAATACATGCGTACAGTTAACTATCTGTAGGAAAAAATCAACATAAACACTCTTGATCAAAATAAATTTGCTTTTAAAGATTATCCAAACATGTCTGCAATGTTGTTGGATTAGGGCCTAAGCTATTATATTTTATGTGATCGGCACAGCTACAAACAATTTTAAAATTAACTTCGATTTAAGAAAACGTGTTAGTAATTTTGTCAACAAGCCTAATTTATGTCAAGAAGTCTTAGAGGGTACAATTAACTAGTGTTTAAAAACCATCCGTGAAATAATATTCTTAGTTAAAATGGTTTGACATCTGGCATGGGTCAACCTCATGTTTGTTAGTCATAGGTGAATATGGTTAAACTAAAATCATACATAGGCCTATTAAATTGTATTTTTTATATCAGAAATAAAGGTTATAAAAAAGAAAAATAGATAATTGCGTCCCGAGAGAGACACTTTCAAACTTAATATGAAGTGAAAACATGTTATGTGTAACATTTTCATACACCAATATAAAATATGCATATTTTTTATTCGGTAGGCTAAAATTTACGGAGTTTGTCAAGATTTCAGCTGTTTTTGGAGAGAGAACTTGATACCGATATTAGGAAAAAACATTTTTCTAAATGACTACAACGCGGCGTCGACCTGTCAATATAGGGGCTGCGCCGCACTGCCGTTTGCATCGTGCCAGTTGCAGGAACCGAATTTAATTGTAGGAAACTGTAGTTTGAACAGTGCTGCCTACTAAGAGAGTGTATCTAAGGCGAAAAAAATGAACAAAGAATTGAAACGTAAATTAAACCAAGATTCAAATTTTTTCAATAATTTTTTGAGATCGCCTCAAAAGTGCAAAGCACATTATCTTAAAATGTATTTATGGTTGATAGCAGATTGAGGTTGTAAACTATAAAATTAATTACTTTCCCTACATCACTGTCGGCATAGGTGTCAAACCAGAGATTTGGGGGGGGGGGGCACAGCCTACCGGGGGGGTGTAGTATACCCCCCAAACTAGCGGGGGGTCTGGGAAAATGTTTGGTTTTGTACAGAAAAGTGGGGTGTCAAGCCTTTAAATCTGTGAAATGTACTGTGTTTTATTTGTTTAAAAAAATAGGCGGTCGAAAAACAACCATGTTATTTACAACTCCCCCTACTTTCCTGGATGTTTCTTCCCCGTAAATATAATTCTCATGGCATTCTCAACTGCAGCTTGCAGGTTAAGTCCAATAAACTATCTAGCGGACAATCAGAAAACTATTAGAACAAGATAAAAACAACAACAAACTAAATATAGGAAACCATGTCGGGGCAAAAAAAAAAATACTTCAGCGCATGGTCACCAACTTCGCCTAGTTAAAGAATAAAAAGACGGCGCATAGTCTACGAATGTGTAACACTTCGTCTAACCTCTTTGATTAGCCAAAATGATTTATCTATTATCAGATGAATGTAATAATGATTAAACATAAAAATAAAGTGAATATTAACAATTAATATGGTAAAAATAAACAAACTTACTTAAAAACAATTGGTTTAAGTGACTTGTGAATAGAGGAAAAATTTTAGAAAATAGTAGAAAATAATTAATTTTAATTTTTATTGTTGGTAAGAGGCTACAAAAAAAACTTTTTTTTCTTGAGGGGGCATGTGCCCCCCCCCCCCCCCCGCCCGCTCGACGCCTATGACTGTCAGCAATGCTAAGATGAGGAGTTCGCGCTAGTTGCGAAACCTGACGTTCGAATAGAGGAACACCCGCTGGCAGGAGTGCAGATTACATTTCCTGGTCAAATGAAGCAATCATCACCATCAAGAAATTACTGTCACTTTTCCTTGATACCTTGATGTATTCTTTTACAGTAGTAGACGAGAGGAACTTACTGATTATGCATTCCCCCAATTGCTTTCAACCATATTTTAAAGTTTAACAAACTTTTAGTTGGTCCATCAGTAAAAATAATATTTCTAAATGATTTATCTAAAAGTGAAAAGATTTTGTCAGACTTGATAAATCAATAAGCTAATTTTTTCTTAAATTTAATAAGCTACGTTTTTTTTTTAATTTAATTAAAACTAATGTCACCATATATTGAATAACTATATTTTTATATTTTATTCGGCGTGTTGTGGTTTTAGTGTAGGTTGTGGTGGTAGGATGTCACATAAACTCTGTTTTATACTATTTTCCCTACAGATTCTTCCTGACTGAAATATTATTTTGAATTTTAAACTGTGTATTATTATGCATAACAAAATGGATTTTCATAAAAAGGGATTGCCAGCTTATCTCATAACAACCATGAATGAGTTGACTTATGATTAGTTATGGGTTTTTGTTCGACTTATGATTAGTTACTTTTACGGGTTTTTGTTCTTCACTACCCGCAGCAAAAAATTTCATTTTGTTCTAATACGTTTGTGTGATATTCACTGTTTTACTTTAACATTGGCTACATTGCACTGTGAAATCAGAAAATAACAATAGTTCCCGCAGAAACCAAACACAACAATCCCAAAAATTTTAATCATATATATATGCATAAAGCCTATGGGGCGAAGCCCAAGACACGGTTGGTCACTGTGCGCTGAAGCATTTAGTTTTTTGCCCCGACATCATTTCCTGTATTGGATAAATCATTTAGTTTGTTGTTGATTTTATATTGTGGTCGGTTTTATGGTTTTTACGTTTATTTCTTACATAGTGCAGCAATAAAATAAATATTTATTTACTCCCTTTCAATGATTAGACAGATCCAACGAACTTGAATTTGCTCCACCAAG
Organism: Flexamia atlantica; assembly: GCA_035578135.1. NCBI lineage: Eukaryota > Metazoa > Arthropoda > Insecta > Hemiptera > Cicadellidae > Flexamia > Flexamia atlantica. The sequence goes on from JAQJVK010000005.1 coordinate 24,001,503, forward strand.
AATCTAGTTCATACATGGAATGGCGACTACTTGAATGTGCGTGTGTGAGTATGCGCGTACGTGTGTTTGTGTGGGAGTGAGTGTCAAATCACTTTGTCAGACACGCGTCAGACAAGCTCTGGTATTTCGCTCTCCAAGTGTCAAGTAGTCTATTAACACAGTATCATGAACTTTCTTGTTTGGTATATTTATAAAACGAACTTTGTTTTGAAATTGTAAAGTACACTATGAATAAAATAACTCAAGCTCTTGCAAAAAATGAGCTTATGATTTAATGAGTCAAATCAGGTTAATAAAAAAATTGAGATGATGGGCAGTGTTTGTACTACCCAATGCCAACGTCTTATATCATCAAGGCAAAAGCCAGATTTTGCTTAACAAACAAGCATGAGGTCTGTTTTGGCTTCAGGGCTGACAACATTACTAACACTAATGCTTAGCAACAGAGATCAGTGGCCACCCAGTTTGGCCAACCTTGACTAATTTGTAACAAGTGCTTTTATTTAAATATCCGAGCATATCTTGGGCAGATATAGTCCCCTTTAATCTCAAACTAATTTTTCTTTGATACTCTAAAAATAACTCAAACTTTAGAACTATAAGACATCAAAAATAAATAGCTATAAATTTATTGGATTTAAATAAATCCAAGCTAAAAGTAAATGTAATAGTTGTTTAGTTATTAGAAACTATAAAACCAATCATTTAGTTTTCCACATGGTATTTTATATATCTCTAGCTATAAAAAATTTTGAACTAGAAATTAATCATGACTATAAAAGCAACTGACAGCAAGGAAATTTCTGTTTAATATTGTGATCTAAATCAAATTACATTACATAATAATGTTGACAGTGGCGTAGATAGACTTTGGTCAAGGGGGGGGATATAACTGGGGTGTCTGGGGGCACCCCTCCAGAAAGGTTTTGAAAATTATAACCCTAAAACTAGCTTTTTATGCAATCTAGAGGCATAGTGGAACTCATATTATATACGGAATAATTGATGCAGACACGTGGTCGCCGCGCGCATACCGGAAGCGGGCATTGGATCGTTCTCGAAAAGAATGAGCTGAACACAGGGGGAGTGGTTTGTGGTTTGATGTCATAATGATCTTACATTTGCTTTATTCTTTTTTTGTATGTACGTTTTTACTTCATTCTCATGATTTTGTTAAGTTGCTTTCACGTAGTTTTGGTGCTTTTATTAAAAATTCCATCTGTCATTTATTTTACTTAGGCTTGAAGAAATTACTTTTTATTTCATTTTATAATAAAATCACTAGATAACAAATGAGTACAGGAATCTGCATCAGTCCACTTCACTCCATTCTCTGCTAGCACTGATCACTGATTGTTTCAGCATAGTTACAACAAATAAATATCATAGTTTTTCACGCCACTAGTATCACCTTCACTCTCACTTTTTCGTTTTGGAGCGAAAACCCCGTCAGTTTGCACTGTTTCGACATCACAACATATTGTAGTCACGTCGCGTCGCATCGCTGCGAATTACGCAAGGTCACAGAACCATCTGACCGAGTTATAAACGCATCCTATACGTCAAAGTGAGATCAGATGCGTTAGTTCCAGTGTTGGCCGTTAGAGGGAATACAGGTAGTGGGTGAATCTAGTATTTTTATTGGCTACTTCAGTTCCAACGAGAAATAATTTAGGCCTGTATAGCTACAGGTTCACTCATTTTGATATAAATATAAATAATTGTTCAAAATAACGTTTTTCTGGTATATAGGACTAAAAACATTCAGGACAAAATGAACAACATTATAATTTTTCCGTAAGATGTAATATTATAGCGGCGAATTTTAATCCAATACCAATTCAGTTGCGTTCTCAGACTGATTTATCGTCTGTCTTTCATAACAGGGTATTTGCAAAAATCGGGGACCATCAGCATGGGCGTAATTTCAGCATTTCGATTGGGGGGGCAAGATCTTCTAGGTCATTGCCTCATCCTGATTTGATTGCATACACCATACACCCCCCCTTTGCACTAGCAGTTCGTACTGAAGAATATGGGTTGGTAATTTGGTATTACACGGAGGCCACCCTTATACAGCACGCTGTGGCGGTTATGTTAGGTCAGGTTATCATAAATATGTTAATAGGACTTTCCTCGTTTCGTTACGAATCGAACGATACCAGATGAGTCATACTTTTGCCCGCCAAATACCCTTGAAATAGGCCAAGGTCAGGTCGTTGATCGGAGCGCACGCATCACCTGTCAAGGGATTTAGCAGGCGAAAGTATGACTCATCTGGTATCGTTCGTTTCATAACGAAACAAGGAAAGTCCTACTAACATATCTATGATAACCTAACTTAACATAACCGCCGCTGCGCGCTGAATAAGGGTGGCGATCGGGTGAAGTCGCTAGTGGCGGTGGCGACTCGATCAACTCAATCCTCACCAACATCGCTGTCTTCTGGGAAGCAGAAAACAAAGACCGCTTATCATAATTATGTCCAATTTGGACAGTAAGTCAATTAAGTACGTTCTTTCCAATTACAAAGACATTTTTGGTAATCAATAAAAAAATCTCTAAAGATAGTGGCCTCCATATAATACCAAAGTATCTATAGGGTATATACACTGCCAATGCATATTATTTTCTTTATATATAACTAGCTAAAGTTAATATCCAACCACGATACCACAACACAATGTGAACTTGTAATCACCATTCACTTCACTCAAAGCCGTAGCCAGAAAAAAATTCCTCCGCGGTTACAGGAAGTGAAAAAATAACTTTCTAACCTTTCATTTAAATGCAACTTCAACATTTTCGGGTGGGGGGGGGGTTTGACCCCCTGACCCCCCCCCCATTGGCTATGGCCTTGACTTCAGTCAGTAATTGTACTATTTGTAAAAGTGCCTCACTGCAGTCAAAGCAGGCACACCAACTGTGCTTTATACGACTGGCGATTGACTGTTGCTATAAGGTCCAGTGTTGCATTACACAGGATTTGGCATTTTACCCGCCAACTCCATTGATAATCCTCACTTTTACCCGGTTTTTCGGCACTAATCCCTGCAAAATCCCCCCCCCCCCAAGTACCAAAATCCGGATAGTTAGTCGAAAACCACCTAATGACTTTAAAAACACCAAACACCGGACTTTTTCTCACCTTACATGGGCATTGAATATTTGCAAAGCAAATCACAATTCAAAAATCCCCGGCTTTACCCGTATTTTTATGTATTTAGGATGCCGAGTAAATCCCCGCAGCTCAAGTCTAAAATCCCCGATTTTACTCGATTTTTCTTAATCATGTTAATTAAGTCCCCGAAAGGCCAACAAAAAACCCACAGACTGGGCTATTACCCAGTTTCTGGTAACACTGCAACGAAATAACCAACACAACCAAACCAAATCCATAACACCAACTTTCGTTTTTGAAAAATAAAATATCTAGAGTTCCAAAAAATCCTTGTACCTCGATCGTCAAAATCCCCGATTTCACCCATTGTTTAATATCCAAGTTGATGAGTAAATTTCCTCAACCCAAGTCTTAAATCCCTGGTTATACCCGTTTTTTCTTAATCACTGCCCAAACTCCGCACGGCCTCCAAAATACCCGAAAACCGGGTAAATACCCGGTTTATTTGGTAACATTGCTAACGAACGGCTGTGTCAGACCGGGGCCACAGACCCAGTCTGACACTATTTCTTCTGGGCCCGATGTCAGACAGGGTTGCCAGTCCAGTCGACCCATTGTCAACCGCCCTTCAAAATAACTTAACACGTGGATTGACTTGGAGATTCAATGGATGGTTTAGCTAGCAAACTTGAATACATGACGAGTTAAGTGATGGTAATCCTGATGAAATGGTTAGATAAATAAACAGTACTTTTAACTGATACGTATGGTTATGATAATTTATTTTTTGTAATTTTCCCTTATTCGTTGGTTCAAAATTCCTCACAAAACCTATTTCCCGCCAAAAAAATCATGCCCCCCCAAAAATTTTGATGGCGCAAATTGCGCCATGCCCCCCCTTCTGGGCACCCCTGATGAACAGTGTCTTATGACAGTCAACTTACACTGGCTCTGAGCAGCACTACAGTGTTTAGAGGTTAGCCATCCTGGAGCGTTTGGTGGACGTGTCGTTTGGTGTGGGAGTGGGTTCTCGTCGACCGGCGCGCCTTAGTGGATAGCGTTTATGTCTGTATTCGTTCGCTAAACGTATCCTTGCAAATTTGCAATCGGACTTCAAACAAACCTACGACACCAGCGTACTTTTACGGCATATCGATAAGACTCATATTAATGAAAAATTTATATAAATAATAATTTAATTTTACAACTTGAAAAAACATGATTCTGGTCATTTTTTGTTATTTATACCTAAAAATTAATTTTAATTTTCAAATTTTTGGGGGGGCAACCGCCCCCCCTTGCCCCTCCCGAATTACGCCTATGACCATCAGTGATTAAGAAACAGAAAATGCGAAATTTTGCTTTGATTCTGTTACAGTAACAGCTCACTTTCAGTTACGCATTCGCCGCAACCACTAATATTCCAAAATACTGTATTGTATTTTTATGCCTCTTGTCACCGATCCTGCCGCGTTCGTTTGGCGCGCAATACCTCAAAGATAACATTTTTTGGCAATTTTTCAACTACTAAATAAATAATAACAATAATAACTTTATTTATATATTTTTATACAGATTTTTTATTTCTTATTGCGGTGAAAGAATTACTTCCCAATTAAAAGTCGTACCCTAACTTTAATTTTTTTAGTATAATTAATTTTTTTTACGTACTGTAAGGCCAAGGGGGGGATATATCCCCCTTATCCCCCCCCCCGTACCTACGCCACTGAATGTTGACAAGGTTTGTCATTGGATATGAATAAGATTTCTTTGTAGAATTTTTCAAAAAACTTGTTAGTCTGGACTGTTTACTGTGCTCTTGCTACTTAAAACTTGTCCAATAATACTAATCATACTAGAGAAAATTGTCTTAAATGTGTGTATGTTGTCTCAAATTATTCCTACCTAATCATTCAAAATTGTATATGTAAAAAACCGCCATTGCAGCAGACCTGAACTTAGCGAATTCAGCGAACAAGATATGAAATGTTTTTGTAAGCTCCATAAGAATAACATGGGGAATGAGTATGCAGGTTTGCTGCAACATGTATTTTAGTAGATCTGTACTAGAAGTAGCCATATGCCAAGATTTATCAAGATATGTTAATAAATAAAGATGATCTATCTTTTTTTATTTCCCGTATACGAATAATATGGGGGAAGAGTATACAGGTTTGCTTCCATAAAAATTGAAATATCGGGGATTTTAGACTAATATACATTAGATCTCATCTAGATGAAGTCATAAACCAAGTTTTATTAAGATATGTTCAGGAATAAGCGAAATGTAGAATTTTACTTATTTTTCATTAGGTTAACATTGGGACAACGTACTGTGTTTATCACTTTCAATATCTCGGTAACCAATGGGGTACGAGTTTCATATCTGATCTTCTGCCTTTACAGGTTATGTTCATTCTACTTACTGTTTATACGTTTTGCCCAGGTTTAGTAACTGAACTTCTCAATATGAGTTAACATGGGGGAAGATCAGTTTTGTTTTCGGTACCGGTAGTTTAGGTTTCGGTAATCCGATATCAATTATCAACCTATAGTGTTTAACTCAACCGATGTACCTACTGATAGAACAACCGTCAGTAATGAAGAAACGCTGATAACAAAAAATAACCTAAGCCATTGTCAATTATTATTCGATTCTCTCATCGAATAAAATATTCCAAACGTTTATATAACAAAACTAAAATTGAATTAAAAATAATAAAGCTGGCCAAAAATGAAATTAAAACGTTACTATAGTTAACTAACTAAATAAACTTATTTCTCATTATCCGTCATCTTGTACTAAAATACTATCGATAAATATATTTTCATAAAGTAACAAAACAATCTATATGAAATACAATGGAATCAGATTTACGTTCTATCTAACAAACAATACATCGAACTTTGTCTATCAGTAGACCATGCGATATTTTTTCCTTAGAAATCAGATGTTGAATTGTCGGCTATAGGAATGAATGGCAGAAGATCAGATATGAAACTCATACCATCAATGGATGTGGGGCAATGATTTAAAATACTAAATTGTTTGTTATTTCGACCTGGATTCAATGGAGGTAACAAAAATTGGATTATTTTTTGTACAGTAAAATTGTAGCTAATTTTCTATGTAAAAAAACTTTAAAAACAGAAACAATTTAAAAGGTACAACAATTTTTTTCTAATAGTAAAATTGTAGCTATTTTCTTGTTTAAAAACTGTAAAAATCCATTTTGAGAGGGTTCATCCCACTTTACCCCTCTTCTGTTGGACCGATCGGCCTGTTTGGTTTTAACTTGTCCGAGTGACTACCACTTTACATGTCTCTACCAAATTTCACTAAGATTGGAGGCGACCATATTTATGGCCGCTATCGAGTTAACTCTTGAGCGGGCGCTTCACCGGTAAGATGGCAGAGGGCGCATGCGGAGTTTTACTCCGCAACATTAAATTGCACAAATTCAACCCATTTTACTTGTTTTATAACGAAATATTGTATTTAAATATTGACAAACTTCATTAGGAATCACATTTCATTGTTGATACAATTAATTGTTCAACTTAATAGGTGTAATAATTCAATTGAACATAGTAAGTAATTTTCTTGTATGGAATAGGTATCACTGTCTGTGTTACGGGAGAGGACACTCCGCAAACTGACATGGAATCACTGAATCACAAATAACAAGATACGAAGGGGTATGAGAAGGTATAATAAATAGCTTTAGGGGATTCTTAGAACGAGGCGCTTGAGGTACGGAGCTGGACATGCCTGCTGGCACCCATTATAGTTGTGTATTTTAATAAAAAAACACGTGAGGAGGAAAACTCCGCATGCGCCCGCTCGAGGGTTAACAGACATACATTCATACATATATTTGTATAAATAAATAAATATATATATATATATATATATATATATATATATTGGGACAAGTGGTGTTTTTGCTTCTAGGGTTCCCAAAACATAAATATATCATACTCTTAGGCTTAGGTCTTACCATGAGACCTGCGGTAGTAGCTTATTCCTTTAAGGACATTTGCTAAGAGTTGTTACAATTATTTAAGTGCTTGATTTTCTATTGTGGAGAGCTCAGTAGCAATTGTAACAGCGAAATAGCCAACTTGAATCATGCATAAATCATTAAATTGAAAATTTCCTAGATAGGACACATTATATAACACTCAAAATATTTCTCACTTCCCCAAATCAAGTTAAAAGTCCAATTTTATATTTTTAAATTTTATTAATTCTGCATGCAGTCAGAATGTCCCTTGGCTACCGCAGTTTGGGAACCACTGTAATCTATACAGGGTTGGGCAAAAGTCTGGAATATATAAAATAACTTTTATATTATTTTGCAGAAAGTGATGAAACTTTACAGTTGTGTACCTAGTACAAATAGGAATATTTTGGCGTATTTTTTTAGTTTTTCGCACGATGAGGGGACGGCCCACACTGGAAGTCTTGAAATTCTTAAATGTAAGCATACCTCGAGTTATACCTCATTGTAAAGGTCCTAATTAGTAGATCACAACAGCGCAAACCGCACCTCAAAAGGTTGATTCAATCAGAAGTTACAGCTCCTCAAAGATTTTAATGTTGGTCATTAAACAAGGCTAAAATCAAGACTAATATATTTATCACACTGTAACTTCTGATTGGATCAACCTTTTGAGGCGCGGTTTGCGCTGTTATGATCTACTAATTAAGACCTTTAAATGAGGTATAACTCGAGGTATGCTTACCCTTAAGAATTTTCGGACTTCCATCACGGGTCATCCCCTGGTCATGAGTAAATTTTTTTTTAATTCATCAAATTATCCTCATCAATGAGAAATACATGTATCTAAAACTACATCGTTCCGAGTGCTTTATTAGTAATTAGACTTTTTTCCCTGATTTTAGCCTTGAGTTTAACGGCCAACATTAAAATCTTTGAGGAGCTGTAACTTCTGATTCAATCAACCTTTTGAGGCGCGGTTTGCGCTGTTCTGATCTACTAATTAAGATCTTTAAAATGAGGTATAACTCGGGGTATGCTTACATTTAACAATTTCAAGACTTCCAGTATGGGCCGTCCCCTCAATGTGCGAAAAACTGAGAAAATATGCCAAAATATTCCTATTTGTACTAGATACACAACTGTAAGGTTTCAACACTTTCTGCAAAATAATATAAAAGTTATTTTATACATTCCAGACTTTTGCCCAACCCTGTATATCATTAATTGAAACTTTGAAAACCCATTGCTTTTGTCATACAAAATCATCTTAATCAGAAGTTTCTGGTTTTACCTAGGAACAAAACAAGTAGGTTGAACAGACTTTATCTGCATGAAGGAGATGTGTCAAAACATTTATAGCAAGAGTTGCCCTTGGAGCAAACGACTAAACAGTGCCAAGAATATAAAATCATAATGAAGGAGTTCAACACTAAAACTTCATTGGCCAACTGTTTGTCTTTCAAAAATGATTGGTCACAAGGGTTTGGTACATTAAGTTTTTGCTTGATTCACTCAAAAATTCCAAGAGGACTGTTCATATTTAAAATACTAAAAGCATATCTCTTGATAGACAGCCGAGTATTCAAACAGCTGTCATGACTTTTTTCACTTTTGTTGTTTACTTGTCGCTAACGTGGCACTCCATAAGGCTCAATGTTAAAGTTTTATTCACTTTTTCATACGATTAAAAACCTCAGGCATTCCTCAGGCAATTTAACCTGCATAGAATTCGCTTTTGAGGGGAAAATAAGTTTTTTACATAGCAAAAATGAGGATTGAGTTGAAATCCTCAAAGCCGTTTTTGAGGGGGGGGGGGGCGAGAGCCACAAATGGGGCTAAGAGTTCAGTATGACAACAGTTTTTCCAAGCTCCACTTGGTGCATGAAACCTAATACTTCTTGTACAGAAAAGCCAATGAAATTTCAAAATATTTATGATGAACAAGTAATTATATTCAACAAATTGGTGTGATAAAATACAACCATGGATTGTGGGAAAAGTCAAATTGCAATCTTAGAATGCACTTGAGTTTTATAAACATGCAAGTTTAATAGCACAGATGGACTGAGTGGTCATCATCTAATAATAACAGTTGTTGAGGCTGATGGTATCAGATCACTGTGTCAAAGATCAATTTGATCTCTTGCCAACCATTCTGCTTCAGATGATAAAGCCTTTAAAATATTGCACATTGCCTTAATGATTACTTTTTTTTAGTGAATCAGCATGTGCATTCACATAACTGATGACATTCATAAGATATCTTCAGACATTCTTAAGATAATAAAGATCTGATAATATATCTGTGAATATTAATTATGGTACAATTTGAATGTAATATACCTATTTTAGATTATGGCTAAGGGTGGCTGGATTTGCCCACTCATTTGATTCTTGTTAAGTAATTTATTTAAACCTGTTTAAACACTTCTTTGTCTATAGATAATAATCCACTGTAATAGCTAATCAGTGTGTTTAAGTTATGTTATTATCATGTATGAAAAGTACTAATTTTGTGAAATCATGATGAGATAATTTTGCGTGAAGTTATAATAAACTGAATTAGTACATTAAAGTTTCAATTTTTTAGAAATACATAGCATATTAATCAATGTTATGATCATAGTAATGGTTTTGAATGTTTTTAGACAAGAATAAAGGCTCTTTTACAACTGATATAGATTTCCTCATTGAAAGAATATTGTCTTTGTTTATACATATAATACTTACCCCTTCTAAGTAAAGTCCAACAGAACGGATGGACCGAGGTAAAGCCTTTAAACAGGCTAGCTGATTTTTAAGCATTATGCCAAATGAGCCCAGAATCAGCTAGCCTGCTTTAAAACTTTACCTTGACCCCCCAGTTCTATTGGACCCGACTCTAATCACTAAAAAAAAATCCAAGTATTAGTGTAGTTTCAGCTAAATTTTACAAAAAATATAGTTTTTTAAGTTTATAAAAAGCTTTTGAAATTTTCTGAATATTATTATGTTAACCATTCATTAATTGGCTATTTCAGCTGGCTTGAATATGTATATACAAAAATTATATGGTTCAAACCTGTTATGAGGTAATGAACATACACATTTTATAACCAAGACTTTAATTGTTAAATTCTTAAGTTCGAAAAATTAAATCACCAATTTCTTTAGCAATCAATATATCTTCAACACATGACAGTTTACTATTCATTAAGTGCCCAGAATAAATGTAGACTACCATTATCTATGGTACCAAGGTAGATTAATGTAGAATTGTAGCTTCTTTTATTTGACTTAACTTTTTGTTAAACATTTATGGTTAATTCAATGTACAGTATGGCTGAATTTTATTTTTGAAATATAGTAATTTTATTTTTTATTCCAATAAAAACTACAAATGTTTTAAGGGTTGGTATTTTAACAATATTTATGATTTCATCTTTGAACATAATGATTCTCCTTAAAATATGAAGCTGTCCCTTTATTAGGTTTTTTTATTCATGATAACATACTATTTACCTATTTACACATCCTTTTATGGGGCCATCCTTGTTGTTTACATTCAAGATCATTTAGTCTAAGCTTAAGCCTAAAATAAAAATGTAGACCTGCAATAAAGGCTTAGAATTTAGGCGTACAGTTAAATACATGAAGGTTTTGGGATTGGCTTTTAAAATGTCAGTTTACTTCCCCACTATTAACATACTAAATTCCAAAATATTTTCCACACCCTTTTCTTTTCTTTTGTTATTTCTTTTATTAGTATTCCTCTCTTCAGCTTTTGAGGTCTTTGATCCTTTGCACATTTAAACATTTACATGTTTTAAACTAAGACACCAGTTTAATAACTTTAAAATTCCACTAGCTAACAAGGAAGTGGGTGTAATTATATTGAACTCAGTTGACGCCATTCAATTAGCATGAGCTCATGCTGCTTTCAAACTGAATCTGCCAACATTCTGTTCACACAGACTTAATGCTCTTATCCTGCATATTTTTTTGGAAGTGTTAATATTTGTACTATATTTTTAAGAGAAATCTGAAAATCTGACTGTTGACCAACACAATAACGTAAACCTCACAACAGATTTTCCCGCTCATTCCTCACATTATTTTTGACCTGTCAAATTAATATATCTTTGTTATTGATAACTCTTTTTACTCAAACTGTACATTATATTATGCCGCAGTTTAACAGTATAGTACACCCTCGATTATACCCGAGGTCTTTGGGACCGAAGCTGCCTTGGATGCCGATACGTAATACCCTATGGAGATCACTTATATTTTGAGGTTAGGATATAAAAAGATCACTTTATAATAGCGTACAATGCAATAGCAAGTCGTACTTTTTACCAATAAACAGAGGTTAAGGACTCACTTTTAGTATCGAATAATTGGTTTTCTGTAATTATATACAGTAATATTTTTCTAGAAGTTATCTAAACTAATAATTTTGAGATCATAAAACATATTTTTAAGCTTAATGCTACCTTGGGAGTTCAAATAACCGGGGCTTGGATAATCGGAGAGTGTACTGTACCACTAAATGTATTATTATATTTAGGTACTGCAAATTTAATCTGCTAGACAGAGCAACTATTTCATGCAATATGCAATTTGTTTCAGAGTTAGCAATTGAAACAGACTTAAAATTATTAGCTTTAATAAAAAACAATGATTTTGAGTTTCCAAATTAATTTTTAATATAAAGGTAACTTAAACTAATTACTTTAGTTAATTATCAAGTGGTATTTTTTTTATTTTGTCATTGTATGCAAAATTCTAAACAGACTATTTTTTGGTAATTCAAGTTATAAAATACTTCTTTTTGATTATTTTAATAAAAAGTAACCATCATCTAAATCAGTTAAGTATAAACATCAATTCCTGACTATACATTACAAGAATGCTGACTTAAATATAAAACATATTCAGGTACATTTGTAGCGGTATGTAGACAGCCCTCAACGGTCGCTGGGCTGAAGAGGTTGAAAGCCGCCAAGAGAGTCATTATGCCCCATTGTGCCGAAGCACTCTGCGGCTTACAGGGTCTTACAGCTGATACCAACACGCGACGCGACCACAGACCTACAAATAGTCACTTTCAGTGTTTGATAGTGAATAGTTGATAGAATATTTAACTAAACCTAGCACAATCTGTATAGCATTGAAACTAACGTAACTTTTAAGGGGCCATCCATAAATTACGTTACGCCAAAAACTGCATTTTTTAGACCCACCCTCCCCAGGCATCCAACCAAGGCCACACTACAAATAAGTTTTTTCAAGTGGCCTTCATCCAACCCGGTCCAACCAAGTTCATTCAAAAGTCATTTTTCCAAATTTTATATAACTAGACGTTCAAATTTACTTCCATTTACATTTTTATGAGAAAATATAATACTAACATTAAACAATTTTTAAAACTTGAATTTTAACTACAGGAAAACTAATTTTGAATAAAATAAAACGTACATTCTTGAGGTTTAGCAGTAACGTATTGCTGCATCTAACCCTCCCATCCTCCCCCAAATTGGATCAAAAAGCTGCCGAAATCCCCCCTTCCCTCCTACGGGCGTTAGGTATAGTTTATGGATGGCCCCTTAATTAAGTTTATCATAGTTAAAGTTTATAAAATACCGCTAAAAAATTTTAATAAGATAGAATAACCTCTTTTTTGTTGTTGCAATATAGTTCTGATTAACATGATAAAAAAATACCATTTTATTACTTTGTTTACTTGAACTAGTTGACAATGATGCAAAAATATCCAATATTAAATATAGATTCAAAACAATTTATGACAATCTAAACATGATGACAGACTATTTGACAGGAAAATGCATTGTATTCAATTTTGCTCCTGAACTACAAATAATTAATTGTCAAGACTGTAACATTATGTATCTCAAATCTAAATACTTTATTTCTGCAAAGAGTGAGTTTGAACACTGAATATACATCCACATGAATAAAATGTCACATGCAGTATTAAAGAAAATAATTATTGTCTTAAGAACCACATTATGAAATAATGCTAGAATGCTATGTATTCTTTGAATAAACTTAGAAAAAAACAGTGAACATTTTATTTTATTTATTTTCAGTCAATTACGTGATCTTACTGTAGTGCAACCCGATAAAACCACGACACACTATTATTAGGAGGGTGGTTAACATCAAACCATTCCTAAACGAGACATTCTGTCCTATTAACATATTCTATTTTTCCAATTACAGAAGACCGCTGTCAGGAGAACCCACACCAAGGGTGGTGAAAATGGCGCCGCAAACTCGAGGTCAGAAGATGAAGAAGTGCGTTGGAGAAAACCTGCTGACAATGATGACAGTGGCTGGAGTGGTGGGTGGCGGCATTCTGGGCTTCTCGCTTAGAGCATCCAAACCCATGTAAGTGTTGGACAAACTGATGAAGTGCATAAAAAAACCTTGTACTACTATTTGTAAATGGGTTTATCACGAAATACTTTTTATACTTGATATTCAAATAAAGTTGAGATGAAAGTGCACAATAAAGACTTTACCCTCCATTTATAGTAGTTTATTAACGATTGTATTATGAATGCCTTTTAGCCATGAGTGAGATGTAAGTTAGAACACGAGCGAAGCGAGTGTTCTAAATATCTCACAAGTGGCGTAAAGGCATAATACAATCGTTGTATACACTACTTTAGCTAGGCTACGACCAAAAATATACAGGGTGTGCAAAAACAACTAATTAACTAACCGTGTTTAAAATGTGGCTGCTATAAATGTGGTGTTCCCAAGCGGTCACCCATCCAAGTAGTGACCACGCTCAACGTTGCTTGACTTCATCGCACAATAATTAGTTTTTGAGGTTAGGTACGAAAACATTAAGTCCTCTTTTACTGATAATAACCATGATAAATAGGTGCATTAAAGATAAAGTGAGCTAATCGAAATTTGGGATATCTATACTATCATAAAAAAGAGGTGGTTTCTGTATGTATGGTATGAGTGAACTTGAAAAATACTGAACCGACTGGGTTGAAATTTCACACAGAGGTAGATCTTGAGCCTGGGAAACATATAGGCCTATTCACTTCCTTAAAATCCCCTCGGGCTCGCCCCGTGAAAGTCCTTAGCTTCAATGTTTACATTTTATAAGGATGTAAACATTCAAATACCGAAATGTAAACAGCTGTGAATACTACAATTTGACAGTTCAAGTAGCAGAAGTAAGATCAGCTGTAATTTTTATCGTGAGTGAAGCCACGGGCAACTGCTAGTGTTGATATAAAAATAACTCTCAGTAGATGACACACTTGTATTTATAATGTACTTGTTGATCAACACGGTTTTACCCGTGGAAAAACAGAAACACTTCCTTGGATTCATTATTCAATGTTAAGGTTGTCATGACGACCGATACTTTAACATTGAAACTTTGATGTACCATAGGGCGTAGCCCTGAGGGTATTTTTAAAAATCCGTTCTTAGTGGGTGCCTTTGCCCTGAGAAGAACGTTCATGCAAAGTTTCAAGGTTCTTGGTCAAGTACTTTGGGCTGTGCGATGATGGGTGAGTGGTATTTGACAAATATATAGTAGATTAAAGGACGTTTGAGGTTAGGTACAATAGGACACTGAAACCGGAATCGTATGGGTGCAAATCAGCTGATGTGTGAGTTGTTTAATTTTTATGAAAGTACTACTTCCGTGAAATGCCGAGCTCTCATTGGTCTAGAACCAGTATTCTAAAGTGACTCCAGTTCATAAAGTTGATTTTATGCAACTGCTTGTTTTTGGTTTTTTAATGTATATCATTATAATGTTTATTGTAATACAATAATTGGTGATTATTGCAATGGTCGCAGATAAAATATATTATCAAACTATTTTTTCATGCCTGAGGTTCCAAAATAAACTCTGTAAGTGTAGATCCTTTATATGTAAATTTAGAATTAAAGACATTTTTCAACTGGGTTTCACCCCATGGTCACTTAAATTTGTAATCCGCATCAATGACCAATGCAGAATTCATTCCATTTAATTCATCAACTACTTCAAAGCGATCAAATTTGGACCAGAGCCATTTCAAAGAACAGGAAATCAACTATAACTGTAGAGTGAGAATCCTGACCTTTCAAAGGAACCTAAGCAAAAGAGACGGAAGATTAATTTTTAGAGTGAGATATGCAATTTATTAGTAACATAAAGCAAATGTCATTGTCTGCAGCCATTTTGTAGCCTATTGGATGTTTATTTGGTTTTCTGTTGGATCTTTATTGTTCTAAAAAGTGTCTTTACTGTCCGCTAAAAAATTACTCGTAAACCTGAAAGTCCCAAACCCTATTGGATAGATGTCAGCAAACAAGACTAATAAATATTAATATTATTATTATTTATTTACTTCTTGAAAAATTACTTTTTGTTGAATCGTATGAAATAGTATATTTCACTACTAGTCCCAAAAGTAGCCCATTTCGGGGCAAGAGTGTATTACTTGCGAGGCGTAAGCCGAGCATGTAAAACCCTATCGAGCCCCGAAATGGGAACTTCGGGGTCAAAATAAGAACTTTAGAGTACCAAAAATACGAATAATTTAAATAAAGACTTTAACATGTATGCGACACAAATTAAGCCGTACCCACCAATTTTTAATATTAAACCGGCCGTTTTTTTGGGTAGGGCAAAAGTTTGTTTGTGTATGGAAATAGTTTGTTTGGGTACGGAAATACAATGTTTGGGTACCGAAAAATCAGCTGATCATTATTCAATTCAATTCAATTTATTTACATCAAATTGGTTCGTACAGTTTGCTGAAATTCAGCGGTGAACATATGACATGTCAATACACAAAACAATCTTAGGAACTAACAACATACAAGTAATAAATAATACATGGTAACAAATAATAAATGGTCTATAATTCAGAGGCTAAAAACTCTTCCATGCTATACGGACATATTTGAATCAATTTACTGGATAGTTCTCTCTTAAAGGTGTTAATACTTATATTTTCGTCTCCCAAAGATGGCGATAGTTTGTTGTAAACCTGAATGGATTGGTAATAGGGCCCCTTATGATATAAACTTAATCTATGGCTTGGATTTGATAAAAGAGATTTATGCCATGTATTATAAATGTGAGTCCTTTTACAATTTTCAAACAAGGTTAAGTCATTTCTTATAAATAATGCCAAATGTAGGATATATAATGCAGGAAGGGTTAAAAGACTGAATTTTTTAAAGAATTTTTTTTATTGGTTTTGATGTAAGGAAATCGAGGGTTTTCGTAGATCTCAGCTGTACGGTAACGGGCAATTTTTGTATACAGAGAGACGAAAATAAAATATTTTTTCACAGGAGTTTAAATAAAGAAATTTTAAAAGGGAGTTTGATCTCCATTTAAAATAACTTAAGTAGAAATGTGTAGAATATCTCTTACACTGTATTTCCAAGTTAATAACTGTATGGAAAAAATAAAATCTTGTGAAAAAAGACCTCAAACCACATGCACAACCTTTAATATAATTTAACAAACAAAAAAGTTTATTATGATTTGAAAATTAGTTCTACAGCTACAGTAATAAAAATGCAAAGGGGCATTGCTTGAGTAGGAGAGGGTCCATGACCTTTCCACTAGCTGACTCTTTTTCTCCCAAAGGCAGAAATGAACTACTTTAGTTCCAAAATGCATATATTGAAGATAGCTGTTTCCACAGCCCTTGTCAAAAATATGTTTCAATTTAATTTAAGTTTTAATGCTAAATATTACCAATCAGGACTAATATTTTACTTTTCATGCATAAGAAGTACTCTTTAATAACCGTACTCTAAATAAGTATTTCACAGCCTTATCTCTTAATTTTCATTGTACTACTCAAGCTAAAGATTTGAGATCATTCGTGATATTCTTGATCATGTTTCTCTGTGCCCTTCACGAGTGCTTTTATTTTAAAAGTACTAAAACTTTTATTGTTGAGGAAAATGCTTGAAGAGATAACAAACATTTTTGGAATATGTATTTTGCTTAAATTTTGAGTAAGCATTTACCCCAACAGTGTTAATTAGATCCATTTTATAATGTTAAGAAATATTTTTACAGTTGAGCTAAAGTACATCTTTTACATTACGGTAGCCAACTATTTTTTTTTTTTCATTGGGTTTGTTTGCAACTCCGTAACATCCTGCCATCATAACATACTGCTTGAGTATTGTTTGTATTCCGTCTTCTCTAATGTCTCATTACAACATCACTGACCACAGATGGAAAGTTTCTATTATTTGATTCCCCCCAGATGGACGCCTCGAGAAGTGATGTATGTCCAGTTCATCGGAGACCTGTTCCTCAACATGTTGAAGGGTCTGATTATTCCTCTACTGGTCTCTTCCAT
Source organism: Flexamia atlantica (assembly GCA_035578135.1). NCBI lineage: Eukaryota > Metazoa > Arthropoda > Insecta > Hemiptera > Cicadellidae > Flexamia > Flexamia atlantica. Next base: position 24,018,992 of record JAQJVK010000005.1, read on the forward strand.
TGTCGCCGCCATCGGTTCGCTCGACCTCACCCTCTCCAGTAAGATCGGGTTCCGTGCGATCGCTTACTACATCGCCACCACATCCCTGGCCGTCATGCAAGGCATCATTCTGGTCAACGTCATAAAGCCAGGGAAGAGCCAGGCTTCCACGAACATCACAAGGACAGGGTCCTCGAGGAATGTAACCACTGCTGACACCCTCATGGACCTGGCTAGGTAGCTATTATTTTTCTTCTTTAATATACATTCTTAATCAGGGTCGTAGCGATTAATCCGGGAACCCCATATTTGGATCAGTTAGTGGTGTAAGCCTGTGGTAAATCCCAATGGGTCCCCATTTGTTTAAGGTAATGCTTTGCAAAAAATGGATACAAACTTAAATACATAGTATAAAAATATTTTAGAACAAACTGTTTTTCAAGATTCTAATAACTTAATTCAGTAGTTTAGTGAAAACTTGCTTGCTGTAAATTCAGAAAAAACTAAACTCATAAATTTTTGTACAACAGACACACGTTCCGATAATTTTACATTTCTTCTTGATGAGAATAAAATTTGTCCAACCTCAAGTGTAAATTTTTTAGGTATAATATTAGACCAACATCTAAATTTCCACGATCACATTGACCAAGTTTCGAGGGAAATCTGCTCAGGAATTTTTGTTTCACGCAATTTAAAAAAAATAGCTAACCTTGATGTTATCCTATCAGCATACTAAGGACTTATCTATCCCGCTTATCGTATGCTATTCCAGTTTGGGGACATGAAAATCAAAAAACCAAATTCCTGTTCAAACTGTAGAAATGGGCAATAAGCAGAGATCAATCTTGCAGAGATCAATGTAATCTTGCAAGGACTATTTTAGAAATCATATTATTTTAACTCTTTCATCTATATATATATTCTGGAAACTTCACGTTTTGTACACCAAAATCTTACATCTTCTTACATTGTTCAACTTATCAGTCAAAGCTCCTGCTTATCAATATTCATTCAGAAACTCACAAAAATTACCTATTCCAAATCATTCAATGTCTTTTTCAAAAAAACTCCTTTATTATAATGGTAACAAAATCTACAAGTTTCTACCTAATTTTCTCAAAGAATTAAACTTCAAAAAATTTAAGAAAACACTCAAAATCTCTTTGATGGAGTCTTTCTGCTATAAACTTCAAGAATACCTAGACACAATAAAGAATGATAATGTATATTAATTGCTGTGAAAATTAATGAAGAAAAATTTTATGTGTATATTGACTGAGTTAATGCAACTATATTGTCAATTCTGGCTCAATAAAATGATTATTATTATTATTATTATTTTTATTTCAATTTGTAAGTTACAATGCAAATGTATATTGTCTTGGTATTCATAAAACATTGCAAGCACAAAGATTACCCTATTAAAAGTAAAAAAGTATTGTTACCTATTTATGAACAGAATTGAAATATAATAAATAATACACATTTTCTAAGCAAATTTCAGGATGGACACATTCACATATTAATAACAATACTTGTATAATTTCTTTTTTAGCGTGATTTTAAAAAATGACAGTTTATCGGAATAAAAAACTTATTTGGAATCTTTTTCTTTTTTTCAGGAATATGTTTCCGCCAAACCTCATTCAAGCCTGTACACATCAGGTAAATATCTGTATTTGAACTAGGGTGAGTGCACTAGTGAATGTCAGGTTAAAGGTGAGATCTCATATCATCGTGAGATTACTCCCTTGTTAGACAGTGTGTGAATGTTTCTTGACATTGTCCATAATTACGATCTAATCATTTACATACAATTTAAAAATTGTAAATATAGAGAAGCTGAATTTTATATTTTAGAAAACATGTCATGGTTTTAGTGAATGTCAAGTCTCATGTCAGTAAATAACTGGTCATGTTTCAGTGAATGGCCAGGTTGATTTGGGATAAGGTAAGATTACAAAAATTCAGCCTCGAGTGAAATCTTTGAAAACAAATTAGTTATTGTTCTGTTTTTCTTGCCACTCAGCTAAACTCTTTATGTGATTTCAGTACAGAACAGTGCTGTCATTTGATCCAAGTAAAAATGACAGAGTAGACCCTCTTCTAAGACAAGAGAGAAGTAAGTCTACATGTAGTTTATGTTTTAAATAAATTTTACTGAGTAGATGATGTTGCTGTAAAGCAATATACACAAAAATAATAGATAATCAGTTATAAAAACTGGAGAACTATTGATGATACTGTTGCCTAATTGGACAAATTATACCATTTTTCAAATTTTTTTTTAAAGATCTCTTTTCATTTTTCATGGCTGTACTTTTGTACGATAATGTCCAGCATAAACAAAATTATGATCATTCACTAATTCTCTTATGGAGTTTTCCATGTTAAACTTCAAGGTCATTGCGCAATCGGAAGATCTCATGTGATATTTTAAAGTTTTTTTCAGTATTCCACATGCTGTTTCGCAAATTTTAAGACCTATTACGATTCAAAATTCCAAAATTTTGTTTTTTCGCACCACCTTATTACACATCCAACCACTTAAATACCTTTAAATTATTACTAAATTAATTCAAGCAATGCTGAAAATAAGACTGTGAGTCTTAAAAAATTTGTACACATAAATTAAAGTAGCCTATTTGGATTTGGTTGTGCAGAATTACATACTGAAATACCTTGGAATGCTTGAAACAGTTTCTCTTAATTATGTCTCCTCTCTGTGTGACTAGTACGGTATACGTACATTTTTTTACAATTTAAATGGATATATTGACATTCTTTTTATATAACACATTCCAAATGGTGTGTTACAGAAAGAAAAAGGGTATGAACAGAATCAAGCCTATGTGCTAGCAAGAATCATAAGATCTAACTTGATGAAAGTTCTCAGCTCAATTGTGGAAGATGAACACTTTTTCTCTATGTTTTTTATGTATACGAATTAATAGATAACAACTAAATTATGTAAGATGGAGGTGACTTTGTCAGTATTTATCTAGGAATTATTAATAGTCCAGGCAACGAATGCTCAAAAACAGGTAACTTATAGAGGGAATTGCATGGAACACAATTTTTGACTTTGCAGCTTTATTTGAACTAGTTAGGAGGTGAACATGTCAAAAGTCCCCGTCCGAAACCTTTGAGCAGGAGGAGGGAGGGGTTCTAAGGGTACAATTATTTGGTTTTTCCTAAATATCTTGAAAACTGTCAACATTTAGTATTCCCTATTAAATGTAAAAATTAAAGAATATTAAATTTCCTGTAAGAAAAATATATAATATGTCTACTATCATAAAAATTGGTCAAAAACAAAGGTGATGGCGAGCTCACAAAAACCGTTATTTTTCAAGAAATGATAACAAATTGTAATAATTTCTTGAAAAATAACGTATTTGTGAGCTCACCAAAGCCTTTATTTTTTACTAATTTTTATGATTGAGGTGTTAAATTACTGGAAATTTTGTCAATATTCCCTGAATGCTGTTCATTTTCCTTTAGGTGAAAAAAGCGTTGCCCAATTGGGCATCAATGTAACCCAATTTTGACAAATCAAAGTGACAAATTTACATGTATTTCTTATGGAAGGGATTTTTTTAATATTAATAAAATTAGTCCTTTCTTGTAAACGGTTGGACCAAAGTAGACATATTATATACTTTTCTTACAGGAAATTTAATATTCTTTAATTTTTACTTTTAATAGGGAATACTAAAAGTTGATAGTTTTCAAGATATTTAGGAAAACCCAAAAAATTGTGTTTTCAGACCCCCCCTCCTTCCCCCGCTCAAGGGCTACGGACGGGGACTTTTGATATGTTCACCTCCTAACAAGTCCAAACAAAGCTGCAAAGTCAAAAATTGTGTTCCAAAAAATTCCCTCTATACCTTTTCATTGCCTGGACTATAACTTATTTAAAGCCTCAATGATTATTTTTTTTTTAATTTTGCCAACAAAAATATAAACGTTGGCTTTTGTACTATGATTACCCTTTGTTGACGAATAGGAAAGATACGCCCAGCCTTAATAAAGGCATGGTAAAGGCTGTTTTTGTTTGTGGGAATGTTATATTTCAAGAAACTGAAATAAATAACTGTTACCATGTAATTTTCAGCAACGAACTTGTTAATGAAAATTTGTTACTGATAAGGGGTTTTAACTACTGAAACAAAGTTTTTTTTATAAATATTGTTTTGTTTTTCAATTTAAAACAAATTATTATATATTTTTCTTCTTTCAGATAACCTTTACTCTTGGTCGATCGACCATGAGTTTACGGAAGGCTCCAATGTCTTGGGTCTCGTAGTTTTCGCTGTGATTCTCGGAATTGCCATCGGCCGGATGGGAGAGCTGGGGAAACCTCTACTGAAGGTGTTTGAATCCATGAGTGAGGCCATGATGGTTATTACCAACTGGGTTATCTGGTGGGTTAACTTTTATTTACTATATTTATTTTATTAATAGCTATACTTCATTCAGTGAGAGTGCAAAGTGAAGCCCCGCCTCCTGCATCAGCTGTAATGTTGTCAGGCTGTGTCACATGAGTAGTCCAGTAAAGATAGGCGAAATACACACTAAAAAGGAAAAAATGCAAGCAGAAATGTTTTTGCTGGAAAATGTGCACCAAGACGTCCTGAGTCAAAACCCAAGTTTTCTACTTCGGATCAGGTGAGCTAACTCCGCCATCTTGGAAAATGGCGGCCATGTTTGAAATACTTTTATCGACATAAAATCCACAAAAGTCATCCGATTTCAACAAAATTTGGTAGGGATGTGTAAAATTGGGTATTCTATTAGAAAACAATCACATACCTTTTATTTTTTACTATTTTAATAGTTTTTTTGCAACTTTTATATAAAAAACATGTTTTTTTAGTTTTTTAAAAGCGTTATGAGGTTAACTGTTAATCTATGGATATTTCTGAAAAGTACATAAAATTACAAACAATTTGGTATATTTAACTTGTATTTTACTGTTTTTACTTTTTATATAATCAAAAAAAATAAGATATTTTTGTGCAATTTTTTAAAAAGTGCTAAAAATTTAAAACTATCCAAATTTGGTTTTTTGTTATAGAAAATGTTCATAGAGGGGTTTTGAGTCAAAACCCAAGTTTTCTACTTCCGGTCTGGTGAGCTAAATCCGCTATCTTGAAAAATGGCGGATATGTTTGATTTACTTAAATCATCATAAAATCCACAAAAGTAATCCGATTGTGATAAAATTTGGTAGGGCTGTGTATAACTATGGCCACTACGTAATAGTAAAGGAATAAACAAGCATATTTTATCATGTTATAGGTTTTTTTTATAATTTTTTATGAAAAAATTAGGTTTTTTTACATTTTTATTTCGAAATTAACACCCAACATAAAAACCATGGATGTATTTGAAAAGTACATAAAATTACAAACAATTTGGTATATTCAACCTTTACCTTGCTGTTTGTAGTTTTTAAATAAACACAAAAAAAAATGAATTTTAAAGTGTGTTCATCAAAAAAATGTCAAAAAATAAAAATTTTGCAAGTTAACGTTTATGTGGTAGAAAGTATTCGCAAAGGGTGCTAAGTCAAAAACCAAGTTTTCTACTTCCGGTCAGGTGAGCTAAATCCGCCATCTTGAAAAATGGCGGATATGTTTGATTTACTTAAATCATCATAAAATCCACAAATGTCATCCGATTGTGATAAAAATTCGGTAGGGATGTGTATAAACTATGGCCACTACGTAATAGTAGTACTTCAATTTTATGTACTTTTGAAATAGATTCATGGTTTTTATGTTTGGTGTTAATTTCAAAATAAAAATATAAAAAAACCTAATTTTTTTCATAAAAAATTATAAAAAACATGTAAAAATTATAAAATATGCTTGTTATTCCTTTAGTACATAAAATTGAAGTACTACTATTACGTAGTGGCCATAGTTATACACATCCCTACCGAATTTTATCACAATCGGATGACATTTGTGGATTTTATGATGATTTAAGTAAATCAAACATATCCGCCATTTTTCAAGATGGCGGATTTAGCTCACCTGACCGGAAGTAGAAAACTTGGTTTTTGACTTAGCACCCTTTGCGAATACTTTCTACCACATAAACGTTAACTTGCAAAATTTTTATTTTTTGACATTTTTTTGATGAACACACTTTAAAATTCATTTTTTTTGTGTTATTTAAAAACTACAAACAGCAAGGTAAAGGTTGAATATACCAAATTGTTTGTAATTTTATGTACTTTTCAAATACATCCATGGTTTTTATGTTGGGTGTTAATTTCGAAATAAAAATGTAAAAAACCTAATTTTTTCATAAAAAATTATAAAAAAAACCTATAACATGATAAAATATGCTTGTTATTCCTTTACTATTACGTAGTGGCCATAGTTATACACAGCCCTACCAAATTTTATCACAATCGGATTACTTTTGTGGATTTTATGATGATTTAAGTAAATCAAACATATCCGCCATTTTTCAAGATAGCGGATTTAGCTCACCAGACCGGAAGTAGAAAACTTGGGTTTTGACTCAAAACCCCTCTATGAACATTTTCTATAACAAAAAACCAAATTTGGATAGTTTTAAATTTTTAGCACTTTTTAAAAAATTGCATAAAAATATCTTATTTTTTTGATTATATAAAAAGTAAAAATAGTAAAAAATACAAGTTAAATATACCAAATTGTTCGTAATTTTACGTACTTTTCAGAAATGTCCATAGATTAACAGTTAACTTCATAACTTTTTTAAAAAACTAAAAAAACATGTTTTTTACATAAAAGTTGCAAAAAACTATTAAAATAGTAAAAATAAAATGTATGCGATTGTTTTCTAATAGAATACCCAATTTTACACATCCCTACCAAATTTTGTTGAAATCGGACGACTTTTGTGGATTTTATGTCGATAAAAGTATTTCAAACATGGCCGCCATTTTCCAAGATGGCGGGGTTAGCTCACCTGATCCGAAGTAGAAAACTTGGGTTTTGACTCAGGATGTCTTGGTGCACATTTTCCAGCAAAATCATTTCTGCTTGCATTTTTTCCTTATTAAAACCTATTTTCACTGGACTAGAGTACCTGATGGTATTTCTACAGAACTCCAAAGAGCTTTAATAAAATCTGGAGATGGAACTGAATATCTGTTGACAAAGCAAATTATGGTTATGTTTGTTTGCAGTGAACGTAAAATGCACGTGAGCTTTACAATAAGCAAATAATTTTTTCATAAGACAAATTAATGTATCTACGCATGCTTTATTTATTCTTCATACCATATAGTATTCATTCAATTGAAATCACCAAGTAGAATGGCTGTGAACCATCCCTTCGAACATACATATGGACTCCTCTTCTCTGATTGGTTCTTTTCTATACAAATGTTATTTAAGGGGAGGGGCTTTACTTTACACACTCACTGAATGAAGTATAATGGTAACCCGCTTTGCTGGGTTATATTAAATGACAGCTGTTCACTTTAAAAAGAAGTCATGCAGCTGTCAAAACAAAAAATTGCCCTTAAACACTAAATATACAAACTTTGACCTCTGCAGGTCAGAGCCCTGTGGGAATTTTGAATAATCACTTCTTATGGGGTGCTTGTACACTATGAGAGGAGTGTCAATGTGGTACTCTAGCTGCAATGGTTCTTCCTATAGTTCTGGACAGCCTTACTGGCGGGTGAGTGAGTGCGCTGTTGTCGTAATTAGTGTTTAGTATCTGCAATTTTTAGATAAAAAATCACATGGTCATTTGTTTATGTCAGGGTACTTTACACAAGAAAATATTTTGTTGCAACCCCACGTGCAATTAATGTTAAATGCCTGCAAGGTCAACACAATTCATGAAATACAACGACAAAAGATTCCATAGAGAATTTCAGTGTGCTGCCAGTCTAAAGCAAGGAGGTTATAATAGTAGTGCCAAAACAAAAAGCCCAGCTGATGTTTTGCAAAAATATGTTTCAGGCATTTTTATTTAGTAAGACAACTCTCAGTGAAATATTGCAGCACATACTTTTGCAGTGTAAATAAAACTAGATATAAACAAAGGTTTTACTGTTCGACCAAAACATGTGTTTTTAGCAGACACTTTGGGAGATTACAATTTTTGCCACCCGCCAGTAAGGCTGTCCAGAACTATAGACACTGATCGGAACAACGATTTTTATTTAACAAATTTGTAAAATTAGGAATCAGATGTTATTTTAATACGCTCACCCTGGGATGTGATTATCACCAAGAAGTAACCTTCGCTATTTGGTGACAAATGAATTTTACTTCAGTATTCAAGAATATCTAATTAGCTTGTGGGTTACAATGGTGTGTATTGAGTTAACCAATCGTGGTTTAGTAACATGACGGCAGTATTACCATTGGGAATCACACGAAAGGTCATAAAACAATCTTTTATTTGCCAAATATATATACTAATGTACACTATACTCATCTTCATTAAGCTGCACACTGTTATGGTTTAAACGGATTCAAATTTGTTTATATTCTCATTTATTTGAGCTTGGTGTAAATAACTGGTCCAAGGACTGAAAACACCTACTAATCGTCTGTCACATAATTTTATGCCAACCTTCACTGTATGTACTCTACTTCAGTAATCCTCATTGTCAGTGATTTATACTGTTACTACAGGAACTATAAATAGTCAACCCACTTTACATATTTCACTGAACTCAACCTGTGGACTCACATATATCAGTTCGCCTTTTGGCCACATCCACCTATAACCTAACTATCTTTACGATTCAAAACATGGAATCACAAAGATTGCAACACTATGAAAATTTTTAATTATTAATCTTGATATTGATAGAACAATGTCTAAGGTAAATAATGTTTTCACCAAACTATATGACGTAATCACCTGCGTTACAAACGTCAATTGGTGGCCAAAACCAGCTCTTTTCCAACAGAGGGCCGAAAACTTTCAACCCTAGCAGGGCTGAGAATCAGCTGATCATTTATTTGCTCAAAACATAAGACCATCACGATTCAATAGGTTCCAAAAACAGTATAGTTGCGATCATATGATTATCATAGCTGTGTTTGTTTAAACCATGACAAAGAAGTTGTATTGTCGCTCATAACCTCAAAGTTTTGTTTTCAATTGTGTCAAATAAATAACCACATTTTTAACATTATAAAGGGTATATTTCATTGTCCAGTGTGGTGAAAAATAGCGCTCACACCTCGGCCGAAAGGGTTTTGAAGCTCTCGATCGTTTCAAATTCTCAACTTCCTCTCGAATTTGAAACATGATCTTGAGCGTTATGAACCTCATTTTCAGCCCTTGTGGCAAAATTTACTATTGCTGATGCCTGAAATCTGTGAGTGACGCTGTTTTCTTTCTTTAAAGTTTCACTATGAATTATAGTGAAAATTAATTAATTAATCATAAATAATTTTAATTAATTATAATTAATTAATTAATTATAACTCAAGCTTTTCAACCAATAGGGTTTTTTATTTAAAATTTGACATTACTTAATTCGCATATTCATTTGACACAAATATCAAATCATTGCATTCCAAGATCATTGCCTCTCTTGAGTGAGCACAAAAATATACAGGGACTATGAATAAATCATTAATTTAATTACTATAAACTTAATATGATTCAGGCATAACATATAAGCCTTGCATTGTTTGTCTCAGGATGTCCCCGGTCCGAGTCCTGTTCCTGGTGACTTCCAAGATCCTCAGCATGGAGAGCATCACGACAGTCATCAGCCAGCTGGGCCTCTATTTACATTGTTTGTCTCAGGATGTCCCCGGTCGGGGTCCTGTTCCTGGTGACTGCCAAAATCCTCAGCATGGAGAGCATCACGACAGTCATCAGCCAGCTGGGCCTCTACTTACATTGTTTGTCTCAGAATGTCCCCGGTCAGAGTCCTGTTCATGGAGAGCATCACGACAGTCATCAGCCAGCTGGGCCTCTACTTACATTGTCTCAGGATGTCCCCGGTCGGGGTCCTGTTCCTGGTGACTGCCAAGATCCTCAGCATGGAGAGCATCACGACAGTCATCAGCCAGCTGGGCCTCTACTTACATTGTTTGTCTCAGAATGTCCCCGGTCAGAGTCCTGTTCCTGGTGACTTCCAAGATCCTCAGCATGGAGAGCATCACGACAGTCATCAGCCAGCTGGGCCTCTACTTACATTGTTTGTCTCAGGATGTCCCTGGTCGGAGTCCTGTTCCTGGTGTCCTACAAGATGCTTAGCATGGAGAGCATCACGACAGTCATCAGCCAGCTGGGCCTCTACTTACATTGTTTGTCTCAGGATGTCCCTGGTCGGAGTCCTGTTCCTGGTGTCCTACAAGATGCTTAGCATGGAGAGCATCACGACAGTCATCAGCCAGCTGGGCCTCTACTTACATTGTTTGTCTCAGGATGTCCCCGGTCGGAGTCCTGTTCCTGGTGTCCTCCAAGATCCTCAGCATGGAGAGCATCACAACAGTCTTCAGCCAGCTGGGCCTCTACTTCTTCACGGTCCTGCTGGGTCTGTTCTGTCACGGATTCATAGTCGTGCCTCTCATCTACACCATCGGCACCCGCAAGTTGCCTTTCAAGTTCATCGCTAATATGAGTCAGGCCATTGTCACTGCTTTTGGAACAGCTTCCAGGTAATATTGTAATTTTACATCTACATGAGTGTCTACCAATTTTTAATGGTCTTAATCTAATAATACATCAAACATTTGCTCACTGAGTTTGCATTGCTATATAGTTTTGAATTGAATGCCTAAGAAAGACATATAAAAAGATTTCATATTTTATGTTTGAGCAGGGGTGCCCACAGCATGTTTTGATGTCGCAAGTTGCGACATCAGACAAAATTTTGGGGGGGATTAAAAAAACTAGGGAAAATGGGGGGGATTTTTAAAATATAGGCACAGTTTTTATCTGTCTCGAAAATTTGTAATGGTCAAATAGCAATAATACGTTCAGGTTCAATTGTCAAAAGTTAGACGACACGACTGTTGTTGACGTGTCACCGTACTGTCGGTCGGGTCGGGCTGTGCTCATACTGGTAAAATATCCCATATCCTGTGGTCGCGTGGTGCAGTGATCGTAGTTTGCCGTTTCGCCGCGCCGCCGCTCCACTCCCGGCTCCCGCTTGTCAACGCCAATACCAATACCTACAGGCCGGGGACACACACGGCGTTTTTTAACGCGCGGTAAAATGCCGCTCGCCCGTATTGCATTGATTTCAATGAACGCATTCACACGGGGCGGAAGAAATACCGTGCGATAATATTGCCGCTGGCGGTTTTGCCGTCGCTCAAAGGCAGATTTTTTCCGTTTTGTCATCACAGTGGTGTATGCAATTACATTGGAGGGTACACATTTGGCGGATTTTTTACCGCCGCCATGGTCAGACGGCAAGACACTCTAAACATGGTACCAAGTTGATGACGTCAGGGGTTCTGTGATCAACATATGGTATTATGCATTTAGTGATCACCCACCGTCTTCTCTCAAAATTAAAATGGTATCATGATTGGCGATATTTTTTCCGTGTTATTTTTTTTACCGCCACGTTTGTACGTACTCCGATTTCGTCGTCGGCGGCGGAGACATTCACGCGATATTTTAACGCAAGGTAAAAATTCCGCTCGCCCGTATAGTGCACTTGATGTAAATGGACGCGTTCACACAGGGCGGAAGAAATACCGCGCGATAATATTGCTGCTGGCGGTCGTTTTGCCGCCGCTCGAAAGCGGATTTTTTCCGCTTTATCATCACAGTGGTGTATGCAATTAAATGGGAGCGTACACATTTGGCGGATTTTTTACCGCCACCATGGCCCCAGACGGCAAGACACTCTACACATTGTATCATGTTTAGGAGTTCTGTGATCAGCATATGGTAAAAAGGATTTGGTGAACACCCACCGTCGTCTCTCAAAATTAAATGGTACCACGATTGGCGATAATTGTTGACTGGCCAAAGTCAATGCATCAATTAGAAGTCCAACCAATAACGGTTTATCGGAAAATCAAAAGTAAATTAAAGGAAAGAAAACCAAAAGGTCGTAATTGTAGAATCGATTACAGCGATCGCAATCCTCTTATTGCAATCGGATATTATTCTTTTCCGCTCAACAAACCCGATTCCCACCGAGCCCCCAAGTTTGTTGAGGTCAGGTAGATGTGGGACAAAAAGAAAACTACAAAATCGCGGGCAGCAAGTACGGCGGGTGAGTGAGTGCGCTGCGCTGTTAGCGAAATTACTGTTTGTTGTTTTGGGTAGTTAATCAAATATATCATCATATGGTATGGTAAACACAAATTTACACGTTAAAGGCCCTGAGAAACGTAAACAAAGCTTTGACAGTTCTACAAAAAACATTTCATTCAGTCATTTCAGCTGAGGTTTAGCAATTTTATGAGTTTACAGTTTTTGCCGCCCGCCGTATTTCGTGCTCTCTACACCCGTATTCTAGTCCCATCCTATTAGCTACTAGCCAGCCAAACCTCAAGTTTTGTGCATTTCCTAGTTTTCCTTTTTTTTCATTCCAACCTAGAGCTTAACGTGATGAACCTAGAACATACGTAACGTGGGTGATTTAGATCTTAAAGCATTACGCATAAATGTTCAATATATTTGTGATGGACTGCAACCCACCACTGATATTATGTAGGTGCCTCTTAAATCTCAAAGGGCTGCCAAACCTCCATTTACTCTACACAATTCTTCTGACTCTTCCAGTGACGAGCTGTTCAGCAGAGAGGACAATGAGCAGGTTGAAAATCGTGAAAAATCGTCTTCGAAGCAGCTTAGGTGACGAGTGACTCTCTAGCCTGATGATTCTGTGTTGTGAAAGTCACACTTAAAAAGAAATCACCAATGAGGAAATATTGAATCTGTTTGCTTTATCAACAGACCACAGAAAAAACTACTGTTCAGAAAATTATATGTAATGTAAATATTTACATATATAAATATGTTACAATATCACCCAAAGCCATATGTTGTTTTAATCTCCAAGATATTACTTTATTTTATAGTCTGCACATGTGCAAATAACTAACATAGTGGGGTTAGCTTTTTGCCTCACCCAACCATGCTAGAAGTATACAGCATCTAAAATTATAAATGCTTTATTGTTCCACTTGGTTACGAGGGTAGCAATATCTCTCATACTATCGAAAGAATTTAAGTAGGCCTAGGTATCGACGCCAAGTTTTGGGGGGGATTTTGCGACATGGACCATGGGGGGGATGGGCACCCCTGTGTTTGAGAACACGTGAACAATTTCTTTAAGATAATACTTTTTTTTTAATCTATAGGGGGGTACGTACATTTTAGATTGTTTACACATTTAAAAATTGTTGTAATAAGGTGTGGTTATGTCAACCTAGAATGATTTGAGATATTTATTTTAAGAAAGCACCCTATTATACAGGCTGTTTTTTTTTAAAGCGCAACCCATTTTTAAGATTGAATGATGCGTATATAAATATGTAATGAATATTGTTTTATTGATCTTTACATTTTATACAACCTATTATTTAAGTTTATTCACATTTATTTTAGATTATGTGCTCAAACAGCCCGTCATTGGCATTTGTGTAAAGTTATGCTCTCTCCATCAAATTCCCGAACATGTGTTTCAAGGTATACCTCTTTGAATTTCTTGCATAACATTTTTTATGTTTGTTTTGATTTGCTGAATATCTTTAGAATTGTTTTCGTAGAATAATACTACTTTACATGTCTGTGGCAAATTTCATTCAGATCGGCCCACTTTTACACGAGTTAACGTGCTTAAAGACACACACATGAAAAACGCAACCCAAAACTTTATTTTGTCAGTGAAGGATTATTTTCCCCAAGATCCCCGGATTTGACCCCACTATATTATTTTATTTAGGGATACATAAAAATTAAGGCCTACGAAAAAAATTCACTGGATATTTATCGTGGCCTTATTTAGATTAATTATTGAAAATACATTTTAAGTAACATTGTATCCTTTACTTACAATATTGATTGACAGATAAACAAAATGAAAAGTCATATGTTATAAATAAATATTAAACCATCTGCAATATTAAATGGACAGTATAGTTCTCCCTCAGTTATTCGAATTCCTCAGGACCGACTGTATAGTCCTTTAAGTAGTTCGGCTTCTTAGGAATCCTTGTCGAACTTCTATTTGTCATTATATTGGATTCATTTTCTTCACTTTCGATTTGTGTTTCACATGATATTCCAGATCTTCTTAATTGATTTATATGTCTTTTAAATATGTATCCATCATCCAGTTTGACCTTATAATGAAGTTTCCCAAGTTTCTCTAGTATAATGCCAGGTTTCCACATGTCTTTGTTATTTAGAATATCTAGCCTGGACTCTCTCCCCCGCTAATAACTGTCGAGTTGAGTGTTTTGGAGCTTTAATTCCTGGCATTCGTTTGTTTTCGGCACTGAACGGTTTGAGAGCAACAAGAGTTATTCTTATTTGTCGGTTAAGGAAGAGTTCACTTGGTGACTTTCCACACTGCAGTGGGGTTGCTTGATATCTAAACAGAATTTTTCATATTTTCTGATGCATTGTAAGTGGTTCATTTGTCATAGCTGAGAGTCGATGTTTCAGTGTTTGTATATTTCGCTCTGCAAGCCCGTTTGTTGCCGGATGTCCAGGTGCAATGAATTTTTGGAAGATCCCTGCTTTTCTACAAAGTGTTCGGAATTCTCCACTTGTGAATATACTGGAGTTGTCAGACACTATTACATCCGGAAATCCATTTCGGGAAAAAATATCTTGTAATATTTCAATAGTTGATGTTGAGGTAGGAGCTCTGTTTTGCAAAGGTAAATTTCGGCCCATTTGGATTTAGCATCGACCAAAACTAGGAAGTAATTCCCTTGAAATGGTCCCGTGTAATCAACATGAACACGCTGCCAGTTATGTTCTGGTTCCATCCATGGATGAATTGGAGCTTTTGGTGGGTTTCCTTTTACTGAAGCACATGCTTGACACTCTCGCACGAGCTTTTCAATGTCTTCATCAATTGACTTCCAGTAAACGTATCGTCGGGCCAATTGTTTCATTTTTGTAATTCCTATGTGAGTTTGATGTAGGTCTTTGAGTACTTCGTGTTGCATTGATTTAGGTATTACAACTCTTTGACCCCGGAAAAGAATTCCTCCTTCAATTGTTAGTTCAGTATCAGGTATGGAATGTTCTCGAAGCCTGGACATTATTTCGGAGAGCTCGTTATCTTTTCCAGTTTCCTCTGAAAGAGTTTGATGAGTCAAATTGAGAGTTCCTATATGGAGGATTGAAGATTCACATATGAATTTAACTTCCTCGTTGATGGCTGATTCTGGAGTCAGAGATGTTTCAACCGGTAGCCTTGATAAACAGTCAACATTTGTGTTTTCATCTCCCTTTTTAAAAATAACAGAGTAGTTAAACCCAGATAGGAAAGCTGCATATCTTTGTAGCCTTGCAGAAGTCATTTTTGGAATCTTAGAGTTTTGATGGAAGATTCTCACCAATGGTTGATTGTCTGTGATCAATGTAAAATGTCGCCCGAACAGATATTGATAAAAATGGTTTACAGCAAAAACAATAGCTAAAGCTTCTCGGTCCAACTGAGAGTATCCTTTTTCGGTTACTGTTAAAGCCCTGGAAGCGAAAGAAATAGGTCGATCTTCTCCATTTACAACGTGAGATAATATACCTGCTATGCCATCAGGACTAGCATCACATGCTAGTTGTACTGGTAGTGTGGGATTAAATGGCATCAGAACCTGGTCACTTGATATCTCTTTTTTGAGTTTATTAAAGGATACTTCTTGATCTTTTGTCCATTTGAATGAAACATTAGTTTTCAGTAGTTGTCGTAAAGGAGCAGTTGTAGAAAAAACATTATGAATGAATCGAGAGTAATACGTTACCATTCCCAGAAATCTTCGTAATGTATCTACAGATGTTGGTCTGGGCATTTCTATGATCGCTTAAACCTTTGAAGGAGCCTTGACGTTTCACAGGTTATTTCTAGAGGGGGACTTTGAAAAGAACCATCACATTTTAGGGGGGGGGGAAGTAAAAATGGCTATAAAGCAAAATTTTAATCGGTCATCCATTAGCAAAATTAATTGTTCCCCCCAATATCGCGTTGACGTTTTAAGGATTATTTCTAGGAGCGAAGGGGGCGTTAAAAAGTTGTTAAATATTTAGGAGCAGGGGATTGTAAAAATTGTAAAACTTCAATTTAAAAATGCAGTAATAACAGCTTCATGACAGAATGACATATTTTCGCCAAAAAAGGATGAAATAATTCTGAATTTATTCCACTAAATTATCGACCAGCTACGTAATGTGGAATTCAGAATTTTACTTAACTGGTCGTAAAATGCCACCAGTTGTGTAAAACTGGTGGCATTTACACAACTGGTGTAAATTTTTGTGTGACAAAAATTCAGAATTTTAGTGCTTTTTGTAAGTGGGAAAAACTTGGGATAGTGGATAGTGGCAGGGCCAGTTGTTGTGGGTGTTGTTTGGTTGACATGTTGTCAAGTTGCCTGCTGTATAGGCCTACATGTGATGGGTGTTTATTATGATTAAGGGTTAGATCATGGCCTTGTAGTACAAATGAGAGCGTCAGTCGTGTATTGGGACAGTGGTTTAGTGAACGGTTGGAGTGAAGCTTATGATAGAAGGAAATATTGACTTTTTTTGAGGTAGCTACCTAATGTCCTCGTTTACGTATTTTAGTATTTGTGATAAGACGAAATGCCTCGAGTTTTCGGGCCAAGGCTCAAGAATGGTAAAAGGCTACACTTGTCTTCTTCCCCCAGACGATGTTCCGGAAATAACTGACGACTAATAAAATCTAAGTTTAATAAAAATAATAATTTTTAAGTAATTAATATTATATTAACCTTTAGTCGGGAAAATGTTAAAAATTTGAAAGTGATGTAACTTAAATTAACCCAGATTATTTTTAATGTCCTCTGCTAAATAGGATGTCATACATATATGTTGTCGGAGGGGGGATATTTGATAGATTCTGGAAATTTTTAGGGGGGATTGGCGTCATAGCTCTTGGGGGGGATCGGCACCCCTGCTACTAAGGAAGGACATGTCGGAACAGGTTGTGAAAGGATTCGACAATTTACTTTTGATGTTTCGAGTGTGATTGCCTCTGAAATAATTTCATTGAAATCAGTTGATTTTGATTGTAGTAATTTCTCCTTTATACTATCGTCTTTTAAGCCTCTTACAAATTGTATGCGGAGAAATACTTCTGCGATTGACTTCTTGCAAGGGCAAGGACAAAAGAAATTACAATTATTTGCCTCTCGGTTTAATGCTAGAGGACATAAGATGTCAAAGATTGGTCAGATTCTTGATAGGTTAAAAAAAACTGATGTTGAGAAACTAAATAGTTTTTCTTGGGTGACTAATGATTCTTTATTAATTCCAAAAGTTTGTCATATTCTAATTCAGAGGGTTTGATCGGCGATGTTAAAGTACAAATCATGTCAAAGTTCTTTGCCCCAATAGAATTTAACAAAAGTTTTGAACAGAACAATTTATCGCTAGACAGATTTGTAATGTCAAGAAAGTTTTCAAAACGTAATTTATAATTTGTGAAAGATTCTTTGTTTGAATCATAAGGTTAAAAGTTGGAAAGAAATGTTGTGTTACCAGTACCTTCTGTTGTCGTCGAGGTGGCAGATTCTTTCATTTGGTTGATCAAATCTCCCATCATTTCTTTTTGCAATTCTAAGAATTGCTTAAACTGTTTGGTATCCATATTACTGTTTCACGACGTCGCCAAACTATCGTGGCCTTATTTAGATTAATTATTGAAAATACATTTTAAGTAACATTGTATCCTTTGTTTACAATATTGATTGACAGATAAACAAAATGAAAAGCCATATGTTATAAATCTATATAATTAATACGCCAACACGAAATTTGTCTTATGAACTCCTCCGTCATTTCTTAACCGATTTTGATCATTGACGGCTCATTGAAAAGAGCGTGTCGCGTAGATTTGCAAACTGGCCTTACATTTTTGAAAAAGTCCCTTGGGCTCTGCCCCATTGGCTTTTAAAGTTCCCATGTTATCCTTATGAAAAACATAATTGTTTACATTTTGATCAGCTGGATAATTTAATCGCTGTTATTTTTTAATTTGTGTAAATATAACCCTCAAGACGGATCGTGTTAGCATGATTGTGTTTTAAATTTGTCGCCATTTGAATTATCGCTCTGCTAGAGTAGCGCACGATTCCGTGCGCTCGGATCCACTAGTAAATATTAAACCATCTGCAATATTAAATGGACAGTATAATATTCAGCACCTCAAAACAAACAAAAAATTTAATGCAAGAAATTCAAAGAGGTAACTTGCAACACGTGTTTGGGAATTTGATGGAAATAGCATAACTTTGTACAAACGCCAATGGCGGACTGTTTGAGCTCATAATGTAAACTAAATGTGATCAAACTTAAATATTAGGTTGTATAAAATATAAAGATCAATATAACAATACTCATTTCATATTTATATGTGCATTATTCAATCTTAAAAATGGGTTGCGTTTAAAAAAAACACCCTGTATTTAGTTTCAAAACTAAGATTTTTTAGAAACCCACAACCTTTTCCATTCTGGCTGAAACTGCAGTCATGATTCTTATTCTTAGTGTTCAACAATGGCTGTTCTTAATTAAACATTTTTATTTTCTGTACCAGTAAGCAGTGATGTTTTTCCCTTAGGATGTAAAAGTCAATAGGGGCAGTGTCCACTCTTTGGCCTTTTATGTATCAAGAACGAATATATGCCACATAAAAGATCTGTTAGGTTCTTCTTGATTGGAACTGTGTTCTGGAGAACAGTTTTGACTCCTTTTGTACTCTCAATACCAAAGTCATCATGAATCACTCCTCACTACGTTCCACAATTCTCATAGTCACCGAAGTCTTGTCACTGTCCCACTCTGCCCGCAGCTCCGCATCGCTGCCGGTGTCCATGGCCTGCCTGGAGGAGAAGAACCACTGCGACGAGCGCGTGTCGCGGTTCGTGATGCCGATCGGCGCCACCATCAACATGGACGGCACGGCGCTGTACGAGGCCGTCGCCGCGCTCTTCATCGCGCAGGTCCGCAACGTCGAGTACGGATTTGGCAACATCATCGCCGTCAGGTATGGGTGAATTGGATGTAAATTTGTGAGGGGGTAAAGATGAAATGAGATTGGCGACTTTTTTTGTGTATTTCAACGCCAGTTGCATTTTTTTATGTTTTGATTGGGAACGGTTCAAATCCGGGTCTTGCTACCCGATTTGACTAAAATGCCCGTACTATAAAATTTACTCCAGCAACTTGAGGTCCCTTTTCACTTTCCGCATCACTTATCTTGACCCTTGGCCTAGTCCATTGCTGGAGCTGTCAGATATTGTTTATTGTCAATGATTTCAGACAACAAACAATATAAAAACAAATTTCTACAAACATCAACTGTTTGTTTACAAATTACAATGAAGATCCAACACTGGCAGCTGTTGGAAAATGCTAACTTGTCAGGCTTGGTCAGGCTAGTACAACTTCGCGGATCAGCTGTGGTCTCCTGATGAATTTCATTCCAATTGCTTCAGGAGTAAAGAGTTCCCAAGTGTCAAGATACAGTGGCGTATATATGAATTATTTTCGGGAGGGGCCAAAACTGGGGGGTTGGGGGCTGATGGAAAAAATGTTGAATTCTTCCAAGCAAAATGGTTAGTTTTTTAAAATTTTAGTTGCTGAAATTTAACTTAAAGCAGACGTCTTTCCTGTCTATAATGTCGAGACAAACTAAAAATCCTTGAACATTTACTATAAAATTATTATTTATATGTTTTAAATTTATCATCAAGGTCTTGTGTAAAAAGAAAAAGCTTCAAAGTATAGGACTAGAACTAATTTAATCACCACTCTGGTTCCTCTATCTCCTTACATTTATGAATACATCCAGACATTTAAAGCCATGCCGACGGGTCGCAGTACAAGAGGTCAATAACCCAACTTTGAAACAATTTTTTTAACGAGACTGCGCTACAAGAATACATTATCATCAGCAAATAGTACAGAACAAGGACTAACGTAATTTACCATTCTGGTTCCTGTATCTCCTTAAATTTAGGAATTGCAGCCCCTTAGGGCCGCTTTCTCCAAGCTTGGTTAACCTAAAAAAGAGGTTTAACCTTGGTTCAACCCAGGGTTATCCCAGGGTTAAACTTCTTTTTTGGGTTAACCAAGTTTGGAGAAAGCGGCCCTCAAAGTCATACTGTCGGGTCAATTTGTACAAGAGGTCAATAACCCAACTTTGATCCCAATTTTCAAACGAGACTGCACTACAAGAATACATTAACATCAGCAGATAGTATAGGACCAGGACTAACGTAATTTACCACTCTGGTTCCTGTTATCTCCTTACATACAATTACGAATTACTGCAATTTAAAGTCATACCGACGGGTCGCTGTACAATAGGTCAATAACCCCAATTTTGAACTCAATTTTTAAATTTAGAACACATCAACATCGGCAGGTATTATAATATAGGACCAGAACTAACGCAATTTACCACTCTGGTTCCTGTATCTCCTTACATTTAAGAATTACAGCCATTTCAAATCATGTCAAAAGCTACTGATAGCTCGGCATGTCACACAAAGTTTGAACCCCCCGTTGACATGACTTTAAATGGCTGTAATTCCTAAATGTAAGCAGATGCAGCGATACAGGAACCAGAGTGGTGAATTACGTTAGTTCTGGTCCTGTGGAAGATACCGGATAAGGTCACTGCAAATCCTTATTGCCCTAAATTAATGAATTCTCTATATTATGCTTCCTGCTGATAAGATCTGATAAGATCTGTGTTCAGTACACAGCAGCACCTGGGATCGGCGACCACCGACCGCAGTCGTGTATAGCTGTTCAGTACACAGCAGCACCTGGGATCGGCGACCACCGACCGCAGTGGTGTAGCTGTTCAGTACACAGCAGCACCATTTTTTCTTTTGCCCTTTTAATTTTGGGGGGGCCCGGGCCCCCTGGGCCCCTCCTTATATACGCCACTGTCAAGATATGATGCGCCAAGTGTACATGCAGTATCAGCATGGGCAGTAGACTGGTCAAAACATTTCCATACATTACAAACTGAACTTAAAACTATATACAAGTCATACAATATAAAACATGAGGCTTCCATCTGGGAAAAATTCCACAACCAAATCCACGGCTCCGACTGTTGATATTGCCTGTTCTTCATAGAGGCTATAGAAGAGGCTATGAGAAACTTCGATTATCATCGAGATACTCTGACAGACTGTAGAAACATTTTTGAAGAAGGAAGTCAGATGCAAGCTTTTTGAACTTTTTGGAACAGGGCTCATTCTTAACTTCATTGGGGCAATGGTTGTAAATTTTTAAACAGAAATATGAGGGTGAATTCTCAAAAAAAATTTTTCTATGAATGGGATATTGTAAAACTGAAGTATTCCTAGTGGAGTATTGATGACGAAAGTTATTTTCCATGAGACCATGATAATTTTTCATTTTGGAGCTCCAAGAAGCAAAAAACACTATTCAAACTATATTTAAAACTGAAAACACAGTACATTGTCCCTATAGAAAAATTCTATATCTTGGTTATTACTCAACATATCTTGATAAAACTTCGTATGTGGCCTTTCTGGTTCAGATTCACCTAATATTGCTTTAAAACCACCAAGTGTTTGCACATCTGTTGCAGTAGACCTGCATACTCATTCCCCATGTTATTCCCCATGGTCTACTACAATAGGGGTATTTTTATGTTCAAGGTAGACCCAAAATCCTTTTAATTTTTTTGACATTAAATTAAGGCAATTTCTACATTTTACGTACATATATTTTAATGATACAGAAAACTGCTTTAGGATTCTCTAAGTACGCAAGGTCTGCTGCAGGGCTGTACCCAGCTTTGGCGGGCCCCGGTGAAGATATTAGACCGGGCCCTTCATGTCCTGGTACTGCACCCATTGCACTCAAAACCGTACCTGATTTCCGGCTCGTCAAAAGTGACAACCTTTTTTTTTAGTCCCATGTGTCAATTTTGGTCCCTTTGTTGCCGTTACGGGCCCTTTTTACCTGTTCCCGGGCCTCGTCGGGGGCTTTCCACTATTTCGGAGGGGGGTTCTGACCCCCCCCGGGCCCCCCCTTGACCCCGGGCCCCGGTAAAACTGTCCCGAGAAAACCGGTCTGAGTACGGCCCTGGTCTGCTGCGACGGAGATATTTATATTCCTGCTTAAGGGCCACTATATACCATGCATGAGAGCAGATTCAACGATATTGGGCATAAGGCTTCCTAGGACAGTGGCACCCTTGAGGCCTTTATCGGCGGGGCACTGAATCTGCTCACATAGTACAGGGAGGCCAATTAGAAATACCTCCTGCGGGGGGCAGCAATAGAATAACTCCAGTCGCAGTAGAGCTGCGGACTTTGAGGATTCCTGAAAACATATTTCTGGTAATGAAAGTCCATCTTCTTTATATTTGTCCAATACCACTGACCTATCACTGCACAGCCCAAACTTCTTGACTTAGAACCTTGGACCTTTGCATGAACGATCTTAAGGGCGTAAGCATCCGCTACGAACGGGGTTTCTAATTCGAAGTTTTAAGGGGTTTTGGCGGGGTCGAAGTTTATAAGTTTTCCTATGTTAGTGGAATGGATGATATTTTGTTTAAATTTCAATGTTCATTCAACAAGCAGGTGCTTCAGCTTCACACATGGATACAATTTTATAGCTGATTTATAATTTGGTTACTTTCATGATGGTTTTATGGCTGTTTATTTTTTATTTTTAAGGTGATATGTACTATATAAAAGTTAAATTTTGTTTAAATAGTTTACCTTATCTGTTTAATCATAAACTCAGTATGTGGCCCTATCTTCATTTAGGCAGCAGGAGTTAGTTTTTATTGTGAGCAAACTACGGGCAACCGCTAGTTAATTATAAATGTCAGAGGTTTAGTAAAAATATGTGAACATCTTTTCAACAAAAAAGGAGAAACCTCATCCCAACCTGCATATTTTTTTGGCTCAAGAGAACTGATAACCTGATAAACCACCCTCTCAGTTGTCAGCCGAAAGGATGTCATTGTATCTTTTGGCTTCTCGTTGTTCTTAACCAAGTTAAGGGCAAATGACTTGTTTGGGTTTAAGTTGAGTTTCTTAGCTATGTTGCAAAAATGGTTATTAAGAATGACAGGTACTTCTTTCTTATTGGAAATTAAAACATCATTTTCAACTAATTTGTCTAACTCTACTTTGCTATCCTTCCTTCCACGTTCCCTTGCCACAACCTCCCTTACAGATTTTATTTGTTTTTTGATTTTTGAATGTAGTCACTATTGTTTTTGAGTTTTGCTGCTTTCACACATGTTTTAAAATAGTTTTGTATCTCTTTGCATAGTTAAGAAAAGCAGGATCATTGCTAGATTTGCTCATCTCATGCAATACCCTTTTCCTTTTACTTGAAACGATGATTCCAGTGGTGATCCAATTAACATTTGGGACTCCTTTGAGAGAACACTATCCTAGAGTTTCTCAAAGGAAAGGACGTAAGAAGTCCTTGCCTAACTTTGCCAATAAAGATCTTGTATATGTCATTTACATTTAAATTGTCACTGAAAATAGAGTTCCATTTCTCTGCCTGCATCTCGGAAAGAAAGCTAAGAATGTTTTCCTCCGAGAAGCAGCGCCTTGAAAAACCATGGCTTAACTGGTCTTTGAAGTTTCAAGGTCGAAAGTTACAAAATTTCCAAGGTGATCTCAAAGACCGGTTGCTATGGTAGTGCATGAGTGAGGTCGAAACTTGGTGAAGATATTGTCAAGGCAGGTTTTAGATGTTGGTGTAATACGGGGTGGAGTGTGGAAATTAGGATGCAAATCAAAACTTCATAGAAAATTTATGAATCGAAACTTGAGGCTATTATCAGTGAGGGTATCAATGTTAAAATCACCTGAAAGAAATTTTTATTATTTACAAAATGTCTCCCTAAGCAATTTTTCTAGCGTACAAAATCCTTGACATTAGAGAAAAGTTTTAAAATTTCTCAAGAAATGTTAAAACTTTAATCGTATAGTTTTTCCTTGATTTCTTTATCATATAACGGTGGAATGTAAGGTTTTTCCTATCAAAGAAACTTTTATTCCATCATTCCTTTCCAGCTTTTTGATTACATTATAAAAAAATAATTAATTACTGATTGTTACAATCATAATACCTTCATAATTTCATCAACTTTCCATTCTCTTCCTGAATTAATAAGTAACACAACTGTTTTTCTATAAGGCATGTTTAAATAGAAGCACTGGTTATTGGTTATTAAAGCAGATAATTAACAACATTACTGGCTATTAAAAGTCAATTTTAACAACAATTGTTGTACTAGACCAAACAATTGAACTATAATTTACAAAAATTGAACAATTGTATTTAACTTAATGATAACAAACTGAATAAAAAAATTGAAACCTGACCTGTCTGCCTTGCAGCATAACAGCGACCATGGCCAGTATCGGAGCGGCGGGTATCCCGCAGGCCGGGCTGGTCACGATGGTCATGGTCCTAGACACGGTCGGTCTCCCGGCCGAGGACGTCACTCTCATCATCGCCGTCGACTGGTTGCTGTGAGTACACGCCTGTGTTTGATTGTTTTGTTATGGTGATGGCATCTTAGCTGGGAGAAAGACGGTGCTATTTGGTGCTCCAAAAGGGTAAAGTTTGTTCGTCTTTGATCAGTTGAACTGGGGTGTTGGATTTTTATCCAATCCTTCTTTTCTACCTTTCCTTTGCTTACCATCGTTGTCGACAAATTGCTATAAGTAGACTCATCCAGCTTTCTCCTGCATGTACTGTGAAGTAAGTGCTGCCTTGGTGGTGAAAAAGGGAATGTTATTAGTTACGCCAAAAGTCCGTTTATCCATCATTAATCAGTTACACTGCGGAGTCTGATTTTTACTCAGCTCTTCTTTTCTTCCTTCACCACAGAACTAATTAAATTAAGGCACTAATAACAAAACGTCTTTGAAATTATAATACACTGTGGCATCCTGTAGTTAAAGTGGTTATAATTTATCCATTTTTATACTATTTTGAATTCAAAATATACATTGAAATGAAGTATAAATCATAGATTGCTGTCCTGCATCGTCTATATCTTAAAATTATCACTGTTTTTAACAAAATATGATTACTGAAAGCAGTTCTATCGTTGCAGCAATGACTGTATCTCTTTAATTTGTTGAATTTCAACTGTTTTCTGAACTTTTAGACATATTTTAATAAATTCTTTGATTTTATTCTTTTTTTACTCACTCTTCTCTAGATAGAGTTATTAACAATTGGTATTGCTTTAAAACCTTTGTATGTGTTTTGTATAAAGTTGCAGGTATTTAATTTTTATCTAAAAGAAAGTCTGTGGGTTAGTGGGTTAGGTCAAGGCCACACTACACTACAGGCCGGAGTCTCCCCCCTCCTCCCTGATGCCACGTCACAACACCGGCCGAACTCCTAGCGCTGTGTTGGAAATAACAACTAAAATCATATGAAAATCGTAAACATTTACCAACAAATGATGACATTAGAACATCAAAATGAAAACAATTGGAAACAAAACTGTCAAATTTCCAGTAAATCATATGATGAGAAGTAAACAAATTACTTGCCTGTAATGTTTACCGGTTTTTAAGTTTATGAAATAAAGTCTTGTTTTCTTTAAAATTATTTTCGACCGCATTTAGTTATTCATTGATTAATGCAGATTCGAAAAAATAATGGTTTCTAAACGAAAACTTAAACAAATTACTTAGGGCACGATAGTTTCATGAGTGCGACAGTAAATCGCCATAAGAGTACATTATAAAATCGTCTGCGATTCCGTCTGATAATGTGACGTCACCACAAAAGGACTCCGGCCTGTAGTGTAGTGTGGCCTTGGTTAGGTAAAGCATGATTTTTTAATAAACCAACTGATCTTCGGCAACTGATATTTGGCATCTATATTGTCTTATGAATTGTGTTAAAAGCAAAAAATTGTTTTATGGGATCTTTATCTTCTTTATTTATAAATATTTTTTGTTTTCATAATTAACTATACAGACCTTTTATTGTTGTCCTGAATTTATTTCCCAATATTATGCTTAAAATTTACTGCTATTTTCTATTGAGAAATTGTAATTTACTTGTAAATATTTGTAAGAGGTAATAGCCAGCATAATGAATAACTTTATTTGCAGTGTCTCTAGCCTCTATGTTGTGCAATCATTAACATCTAACATTCATTTCGAGAATATTAGTTGGGTGTCTTTTCATAATAGTTCAAAGGGAAATGGATCAATTAAATTACTAAATATACATACTTATATGGTAAATCTGTAATATTATAACATAGATTGATTTCTCTCTATGTATCTGTGCATTTGTATGCCCGCTGTTCTGGGTAAATGTAATAGCTAGGTACTGAACTGACTGGGCTGAAATTCTATACAAAGAGCATATACACAGCCAACACATAGGCCTTTTCGCATCCTTCAAATCTCCTCAGGCTATGCCCTGTGGGTGTTCAGAGTTTCAATATTTATAGAGGAATATAAAGATTCAAATTTTCAAATGTAAATAGCTATTGACACTACAGCTGTAATAAATCTGTTAATTATTCATTAACCTAGAATTAACACAGCTATGAAGCGCGAGAGGTAGGGAAATTTCACTTATCGTTCGCCAGCGCCAGGCATGTCCCTTAGAAAACAAATTAAAACCAACGAGTATTATTCTCAAGATCCTGCTAAGTATATCTTTGGCCGAAGCACTTGGGTTTTTTTGTCATGTCATCGTTCCTTATCGGATGATTCATTTGGTCTGTTGTTGTTTGTATCTTGCTCTAAATGTTTATTGACTGTTCGCTAGATAATAGCACTTAGACATTGGATTTTTTTTATATTTCGGAACTCCTCATGTGTTGTCATCTGCCCTCGAGGGGTTGGCCTGTCGCTGGCGATAAGTACATAAAATTCCCTCCCTCTCATGCTTCATGGTTGTATTAATTCTAATATAATTAAGAGTTATCAAATTAATGCTAGATGTGTTTAATTTAGTGATAAGGTTTTCCAGTGATTTGAAATTGTGATTGGGAGTGAAAACTAGCCTGGAAATGCAAGATCATATAGTAAATGAATCAGTTAAAAGTGATTTTAATGATTCCTGAATGGCCTAACACATACATAAACGTCCAAAAATATTTTTGGATTCCAAAACCAATCAAACCTTTAAATTCTGTTCTGTAATCAGTCTTATAACCATCACTTCTTTTATTTTCATGATGAGTAGCATTTTTATAATATTTTCAATTGCTCATCTTTATTCGTTTTGCAGTTAAATTGTTTAAGAATCACCTTTTATTGTAGGTACCCATCCTGAGGTTTCAACTTTTTCGGACTAGACTATTAGGTGGTCTAAGTGGGCTTCTAAATCATTTATTGTCAAATCAAATTGTACCTTTAAAACTTATGTTTTCATTTTTTAATTTCCTTTTTTAAAAACCAATATAATATTCACACTTGGCTTACAATTCCTAACTGAATAAGTTGTCATTCCACAGAAGAGTATTAATTATTAATGTATTTATTCTACTACAGTATTCCACATATACATGAAAATTAAGATCCATTGTATGATAAATACTAGTAGATCTACAAACAAACAAACAAATATATAAAAAAAAGCATACAAATTAATGCTGAGAAACAAAACATTTTCAAATGAATCATCCCAAAAAGGTCATATATTTAGCTATTAATATTATTAATAATATTCTGTAGATGTTGTACATATTGAAACATTTTAGTATGTACACTTTAGTACACTGAGTACATTTTAGTTTGTTAAGGAAATACAAACAGGGCCGGATTTAAGCATAGGCGCGCGCCTAGGGGCCTGCGCCACAAGAGGGCCCGCGCCACACAAAAATATATATAAATTATTTTTTAATCCTGGAATTATCGTTGTTTGGGAATCAATAAACCTCGGCCAAGAATAAAAATATAATTAATAATTGTTATCCTTATTGAACGTGAAACGTAAACAACATAATTTAAGTACTTAAATACGAGTAGCAGACAGCTCAAAAGACGTGACATCAAGTCCACTGTAGGTCAACTGTTGCGGACGGCGCCACTTTGTAAGCCGCAAAATTGCCGAAGTTGGAGTGGAGGGCAAGGTCTGTAGTGGTGTAGAGAAGAGAATAATAATAATAGTGTTCAGGTTATATCAGACTAAAAGGTAAACAAATTGTGACGTCTTTTGGGGACCGGAAACCTAACCTGCAGCTAGGACAAAAATTGATGTTAGCCAGTCAGAGGAATAATATTCCTGACACCTCATTTAAGCTATATTTTACCCAATAGGCTAATAGAGCTTGCAGAACCGGATATGAGTCTACGATTGAATTCACAAGTTTTGGTTCCACTACAAGCCATACGGGAGTCAGACCAAATGACAAGATAATAATATTCATGGGAGTAAATTCAGTAATTTTAATGGGGGTGGGCAAGATTTTCAGACCTCTGCTCTATAGCTCAATTTTAACCCCCTCCTCCCTTTAAAATGTGTTAGACGCTGTTTTGTTGAAAAGTCTTAGCCAAATAAATGACGGCCATGAAAGGTCTGAGAGATTTACCGACAGCGATACGACCGATGTTCGCAAGTTACGATATATCCTAGCCTAGTCAAGAGCTGTTTGTTATTGCCATAATGTGACCGAGAAGTCCGCTAGCCGCCAGTATAGCCCTGGCTGGCCGATGTAAACTTAAAGCAGGGTGTCCACCAGATTTCACATATTAAATTTCAAACTTTTTCCTTACTTTTCCAGACCATTAAAAACTCCTGACCAGTAAAATCAGTATTGTAGCTTTTAAATCGAACAAATTGAGCACTATCTGCTTTGATGTAAAATACAGACGGCCGTAACGTGACCTACAGATTTACCGGCCGCGATATGTCAAAAGGTATACCGACCGCAATGCGACCGAGAAATCTGCGGACCACGAAAAGGCTGGACGATTTTCCGACCGCAATATGACCGAGATATTTGCCACCCGCGGTATTTTGACCGAAGACCGCGATTTGACAGCCGCGATTCGACCGACAGATTTGCCAGGTGCGGTATAAACGACCAGATTCTGACTACACTGCGGCCAGGAAATCAGGCCGCAGTGTGGTCAGAATATGTGACAAAAAAGCGAGAGTCTCGACAAAAGAGCGGCAATGAATCGACCGAGAAATATACCCGTTAGCTGCTGTATAAACGACAGATTTTCTGGCCACGATAAGGCCAAAAGATGTGACGGCCACGAAAAGAACGAGATGCTTGATTTTGTCGGCCGTAATGCTACCGACAAGTCGGGAAGAACTGAGGACAACGGTCCTCAGTTCTTCCCGACTGAACCATGAATGGTTCAGAAATGGTGAACAATGGTGAGTGGTAGTGGTGATCCATGAATGGTGGGAATGGTGGAGGACATGTCCTCCTAAAAATGGACGGATGGGCACTATGGCCCTGAGGGCCCGCTCCACTGAGTGAGCCTAGGGGCCCAAAAGTCCTAAATCCGGCCCTGAATACATACCACTTAGTTATCAAATTTTCTGGTGTATAGTTTCATCGTACCTATGCAGTGTTTACTTGTTTATGTAAGATTTTTTTATAAAATAACTTTAAATTGAAAATTTTGAAATTGTATGTGGTTAACGATAACTATTCAATTTTAAAACTAACTTATATCAAATCTGGTAATCAGCTGCAGTATAGGGTGTTTTGGGGTAGCTTTTGGTGGCTTTCTATGTTGTTTGACTTTCAAACAACTGGCATCTGCACTGTTTTCATAGAATTTGTTTCTATATACAGGATCTGACTTTGACCAGAGACCATAAATTGAAATGCTTAGTATCAAAACACGCAACCCAGCTGACATTCTTTGGGAAAGCACAAAAACTGTCGCAAGCGTATCTGTGAACATAATAAAATAATTTTAGCTTCATAAAATAAATTTTTTTAATAGAGTGGCACAATATAGAATATATCAGATGAATAGTTGCTATATATACCGGGTGTCCCATAACAGTCCCCCCCCCCTAACTTTTTCCTATATTTGTTCGAATATCAATCCCACATCACCCCCAAACATTGTTGGGTGGTTAATACTTAATTTTGAGTGGGTACCCAAATTTGGCCGCCATCTTGGATCCACTATATTGGATCTGAAATATTTTTTTCAAATGTAAAAGTGGTGTTGTGACCCATCATTTCAAGATAGATTTTTTCACTGATTAGAATGCCACAATCTGTTTTTTTAATATCTCGATTGATTCTCAAGATATTAGTACTTTTAATTTATTTATTTTCAACCAATTTAACATTACAAATTGATAAAATAGGCCCATAATCACAAAATAATGCTAGATAGTGACGAATAACCAACATCAGTCATTGTTGGGTTATTTTCACTTAACTTTCACCAATGTAAATTTTTTGGCCGCCATCTTGGATCCGCCATTTTGAAATGAGATAATTATTTCAAATATGAAGTTGGTATTGTGGCCCATCATTTTAAACTATTTTTTTACTTTGAATTCAATGCCGCAACCCGTTTTCAATTATTGTGTATGGCTTTCAATATATCGACAAGTTTCTAATAAAAATCTCAAAAAATATGAATTTTCGAAAAATTAAATTTTATAGCTAAAAACGGGTTGCGGCATTGAATTCAGCGTAAAACGTTACTTTGAAATGATGTGTCACAATACCATCTCCATAATTGAAATAACTTAACTCATTTCAAAATGGTGGATCCAAGATGGCGGCCAACAAATTTACATTGGTGAAAGTTAAGTGGAAACAACTCAACAATGACTGATGGTGGTTATTTGTCACTAATGCTGTGGTTAAGGGACTATTTTATCAATTTGTATGTATTGTTAAAATTGGTTGAAAATAAATAAATTAAAAGAACTCATATCTTAAGAACCAATCAAGATATTAAAAAACAGATTGCGGCGTTGTAATCAGTGAAAAAATCTAGCTTGAAATCATAGGTCATAACACAACACCACTTTTACATTTGAAAAAATTATTTTGGATTCAATATGGCAAATCCAAGATGGCGGCCAAAATTGGGTACCGCCTCAAAATGAAGTATTAACTACCCAACAATATTTGGGGCTGGTGTGGGATGATATTAAAAAAAATAGGAAAAAGTTAGGGGGGACTATTATGGGACACCTGGTATATAAACATGTAAAAGCAAAATTTAGATGTAGGGGGTTTTGATATTAAGATTGGGACTGGGGAACCAAGCTAACTTTTTAAACAGGAGGTCACGGCTTTTGATACAAATGACAAATGACAAAATGGAAAAGGTTGGGGTTATGTTTATGTTTGAGATGGGCAAAAAGTGCTCTGTTTTTAAAAAGTTAATAACTCTTTTTTGGGCCATTTTATGTGATAAAGACTGTGTAAATTTTGATAAATATTGTGAGTAGAATATTCTGAGCTATTAATTCTTTCCATATAAATTAAAATTCTGAAGAAAATATAATCTGTAAATATACTCACAGTAAGAACCATTAGAAGCACATGTTTTAGTATTCCACTAATTTGTGTTAATTTAACAGACTGTAAATTTATTTTACACCAGTGACACTTCAAAGGTAGTTTTAAACCAACAGCCACTAATAAGTCAATATAAACAAAAACAAAGCTCTCCTCATATTATACCTGTCAATCTGTTGCTAATACTTCTTTTAATTGTTGACTTCATTAATAACAATACTGCATTTGTAAACTGCTATTTGCTGCTAATTTATACTAGGTAGGCTGCAGAGACAAAACTAGGTGCTCCTATTGGCTTAAATGAGTATAGTGAAAACCGAAATGCCTAACTTCACTATGGATATTGTGGGTTTTCAAACTAAGCACACTTATTATTTTACAAGGGGTATAGCATGTTTTGACACAAAAGAATGTTTAATTTTAACTTAGCATTGAAAAATCTATAAGAATCAATTAGTAATGCAATTTTGAAACAAAATTTGACTTGGCGAATTTGATATTACGCACTTGAGTTGTTAATTTGTAACTACTATTGTTTATGTGTGGTAAAAAGAGTAAGTTTTCAATGATATAATAAAACAATTCATTTATTAAATTTTTATATCATTATTAAAATTATTTTTTCAAAATTGTTTTTAATAACTCTTTGGTCTTTATCAGTAATTAATTCAATGCAGTAATTAATCCAATGGCATTATTCCATTAATTAAGGCTTACTTTACGATCCAATAAAATGGTTTTTGGAGACCTAGGTTTCAGCGTCGAAATGCTATCATCAGTCCTTACTCTCCTAGGGAATATAAATAATATCAAATAAAGATCCAGAGGCTAGGACCCCCAATGGCATTGTGGTGGTAGGTAATTTTTTAAAGAAAGTTTGTAATGTTAGTAGTGAATGTGGATAATAGTCTACAATAAAAAATCACAAAATCAATGTGTTTTTTAACTCATTTTAATTTAATCTTCTTTGAGATTCACATTCTGATTTTGCATTATTTTTATTTTAAATACAGAACATGATGCATTTCAGAATTTTTTTGTAATATACACAGTTCTTTATAAAACATTTCAATTGTGTATTTTAATCAACAAATAATTTGTAAAATTTAAAATTACATAGTGCAGGCCTGTTAGATAGTTATGGAGGCCAAAAATTAGGATGACATTTTACAAGTATTTATATTGTAAGGATAAGGAACACGTTATCGGGGTGTACTGCTATTTACCTGTATGATACTTTTCCTTATATTCCTGTATCATAGCTTTTGTAAAATATTTCAACTTTAACAGCATTTCCTGTCTTCTTGTAAATTCCATCGTTCACTTGGGCGTCCTATTATTGGTGTATATTGATTTCGGCAATTTGTGTGTGGTGGCATCTCAATTCGCCTTCTGTGCTACCTCGACCTTCGACTTTTCATGGTCAGTCCTCTCGCCTCTAGCCCCTGTCTTCAATTCACGGCATTTCTTGGTTACAGAGACCGTTTCCGCACAACAATCAACGTTCTAGGTGACGCCCTAGGAGCCGGTCTGGTCGAGCATTTGAGCAAAGACGAACTCGACAAACTCGGGGAATCTGACACCGTCAAGATGAAGAGAGCCTCGATCGCAGACCACCAAAATAGCGAGTGGTGCAACACACCTATGTAAAAAACATTGCTGCCAACTTTACCACCCTATGATGAAGGATGGACGTGCTTATTTCGGCAAAACTGCCCTCTCAGCTTTAGTGAACGTTTGCATACCAGTACAAATTTTATAAAATGTGATATTCGAGTTAAAATGTTGTCAAACAACAACAGCTAAGAAAGATTGCCAGGAACTTTTAATGACTTCATTTGCAAATAGTTTTAAAATAGCTGAAAATGCTAGTCATTTATGTGTAATCAGGTAGATCTAAGTGTATTTATGTACTCTAAGTGCTATGTACTCTTTGTTAAGTATTTTCAAGAAATGGACTTGTACTTGAACTTGTATTTTACATACTGTTCTTAGAAGAACATTTATTATCTCCTGTTGTTGGACTATATTCACTGTGTTTTGTTTATGTTTGTGTATTTTAACATAGATTAGAGATGATATTTCTGAGACAATTAATTCCTTAAAGGATATTATGTTTTGATTTTGCTTAACTAAGCAGACTTGTGTATTATTCATTAAATATAAATAACTAATACTAACACAATAAAATAGTTTTGATAACTATTTTGCCTCAATTTATAAAAAAAAACATTACTCATTTTTGTGTTATGTTACTGTAATACTAGGTTTTTGCGTGTCTTTTTTCACCTATTTTCTGCCTACCATTAATCACAGTCTCAAGCAGATTTTTTCCAATGGAGAGTCAAGTTAACTGATAAAACCTTCTCGCTTTTAGTTGCATGATTTGCTTTAGATTAGATTTGCATCATAATTTTTATGTCCTACTGTGTTCTGTCTTTTAAGTTGTCATTTTTAAATTAGGTCCTAAGAATTTCATAGAAGCCAATGTTTTATACTGCTTCAGAGTATAGAGGTTACCTAGGTGATTAGGATCGAAGATGTTCTGTTGCAGTGCCCATAAGATGGATACCCTTATATAATGGACACCATCATGACTAAACAGTGCTCAAAATCTGATAAAACAGTTTAAACTTTGCCGCATGTCCTCTGCTTCTGACCAGGGGTGCCGAGAATGGCAGGGATATGGCGCTTAGGGCGCCATCAAAAGAAATTTTTGAGGGGATTTTTGAAACTTTGAAAAATAATGAAATTTTGTGATCATATCGATTGAAAATTCGAGTATGCTCAGAAGAATACTCATACAATTAATATTATCAAATATCACTGAACTTTTATTATACTGTGTAATGGCGCAAAGCATACACGTGTGTCTATCGAACGCGGAAAATGGCGGATTTAATTTTGGCGAATGCCACGATCGAAGTGTGAAAATCACGCGACGGTCGACCGAAAAAAGGTTCAGCCGTTGATTCCACTCGTAAAGTAATTCAGCACTTGCTTTGGATGCAGAATTACTTTTCATGTGTAAATTATTAAGAGATACTTGTAACTGTTATTTATACAATTAACAAAAGTAATAGAAAACAGATTTTTCCGGTGATTGAAATTTCAAACATTTAATTGATATTTTATTAAGGTTTAGAAATATTTAGTTTGTGAGGTATTTACTAATAAGAAGTGTTAAGAATACACATAATTTATGATAGTTGTAATTATGGAACACATTTCCTTTTAACCCTTGAGCGGGCGCTTCACCAGCAAAACGCGAGCGGGCGCATGCGGAGTTTTACTCCGCAACACTAGATTGCACAAATTTAACCCATTTTACTTGTTTTATAACGAAATATTGTATTTAAATGTTGGCCATCTTCATTAGGAATCACATTTTATCGTCGATTCAATTAATTTTTCAACTTAATAGGTGTAATATTTCAATTAAACATAGTAAATAATTTTCTAGTATAAAATATGTATTAATTATTATTTACATTTTTGGACTTTTCATTTCGCTTCTTTTTTTCGAAAGCAAAAGGAAAAGTCCAAAAAATTAATAATAATTACAAATCCATTGCTGTTATGAATTTTGAAAATAGGCATCAGTGTCTGTGTAACGGGAGAGGGCGCTCCGCAAACTGAGGCAGCATCTCTGAATTGCTTATAACGAGGTACCAAGGGGGGAGTGGGGGGTATAAATAGCTTTAAGAAATTCCTGGAATGAGGGGCATAAAGTACAGAGCCGGACACGACCGCCGACACCCATTATGTCTGTTTATTTTAACATAAAAAACACGTGCGGAGGAAAACTCCACGTGCGCCCGCTCGAGGGTTAAATAAGAGCCATAAAAAATATAATAAGTCAATTACTTTTAAGTTTGCAAATTATATGCAAAAAATACGTTGTGATTGGGTAATAAAATATAAACAATTAGCATTTAGCTTTGTGAATATCTAACTGTATTCCTATTCAGTTTTGAAATTTTGATCATTATTTTTTCAGATATTTTAGAGAACTATTCTTCAATACATTGAAATTTGAATGTGTAAAACTCAAATTTAGTTTTTATTTTTTTCTTTGGACATACCAGGTTGCTTTATTATTTATTATTTATTTTGCCCATAGTAGCCTTTTTATTACTAACTACTTTTTTCACTTAAATTCATTATTATTATTATTGTAAGTTACTTCATAGAATAAATCATAAAAAGTGTGTTATACACTACATAAAGGATAACAGATAGAGTACATGTTACATTAAATAAAGAATAGAGGTGAGTGAGTAGTGAACTTTGAAGTCGAGTCGAATGAAGTTAAAAAAACTAGTGAGTATCAAGCTTCTTTTGGGTTGATTTTTTTAAAGATAAGAATATAACTGGCATTGCAATTCAACACAAATGTCAAGTTAAAAATTATTGTTTTTGGTCTACAAATTAAACACGGTGTAATATTTTTAGGTAATTCAACTTTAAAGTATTCCTGGACTAAGAGTAAATATACAAATAAAAAATTATGCGAAACAAATTAACAAAACGTTTTACAAACTCTCAAATAAGGTGATATAAATTTACTATTTTTCATAGCTCAAATGAAATCTTTAATTCCAGTTAAACAAAGAGGTTTTATTGATGGCAGAGAAAGATTAATTAACTGTGTGAAAAAATTACCTTAAAATTCTATTGCACGTACATATTATAAGGAAACGGCGGGAGTAACTAATGGCAAAAAGTCTCGTGTATCTCGTCTCGAAATTACTCAATGAGTACTTGCCCCCCTTCCCCCCCCCCCCCCCCGATAAATAATTAGATAAACAATTTTTTAGTTAGGAAAGTAAGATCCCATCCCGATCTCATCCAAAATTTCAAGGGAAGAAATACAATTACCTCTGTTTATTTCAAACACCACAAATTCTCTGGTTGATTACTGACTGGGTCTATTGGAATTATGTACCTGTTAGTTACAGATTATAGCTGATAACGAAGTGGGGGGGGGTGTGTTATAAAAAAATGGGAGGAGGGATGTTAAATTTGGGGGGGGGGAGTGGTAAGCCAAATTTGGGGGGGAGGGCGCCATGAGGCTTGGGGGGGATGGGCACCCCTGCTTCTGACTATAGCTATAGTCTGTCTATATTAAGATCTCTCATCGCTGACTAGTTCATTACTATGCATAGTTCTGCAATGCTAACAATCTACTTGTGATGATAATGAACCTACAGTAACATACCAAGAAGTAATGATTGATGCAAATAATTCAAAATAAAACACTTAAAATGCCTTTTACTTTTACTTTATAAGTACTTTCATGCGTAAGCCTTAAAATAAAAGGTGGCTTGAAGGGTACTAGTGGCTTGAAGGGGCTGAAAGCCCCTTATAAGGAAAATTCAAACAATCAGCCTATTTATTATAGTACAAAACAACTTCATAACAAACTGGCCTTCAGGTCTACCATATGTTAATACCTCGCACATGGTTTACAATCAAGTACCAGCATCACATGTTTTATGTAAACAAATAAGCAGACATTTTTACGAATCTCAATGCTTTTTAAATGGCAGTCATTTTACGTAATTTCTCATTTTCTGGTGAATCTCAAGCAATTTCAGTATTTTTTCCCCCATCACGGAGAAGAGACCTTTAATTTGAGCCCCCTCCCATCTTTCTACGACATGAGAGACGCCCACAATTTTGATGCAAAGAATCGCCTTACGAAATTAAATATATGATAAGCCTCAGTGTTGTATTACATTACCAAGGTAAGAAGCTTACCACCAGTAAAGAGTGACTGCTTATAGTTGAATTGGTGGAACAATAAAAGCAAGAGAGGGAGGGAAATCACACTTTTAGTTTGCCAGCGACAATCATTTTTACTCCAAAAAACAAACGGAAACTCTGGAATATAGTTCATAAGGTTCTTCTTAAAAAATAGGGGTGAGAGAGATGAAAATTTTGTATCCAAAGTGAAATGAATGATTCACTTAACATACGCAAGTAATTGGCAGCAGCATTTTTTCCCCGTTTCATATCTTATAGGATAAATCATTTGGATTTTTCTTTTTCCTAAGCTTATAAATAGTGATGCTTGCCGAGATTTTGTTTATAATAATGGCATGTAGATTACTCATGTATTTGCATCTTTTTTTGGTTTTTTTCTGTGGGGAAAGTCCTGTCACAAGTGAACAATTAATATATAATTAGCATTCCTTGGCACTTAATGGTTCCAATAAATTTTACTACACAGTATACCAAAGATTAACCGAATTAATATCAATGTATACAGAACCCTCTCAGTAGGGACATCTTATGGAAAAATTAGAGTTCCCGCCGCCGGAAAAGAGATGGTACAACTTTTGTTTTTCAGACTGATTGGACTTGGCATAGCGGTTTACGGATCAAGCTGACTTTCCAAATTTTAGCAGCTGGTTGTTATATTTTGACATTTGTATGTCACAGTTTTGTACTTTTGCATCTTTTACCATAACGTTTAATGTGTATTTATTTACAAACATTCTAATTTTGACATTTTGGTTAGAGAGTAGAAGCGTGGACGAAGGACCCAGCTTGAACTATTCCATGTATCAGCGCTAATTTCTCCTCTGCTTTTCGGCGGTGGAAATAAAAAAATTTACATTTGATGTCCCTACTTGGAGGGTTTTTTACATTTATTAATACGGAGGAACACCAATAAGTATGATAAAAAATCTGGATAGTCCAAGATCCAAGGTCATAATACTGGGGCGGTCTGGCCAGGTCAGCTGGTCGACAATCGCAAGGGCTCCAGGGGCCTTCCTGATGAAAGAGGGCCCCTGGCAGAGGGACCCCGGTAAGGTACGACATTTATATTAAAGAACACAAATGAAAATAGAGGGGGAAAAATGTTGTTAGAGTGAAAATCAATCATTTTTATAAAACTGAATTTGGGTTTCTTTACATGCAACCATAACAACAAAAGCATTTTAACGTAATGAATCTTTTTAGTAATTTTGTTTAGTTGTTAATGATATTTGTTAAAAAAATATCGAAAATAGAATTAGATTTTGTTGAAAAAAAAGAATGGCTATAGGTAAATCAGAGTAGCCTATGAAGCTGTAGTGTTTTCAGTAAGTCATTATCATTATGCCAATATTTATTCCCTGTTTAATGCACAATCAATTATGTTTATAGTCAATGGCATAACTTATTTTTCTTTATAGTAATTGCACTTGTTGACGACCCCGGGAGGGAATTAACACTAATATAACTAATTAATAAGTTTAGAAATCCAAGGGTAGATAAACACGGGGCGAGTTAGATAAACAAGTAAAATCGGGTGATTTAGCGGTCGAGTAGGGGTTTGGCTTCACTCACTCACATTTTAACTGAAGTTTTAACCCATATCTTAACACACTAAACACACAATCAACCATTTTTGGGATGGACGAGTTTCTGCTCCTGAATCTGTGGTAATCCTGCTTACAAGCCATGGTAAGAGTAATAATACGAGAGTAAGAAGCTAAAGATTAATATCCAACTTTTCCGTAATCTAACCAGGGGCAGCCTTAGTGGTTTGGATTTACAGAGTTCCATCTATTTAATGTTCCAGATTACCTAAAAATATTAGTTTATAGTTCCAATTTTGTTTTATTTCCCATTGGTGTGCCCCGAACCCCCTTCAAAAGGGGAGGGGGGTATTCCATATCCCACAGGCCCCCTGGTATTTCCCTTGACAAAGGGTTATCTATGCCACTAAATATACCCTGATGATGGTGTGATCTGAAATCATCCACTGAATTCTCTTTTACAAGTTATTTCAACAATTTTCAAAGAGTGTATGTATATTAATATGAGCCACGAGCTTTGTAATGGGGGGTGGGGGTCTCAAGTAAACTTTAGCCGAGGGCCCCCACAGCCACCAGACAGCCCCTGTTATAATATCACCTAAATAGCAATCACGAACCTAGCCCCTCCTAAGCTGAAGCTGCTATCAAAATATCAATACTGATAAACATTTTAGCTTTGCATCCACTCTATTTAAAATTTAAATGTTTGTTCACACAAATCTTTCACAACTAAGTTATAAACACAACAAAATGACAGTATCAAACTAACCTGCGAAATTGCTGTAGTTACTGTACGCAAGTGTTGATCACTGCCAGCGGTCATAGCGGCAAACCAAAACATTCGTCATATGAAAATTATGTAATCTGCGGTAAATAATGTAAATAATGCAGTTAATTAAATTATTGTGATACTAATTGCGACCAGTGATATAATTGCAATTGCATCTTACCTTAAGAAGGCTCTCTTCACATGTGAAATCCGTTAATGTTTTTACTGTGATTTCTTTTACAATGGAGAGGCCGATCCAGATAATGTCCGGATAATCTGAAACGGACTGTATTTGATTTTATACAAGGACATACCCCATGGACCAGAATATCCTGGAAATACATCTTGGTTTTCCAAACAGATTTAGAACAGAATACCATAACACTACCAGAATCAGTGGCGTAACTAGTCTGTCTGCGCCCCAATGCAAGTATTCCCCATGCGCCGTTGCACCCCTATTCGTACTCTCAATCTCCCCCCCCCCCCACATAACCTCCAACAAAAATAACAACGACATTTTATACCATATTTGTAACTTTTTACGTACTTGGTTTTTTCCATGCATATGGACTGGAAGCATATTTTTAGGCTTCAAGTCACGGTTACTTGAGCTCCATCTATTTTACTATTTGTTGATGAACGGAATAAAGAACCACGAATATTTTTTTACATTTATTTTCGGTAAGCTACAGGGAGTTTTGCTTCAACATATTTTTTTGCTACAAATTTTCCAGAATATCTGTTTTTTGTGCCCCCCTAAAGCCTGCGCTCCCCCGAAGGCCTGCGCCCCAATGCACCGCATTGCTTGCATTGGCGTTAATTACGAAACCAGTTCTGTTTAAGGCAAATGAATGCTTTAATTAGAACCAGAGATATAAACCTTTGACTAAAAACATGTTTGGAAAAATTTCTTTTTACACCTCGTTGAATTTTATAGTTTATTTCTAACTTTTCCCATTTTCATGACCAAATCAAATCAAATCAAAATTTCTTTATTCATATATGTACAGAAGTACAAAATGGAGTCTGTAAATATTATATAATCAACAACAATAAAAAGCCCTTTCTTAAGACTATTTTACAAAATTCATTAGAACTATTCTCAGCCTCTTCTTATAATTATCAAAGAATTGAGAAAAAATCCTCCATTCTATATAATGGTCTGATGTCAAAAAATATTTTTAAGTGTTTCTTAAATAAATTAAGTCAGTCATACTTTGTAAATTTTCGGGTAAATTATTGTAAAATTGTATGCCTTTATATGAGGATAATTTTTTGTAAATTGATAAATTATGTTTATTATAAGCCCGCTGGTTGCCCTTTCTAGTTGAATAGTTAGGAAAAGAATTAAATTTGGGTAATTTATCTAGGTTCGATTTAATATGAAGAATTATCTGAAAAACAAATCTACTATAATATAGTAGATTTGTTTTTCAGACAAATAAATCCCATCATCGCACAGCCCAAACTACTTGACCTAGAACCTTGAAACTTTGTATGAACATTCCTCTCAGGGCATAAGCACCCACTAAGAACGGATTTTTAAAAATTCCCTCAGGGCTACGCCCTACGATACATCAAAGTTTCAATGTCAAGATATAGGGAAGCTCATGTAGTTGTCATGGCAACCTTAACATTAAATCATGAATCCAAGGAAGTTTTCCTATTTTTCCACGGGTAAAACGGTGTTGATCAGTTAGTACAATATAAACGGTAATAATTCCTCTTTCTTTGAAATGTTCTTTCACAGTGTCTTTGGATTTAATTTTAACACGATACAAATTGCTTTTTTCTGCAGTCTCAGTACGCTATTTAAACTATTAACAGATGTACATCCATAAAGACATAACCCAAAAGAAATGTGTGATTCAATTAAAGCATGATAAATTATTTTTAAGGTACTAAAACTACTGAATTTAGACACTTATCTTAAGGTGTATAGGCCTCAAGTAACTTTCCTACAAACATGATC
This sequence comes from Flexamia atlantica, assembly GCA_035578135.1. Lineage (NCBI taxonomy): Eukaryota > Metazoa > Arthropoda > Insecta > Hemiptera > Cicadellidae > Flexamia > Flexamia atlantica. The sequence continues at coordinate 24,060,721 of JAQJVK010000005.1, forward strand.
CACATGGCAGTCCCAGTTAAATATCTGTCATCTAAATTTAATCCAAGAAACTTAGTTGTTTTAACTTCACACAATAAAATTTCATCCATGAAAATATTGGTGTTGGCTGTGTTTTGCTGTAAAAAAGAGAAATTGATATAGCTAGTTTTATCTGGATTTGGTAATAAATTAATATAATTTAAATATTGGAATACACTCTGAAAGGAGAACAAAAAAACGAAATTTCAACATCAGAGTTTGAATTTCCTGATATTTTAACATTAATATCATCAGCAAAGAGACAAATACTATTAGGATGTTCTATTATCGAGGGAAAACCGGCCAGATATATTAAAAATAATAGGGGTCCCAATGTATATCCTTGAGGGACACCATATTTCACAATACTTGTTGTAGAAGTATATGTAATTAGTTGGTTGAAATTGTTTACATGATCAATTGTAACGTACTGTTGCCTGACAATTAAGCAAGATTCAAACTATTGCAAAGCTCTCCCCTTAACACCAATAGAATCTAATTTTGTTAGTAATAAATCATGAGAGACACTGTCAAACACCTTTGTTAAATCTAAGAAAATTCCGACAACTTACCCTTTTGCGTTGATTGAACCGATGACAGACTCACAGAAGTCAATCCCAGCATCAATCACAGATTTCCCCTCTCTGAAACCAAACTGTTGTTTATCAAATAAATTGCTATCGTTTAAGAATTTTGATAGTTGTAAATGCACTGTTCTTTCAAAAATTTTGGAAAAAGAAGATAGGAAAGATATGGGTCTGTAATTACACATCTCCCTTGGGTCACCTTTTTTATAACGGTTCAATTTTTGATTTCTTTAATTTTTCCGAAATATGCCGGATATGAAAGAAGAATTAATGACATGCAATAATGGCATTAATAAATATATGCTTGCCTGCTTAATTATTGGCATTGGTATTTCATCTCAGCCTGTTGAGTATTAATTATGAAAAGATGTTAACGGTTATAACATTATTCAATTCTTCATATGTAATCAAAGAAAGATTAAATTTAGAATAAGATTTTTGTGTGGATGACAAAACATGTTTTGAATTAGGACAGGATTTTAATCTTGGCAATGTCATTAAAAAAACCATATTAGAGTAGTAATTATTAAAAAGGTTACACACATTTCTTACATCAGAAATACTATTATTAGACACAATATAAGGTAAACCTGTAATATTACTGTTAATAATTTTATCGTTCAGTCCTACTTCCCTGTTTATAATGCTCCACGTAGTTTTACTAACATTTGGCGATTTTTCCACTAATTTATCATAACAGCTACATTTTGTTTCAATGACTTATTGTTTTAATTCTTTCTTTTTTTTATCCAACATGTTTTTAACAGATTGGTCCCTAAAACTCCTAACAGTCTTTACTTAAATTTAAAACATCAGCTCTTTTGTTCATATTATCTTTTGTCACCCAATTTCCATCATTTTTTAGCCTACTTTTAACCTTTGGAAAGCAAATTCATACCTGAATATGTCATAAAAAATATCAAACTTATCAGCTACAGGAGCATTAAAAACATTACACCAATTTTCACTTGCCAACATATTACAAAAGAGAGCAACATTAGTTTCAGTTCATTTCCTACGATAAGTTACAATATTTTTTGGGGGTTTCTGAATATCAATTCCATGATCATGAATCACAAAACATTGTGTATCATGGTCAGACAATGCTGTAATAATTCCTGAGATTTTTGTTTTTTTTTCCTAGCTCAGGGTGGTCTGGACCTAGCGTTAAAAATTTGTTCGGGTGGTAAAGCAACATAAATGTGACTCAAAACCACAATTTAAAAAATTTTACTTCTCACACCCACTTGCAGAAATATTATTTTGATTTTTTTAGAGAAACCTGTACATTTTCGGTACATTTAAAGATTTCTCTAGCATTTTCTTACATTTTTTTAAGTTTGACACTACCATCGTATTCTCCATTAAATTCTAAGTAAGATCAGATAGCTTTTGGTGAGCCCGAAGCTCCGGAATCATTAGTTCAATTGATTAGAACTAAGAAGTTTGATTTTTCCCAAAAAAAGGAAAAAATAAGCCTACAGACACTTTTTTAAGAAAAATACTAGAGAGTAGCAGATTGCTGTAAAAACTGCTCTAAAAGCTTAGCTTTCAAAAAATATGATTAGGCATTTTATTCACTTCCTTTTAAGTACAGCTATGCGAGTTATAACTGTGAAAAACATGGTTTTATGGAAAAAAAACACATTATGACAAACCAAAAAGCACACATGATCGTTTTTATTGTCATTGGAATAGAATGAGGCTACAAAAAACTTTGTATCTAGACAAGTACAAAACAAATATTCCAATAATTATTGGATTGATCAAACTAAAATACAGGTTCATTTTAATTTTTTTCGAAATGTCTTCCATTTTCCCTGATGCAGGCTCTGGCTCTCTTCCACATTGCTCCAACAGTCACTTTATGGCTTAGCTTATCCCTTACGGCCTGTGCTGCACTTTGGATCCTGTTTAGAAGTTCCTCTTCACTATTCACTGGAGTTGCATAGACTTCAGACTTCGCATGTATCCCCACACAAATAAATCCATGGGATTCAGATCAGGAGATCTTGCAGGCCAGGGTACTGGACCTCCTCGGCCTATCCATGTTGGGTAGTTAGCAGTAAGCCAATCTCGAACGTCATTTGTGAAATGGGGAGGGGGCTCCATCTTGTTGATAAATTATATCTTGACGGTGCACAGGATCAATTTCATCCAAAATTTGAGACAGATTGTGTTGCAAAAAGTCAAGGTACATCACTCCATTCAAACTTCCCTGAAAAATGTGAGGACCTAAGAAGCGATCACCAATCACAGCTGCCTAAACGTTTATAGAAAATCATTTTTGAAACGACATTTCTCTTGCTGCTTGCGGATTTTCAGAACTCCACATATGCATATTGTGGCAATTAAATACACCTTGTCTTGTAAAGAGAGCTTCATCTGCCCACAAGATCTTTTTGAAAAAGTGATATTGTTCAATGTCAGAATTTAGAAGGTAGCGACAGAAATCTACTCTAGCAGCATGATCATTGGGTTCAAGGCCTTGAACTTTTGTGAAATGGTAAGGATGGAGATTGTTTTTGTGCAAAACAGACAAAACTTTAGTTTTACTTACACCAATTTCACCAGCAATATTTCTACTACTTATCTCCGGGTCTTCTCTAACTCGGTCCAGAATTTGTTCTTCAACATACACGTTCACTCCGCTCCTTGTGTACAGATCCACGTTCTACCAATCGCTGATGCAACCGTGTAAACACTTGCGTGCTGGGAATGCGCCTACCAGGGTATTGAGTGGCGTACTCCCTTTGAGCCGCACTTGCATTTCCGTTGCAGAAACCATATACAAAATGCATTCCTGCATATTCCTGATTTGAGTAGGGCATCTTCAGACCACTATCAATGAGTAAATGACCAAAATCTATTAAAAAGATTTTATCCGCTGGATCTATCAATGGGAGCTTATCTCATGATAAGGTAGGCTGTAATCAGATACTGGAAAATGCTTTCAGTTATCTTTGCACGAAAATTCAAACATACTGTCACTAAGTTATTTAATTTTTTTTAAGATAATCTTAAATATTCATTGCTAGATAAAAAAGTGACATTCCAAATACATTATCAAGAAAACCGTTGTTTGTATTTAATGGCATTTAAACAATCAAAACTATCAGCTGACTGCAGCAAACCGACGTTTAATGCATTTTTATTGATTACTTCATTGGAATATAGGGGCAGCACTGGTAGCAGCAGCAAATGTTTGTTTGCTTACTATAGGTTAAGTTTGAAGAATTTAGAAACGTAGTAGCTTATGCAAGGAATACGTTATGATTAAAAAATATGTTTTTTCTAAGAAGTATGACTTAAAGTATTGTACGTCACACACCCAGTAAGTTTTACCGTACTCACATGAAAATCTTGCACTCGCCTCTGGCTCACACAGGGACTATCATGCTCGTACGGTAAAACAGTACTTTCAGACAAGTGAGAAAATATTCTATTACTTGGCCCTATCAATCAAAAATTGATTTACACAACTAATATGATGTTGCAGGGATCGTTTCCGCACGACGATAAACGTGCTGGGAGACTCGATGGGGGCTGGGCTGGTCGCGCACCTCAGCAAGGGAGAGCTTGATGCGCTGGGTGAGCCCGAGACCATCAAGCTGAAGAAGCGCAGTTCCTCCATTGCCAACACTTCCGAAGTAGGCTGGAACGCATCTGCCTTGTAGGCGATTGGCAGGCTCTACGCTGTACAACAGCCATGAGAGTTGCAACTCTTCTTGCACTAGTTCTTAAATATCACTGTAAAATTTTGGAAGGTTAATTTAGATTTGTTTTACAATATACTACCGATGTATGACAAAAAAGAATTCACCTTATCAAACCAATCGTTGGTAAGTAAGTTTATATAAGTCTAATTGAGACTTTTAATTGAGCCATAATTTCCTTTTTCATAAATTTCAAAAATCCAAGAACTTCATGAATCCACCCAGCCTTTTTGCCAACTTTGACAAATTTACTTAAAGAGTAACTTATTTACAAAACGGGGAATAGTTTAAATAACTTCATATGACTTACTACATTATTGGTTGTTTACTCTTTCAATTATTGTATTTACATAGTTGATCCAAACTGTACTCAGCGATGTGTCATTGCAAGCTTCAACTTATTTATACTGCTGGTTTCTTTTATTCATAACACAGGGAAGTGACTATAATGTCATAGTTTGCAATATTGCAAAATCCCCCGGTATGGCATTTAACTTGCTCATTCTTAAATTGTCCTATGTGCATAGTAAAACGTGTGAGACATATTTTTTAGTTTGATAAATAAGTGTTGTGCGGATGAATAGCATAGCAAACTAGCATTAAACATATCATTTAAGGCCTCGTCACATTAGTCAAGTTAACTCGGCCCAGTTTCTAGGGTCAGCTGATTCCTAAACTCACCCGCCACTCGACTCGCCCATTTGTCAAGACTGGTATACATTGGTCGAGTTGACAGTCGAATCTAAGTCCCCCCAACCTAATTCCTCCTCCTACTCCCACGGCCTTTAGGGTTTACAATAAAGACTTCAATTGGCCATGTCTGCCTAAAATTATTTTGAAACATTATATTAAAAAATGATATGATTTTACTGGAATTATTTACTTAATAGGTGAATAGAAAACCAAAGACAGCTATGTCTCAAGAGACGAAAGGGGCTGGAGAAGGAAGAGTTGCACAACAGGGGGAGGAGAAAGGCTCTCTGTCACGTTTGCTATATGCTTAAAGTAACCTCTTTTGCTCATGAAATATTTAGTTACTCCAACATAAGAAAAATGTAATTGTTTTTAAAAATCTGATCTTATAGGCAATGCTTAATATTATTGCATAATTAGTGAGTTTGAGAAGATATTGATCCAATTTTGTAACAAAAAAGCCATCAATCCATCAGTAACATATTGCTCCTTAAAATAAGAAAATAAATTAGTGGATAAATTCCATGTCCTCTGAAAATAACAAACAAATTCGTTTTAGTAAGCCATCATTTGTATAAGTAATACAGTAAATTTGAAATAATATTGATTTTTGGCTCATTTTGCTGAAATTTAGGCAATCTGAGATTAGCCTTCAAAAAGTAAAAACATAAATACTAAAATCGTAATCATTTACTAGCAGCTGACAATGTTGTATATTCTTGAGTTGGGTTGTTGGGTTATGTACTGCAGTAATATTATGCCATCAATACAAATAAATCATGGGTGATGTATAATTTAACCAAACACAGATTTTTAAAGATACCATTTTGCCTACAGTATTTTTTGGGGGGAAAATGAGGCCCCAATTACACTAGGTGGGTGGTGCTAGCGACACCACTAGCAGCGTCGCTGCCTGTATTTAAAATGGGGGCGGCTGTTCTATGATGAGGCCAAATCAACCCCGTTTGCTTCAGTTTCTCAAACTGGCTGTTCTGTGATGTCACTCAGTCTCCTAGTGTAATAGGGGTCTAAAGGTGACCATTCACTTACGTGTTTCGCTCGCCATGCAAATCTTCAACACTGGTCTTATGAGTAGAAGCACGCCGTGCCGATGCGTTTGTAGGCTTTTTTACTCATAAGACCAAGGTTGTAGAATTGCATGATACGTAAAGCGCGTACATGAATGGTCACCGCGTTTAATGCTAGTATAGCTGTCTCTAGTGATAAGGCCGCGACCTTTGAACTGGCAATGGCACTTTTCAAGGTTTTTTTTTGCGTAGTAAAAACCCTTTAAGAGCCAGCTGATTTCATGTAGAGATAGAGCCATAAGAGAGTATGGGTATATAAATCAGCTAAACCCTTAAGCGTGATGTTGCCTTTTACTAACGCCGTGACCTTGTTACTAGAGATGGCTATGGTCAAAGGCTTACACTTAATTAAGAGTCAATTACAAATATTATAGCAATTAGCATAGTAGATATTATTACTTTATATTAATGTTTTTTGAGCAACTGCTAACAGTTTGTATATTGTTATATATTGACTTTTATTGATATCTATAGATATCGAGATCCAAATAAAAAAATCTGGATAGTTAAAAACTATATATATAAAAACTAGATCCATACCAGCACCTCATCACTGCAAGCTTTAAAGTCATTTCCACTTCCCTCCACTCCTAGTCTTGCAATGTTTCAGCTTGATCAGCTGACCAAATGACCAAATAAAGTAGCTTGCAGTGATCAAATCAGCACAAATCGCGACAGTGGTTTAAATCTCAACCTTATAATATATGAAACTGGGTATTATATTAGCTAGTATTATTATTATTTGTGTAAATATAAAATACAAATATCACTGTGATTGATAATATCAGTTAAGGTCATCTTTTTTATGTGTTCTCCAGTGATTCAATGTTACAAAGGAGAAGTAAATAAAACTTCAATAGGATAAAAATTAAATTAAAATAACTATTGATTTTTCTTTTTTGACAACTCCTTTCAGCTCAGTTATACACTATACCTTGTTTTAATCCCCTCCCTTTAATTTCCTTAGTTTCAAAAACTTCCTAGCATAAATCTTCGTTAACACCAAACATTCAATTTCCTAAAAAACCAGTGCTTTAACCAGTGCTTGGTTTGCGGCGGAACGGGGCGGAACGGCGTTCCGGGACCTCTTTCTGCCGCAAGAGTCGATCGCGTTTAATCGGACGGATAATTTGCCGCAAAATACAATCGCGTACAATCGGCCAGGGAATTTGCCACGAGAGGCGATCACGTGTAATCGGACGGAGAATTTTCCGCAAAAGACGATCGCGTATGATCGGCCGAAGAATTCGCCGCACAAGACAATCGCGTGTAATCGGCCAGGAAATGTGCTGCTAAAGTCGATCGCGTATGATCGTTGGAAGAATTTGCCGCAAAAGACGATCGCGTATGATCGGCCGGAGAATTCGCTATAAGAGAGGATTATGTGAAACTGGCCGGATTACCGAAAATAACGATCGCTTTAAATGTAAGGAAATAATGCGCGGAATTTCGGCCTGACATTAGCGCTCTCTCTGTAATTGATGCTCTTTTTTCTTGTGCTGAGCCGAATCTAGAAAATGCCAAAAAGACCTGAATACTCTCACAAGACGTCATAAATAAATTAGATTTTTTAAGACAATTTATTTTTTAGTAAAATAATGCTTTGTTGGTTTTTAATTTACTTATCAAAAATTTGAGTCGGATAAAATGTGACTTTTAAAATCAGCCTAATTAATCACAGAGCCAAACAAAAGGCAACTTTATTAAGGGAAACAATGATAATGGGGGGGGGTTGTGTAAAAATTTTCAAATTACAGTTCCGGTACCTCAATTTTTACAAATCAAGCACTGGCTTTAACAAAAACTTATGTAGCAAATTTAACCAAGGTCAATGTAAAAAAAATCTTAAACTCAATTGAAAAACTGCTGCTCAAGTGAGAGCCATTGCTGAACACTACTTAGACTGGGTACAATCGCACTGATGACCAATAGTTTGTCAAAGCCACACACAATCTTAAACTGCTCTTGTGACTTCTTGTACAAATAGTTTTATGTAGTTATTTCTATATCAGTGTTAGAGATTAATTTGTAAGTACATATAGAAAAAATTATAAACAATATTTTATACGAATAGTACAAATAGTCTTTGTTGTTTGTTACTAGTTGATAAGTAAATAAAGTCAATATCTATTAAATAGGTACATTATTACTGGTGTGAAAAGAAAAAGAAAATATTATGAGTATGACAATCTAGGCAGATCTTAATAATGGAGTAGAATAAAGTGAAAATTAATTGTAATGGTCATGTATCATAAGAACTTGCAGTGTTTCCTTAATTTCTAAAATCCAATAACTTAATTTTCTGTCCCTTTGAACAGAATAATAATTCAATTTTAGAAAAACATATTTATTTTTATTTTTGTAGCATCAAAAAGCCTAATTTTGCTACCAAAATAATTTATACTATTTATGAACTGTGAAGTTAAAGATAACGGATTTTTAAGTTAAGTAGAACGGTCAAATTCTCGCTGGGAATTAGCTTTACTTTTATGCTGTAAGAGTCTCAATGACGATAAACGTGTTTTAATAGTGTAAACGTTTAGGAATAAATAATTAAGTACTTTAGAAAAAACGTATAGACCTATTTTTAAACCTATCTTTAACCTACCTTTAAATGCCTGTTCGCAGTGGTCTATCCAATATTCAGTCAGATACACTTCCAATATTCAATATACACTTCAGCTCCATGCACTAGTCCAAGGGAACCTTTGAATGTTAATACTTAACAAAGTCTTCAATTTGACATAAACGGAGTTCTTCATGAACGAAATCACTTCAAACAAACCATGCTGCATTCACAATGATTCTCAAGACTAGTTTTAAACACCTAGAGTCTTTGTAGTTTTTTTTCAAGATGGATAAACCTCAAACAAGAGAGGCATACAGAACCATAGGTCTCAAAATAGACTTGTAAATTAAAACAGAGCAGTAATTTTAATAAACAGTCACCAGATGTACCCATGGATACCTTTCACAACCATTCTATCAGTTGATTGAAAGTACCAAAACTAAATGATTATCTTTAACTGCTACGTAATGGACTCAAAAAGTGAGTATAATACTGTAGCATTTATTTTTAGGAGTCAAAGGTAAAGAACCGATTTTCCATAAGATGCCCCTTCTTCGATAATGAGTACTATACATGAGTAAAATTAAAGAAGTGCAAAATGGTGAACAATGTAAATTTACGGTAGTAGCCACAATAACTGATTTTAGAAAACCTTATGTGCCAATTAATTTTCATTACCAAAGATTAGTTAGTTTTATTGTATAAAAATTCACTTACTTAGCCCTTTCAATGCTTGAAGTTGCTTCAATACTTAATTTCTTTCAGTCATTCAATGGTTTTCATAACTAGGTCATAAATTATTAAATGTAAAAACAAAATTATTGTGCTAGGATAAAAGCCTGAAATATGAATGATCTTTAGGGGTGTGCAAATAGTGATTTTTTTTTGTTTGAATCAAATTGAATCGAATAGTTTATAACTATTCTGAATATTGAATATTTTCGAGCTAATATTTACGTTAAGGGTTATTCGTTCAAATGGGATAACTTTCAAATTGCAGCATGTAAGTATAAATACCCTGTCACAGCAAACCTGCATACTTAGCAAATTTCCAAGCATTGTTTAGCAACTATTCAATCACTTAATAACTAAACAAAACAAAAAATAATAACCTGTATATTTTTTTACTATTGGAGGTTGGGTTTTCTTAATTCTCGGTATGGAAACACTGTCATCTGTCCTTACCGCAGACTTCTTGTGTTAGATATCACTATATCTGCCGGTAAAGTTAGATCGCAAGGAGGGATAAGTAGTTGCCAATCAATTGCTAGAACACCCAACTTTCGTGAAGGTCAATTTCAATAATGTATGTTTTTGTGAATTCGAAGATGATAATGTTTTCGTAGGCTACTTTTTCTGAGCAGTGGGGTAGTTGTATTAATAACTTAACTAATATTAGTACAACTCCAGTTCATACATTTTATTACTAACCTTCAAGTGGTGCACGACTGATCAACCCACCACCAACCCATCTGTCATCTGCCCACGTAAGGACGTAACTGCTTCTGATGTTGCAAAAAAAAAGGATTCGTAGTTGTTTACAACTACAAAAACCGTCCTTTTATTTTGAAAATGGGTACTTTTTCACCTACTTCTCATTTTATGTGGGTCATTTAAATATTTGGTTCGGTCATCGAACTTCTTTCAAAACCTCGAGTCAAATCACGATATTCGATTCGAAAAAGTTTGAAGTTTGAATATTCGCACACCCCTACTGATCTTAATTTAAACGTGCAGATAAGCATTTTGATTAATGCTAGGTCTTTAAGTATTAAATGTAATAGAAATTAACGTGCAAGAATAAAAGCCAGAAAAACATGACTGATCTTAATTTTAAAATGCACATAAGCATTTTGATTAATAATAATAAATGTGAAATCATTTAGGGTCACTGAAATTTAAAAACTAAAATTGATCGAATAAACTCGTTAAAATTGAGAGTGTTGAATTTTGGCACTTTTGAAATAAATAATTTAATTGTAGTGTAATGTTAGTTACAAGGCAGTAGAAGGGACAAGCATACTACAGTAGAATTAATACAACTATGAAGAGTGAGAGGGGAAAATTCACTTATTCGTTGGCCAGCGCCAGGCATGTCCCTCACAAAACCAACGATTATTATTTGCAAGATCTTGTTAAGTATATTATTGGTTGGAGCATTTTGGTTTTTTGTTATGATGTCGTTTCTTATTTGATGAATCATTTGGTTTGTTTTTGTTTATGTCTTGCCCTAAAAGTTTATTGATTGTCCGCTAGATAGCAACACTCAGACTTTGGAATTTTCGGATATTTCGGAACTCCCCATGTGTTTTTTTCTGCCTTCGAGAGGTTGGCCTGTCGCTGGCGAATGATAAGTATAAAACTTTCCCGCCCTCTCGTGCTTCATAGTTGTATTAATTCAAGAATAATGTAATTTTTATAGCACTGAAAGGGCAGAAATATTATTATCAGGAACTTTATCACTATACTGTACTATACAGTATGGCCAGTAAAAATAACCAAATTTTCCTGTAAAGCAGATTTGGTATTAAAATTCTAGTTAGCTTAGGCTAGAGACATAGTTATGATAGATGATTATAAAATAGGCAACAAGTTTTTTTTTACAAAATAACCCATAGTATCCAGTAGAAAACAAATACTTTTGATAACTATAAGGAAGCATATTATAATGTTTTCTATAGTACCATATAAAGTTTATACATAGGAAGATAAATGCTTTATTTAATCCTTCTCGCTATAGTTATGAGTGTTCATCTAAGTTACATATTTTCTGATATTGTTCATAGCAATTAATTGTTGGATAAATATCAACTGGAAATTTGTTATTTGTTTACAGCTTTTTTATATAATAAATAATGCATTTACTGTTATGGAAATTTCCTGATGTTTATTCAATTATCCTGTTCATAGCCACTAACACACTTTATGGTTATGAGCTGCTCGGCAGCTCTAAGTTTTTTTTATTTCTTTTTTCAGATGGTCTGTTAATAAAAAATGTATATCACAATCAGCAGTTCCTTTGAATCTTTATTTCCTTATTAAATCTTAAGGATAAATATGAAACTCTAAAAGCAACTAGAGCTCTTATGTCCAGCAACTAGAGTTCTTACGTCCAACAAAATCAGAAAATTTATTTCTAGCAAAACATCACGCCGAGCTCATTTCAACGACTCCTAAATTATTAATATTTGTCCATGACTGTAAGAAAAATTGTTATTATGAAAAACCCCAACCCTTAGGTATTAACAAGCATTACAGATTTATAAGTAGATAAAAACACATAAGAGAAAGACTCAATCTTTGACTAACTATTTGTCCTCGCCTCTAGCATATATTTATGGCATAATATGGTTTTCAGTAATTGGTATTTTATTAAGATTCCACGTTTATTTTTTTAAGACTGAATTGATTATTGATTCAGAGAAAAGTAAAAATTCATTCATCAAATTAGTTTATTCCATACACTCCTTATCACAGTCTTCTCCCTCCCTCCCTCCATTCATTCCTTCCCTCACTCTCTACTTCCCTTCCTTATTGACTGTACTGAAAGGTGAACGTGGAACTGAGTATACATCTAATCTTTACGAAAAATTGTATGTGATATTATAATATTATGACATTTTTTTAAAAGAGGGTGGCGGCCTCTTTTTACATTGCATTTGCCCCCCCCCCCCCCCCCCACATAGGCCTCAGGCCTGTGCGTGGAAGTAATCAAGCAAACCCAAGGAGTGAGCCGGTACAGTACAAGGATGAACAGTACTGCTAAAAGTATGCGGCATCATCGGGACTCGATCCTGCAACGCTGCCACCACAGAACCGGGGCCGAGTGCGCTACCAACTGCGCCACTGACTCACTCAAATATCAACCGACTCAAATATGTCAGTTCTGTTTTTTCATTCCATCACCACCATGGCAACTCATAAAGCCAATGTTATTTTTTCAATTTTTTTGCCGATGCTATTTTTTTGCTTGTCTAAAAGACAGATTTAAATTTTAATGGGATTGTGCACCTCTACAGGAAAATAGAATTGTATGGGTGTGCTTAGATTTTCGCTATGTTGTACACAGGCTGAGGAAAAGGGATTTCAAAAATCATATAGAAAAAATGCTTGCCTATAATTATAAAGATATATGTAGGCCTATAGTATATGCATTGTAAAAAAAATAATTACTGTCACTTGACACTATTTTAAAATTTCAATTACTTTAAATAATACCCATGTCGCAGCAGACCTGCGTACTCAGCGAATTTCCATAGGATTTATTCTGTATATGTGAGCATTCAACTTATTTGAAGGAAAGTATTGTTTGAATACGTTAAGGAAATAATATACTAGAAACTTATATTTAATCATTCATGAGCTTTAAACATGAGGAAAATTAACAAGGAGACCAAATTGGTTACCATTTGTAACACATACACTTTTGTATTTTATATAATTCTTAGTCTTTTAATTAAAAAAAGTAATCTTGTTATAGTATATAAATGTCAACATTCATATAATAAATGAACTCAAAACAAACAAATAACTTAATCCCATTAAAAAAATTAAATTCAATCATATGGTCAGTTTTATAATTAAACACCTGTGTTATAGCAGACCTGCATCTCCAGCCAATTTCAATAAAACATTTTATCAATCCTCATCATGGTAAACATACCATATACATTTTCGGGCAGTTTAGACCAAGACATCCCCCCCAAACGCTCATACTTTCTTTATTAAATTTAAAAATAATTTGTATTTTTTGATATAGTATAATATATTTTCTGCAAAATCTTGATCAATGAACTCTAACTATTCAAAATAAAAACAAATAAAACATTCATCACCTGAAAATTCAATCATATGTTCAGAATTGTATTTTTTTAATCTGTCCAATCAGGGTAACTATACTTTTTGGAGGGTAAAATTAAAAATAATATTGGACAACGTACTGTGTTTAGCACTTTCAATATCTCAGCAACGGATTGACGTAGAATAATAATTCAAAATGCTAAATTGTTCATTTTTTAAGCTGAATCCAATTTTGCACTAACATTTACAAGAAAATAATATAAAGATATTAAATCCTAAAAATAAATTTTATTTTGTCAAATAACCCTCCTTAGAGTTAACTTATCGTGCTGGTTTTCGAACTCGAAGTACCTAATAAATGTCACTCTAGACGTTTGTACCAAATTTCATCGCGATCAGACCTATATATATATATATATATATATATATATATATATATATATATATATATATATATATATATATATATATATATATATCATTTTCATATATATGAAAATGAACGAACAGTGTTTTTGGGGTCTGGGGACATCAAAATGAAAAGTTACGGTGGTCCCGTGCTTAAGTCTTACCATGCCGCCTACGGTAATAGCTATTTCCCTATGGGGGGAAATTCGCTAAAAATGATGCTGAAGAGGCCAATTTAAACCACACTACCGTACTATTTTAAAAATATATAATTAAATAAATTATTTACAAACATTAGATGATATAAAGTTTATAAATGTATATTTCACAGTGTCTTTACCCAATTATGGAATATTGTTTCTTCTCATGTCTTGCTTATCCTAATACCAGCTTGAAGACAATTGTAACGATGTTCAAGAATATCAATGGTACTGGAACATAGAGACAGAATATTTCAGGTCATATTATTTTTGTTCATAACCAAAAATTGTGAACTCTAAGTATTTATTCAACACTGTGTTGAACTGCAGGTTGGCCAATCGGAGCAATATTTAATGAAAAATTAGCTTCCAAGGACCACAGATGAAGAAGTTGCCAATCTGTATAGTTCTTCATCTGTGCAAGGACTACTGTTAATAAAATAGGGAAGGCCGGTCTATATCATTTTTCTTGTCGCTAGGGCCAGATAGTAATTTGCTGGTAGAGACACTAAGATACAATTAACTGATTGAAAAAAAAATCACTAAAAATCTTTTTGAATTTGCAGTCTACAGTCCAGATTTTCAATAATGATCATAAGTATTTCGACTAAAACCTTTTATAATTTTTTTGCATCACCACATCCTACAAAAAAGGTAAATAGTCATGAGTCCTCACATAATACGCTGACAGATGGAGCAAATTTCAGGGTCAATCCATATGAAGTGACCCAAAAAACATTTCCAGGTTGCTAGACCAATTTTAATATTTTTTATTTTTTTATATGTTGTTCCCACTTAAGTCAGCACTTCAAAACAGTATTTTAAAAATTTTTATCTCATCCCGTTTTTGAGATATGGAGCTTTTTGTTTGGCCACGCAAGCTAATTTTGACATTTACAGCCATTAGCGATAAATTAAATATCTCCAGATTGGTTTATGCTACAGTAATGGGATTCATACCATTCTTTTTAGTAAAGTTCATTCTACAATTTAGGTCCTTAAACCTTAAAGTGTTACTCTAACATAAATACCTCAAAATCACAACCAAAGTCCATGATCAAATTTGAACAAATTAGACTTTTTAAGGCTGAAAATTTCCATGAAAGAATAAAATACCAAAGCTAATATTTGTATGCCTATAAGATATAATGGAATACAAATTCAAATTCAAAATTCATTTTATTTCACAAAAATTAAATATTACTTACCAATTTTAGGGAAAGAAGGCCAAAATATGTCACCCTCAATTTTCTATAATTGTTCAAAAAACGTAATTTTGAAATTTTTGAAAGTTTTGAAGCTTAATAACTCTGGTGGGGCAAAATTTAAAAATCTGATTTTTTTACACAAGATGCACTTTTATGATAATAAACTACTGTAAAAGTTTCAATCTTGGTATTTGATCCTGAACCAAGTTATGAATTTTTAAATTTGAACAAAAACTCACATTTAATTAAAGAACGTGTATTTGTTACAAGTATCAAGAATGACAGAAGTTCACATATAATGTTTAAAATCATTTTCTTCACAATATCTGTCCATTTCGTAGCATAATTATTTCTTCTGAAAGTTTGTCTTAATACAGTACACCTCGGATTATCCGGATTAATGTGGCGGAACACCAATAATATCCTCTTTTTTAACCAGGAAATACGTTATGCCTGTAATATTTTCCTTACAGAAGGTTAACATCTGATCTATATTCAGGATTTGGTTTGAAGTTGTCCTTTGTAGAGTAGCCTTCGTCACTTCTCGTTTTGTTGTCCCCCCACTCCCACTTTCTGTAAGGAAAATATTACAGGCTTCCTGGTTAAAAAGAGGATATTATTGCTCACAAGGAAAAACTTCGACCAAGATTTGAAAATACACTGAGAGTCAAAGGAACAAGAACAAGTTCCATAGTTACCATGCTGCAGGAGAATACATAATTAGGTGTTATACAACATCAGAAACTACTAAATACGAGGATCACTGCATTGCTAAAGTCGTGCCTTTAAGTCTCAAAGTTAATGACACGATCGCCTGTATTTATGATGGACAGTGGTGGTTAGCTCAGATCGAGCAAGTTAGCCAAGAACATAATGATGTCTAAGCTCACTTTTATCACCCTGCAGGACCACGCACATCTTTCAAGAAGTCTGCAAGTGATCGAGTGTGGATACCAATTTCAAACATATTAAGAAAATTGTCGCCACTTGAACTGACAGCTGCGAAAGGAAGATCGTTTGCTATATAACTCAAAAACTTTCAGAAGAAATAATTATGCTACTAAATGGACAGATATTGTGAAGAAAATGATTTTAAACATTATATGTGAACTTCAGTCATTCTTGATACTTGTAACAAATACACGTTTTTTAATTAAATGTAAGTTTTTGTTAAACTTCAAAAACTCATAGCCTAACTTGGTTTAGGATCAAATACCAAGATTGAAACTTTTACAGTAGTTTACTATCATAAAAGTGCATCTTGTGTAAAAAAATCAGATTTTAAAATTTTGCCCCACCAGAGTTATTAAGCCTCAAAACTTTCAAAAATTTCAAAATTACATTTTTTGAACAATTATAGAAAATTGAGGGTGACATATTTTGGCCTTCTTTTCCTGAAATTGGTAAGTATTCCATTATATCTTATGGGCATACAAATATTAGCTTTGGTATTTTATTCTTTCATGGAAATTTTCAGCCTTGAAAAGTCTAATTTGTTCAAATTCGATCATGGACTTTGGTTGTGATTTTGAGGTATTTATGTTTGAGTAACACTTTAAGGTTTAAGGACCTAAATTGTAGAATGAACTTTTCTAAAAAGAATGGTATGAATCCCATTACTGTAGCATAAACCATCTGGAGATATTTAATTTATCGCTAATGCCTGAAAATGTCAAAATTACCCTGCGTGGCCAAACAAAAAGCTCCGAATCACAAAAATGGAATGAGATAAATTTTTTTTTCAAACTGTTTTGAAGTGCTGACTTAAGTAGGAACAACATATAAAAAAATTAAAAATTTTAGAATTGGTCAAGCAACCATTACCGGATACCCAAGCAATCAACACACCTGTGTTCCGGGTCCTTGCTCCGGATCCTTCATATGGATTGACCCTTCAATTTCAGGGCTCAAACTGCCTATTTCAGACCCCAAAAATCCTAAATTTTGGAATTTATACCCTCCTAAAATGAGGATAGTGGCTTCTGATTTATTCCCCCAACTTACTGGCTGATCAGCTCATCATAGGAAATAATATCTCCACAAAATGTAAAGTAAATAGGGATGATTATTGAGGCTGCTAGAGTACGAATTTCCATTAGGACAATGCACACCATTTAATGAATTTACATTTTTGTCCCATATATCGGTTACTTTTGGTGCTATAATGTAGGGAGGGGGCTTAAAATTTGTGTATTTCTATACTCTTTAATAAAAAATATATTAAATTTACATTTGTGGCTTATATTACCCTTTTTGGGCTCAAAACTCAATATCTGGCATATTTCTTCCCCTAAAGTGGGACTAGGTTACTCCAATTTTTTTGCCCGATGAACATGACCTTATATCATAGAAAGGAATGTTCATACCGAATTTGAAGGAAATTGGACAAAATTTGTGCCCGCTAGAGTATGTCCAAACACAGTTATGAATATTAGGGACCTACAAATTAACAAGGGATCCGAACCACAATATCACCGGGGAATTACGGACTGGTCTAATTATGGTTTTATGGATGACACACACACACACGCACGCACGCACGCACGCACGCACACACACCACACCACACCACACCACACCACACCACACCACACACCACACACCACACACCACACACCACACCACACCACACCACACCACACCACACCACACCACACCACACCACACCACACCACACCACACCACATGTATGTGGAGGGGGGGGGATATGTATATATATATATATATATACGAGTTTTTAAAGGATGGTGGATTTGGATTTGGGAGCCCCAAAACAAAAAGTTATCATGGTTGCCATGTCTCAGAACCACAGTGCAGGTGATGCAAATAGCTCACTATTCCCATGGAAA
The DNA here is from genome assembly GCA_035578135.1 of Flexamia atlantica. Classification (NCBI taxonomy): domain Eukaryota; kingdom Metazoa; phylum Arthropoda; class Insecta; order Hemiptera; family Cicadellidae; genus Flexamia; species Flexamia atlantica. The sequence goes on from JAQJVK010000005.1 coordinate 24,078,857, forward strand.
TTCACTAATAAAAAATGACCAGGCCCATATAATTCAAAATTAACTTGAATAAATTCCTATCATATGAGTGAAAAACTAGGAGAGTTAACAGAATTTTTACGAGTAATGTTCACAGTCTTTGTGACTTACTTCTCATGACTGTTCTGATGGACCGAATGAGATTCAATATTTGGGATTTCACTGTTGGTTGCTCACCGAATCCTTGTACATTTGCATTGGCTCCCCAACCCACTGTAAATATAGACAGAAATTTCAGGTGATTTATTATGACATAAGCAATAAATTAAGATTAAACTTAGACCTTGGAATTTATAATGCCAACACACAGAGCTTAATTAGATACGTATTTTTTTAAACTTATGGTTATGGCCTAAAAATAAAGTCATGGAGAGAAGCACATATTAATCAAAATTGAAACTTCCAGCAATAAAAAGTTCAGAATCATCTATTATCTCCTACGTTGAGAGGTATTACTGGTTGGTTAGCCAGGTAATTATAGCTTGATTGCTTTGTGATCCTGAGGTCATTGGATACCCCTATGAAAGTCTGTTCTCCTTGCTTTTTTACAGTTTGATTGTGAACCAAGCTATCACTGATCATTGGGTTTTTAAATAATGATCCATTTTACCTTTTATATTCACCATGATGGGGGGGCCATCCAAGACACACGCTGGTTTTCTGAGCTAGATACTCAACTCTAATTGAGTGACTCTAGCCTAATGTCCCATCTTGGTAAATTGAAGCGGCCATAAACACACCTTCACGCCAGTTTACTGTGTACAGTTTAGTCTAAGTCAGACATTTGCCAGAATAAATTGTACTTTCTGGTTTCACATACCTGCCTCCCGAACTGAACATTTGGAATCTGTACTGTATCACTATCAATATCACAGTAGCCAATGGACATACAGAGCATTAATTAAAAATTAAATTGTTTTTAAGGGCTGAACTCAATGATGCAAACTTTTATCATTATAATGCTTCCGTGTAAAATTAAAAAAAAAAATGTGGGGATCTTTTTGCCACCCTTTTGATGGGTTGGGTTTGATGGGGTTGATTTTCAAACTGGCCAAGAGTGATTACATGACATACGTACATGGCTGTATGTATGTGCTATACTGTAGATGTCTGTTACAAAATCCATTGAGATTAGAGGATTACACGATTTCTTATAACTTTAAATTTCTTTCAATAAGTACGGTAGGCCTAATCAACATTTTTTTTTTTAAACACCTTTTAGGTGGGTGAGCTCCAATAACCTCCCCCCCTCTTCAACGGTAAGATCAGGCTGAATTTTTTTAACATTGTGTACATAACACTTAACTTTACATGTGGGGGAAGGGTTTTGTGTTTTTAGGGGAGTAAACTACATTGTTTCACTTAATTTACAGGTACGTAACTATGTAGTTCTAGCAGGTAAGTAAGCCTAACATAAATTTATTATGATGCCTTTAACTTCTAACTACCCGTACCTAGGTCATTTTAACTTTAGGCTATAGGCCTAACAAGATTATTACCAAGCTGAAATAATGATAATTGTTAATTGGCCTATACCTACTAGTTAAAAACTACCTGGCTACATTGATCTAGTTTGATGGAAGCTCTATCAGTGCATGCAATTTTCCTGCATTATGGCCACTACATTTTGAGGGGGCACAACAGTTATTACAAACCTATCTATTATTCCTATACAGATTGTAGGGATCTTAAAATAGGTTGGCTATAGTTCCGCAGAGGGTACACACTTCGTCTCACTATCTAGGGGACTCGGTGGAAACCAGGGTTATTAGGTGGGGAACTATCGATAGTGAAACACCTCATACAAACGATACATCGATATCCGCAATTGATATTCCATCAATTTACTTCACATTACTATCTAGGGCATTTGATAGGAACCGGGGTTGTTGTTGGATGGGGAACAATCAATAGTCAACCACTTCATACAAACGATATATTGATATTTTCAATCATTATAGTCAACCATCTAACGATATATCGATAGGCTAATCACAATTGTTATATCATCGATTTGTTTGGTATTACTAGCTAGAGGTTTTGGTGGGTACCAGGTTTGTTGGATGGGGAACAATCGCTAGTCTACCACCTCATAATATCGATAGGTCTAGGCTTAGGCCTATATTGATATGTTGAATGAATGGCCCACCCCCACTAAAATTGACTAGCCAATCAGAACCAGCAGTTGGTATCCCTTATCTCCGATTTTGTCGGTTGCAGCATTAAAAACTATAATCCGGCAATGGATTTTGGGCTGGCTGCAAATTTCCCACATTGTAATTTGGCCAGACTATAAATTTCCTTTTTGTAAAAGCATGGCCAAAAGGAGCCACTAAAGGCTGCAGCAGTCGGTCACTGGTGACGCCAAATGGCACCAAACGTCAGGGTGTCAGCAAACCAGGGACCACCAAATAAACGGGGACTAATAATAGCCTAACATGCGATAGAGGTTACAAAAACATATTGAGGTGATTATTACATATTTGTTGTTATGAGTACATCCTGTTTCTTGGACTTCATTTGCATGTTTCATTTATTAACCTAGTTACCTAGGCCTAATAACTTCCAATTTCAGGGCCGGGAATTATTTCCTTTGTTTTCATTCACCGTTGACGTTTGGGTAATTACGGCGGCAGCAACAACGCATTGTACATGACAGAAACATCAGTGTCATCCGATAACTGTTCAACTCGATAAATCGGTATCTATATTCAATAGAACTATCGATATGTCAAACTAATTTGATTGTCGGCTTTTGATTACCCCCCCACCCGAAAACCCTGGTTCCCACCATGGCCCCGAGGTACACTGGGTGTGTACCTCCTACAGAACTCGTACCAATAGTTTAATTAACTTTGACGAATTAACTTATAATAAAATACTGGGGAAATTTTTAAAGAATGGCCTAACCTAAATTGATCAAGCAAGTGTAGTAACTTACTTTTGGCTAAAAATCTTTCTTCGTGTAAAATGCATACTGCATTTAGACATAAGAGGGTTGCTTCAAACAAGTTCCATAGCGTAAATGCCATTTTTACTATACTGCGATAACTTTTAGAGTATCATTTAATAAAATAAAATACCACATAACCTACAACCCGTAAAGACAAATAATAAGTCAAAGACCACTAACAACAAAAATCAACATGTCAGAGATGTCAAACGTCAACTAAATAGATTCAACGCCCACTGAATAGTCCAACCTATTGTCCCTAGTCTAAGGTCCAACAAACAAGTGATCATACTGCCATATAAAAAAGTGTAGAGAAAAATGGAGGAGCTTGGGCTGCTTGGGTGTGTTCAAACAAAAGTGGTTTGTACAAAAATTCTGATTTAAATGGACAATTAATTAATGATATAATCAAACATGTCCCCACAAAACTAACGAATGCAAGTATTTCCGTTAAAAACACAACGGTTCGTAACACTATTAGTGAGGTAGGAAGCTATTTTTTTGGGTCGAATATTAGGTTTCCGGCTACCACCATAAAACTTTGCATAATCAATGATCATGCATTTTGGAACTAAATTCAGTCCAGACCCCAAAAATTAGACATCTAATTTTCAAAATGGCGGCTAAACATCGTTGTAAGAGGACAAAATTTAACTATTTAGACCATGGGCCGCCAATATGAGACCTTCCCCCAGTGGGAATTTTCGAAACATGTATTTTTTTTTTGCTACTGAAATGTACTTTAAGGTTTTGCTTGTTTGCGACGTTTAAATTACAGCATAACCCAGAAAAACAAAAAATATCATTGATAAATCGTTGAAAAAATAACATGGGATCTTATTGAAAAAAGTCACTTGACTGCATTTCTGACATGCATTTTTTGAGATATTGATTCGGGACCAACGCCTATCATTGTTGGGTGGCTAATCCTTTATTTTGACAGGATAAAAATTTTCGGCCGCCATCTTGGATCCGCCATTTTGGATATCAATTAATTTTTTGTAATGTAAAGATGGTGTTGTGGCACATCATTATGAACTAGATTTTTACGCTGATTACAATGCTGAAATCCGTTTTTGAAAATATGCATACGTTAAGAAGATGTGCACTAATAAAATTCTATCCCTATACATTTCTTATGGACGTTTCGTACTTTCAATATTTTTTGGATTATTTTTCTTCCATCTCTCATTTTAATAAAGATATGTAGTTCGTTTTAGTCTTAAAATACTCAGTGAAATACCGGCTTAAATTTGTGATATTAATCACCAACATCGGTTAAGTGACAGATGAACTGTAAAGGCTCAATTTAACTTAAAAATCAATTTTCCAGAAATTTAATTTTATTCAAGTATTAATATCTCCGGTTCTAAATTAGGCATTGAATTCATTTTGGTCTTAAATTACTCAGTAAATCATCAGCTTTCATGTAAGCTGAATTTCAATAAGATTAGAGTGAAGTTTATGTAACATTTGAGCTTTCACTCAACATAAATTCGTTTTACTTGCATAATTTTACATTTCTTGAAGGATTTCTCTAGTTCCAAAGAAGACTCAGAAATCGTAAAGGTCCTAATTGACTTATTAGATTATTGGCTTTCATTTGAGCCATAAATTATTATTATATTTTGAGTTTCAACTGAGTTGTGGTTCTAAAACCCACATAAAATTAAAATTTTCAGACATTTTCGTTTATATTATGACTGATATCTGCAGTTCCAGGAAAGGTCTGAAGTTCAGAATGGTTTTAAGAGACTTAGTAAAATATCAGCTTTCGTTTTCGTCTGATAGTTTAATTCAAACACGTTCCGGGTGAGTTATAATCCAAATTAACAGTAAAATTAAAAAAATAATTAAACTTTATATCGTAACGAGTCTTAAAATTCGTTTACAGCTTAACCGATTTTATGTATCAATATTTCTAATAAAAGTCGACATATCACTGCTTATTTTAAGACCAAAATGAACTAAATACCATAATTAGAACCAGAAATAAAAATACTTAATTAAAAAAAAGTTCCCAAAAAATTGATTTTTAGGTTAAATTGAGCCTTATAAATAGCTCATCTGTTACTTGTCCGATGTTGATGATTAATATCACAAATTAAATCCGGTATTTCACTGAGTATTTTAAGACTAAAACGAACTACATATCTTTATTATAATGAGAGATGGAAGAAAAATAATCCAAAAAATATTGAAAATACGAAACGTCCATAAGAAATGTATAGGGATAAAATTTTATTAGTGCATATCTTTTTAACGAATGCATATTTTCAAAAACGGATTTCAGCATTGTAATCAGCGTAAAAATCTAGTTCATAATGATGTGCCACAACACCATCTTTACTTTACAAAAAAAATTTATATCCAATATGGCGGATCCAAGATGGCGGCCGAAAATTTTTATCCTGTCAAAATAAAGGATTGGCCACCCAACAATGATAGGCGTTGGTCCCGAGTCAATATCTCAAAAAATGCATGTCAGAAATGCAGTCATGTGACTTTTTTCAATATGATCCCATGTTATTTTTTTCAACGATTTATCAATGATATTTTTTTTCTGGGTTATGCTGTAATTTAAACGTCGCAAACAAGCAAAACCTTAAAGTACATGTCAGTAGCAACAAAAAAATACATGTTTCGAAAATTCCCACGGGGGGAAGGTCTCATATTGGCGGCTCATGATCTAAATAGTTAAATTTTGTCCTCTTACAACAATTTTTAGCCGCCATTTTGAAAATTAGATGTCTAATTTTTGGGGTCTGGGCTGAATTTAGTTCCAAAATGCTTGATTACTGATTATGCAAAGTTTCATAGTGGTAGCCAGAAACCTAATATTTTCATACTAACCTACCTCACTATATATGTTAACACACAAGCTTCACCTTGTTCCTCACTAGGTATCTGAATCTGATGTGGGGTTACGTCTAGATGTGTTATGTATATCAACAGTTATGTATTATTATTTATTATTATGTATGTATGGGTACGTTTAAAAACGTCCCATATTATGTAGAATCTTAGACTAGGAAATAGTCTAAGTTAGGCTAGAACATCCAGATTCCAAGAAATAGCCAATTCATATAATTAAAGATTTCATGATGTCCATATTTATTATTTTTAATTAATAGAAACAGTTTATTCAAATCGTCCGTGAAATTCATTGAAATCTATTTTATAACATCATCCTATGATTTACCCTGTAACAGGTATGTTAAAACTGGGTGGTTTTAATTTAATACTTAGTAGATCCGAACTAGAAGAAATCATAGGCCTATATCACGTTTTATCAAGACATGTTTAAAAATAAGGAGGATGTGGAGGGAATGAGTAAGCAGGTTTGCTGCCAAAAAAAAGCAAATATTGGGGGTTTTGACTAATATATACATTAGATCCCATTTAGATTAAGCCAAAAACCAAGTTTTATTAAGATATGTTGAGAAGCAAGCAAGATGTAGAATTTTATTTGTTTCTCTTAAGGTTAACATTGAGACAACATACTGTGTTTACCACTTTCGATATCTCGGTAACCAATGGGCCAATGGACACAGAGCAATGATTCAAAATCCTTAATTGTTTTTTTTTTCGAGCTGAATGGCTGGCAAAAGTTTCATTTTTTTATTTTTTTTAATAAATGATCGTATACTGCGAGCAGGATCGATCCCTATTATTCTTTCACAAATAAGACAGTGAAATGGGAGAAATAAGGAACTAATGACCGGGGCTGAGTCCTCTTGGTATTATTGTTTAATTTAAAATATTTTTATTCGATAGTTCTGAAACCTTGACGTTTTGAAATTCCTGTTTCTGTTCAAATCTGTGCATTAAAAATACCCTTGACAGTCCTGTTCTGCACCTGACATTTTGAAGCGTTCCTTTTCATAAGTTTTTATTCGACCAAGAAGTATAAGTTAAAAGTTATGTATTTTTGTGAAAGAGGACAAGTAATGTCATTAACAAATTGCAGTATTCGGCGAATTTCAAATTCTTAAACAAATAAACAAAACCAAGGCTCTCATCAAACAGAAATACGGACTGAATGGTAAGTAAGGGTATGCAGGTTAGCTGTTGCGGAAATGTGAAGATAGGACATTTTAGGCTGTGATCCAGTAAACCTCAACGAAATGAGACCACATTAAGGTACACTGAGAAAAACAATCCATAAAATTTTGGTTCATTTTCCGTAAGAACACGCAATATTGGGGGAGTGAGTACGCAGGCTTGCTGCCTCAGGAGCCTACAATTTAAGGGTTTCACTCCACAATCAAGTAATTCTTAATTAAGCCATAAATAAATCTTTATCAAGTTATGTTGAGGAATAAGAGCTAAACTTCAAAATTAATGATCTAGGTTTTTCAAAATTCCTATATCTAGTAGTTTATAATGGTGGACCCAGTTCGTCCCAGTGATTTTAATTATTCTTAAAAGGTCTAATAACCATACTTTAAGTAGACTTTCGTCAGTAGCACTTCAAAAAAACTTTCGTCAGTAGCACCGGGACAAAACTGTGCAGACTTAGAGTAAATTAAGAAAATAACATCATCATGTCAAAAACATGACATAAGATATTGAATGTATCCACAGAGAAGAAATAAGACAGAGGACGCAACTAATGTTTCGCTAAATATGTGTCGAACAGTGCCGTAGTGTGGGCGCGGGGGGTAGGGGGGCGCCCGGAAGTCTATTGTCTCCCTATTGTTTGACTTCCTGTGTGTCTAGCAGTTACCCGAAACACTATTGCCATATGAATGCGTACTCTGCTTATTTCTTCTCTGTGATGTATCTTAACGTAAAAATGTGAGTCTATAAGCTACAAGTAGCTGGTGCAAAAAAAATTGGGATTTTATCCAATTCAACGACAACGAGAATTCGGTCGCAAGAGAGGTAGGTGATATATTCTGTATAGGTAGAACGGTATAACGAGGCATGCCGAACACACAATGTACACTCTCGACCTGTCCCGGAGAAGTCTACAGGCGGCATTGCCGAGTTTGCTCTGAACTGAGAGTTTCTCATGAACTCTTTGAAAACCAAGTTACAGGACCATTGAATCTTACCTTTCCTTAGTTTAAAGGAATAGATGCTTGTAAATTCAATTAGATCATCGAGGCAGTTAATGACGTCTTGTTCCATTAAACACCCCATTAAATTTTGTAGCTAAACTTTCACCATCTTCTTGTGTTTCCGGGGTTTCTATAGTGTTAATTGATTATAACATGGGTAGCATGATTATAATAATTTACTAACTACAAAGACTTAATTCAACTGTTATTTTTTGCTAAAGAAATATATAATTAAACCTAAGCTTATATTTTGCTTAGTTTTTTTTTCAGTAAAAAAACCACAATTATTCTAAACAGCCCACCACCTGAGTTTCTTTATATATAATAGATATTTTTTTAAATAGATAAAAAATGCTACCTTGGAACTATTTTATCTTCAGGTAAACAATTCCCTTCAACTATATCCTTCATAATGGAAGATGAGTTAATTCTGAATCATAATAATATCATTACTTATAGTCTTTAGGGACATAGTATGAAACTTTTCAAATCTGTTATCTTAACAAAATATATATACTATAAAGGGGTTATTTCTAACAGTATTAAGCCACAGATATGAATAACTAAAAAAAATCCAACGCAACACATTTTTTGTACCCGTTATTCAGACGATTTTAAGTTTGTTTGTTGGGCTATTTCGCCTCTCTTGTACTGGAATCTGAGTAAATTTCGTTTACATAAAATTGTTGGGTCCAAAGCAATTTAGGTTGTTGGTTTATATACTTGTATAATCTAAGTGGTAAAACCACCCAACAATACGAAAACCCCCGCAAAAAAACGGGCACGTAAAATGCATTACGTTGCCAATCTGTATATTAGTCATTTATTTTTTATCTATAGCTGACAGGGATTTACAATAAAATTCCTGATTCAAAATAAAGATTATAAATTTTGGACGTGTTATACAGTAGAGCGTTGAAAGAATACTCTCAAGGGGATAATAAAAATAGTCTTGTTCTCAAGGGACTCTTCTTACCGAGGTTCGTTTTTTAGAAGACATTAAGTGTAATTACAATTTAAAGGGGACTTGAGAAGTGCACTTCTTATCGAGATTTTTGTGTTATCGAGTGTCTTTTTATCGAGGTTCTACTGTACTAATCTGTTTTGTCAGTTAATTAAATATCCTGATATTCATATTCAGAGGTAGGACGGTATAGGCCTACCACCACAAAACATTACAACCACTATGATTCTAAAACTATCAACACTTATGCTACATATTCAGCTTGTTAATGCTTATGACTGATTTATTCTTTTTGTATATTTATTTTACTTAGTGGAGCTTATGTTATTACATCGACAATGTAAGCTACTTTATTTATCATTCAAATAACTCCGCATTGGCGTGGAGCTTTGTCAAGGGAGGGATATCATATCGGTGGGCCGGGAGTATATGGAATGCGCCACCAACCCAGAGAAAAGGTCGCAGTCCCGGAAAATTTTTGGAATTATAACTAGAAAGTAAGTTGTTTAGGCAATTTAGAGGCTTAAAAACTTGCCCTGGAAATCCGTAATTCGGATTCTGAAAGGTTTGGATTATCGAGGGATTTAAGGAAACTCCCCTTTATGCAGAAAGTAAGTAGGGTACAGTATTATTATTATGCAAATTTACTCCTGTCATCTACTCGCTATCACTTAATTCGCACAATTATTTTTATGGTCACTCCCGCTTTTCGGATTACTCCCTTTGCGTAGCTGCAGTTAGTAAAATAAACACATGCTATTGTCTTTCACAGCTATTGGTGACATTAGCGAAGTTGTTAGGCGTTGCAAGGCGTTTTTTCTCGCGATTGACAACGTAGTAGATATGCAAGTCAAGTCGTCGTTTACTCGCGATCGTTGAATTCCGTGTTTGTTTTTAAGGCCGCAAACATAAAAGTTTTATTGTTTATTTCTTTTTATTCTTAGCCAAACCCCAAACGACGGAAACGGGGGGTGTATTTTTTACAAACCGTCGGTCAAGGTGGAGTGGAAGTATGTATCACAGCGACCAGATAGTAGAAATGTTGTCGCTGATGTATCCCCCTGATCTCCCCCTGTACCTACGCCACTGAAATAACTGGTGTCAAGCAGAGGTATTAAATTCGCATTGTAATGTAGTTGTAACTGAATAACTTGATGCTGCAATTGGTTGTGATAAAGGCGCCGGTTGCAACCGGGCTGCTCAAGTGGGAGTACAAAGCCGCAGCCTCAGCTTCAGCCCACTTGTCACCAACTTGTCATCAAGTCGAGGTGAGAATATTACTGACCACAGCGAAGATCCTGACTAACGCTTGCATGACTGTACTGTCCAGATCTAAAATCGTGCCTTGTAAGTTAAGTATGTTTTAGTTTCCATATACCAGTCTACAACTTTTTAGCCCTACACATCCCAATTAATATAAAATTTAATTTTGGAAATAAGAAATACATGAGGGTTGAAATAAGGGTCTACTTGCATACATTTTTCATGTATATTGTTTATATTTACGTATGAAACAGTCCCCATCAAATTTTGGAGAAAGTTTCGTCTCCACAATTTTGTTTTAGCGAATTTCCCTTATAGGGAAGAAGCTATTACCGTAGGTCTCATGGTAAGACCTAAGCCCGAGACCGTGATAACTTTCCGTTTTGGGGCCCCCAGAAGCAAAAAACACCAATCGTTCGAATTTATATATATTTTTTCATATATTTTTGGATTTGAATTTTTGGGGAAGACTAGTCGGTCTAGCATTTTAAATGCATTGTTTCTTGTCTTGTAACTGATTTTGTAGTTCGAGTTGGTGAAGGTTTTCCTTATTGCTTTATTTAGAGTTGAGCTGTATGGTATTGCTATAAAATCAGTTTTTCTATTTTGATTTATTAATTCTTGTTTATTCTTTGTTTTCTTTGTAATCATTGTTTCTATTAATTTAGGTCCATAGCCATTTTTCTTTGCTAATAACTTGATTGTATTTTTTTCATTATTAAAATCTTCATTGTTCATTGGAACACGTAATAAACGGTTAATTAGTGAGTGAAAGGTACTCATTTTGTGAACCCAAGGGTGATTTGAATCTGCGGGTATTATTAGATCTGATTGAGATTCTTTTCTAAATATTTTAAATGAATGTTTACCTTTTGTATTTTAAATTGTCAAATCTAAGATATTAATGCTAGAATTTTGGATTTCCATCGTGAATTTAATGGTTTTGGAAATAGAATTTAGATATGTTAAGAAGTTGTTACAAGATTGTTCATCCCCTTTAAAAAGGCAAAGAATATCGTCTACATATCGATACCAAATATATAATTTTGTTTTTCTCAGGGTTGCAGTCATTGAATATTTTGTTTTCTTCTAGGTTTTGTAGATAAATATTGGCTAATGTACCAGACAAGGGGGATCCCATAGCTAATCCTTCCTTTTGTTTGAAAAACTTCAATCCATAGGTGAAATAGTTTTGATTGACCGTTGTTTTTGTCAGGTTCATTAAGTCTTTTATTTCATTTTTTGATAAGTTATTATTTTGGTTTAAGGTTTTTCAAGTATATTTGTCGTTTCTTGGACAGGTATATTGGTATACATACTTTTTAAATCAAAATAAATGAATACGGTTTCTTTTGGTATTGAAATATCTTTAATTTTAGCGAATTTCCCCTATAGGGAAGAAGCTATTACCGTAGGTCTCATGGTAAGACCTAAGCTCGGGACCACTATAACTTTTCGTTTTGGGGCCCCCAGAAGCAAAAAAACACTATTCGTTCGAATTTTAGCGAATTTCCCCTATAGGGAAGAAGCTATTACCGTAGGTCTCATGGTAAGACCTAAGCTCGGGACCACTATAACTTTTCGTTTTGGTGCCCCCAGAAGCAAAAAACACTATTCGTTCGAATTTATATATATATATATATATATATATATATATATATATATATATATATATATAGATATATATCTATGTGTCTGTTAGCACGATAGCGGCCGCAAAAATGGTCCGATCTTTATGAAATTTGGTACAGACATGTAAAGTGGTAATCAATTGGACGAGTTCGTGAACCAGCCCGATCGGACCACCGGAAGGGGGGGTAAAGGGGGATAAACCCCCCCAAAAATGGGTTTTTTGAGTTTTTTACTTAGAAAAATAAAATTTATCAAATTGTTGTGGGCACCATTGAATTCAGCTCAAAAAAACAAATAATTTAGTGTTTTGAATCACTGCTCTATGCCCATTGGTTACCGAGATATTAAAAGTGGTAAACACAGTACGTTGTCCCAATGTTAACCTTATGGGAAATAAGTAAAATTCTATATCTCGCTTATTTCTCAACATATCTTGATAAAACTTGGTAAATGGCTTCTTATAGTTCAGATCTACTAAATATTGAATTAAAACCATCCAGTTTTAATATACCTGTAGCAGCAAACCTGCATACTCATTTCCCATGTTATTCTTATGGAGCTTAACAAAACATGTCAAATCTTGCTATGTTTGCTTGAAATACGTTGTTTTGCATTTGAAATTAGCTGAGTATGCAGGTCTGCTGCAACGGGGGTATATATATATATATATATATATATATATATATATATATATGTATATCTATGTGTCTGTTAGCACGATAGCGGCCGCAAAAATGGACCAATCTTTATGAAATTTGGTACAAACATGTAAAGTGGTAATCAATTGGACGAGTTCGTGAACCAGCCTGATCGGACCACCGGAAGGGGGGGTAAAGGGGGATAAACCCCCCAAAAATGGGTTTTTTGAGTTTTTCACATAGAAAAATAAAATTTATCGAATTTTTGGGGGCACCATTGAATCCAGCTCAAAAAAACAAACAATTTAGTATTTTGAATCATTGTTTTATGTCCATTGGTTACCAAGATATTGAAAGTGGTAAACACAGTACGTTGTCCCAATGTTAACCTTATGGGAAATAAGAAAAATTCTATATCTCGGTTATTTCTCAACGTATCTTGTTAAAACTTGGTAAATAGCTTCTTCTAGTTCAGATCTACTAAATATTGAATTAAAACCACCCAGTTTTAATATTCCTGTAGCAGCAAACCTGCATACTCATTCTCCATGTTATTCTTATGGAGCTTACCAAAACATGTCAAATCTTGCTACGTTGGATTGAAATATGTTGTTTTGCATTGGAAATTCGCTGAGTATGCAGGTCTGCTGCAACGGGGGTATTTTCTATTATATCAAATGTATTTTTAATCTGTAAATTTTCATTGAATTTTACGTTATTTTTTATTTTTAATTTAGATACTTACATAAGTTGTAGGTAGGTGCACTTCTGAAATTGACAACTGGTCTCAAAGGAATATCTTGTTTATGTATCTTTGGTTGACCTCTAAGTTTTGGTGCTGATTGTTTTATTGTTTTAAGTTGGATTTTAGTTTTGGTAGAGAGGGATTTACATTTGGAGATTGTTTTGTTCATTTCCTTGTTGTAGTCTGCAGTAGGATCTTTGTTTAGTTCTTCAAATATCATCACACTGTGAAAATGGTTTGAAAACCGAAACACGTGTCGTGTAAATTAATTAATAAAATGAAAAAAGGGTACAATTGTTATATTTTATTGATAATATATATATATATATATATATATATATATATATATATATATATATATATATGTGTGTGTGTGTGTGTGTGTCTGTGAGCACGATAGCGGCCGTAAAAATGGTCCGATCTTAACGAAATTTGGTACAGACATGTAAAGTGGTAATCCCTCGGACGAGTTCGTAAACCAGACTGATCGGCCCACTGTAAGGGGGGGTAAAGGGGGATAACCCCCCCCAAAATGGGTTTCTTTAGGTTTTTACATAAAAAATTAAGTTTATTGAATTTTTATATTGGCACCATTGAATTCAGCTCAAAAAAACAAACAATTTAGTATTTTGAATCACTGCTCTATGTCCATTGGTTACCGAGTTATTGAAAGTGGTAAACACAGTACGTTGTCCCAATGTTAACCTTATGGGAAATAAGTAAAATTCTATATCTCGTTTATTTCTCAACATATATTGATAAAACTTGGCAAATGGCTTCTTCTAGTTCAGATCTACTATATATTGAATTAAAATCACCCAGTTTTAACATATCTGCAGTAGCAAACCTACATACTCATTCCTCATGTTATTCTTATGGAGCGTACCAAAACATGTCAAATCTCGCTATGTTGGATTGAAATATATTGTTTTGCATTTGAAATTCGGTGAGTATGCAGGTCTGCTGCAACGGGGGTATTTATTTTAATTGAAACAAAGGCAAGATTTTTATACTGAGCATGAGAGCCACAGTTTTTGTTCTGTATCTATTCTAATACACATAAACACAATAGAAAACTGGACAATTAAAAGAGCAAGACCTATTGGTTTATTTATTTCAACGGAACACCCCAATACACAAAAGAAACTAAATACAAGTGCTATCAACAAGATGGATAACTAACATCTATAGCAATTATTTTACCAAAGAAAATATTGAAAATATTTAAACTTCAAACACTGTAATGAAAGTGGTTATAAATGACACGATGTGCTTAAAATGGCAAATCATCCAGCAGTACATGTTGTGTTCTAGTATTCATAAAATTAGGTCTGTAATGTAAGGTCTGTAATAGGTCTGAAAAATATATTACCTATACCTTGAAAATTATTGTAATAACCTTATACAGTGCGTAAAAAAGTCCGTCCCCCTTTTTAATCTTTTTATTTGTTATAAGAGAAACAATTGACCTTTGGGGAATGATACTAATTAACCCAGACTATTGTTTTTAATGTAAACCATTTTAACCTTTTGACCAGAAAATATTTTAGCCAGAGCCTATAAAGAATACTTGTGCCCATAGATAACAAATTATTTACTGATTTGTAAATGCATATTTCACTTCACCATTTACTTAGTAGGAGAGGATTTGGATTTGTTTATTTAGAGAGGTTTGTTTTATCTGAGACCAAACAAAACCTGTTTGGTCCTGTTGGTCTGTTTTTGTCTATTGTAGACTACCACGTACAACCATGATCAAATTAAATCGCTATACTGTATTTACATTAATTCCATGAAATCGTTTTGTCACTGTTTGTTAAATTGTACTTTAAAAAATTGCTAGATAAGCCATAGTACAGTGAATAATCACAATGAATTTTCCCTCAATTGTTTTAAATTCCAACACATTTCCAGTTTAACGCAAGCCAGCGCCTCAGTAATTCTTTCATCGACTTTCACTCTATAATCAAATCTATTCAGAGAATTACTCATGTAATCCACAAATTACCGGGGAAAAGTTACTGACCCTTGAACAATCATCAAGTTATCCATCGCTCTGAAATCGTTCAAACACCCGCCTTCCCGCGGCGGTCAGCATTGTTTCCGACAGGAGGCGCGCATGCGCAGATGACGTCACCAACATGGCGGCTACATTGTTGGTCGCCCAGGTGACGGGTTCAGTTATTGTGGTGGCCGCGGACGGTTGAGTTGTGCGCATCGCTGTTCGTTTTATTTTCACGTTTTTGTGTTTTTTAGTTTGTTTATTTTCCGGTAAGTCAAAGTATTGGTAATTAATTTTTCTGGCGGATTTAACATCCCAGGCTACTTATAGTATTTGGTGATGGTTGTTATGAAAGTTTTAGATTGTTGATAATATACCTCTCGCTTTTTAATGGTCGTTTCACACAATTTTTAATTGCAGTTTTAGTGCAATAAATTTCATTATTCTGTTGTTTAATTTTTAGTTTTTATGTCTCATTGTTGTTGAGTTTATGGTTTGTTTGTTCGCTAGCGTGAGTAAATACTTACTTGTAATAGCCATGACCTGGTTCAAAAGTTATGTGTTATGCAGCCACGAGCCGTTATTATTTTTTTTATAACTTACTTTTTCACAACAAAATATCTTTTGCAGGCATTTGTTATGTGAACAATGCTTATTTTTAAAGTTTTTTTACGCTGAGTTTTGACCATCGAAGTAAATATTTACTTCGATGGTTTTGACTCTGCTTGGGAGTCAAAAGGAGTCTCTTAACTCCAAATTTAACTTGTGCAGTAAACAAGTAAACCCTTTGCAAAATAAGAATGCAACTCAACATTCGTGGTCAAGAAATTTGTTAATAGCTTGTAAAAAAAATTAAACTTATAATTTAAAATTTAAAATCTTAATTTGAAATCTTTATATCATACACACTAAATTCATATGTCATAAGAGCACGTGCTTATGAAAATAAATGTTATATGAAAAATCTGACACGCCAGGTTCAGAACGAACTCCCTCCCCATAGGGGGGGGGGGGTATGGGGTTCTTTTCTTCCCCCTTAGTTCGTTTTTTCTTCACTTTATAAAAATAATTTATATTTATCATCTTGAACTTGGGTATTTTATTAGTTGCCCAAATGTTTGTAGAGTATTACTTTTAAACTCAGTCGTACGAGCCATTTTCGAGATTTTTCATAAATTTTAAACGAGTGTACGGGTCGTATTCACCCTTTTAAAAATAAAAATCACACACATGAACAAGTAATATTCTGATACCTTCTCACATAAAAAGTAAGGTTCAAATGAGTTAATAGATGATTAAGAAATTGTTTTTAGTATACCCTTTAGAATAATATTCGACAACGTATCCGTTTACCACCAACCAAAAAAAATCAATTTCCACCGCAACTGGATGACACTTATTATCAATTCGAAATACTGGATTATCTTTAAGCAAAATTTATGATTGTGTGCAAGTAAAATTTCATTTCATATTTTTAAGTATTAGGTATCCTTCTAGGAAACATTGAAAAATATTCAATATTTAATACTTGAATTCATAATGTTCAACAAATTTCAGAAAACCACCTGGGAATATCGCGTTACGTTACCTACATACCGAATTTCATAAAAATTGGAAGATTGGTTTTGTTTTTAGCTCTGTTTTCCAAATTCACACATAAGGAAGGACAGACTTTGCTTAGTTGTTCTAAAACAACTTTTTTTATCTAGGGATTGGTCAGTTCTCTAACCATGTCACAAATAAACGTTCAAATATGGCTTAATTAATTTGAACCTTGGAAGTTTCAGTCAACGTGTTAAGTGCGAAGATTTTTGACTGAGGCAGGTTTGTAATCTGTGTTAAACAAAGCTCCGTTTCAACATATTTGACGTGGCGAATAACGTATCTTTTAACTTTTAATTCAATTTTAACGACCTTAAGATAAGCCAGACTCACCTTATCAAACGAAACCTCAGTTTGAAAAGGATTCGCTCTGGATTTATGTCTGGAAAAATAGATTTTTACAACCCTATATTAGTCTTGTGTTGAGAATGAGCGTAGTGTTACCCACGATGAACGTTACGAAAGAGAAGCTACGAAATAGATATAGTAAATAGAATTGAAGCTGTGTTCCTTTGAAGTAAGCCTCCCAACACCGAAATATTGCAGTGATCTCGCCTGACACCCAATTGACGAAATATTGATTGAAAAATTAGCGGGCCATAAATGCAGTCATAACTTAATTTGGATTTTGAGTAGCACTTAAGGGATCGTCGTAGGAATGAAACAATTGATTCGTGATTACTTTTTCCTTACTATCGCGTCGCGACGTTGCGGTCGCTTTAGGTTCATCGGAGCGAAAGCAATGCCCGGTTTTTATACCGGCATTTTGACAACATCCAATGCTTCATAAGCCAACTGTATGGATAACCAAGTAACCAAGTACTTGGGGTAACCAAGTATGGATAACCATGGATAACCAAGTACATTATAAAAATTCTGTTTCAAGTCCAACTCAAATAACATGACGCAGGCTGCTACCTTGGGCTGCTACAAGCCAATTTAAAAAATTAACATTAGTTTAATGGACAGACTGATCCAAGTTATTGGCAGGACTTGCATCTCTCGACTGTGACACAAAGCATGAGTGGCAGTGGCACACGTACGTCAGTTCAGCTACCGGAGACTCCGCTGCCCTCGTTCCGCCGCGGGTTTCTGTATCTACGTTTCGGCAGTTAACTTTCACCACTCGGCGCCGAGTGACAATCGCCAATTTGGGACTGACTGATTGTTGTGTGTTTTCCTAGATGTAGGTCGGCAGAGAGACGACCGTATTCTTCGAAATGGAGAATTGAATGAGTTGAGTCTAGTAGATTCCGATGGTTCCGCCAAATACATGTTCTAAAATTCATGCATAGTGCTGGCCACTTTGAACCAATATAATTTATAATTTTGTTGATGGGCATGAACCCTAAAAATCAAATTATTTGTATCTACAAATTGTTGTTTTATGGGCCGATGACACTGATGAGAAATCCAAAACCAATTCTTATTTAATTGAAAGAGGAATCAAGGAAAATTTTGACAGTGATTGGAATATACTATCGACCGTCATTGATTTTCGGATGGTTCTAGCAATCGCTCTAGCCCACCCATCGAATGCTTGCCTCGGCAGTTCTAACGTTCCTGGTTTTTTACTCTCACCTACTGGATACAAGAACTTTTACGGGCAATTTACAAATCACTGAACTGTAAAACGGGCAAATTGGAGCATAGTAATTAAACATTATGGTACGCCTTAAAATATATGCCTTTAATTGTAATTTATAATAATTAATTAAAATGTAATATAAGAACAACTATTAACTAGTCCCTCAACAGTCATCATACCAAATTGATTTAAGATCTGCAAATGAGTTGTCTGAAGAGTTTTTACAGCAAAGACGTCGTTAATTTTGCGGTTTTTCACGCGGCGTCAAATAACGGCCTCTAGAATGGAATACAATCAGACACAAAAAGTGACACCCGATATCATCATTCCGCTTTGCTGAGTCAGACCAATCCGCCGGTTAGAAGAACGCCGGCCGATGTCGTCATCAGGTCACATCGAGGGGAATGATGACCGATGGCAAACTTGGAAGGGTGACTGACACCACTCGATTTGCACCCGTTGACTTCATCCGCTTTCCATTGTTCTAAAAATAATTAACATCAAGGAAAGTTAATGAGTATTTTTTTGTTATGGGCTTTGAAGGGTTTTACATCAAAATTATTTGTGCCAACAAAGTTTGGAATGTTATTGTACTTATAGATTTGTAGTAGTTAAGAGGAATATTGTAAATAGTATATTTTTCCAAGAAACACTAATTGTTTTCCCACCAAAATATATCAGTGTAAATGCAAAATTGCTGTTAAGACACAGTTATCCTAACACTCATTTAGATCAAATTAACCCTATTTTGTCCATTGACGGTGGAATAAACTGGGAAAGCTGTTAAAATCACGTTTTAATTGGAGAGAAGGAAATCTGGAAATAACAATTGGAGTGTGATGTAAGGCGTATGCGGAATGTCCAAAGGAAGACAAAAAGCACAACGGTAGAAATATTGTTAACGTGTATTGCATTAAAATAATTATGTGAGGATAGCGGAGTCGAAAACGCTGCAGAGTCACGAAAATGTCAAACAGCAACATCGCATGTTCCACTCGGTGAAACAACTTTCAGTAATTTTCAAGTGATATTGTTTATTCTTCGATATAGATATAAATACAAGTGACAAAGTTTATTCAAGGTATGTATTTGTGAGTGTATCTTTTATACCTTGATTCTTTTTTTGACGCGGGTCAGTTTTATTGTAGTTGGTGGATGGTGGCTGGCTGGTTACAAGAAAATGTTGAAACATTCGTTAGCAGCGTTTGTGTAAACATGGCTGAAGATTAGTATAACATACTATATCATATTGTAATTTTGGAATATTGTACAAATATCGCTTACAATAGTAAAACCTCATTAACTCGACTAGTAGACCCAGAAGTTGTCGAGTTATCCAGAATATTGGAATTTTCAATGGGTCATGGATGCCAATTATTGGCAAGATATTAATATTTTGTTAATATATGAACACAAAATATTAGTTTCACACATAAATTTATTACTTACATAACTATTTTTAGATATTATATAAACAATCTTTGTAGAAATTTCAAATAAAATTTAAATTAAATGTTCTGAAAAAATACTTCAAATAAAATAAATAAAATAATAATAAAATAAATAATAATAAAACAGATCAAATAATAGCAATGTGATATTGAATTAATCTACCTCGTTGGTAACTTAATTTCTCAATATTGCCGCCTTGTATACATTTAGAGGTATAAATAAATAATAGTTCACAAATTTTTGAACAAAACAATTTTTTTCTTTCGAAGGAGATTTTAGTTAACCTTTTTTGGGTTAATGTAATGTGTTTGGGAAACATTTTTATGAAAATTACAAATTAGCAACTGAATGTATATGTTGAACCATTGAACCTGAAATTTGCACAAACACATCCCATGTCTGGTTGCAATAATTTTCACCTATAATTGGCCGCAGATTGTCAGGCATTAGTGAGAATTACTCGCCGGTTGTCGCCGATCCAGACTTACTCAGCCTGACGCATTTTTGTCATGTAAGTCCAAAATGGTGTATAAGTATGTTGAAGAAAAACATTACAGCCATATCCGGTGTTTGGCATGTAGGCGACCGTCAGTGTCGAGATTTGCCACGGTTTTTGCAGTCAGCTCAGACATGCTGCACCGATATCCCTTTCAGTGCATTGTATTTTTTTCAGAATACGAAGACGTAACGTATTGCAAGCATGATTTTGAACTATTTCCATGTTGGCTCCTGTTGGATAATCTCACGCTTGATATATTGTTATTTTGTACTTTGTTCCTGTATTAAAACCGTATACCGACCCACCATTCACAAAAGTTTAGGAAAAATGTAGTACTCCCACGGGTTTTACATCGTGTAACTGTTCGGTTTTATACGTTAGGGTATGGCATAACCCGTGTATTTGTACTCTTCAGCGTTTATTTAGTTTGTGCAGCCGGTTGACTTATGAAAATAGAAACCTCAAGGATGAGTAAATGATACGGTACTTATAGGTACGTTTAAATTAACGAATGATTAAAGAATATTTGGGTAAAGGGGGCTGAAGTTGGAGTTTTTAATTGTTCATGGTAATCAGTTAGTTTTTACTCGTTGCTAAATATATATAAATTGCAGGATCACTCACTCAGTTATGTTGTGAATGTATCAGCATGTCAATGAATGGAAGCAATTTATCAAGTTGTGTAAAACACCTCCCTCATCATCAAATTATGATCAGTAACGTTAGAACCAATGACTTATGAACAATTAATGTCTAAATACAGTTAATTCAGCGTCACCATTTATACGGAAACCTCTGTAAATATAATTTTAATCAATGAAGTCTGAAACTATGACCTATATGTACGCATTAAGACATGGTTCAAAAATGTATTGAAGCTGTCCAGTGCATGGATAATAATTATTTATGTTCATTATACAATTAATATATATATATATATATATATATATATATATATATATATATATATATATATATTGTATTTATTGAACTATAAAAATATTTTCATTTATTACTCTGTGTCTTCAGGCAAACACATATCCACATGTTTGCCAAAGACGTTTCAGTTTTTGTCTCTAAAATACCAAATTATATAAATTTTAACTACTCCATGGTTCAAGTTGTGTAGAATAACAGTATAACAGTACTTATGTCAGGTAGTATTATTATTCTCTTCCTTCCTACAGACCTTGTTCATGGATGTAAGTACTAATCATTAGTACCGGTCTGACCAACAGGCCTGCTCCGCTGTTTGGGCCGTTATGTGAGGACGGGGCCCTTCTTGTAAGTGACGCGCCGTATTATTTTCACACCTTTATAGTACACGTTAACTTTTTTAGCACTTTCATTTGCTTTTTTTGTGAAGACCAGTAAAGTTGTTTGACTTTGGCCTTCACTAACATTTATCAAACCCTCCCAGGCGTGAAAATATCTGGGGCTTTTGCAGTTCAATATATGTAATATATATAACTGAAATGCGTTTAACACAGTAGGCATATGTCTAGTTTTTATTCGAAGCATAAATAATAATCGACACTCTTTTCGGTTATCTCTTTTAGACGTGTTAGTGAGGTGAATAAATAAGAACATTAGAGCTATTAGAGCCTACCTATTTGTTTCTTGTAGCTCTGATTCTAATCTTGTCGATAAATTTATTTATCTTGATTCTTATTTTTTATCCCTCGAACATAGGGATTGCCACTCATTTTGGGTGATAGCATTGTTTTGATACCTTCTTGATGGGCAGGTTGAGAGGATTTTCAATATTTTGTCTATAATTTTTATAGACTATGTAACAACATGTTTACGCTCGGTTGCGATTGAAAGATTTGGGGAAAGTGGCAGGCACCAAGTAAGTTTTCACTGAACTGAAGATATACTGTTAAAATTTATGCAAATCAAGCTCATTTATAACACAAAACTATTACATTTCATTCATTATACCTGTTCTTCTTACGACAAAAAAAACCAATAGTTCCCGTGAGAACAAAATAAAATTGACAAAATCTCAAAAGAGTTTACATATTATATACATGAAAAGCCTACCAGGCGAAGCCCGAGGATTTAAAGAGCGTTGATAGCCTATGTGTTGGCTGGGGATCATAATCTACCGCAGTGAAAACTTTCAGCGTAGTCGGTTTGGTAGTTGTTACGTTTATTTAGGACACATAAACATTGTTTAGAAACCACCTCCTCTTGGAAAAGAAATATGACGTCTAGTATTTTATATTTTATTCGACATAAATTTAAGTTCTTGGAATCGTCTTGTAAGCCGGCCTCCCCAAATGCAAGTAATCCGTCGTGTTCCCTGGCGAGAGACCGATCCCTCAGCTCCGCCCTCAAGCCTCATCTACATGCCGACGGCTCCTGCGTTGATTCCCGCCAAGGGCGTGCAGCAATCATCCCGTGCTTGACGCAACTGCGCCGCGGAGTGCGTGCGAGTTCAGTGGCTTCTAATGGTAAATTTCGGACTGATATGTGTAAACGTTTATTTCTTGTCGAGTACCCTACGATCTTTCTGTGGTGGTCGGGAAGAGAATAAGATAACGGAATAACAGTAAGAATACTGAATGGGATCAAAACTTGTTGATGTGTTTGTCATCTGCCGTTTGGCTTTTGATTATTTGTATTGATATATGATCCAAATAATCAGCCTGTTACAATCATACGCGTCTTAACTCATACAACGCTCATCACGAATTTTATATTCAAAATTGTCGTTCATTGACGTCTTAGTTAGCTATTCGATTAATATAATTTGAGTAGAGCCATTTTAATGGTCGTTATTTATTTTGGATGAATTTTGTGGGTTAATGAACCTTGGTAAGTCCGCGATTTTCAAACGAGATATGTGGCATATTACCACGGCATGTTTGTATTCAGTTGTCATTTTGAATCTTTCTAAAGTTTAATTACAGTAAAGTTTATTTTCTCATCAAGGTTAAAATTTCCTCAGATTGTCTATAGGTGGTTTTATTACCTATGGGTCGCCTGTAGAAAACTAATTTGCCAATTTTCCCCTGAAGGAGTTTCATTTCGATGAATATCGATGTACCCGTACTAAATCTCACTCACAAGCGCTAAGTCATCAATCTTAAATCTTAAATCATTATACAAACTCCAGAGTGCCTCCTATCGAAGCAAATCTTGCCATTTTAAGCACATTTAGCCACGTACTAGTGTGGCTAAACTTAGCTAGAATTATAATATGAAGAACTATCTTATGGCGACTTAAAAAGTATTGTGTGTCTCTAATTAACATTAACGTTAACATTAACGTTTATGCTTTATGGTCGTTAAAAATAACCCACTTTGAAGTTATTAAATTCTGTATTTCGTGTAAATATGTCAAAATAAAGGCCGCTAAGATAATCTTTTTAAATTTACAATTGTGGTCATTAATTGACGCTCGCCATTTAATAGCCAGATCGCAGGTTAGACCGTGTGCGCCTTGGCGGCGTTTGGGAGAAGCGCGCGGATATATGCCAGTCGTATGTATTGATCACTGCTGCAACGCACACGCCATACGCTAACTTCCGTAGGCGACTTTAACACTTTCGACTTTTATGATTACTACATATACACCATGAAACAGTATTGATATCAAAACTTGCATATTATTCTTATTTGTTGAAGAGTTTGAATACAAATTAACCCTCCAGTTGAAACAAGACTTGATAGAGTTGTCACTAAACTTATTCTAAGTGAGATCTATTAAATAAGGACTATAGATCATTTTCATTACAAAATGGTAAAAATCCCCAAGAGGTTCTCAGAGTATTTTAAACATCTTGATGCATATAAAACTAAAGTTTAAAAAAAATTCAAAGTTCCGTTCTTATTCTATTATGTAAGCTTTATATCAATAAGAGTCGCAATAGTTACGCATGATGATAAAGTATTTTGCGAATTTGAGGAACTAAGAAAATTTGAGGTCAAAGGCATTGCATTACGTGTAAAGATTCTTTCCAGCTGGAATTTTAAAGCTTACATTTTGTAAGTATTGTAAGTGTGTATTATGCCACAGGCTAGTCTAAAGAAAACCCCCATGACTTAGTCATAATTTAACATTTCAGTCAATGTTTGTCTTGTTGCAGTTCTTTTGGCGAGACGATTCTTGGGCTGCGTACAGTTCCCCAGTCCTCAGCGCTTGCAGGTCAGTTGAGTTTTATGTTATTGTTGACATATTTTAGTATGTCCAGAGTACCGCTAGCAAACATTGACATGATTGAATAAATTTTTTATTAATTTTGTTAGCTGATTCAAATGAAGTAATTGCTTTAACGACTCCTTACAGTAATGACTTTGAACTCGTCAGAGGTTTAGTTAAAAACAATTTTCTGTGACTTAATTTCGCCGGTAACCGTACGCCATGTCACTCAGCGAGCCGTGACGCCTGCCGTGTGACGTGTCGGCCGTGAGCCGCGCCGGAAGTGGCAGGTCCAACGGGTCGAACCGGAAGACGACAGCACACCACCTGGCGACGAGCGGCGACACCACTGGCGATCTTCACACCGCATTCCTCGGATGTCTACTCGTCCAGGGTCGGAGCCCTGTAATTCTATAATCCACTGGGTATCCGAACCTAAATCATTGCGGATCGTCTTGCTGACGTTTTTCAACTGGAAGTCGAGTGTTTTATAACTCTTTGTAACTCTGTACGAAGTGACTTTATTAGGGATTATTAGGGAAACAATCGTGAGTGAATTTGTTTTTGTTTGAGCTATCAGTGAATTAGGGCAATGAGGAAATGAATCCAGTTCCGAGTTTAGTAAGCCTCTTTAAATTTCCTCAACAGTGACAGTAGTTTTTTGTTTGTAAACTTCCACAGTCTTCAGTTACTTTCCAGTGTCATGGTATATAGAACGTTGTAATGTAGCCAAAAAGTAAAATTATTGATAAATTTTATAAAATTTAATTAAAATGACTTATTAATTAATTTCAATGCAAAAGTATTAAGTAACGGCGTTCTCTTAACGTAGCTATACAATTAACGAAAGCTAAATATATTTTTATTTACACTATGACCTGTTTATTACGAATACACCAATAAATCATTAATTCACTGTAGTATTCGGCTTCCGCCAAGCCACATATTATGAATTATAAATTGTTTTAGTAAGTGAAATATTTAATCAAAATTACGATCTAAATATTGCAACGGAGTATTCCTCCACATCAATGAATATGCAAAATAAAAGCCGACTTCTTTAATAGCAAATAGTTGAACAAATATTCATTCAAATATACCAAGAATCGTCTTCACCGGAGGGACTATTTACTAATAATAATCGGATTCTGTATAAATATTCGTTCAAAAACCATTTATAATTTTCCTCTGATTTGAGCGGAGAATAAATCATTTTGCGTATTGGCTGATATTCAAACCTTTTCAATAGAAGTGACATTTTAAAATGTAAGAAAAGGAACACACTCGTTTCAATTTCAAACGTAAAACTATTTTAGAGCGATTTTCACTTAAATCTTACTTAAGACTATTAAACGGATGCGGGTGGAATGTAGGTTGGAATACGCTAATCAATAAATACGTCTGGCGTGTGGGCCATCCGCGCGGCGTATCTCCGCATCTGCGCTGTATACGCCGATCAATACATACGTCTGGCGTATTTCTCAGCACTTCAATAAATGATTGGTTTTTATAACCTCAATTTGTAAAATACTTGAAATGTAATGACGAAAATGGAAATGACATTTCTTTAAATAAATGGGAAAACATGCTCAATTAATTTCCGTATAGTAAAAAGTGACAGCTTAACAAACGCACTTTTTATATTTACGTAAAACATCCATAACCAGTGGGTTACTCATCAATATAACAGTATCCTGACTATAAATAATTATTGTGGTATATAGTGCATTTAATACTATTAAAGTTTAGAAAACTATACGCAGTTCTCAACAGGGTTAACCCTTTTAACATTTGAGTATAATGAGGAGATCGTTCGGGACCTCTACACAGTAGGAAGTAAAAAATTCATAAATTTCTTGTTCCTTCACATATAGGTAAATATTGTTCATAAAATACTTTTGGTTGAATTTTTTTAATATTATCACCGCTTACGGTTTATTATCAATCCCACGAAGCGTAATGTTTCTTTTTAATTTACTTTCCTTCGACAACAAGGTGAAATGCAGCGCTTACATTAATCCATGACTGATAACACCTACCTAACAAGGCATAACAGTTAGTTATCTCTGGTACCTGCTTATTAGGGAAATTTTCTTAAGCATTGAATTGTAATGTCCAGTAGACATCGCCCTTCAAACGACTTTGTTTTCGAACAATTTTTCACGTGGAGCCAGTTTTGAATAATCATGATAGCGCGCGCACTAAGCTTGAATCACCACATAAACACGAGGCGCTTCGTGGAACAATCGACTAAGATTGTTTATTAATCAGGTTTACGGTTTTATGCTTATTCCAAATTATGATCACTGTAAAAGTGCGCTTAATCCAGAATGAAACACATTCCAATTTATTGATCTTATTCTGCATCCTCATTTCTAATGGCAAGAAAATAATAAACAGTCAGTAAGTCATGCCAATTTATTGCTAATACAAATCTTGTTCAGCGATCCGTTTTATTTTGAGAAATGCTGTGAAAGATTCTTCATTCGATCGTTCTTTGACTTTGCACACCAAACTATCGTCATAGACTTGTAACTTATATCGTTATTATTAAACATTGGTCGAAATATTTATATACTACATAAAAGCTCAAAAAATCATAAAAATAAATATATAATTATATTTAATATTATTCGTCACTTTTTTATTTGCTCAATTTCCCTGTTCAGCCCTCTCACTTTTCCATGTAATTGCGGGACATTGTCTCGCATATTAATACAGTATAACGGACTTTGGAGACAATTATATTCTTGAACAACTATTGTTGGTTTTTGGAGGTTTTTTGCGTCGAGCTTTTGTGTAGCTTTTGTCCTCGTGTCAGTCCCAGTGTAGCGGGTCTGATTGTCCAGGCGGATGTGGACGATTGACACCGTCGCAGAGTGGTCCACAAAGCAGCGGTATTGGCCCTTTGTACCGGCGTTGCGGCGCGATCGCGATACGTGACCCGCTCGCGCTGGGGCCATCGAAGGGCCACTTCACAAGGGAGGGCAACTGGGAATCGGAAATTTTACCTCAAGCTTGTAGAATGACTGTAAATTTTGTGAATGGTTTCGATTAACCGCGTAGATTTTGTGCCAAATCGTCTCAGTTTCAGATTTAATTGTTACGATTAATTAAGCAGAACTTTGGATCTCCATTTAAACTGAGGTTACAGATTGCAAGTTTGTCATTTTTAGGACGCACAGAGCTCGTCACCTGAGTCAGTGCCGATGTCAAATTATAATTAAAGAATTGCTAGCTTGACTCTATTTTCCCTTAATTTGAAAGGATACAAAATGGTAATGGCCCTTTGACCCTTTTTTTAATGAATATTTTTGTTTCGAAACTAATTGCCTGATCGTACAATTACTCATTGAATCTATTAAATCATCTGGGAGAATTTCCTAAAGTCATAAAATAACAAATTGAGATCGATAAAAATTAGTTCCTTCCTTGTACTTTCACAACTTGACCAAATCAAGTGCAGAGCGTACCATGAGTAGATCTTGGTATATGCAAATTAAAAGTAGTATGAAATTAGTTTATCAGGAAAACAGGCCATGCCTGGAAAAAGTAGTCCTAACAAATGTGTTTCCTGTAACTGAACAATCCGTTATAAAAATTCAGGAGTTGGTCCCTAAAATCATAGTTCAAAATGGTGATTTTTCCTTAGCAGGAAATTTTTTGAAGAGGTGTACACTGCATTTTTGGTCTGCATTTCTCGATATGTTGACATGGATCCACTTTGGATCTCCTGGCATACGGATGGTATCGAAATTAATTTTCGATGTATTCCATGTTGTTTTGAAAATAAATTGTATATGCGCAGTAATTGACTGGCATGGTTTTTTGGGGTTTTTGGGTTAATGCTAATTTTTGAAACACCCTCCGCATACCTCTGACGCAAAGTAAAATTATATTATAACGATATTAATTCATTACTCTTATGTGAAAATATCTCAAATAATTATTGCTGGAACAGTGACTCTATAATAGACTCCAGTTAATTCTTAATAGATATCTTCAACCAATAAAAAATGTTCTTTCTTTTGGAAGAAGAAAAGTGAAAGCTTTACAACCGTCACAAAATTGATTGGAGGCGGTCAATAAATGAGATTTAATGTAAATCAAGCTTTACTCTAACGAAACGAACTAGTTAGTGTACTGTACTTTGAATATTTAATGAGATGAATTTCGCCAGACCTTTCCCTGACTGGCCGCTGGCCCGGACAGGTGGGACAGGACAAGTCATCCGATGGAACTTCCTGTCTACGTTATGCAACTGGGGTTGGCGAACTGTGTAATGTGGGTAGTCTCGGATGTAAATGTATCCAGTTTGAGTTTTTAAATTAGTTTTATCAATAGGTGCGCAAATATCTTCTCGACACTGGATTTCTTATTTTTTATATTTAATACTAGAAGTTGTCCGTGTCTTCGCTCACGATAGATAGCTTGAAACAGCTGATCTTACCACTGCTCTTAAAACTGTCAAATTAGTACCCACTGCTGTTTACATTTCTGTGTTTGAATGTTTACATCGTTATAAAATGTAATCATGGAAACTGAGGACGTTCACGAGGCGTAGCCCGAGGGGATTTTAAGGAAGTGAATAGGCCAATGTGTTTCCCGGGTTCAAGATCTACCTCTGTGTGAAATTTCAACCCAGTCGGTTCAGTATTTCTCACGTTCACTTGCCACATCCAAACTTGCATACAGAAACCACCTCTCATTTATAATAGTATAGGTATAAATAGATGAGTGGAAAAATAAATTTATCAATTTTAAACATGCTTAAGTTAGAGATTTAAAGGATTTTAGAGTTCAGAGATAAAAAATTAAATTGAAATTAAATTAATTACCTAGGAGGCAAGAGTGCTTATTTTTAAATTTACTCATTAATATCAATTTATTCTTAACAATTATGATCATGCTTTGACTGTTATTTAATTACAGTTAATTACCTGGTTTGCAGCTTTCAAGCTCAACAGCAAAATGCAAATTTAGGATTGTTCTCAAGCGATTTGTAATTGTAGATTGCTTGTTGGTGTTGGACTAACTTGTTCTAGGAGTGAAAATAGTTTTATTTTCCAATTCTAAAACGCGCCTGAATTACCCTTCTTATTTGTCATGTCAAATTTCCCTATACCCTAAGATAATATAACACGTCTTCCTCAGATAAAGGTGGCAAGAGCGCGCGTGGAAGCTGTGACCCGGATTCTCGTTCTCACCTAGGTTGGCAGCAATGTTTCTGCACAACAATGTCCTTCTCAGCTCAGCTGACTTTCTCCCAGCCGTGACTGATCACCAGGCTCGCCAACTTAACAATTGCAATAAAAAACTATGGTACTTTTACTTTTCTTACGGGAAATTTCAGCGTTGTCACAGTCCTGTCTAAAGGATTTTTTCACTGAATTACTGTCTCAAAATTCAGACAACAGTCTGAAAATTAGCGATTGTTTTTAAACTGAAGAGCCTACTACTCCAGCGAATGGCGATAAGTAATTTTTACTAGATTTTTAACATTTTTATTAATTAATTTACACTAGACCTTTGGCTATATTTTGTGGTGTGAAGTGTGAACCATACGATATGATTCAAATGTTTAGGCAAACGTTTGGATACCTCCACTTTACTTTTAAATGAGGTTTCTTGGGGCCAGCTCACTTAGCTCTAAATTTTTAGGTGTTATTAATGAAAGTGTAGTAGCGATTAAAGGAGAGGTTTTGTTATTTAAAGTTGTGTCATTGATTTTAAAGAAAAAAAAAATATAGTCCTTGCAGTGTTAAATTTTGAAGCCAAGAAATTTAATCATATGTTCCAAAAGTAGCACACTCTGGTGGAGAGTTGGGGTATTAAGGAAAGTAAAAACGCCTTTTGTATCCTTCCTTTGCACTCATATTTTTGAGGGCTTAAAAATAAAATCCTTTTTTTAACCCAGTGCAATATTTCAGCCCGGTATAAGCAAAAATGTCCCATTTCAGGGAAACCAGTCTTAAGCGTGAAATCATACTTCTGGCGCTATCTCTAATGGCGAATGCCCAACTGATTCCGCGTGCTCAATTTCTGGCTTAAAAAACATCCATAAACACGAGCAGTCTCTTTTAGGTATAAGGCCAGTGGCAGTATCTATACGTGGCAGTATCTATACAGATCACGCAGGTGTGTCTTAGATACAAATCAAATAACCAACCACTCCAACACCAACCAGACAGCCTGGTGCTGTTCGGAGGTCAGGTGGCGATCGTTTCTTCCCGAAGTCACCCTTTATTACGGCGACCGTTGCTTATGCAATTGTACGACGGTCTTCGCAATTGGAGGTGATCCGTCCAAGGCGATCCGTTGGTGACCCACAGCCCCTGCAGAGCCGATCCATTGGTTCCCGCCGCGCCGCCAGAGGCCGCGCACAACCTTGGCCAAGTAACAGTTCCTCCTCAGACATTTATTCCGGATTATTTTTGGCTTCTGTCTTTTGGAGCAATAGGCTACATTTTATTCGTATTAAGTAATAAACAACAGTGTAAGTGTTCATTTTTCTGTTGTTCGTGCGTGAAAATGTTGGGCCCGAATGACCAAATTAGATTCGTAATCATGATTTATAATGAACTCGAAAGCTTTAAGGATGAACAATAATATTACTTTATAGTAGAAAAATTTGATATTGGGTTCACCTTTCTTTTTAATCCCGAAAACGTTGGATTAATTTATCAGAGTATTTCTGTATTTTAAATTATAGCTCCTTCTTCCAACGTTTTACTGAAGCGCCTCATGGAATTTTCAGGCGATCACAGTTGTATTCACTACGTTTTGTTTTACACGTAAAAATACACTAAATTAATTTAAGCTGACATACATAAAGCTATCGGGAGCTCCCGTCTGTTTAATTTATAAATATTGAACCTCCTGAGCGAAAAAAATCGTTCCAACGCTGCAACGCTGTAAGCGAGTAATGATGAAATAATTATGTGTTATTAGCAGATTGATGAAATTCTTGAGTAAAATAAATGACAAAAAATTATTGTGTCACTAAAAAAATCAATACTGCATTTTTAATCAATAGTTTATTTGTTAATTAATAGTTTTGTTCTTCGTTATTTTTGAATATTTGTAAACAACTATTACATTTTAATTTACGGTCTAGTTACGTTTACTTAGGTTTATGTACAGCCTAAGCAGTTGTGGAAAATTATCAGTTAAAAACTTGTTCACTTGATCGTTAGCACAGACATTCCGCTTCAGTCCTCGTAAAACGTTTATTAACGAGGCTGAGGCTTATGTTAATAAACGTCATATTTATACGTGTGTTTCGTAATAATTGCAAAACTTTGAAATCACCCAATAATGTTTGGCGGAGTTCAGGGAATGATGTGTGAACAAATAAATGTGAAGTGCGGGTGAACACCAACTCCGCCGTGTCTACGACGCGGACGCAATGGTCACTCCCGGGTATTTACCCAGTTTTTGGGTATTTTGGAAACCGTGCGGGGATTTGGCGGGGATTAGGAAAAAACGGGTAAAACTGGGGATTTTAGACTTGGGCTGCGGGGATTTACCCAACAACCTGGATTTAAAAAACGGATAAAACCGTGTGTTTTGGACGAGCCACAAAGATTTTTTAAAACTCTATATACATATTTTCACAGACTAAGGAATCCTTTGTCTGTGATATTTTTTTAGTTGGTACGATGTATTCGGTAAGGTTTTATTGATATCAGAGTTGCCAGAAACCGGGCATTTACCCAGTTTTCGGATATTTTGAAAGCCGTTCGGGGATTTTTAGAGGATTAAGAAAAGTCGGGTAAAATTGGAGATTTTAGACTTAAGCTGCGGGGATTCACCCGGCATCCTTAATACATAATAAACTGGTAAAGCCGGGGATTTTTGAAATATAATTTGCTTCGCAAATGTCCAATGTTCATGTAAGATAGAAAAAGAATTTGTTCTCATGGGTTTGAGAACAATACTCGAAGTAAATATACATAATTTGGTGTATAGGGTGCAGTTTATTGATGTAAGATTTACCTCCTTACCTAGTAATTTTAGGAAACTACCCGGTTTTGGGTATATTTTTAAAGTCATTAGGTGGTTTTTCGGGTAACTACCCGGTTTTTTTACTTGAGAGGATTTTGCAGGGGTTATTGCCGAAAAACCGGGTAAAAGCGGGGATTTTTAATGGAGTTGGCGGGTAAAATGCCAATCCTGTCTGGCAACACTGTTCCCGCCTGCAGCCGTCAAGCAGACTACTGTGTTACAGTCTGGAGGTCTCACCTCGCCGCGCCGCCTACCGCTCGCGAGCGAAGCGAGCCCACAATTACAGCCTTGGATCTTCATTCGGCCGCAATTAGCAATTCTAGTCTAAAGTAGAGAGCCCGGGGTCAAGTGAGACCAACCTCTTGCGAACACCTGATGTAACGAATTCGTTCCGGGAGGTATACTTGCCACTATTTCTCATGTTGCCGTTCACTCAATTTGGATTACATTTTATTTCTGATTGAGTGTCTCTTTAATTACTTCCCAATTATCAGTGTTTTATTTAAGATTTTCATGAAAAAACAACATGCGGATGACCTTTCGTGCTCCTAAATCCCTCTAATTTATCTAAGTATTGATTGTTTAGTCCTTTCCATCAACTAAGTTAGGTTAGTATCATTTATTAAGTTTACCATTTTAAAGGATGACAACTTTGTAAAATAAGTGGGGATAATCTATAATTACAGATTCAAAACATATTTGCAGAAATGATAAAGCTTCGTTTCATAGTTTTTGATCACAGTCAATGGTTCTAACTTCTCTATTACACAAACAGAAGTCGAATTAAGAGAGACTATATAGGAACAAATATATCGTGTTCCAAAAGTTATTATCTTTTGTGTTATTGCAGGTACAATGGAAACCACTTGAGCCTGAATCCGCTTATTGTAAAGAAAGTTATTCGATTACTTTTCGTGTAGGATGGTGTGCGGCGTTCATGTTTTAGTTTTCAGCTTTTAGAGGGAAGGGGTCCGGTTTGAAAGGTCAGTGTACTGCACGTAGACCATAAATAATACCAAGTCTTGTATTTCCAAACAGGCTGGAAAGAGTTATTTGCGAATCTGTAGACAAGTGACTTGATTACTAGAACAATCGCCTTTGGAGTTTGCCTTCTCTTACTTTAAACACTTTTAACAATTCCTAAGTGTCTTTGACTTTGATGGACAAACAGTGTCTCTGGAGGAGGCGTTAGTTCAATACTAACTAAGGTGGTTCAAAACTAACTAAGTTGGTCCGAATCAACAATTTAATTCAAACAACAACCAACAACAACAACAACAACAATAACAATTTAATTTTTATTTGGTATAATCAATAATTTTGTTTTTAATATGTATTGTTTTGTTTTCTGGAGACTATATAATACCACACCACCGTAGGATAAAACTTATATATTTATTTAATACGCTAAGGGGATTTTCGTATTCAAAACCTCTCCTTAAGCTCTGAACCAAAAAGATCGTTCTATAATTGGGGGGCTTTGGACCCTAAAAGCCATGAAGTAACATTTTGAGATCTTTTATCAAATATAGACATACTTGTCAATATTAAAGACAATCAAATGGGCAATTAAAAGAAGTAGAATTGAAAAACTTACTAAAAACTTACCATTGTCTC
The DNA here is from genome assembly GCA_035578135.1 of Flexamia atlantica. Lineage (NCBI taxonomy): Eukaryota > Metazoa > Arthropoda > Insecta > Hemiptera > Cicadellidae > Flexamia > Flexamia atlantica. Next base: position 24,113,053 of record JAQJVK010000005.1, read on the forward strand.
TTAAGTGATATTACTTTTTCCGGGATATATATAAAAATTACTCGCTGTAAACGGTCTACAAATCGATGAGATATCGCAGATAACAGTTTATCACTTTCACAGCAGAGAAAGCCTCAGTTAAAAGCCTAATTGCGGTCTGATTGTCGGGTTAGCAGCGACAAAGTCTTCTTCAGCTTCCTTCATTGCCGAAAGCGTCATCTTGCCTGAGGTGAAACTATCTCTTTTCTTTATTGTTACAGTAGATCTCCCGATTGTTAATTTTCATTAAATAATGGAATTGAATTAAATTTATTTTGAAATCAATATTAAAGTAATCATATATATTTTTGATAAGCTTTTATTACACAAACTATTTCAGACTTTAGACTACGTGGGATCTAAATTTATACATGTTTCTACCCAATTGCAAAACCATTTTGTCTCAATATTGTCGACAATATTTTCTCAACATTGATAATTATTTGGTGATTATTGGATATCATTTGAACAATATTGTTATAATGTTTGTACAACAAAATACGTTTTGTAAACAATATTGTCGACAATATTTAGACTTTTTTTAATTTTTACAATATTGTTTTGCTACTTGGGCGACTTCGGTTCTTGCTTTTAATCTGTTTCAACTAAATTTTCTTAGAAATATTTTTTGCCATTAAAAACAATAGTTTTGGTGTCCTTTATAGTAATGTGATAAACGGGGACGGGCTCTGCCTGTTAAAAATAATGCACTTCTTGTTAAATCAATAAAGAAGTCTAAACCACCATTACAAATTAGATCTATGGTTGGCAAGGTCTAAGGTTACCATAAGCTTTAATTCAGAAATTGCGGGTTCTAGATTATTGTTTATAGATCGCATTTTATTTAATTAACCTAAGTTTAATAAGACAAATGAAAACATGAACACTGAGCTACAAGTAATCACGTTTTAGAATTAATAGTACGGTACGGTACCTGGTGGACTGAGCCTTGCTGGTGTTATTTCATGTTTACCACTTGATCCAATTACTATAAACATTTCAATGTCATAAAATTGATAAATAGAAACCCTTTTTATTGTTCCATGAACTCTTCGTTCCACTCCTTGTTGTAGAGTGATGTCTCCTTGATGGCTGTAGATTCAAACAGCTGTTATGATTACTTCCTTGTTTATTTCGTTGCTATCATGGCAACTCATAAGGCCAATGTTAAAACGTTAAAACTTTAAAATTAGTTTTATTACGTTATTAGATTTTCTCTGGCCAAGTAATCTGCATAAAACACGTCTTTGAGTCATAAATTACTTATTTCCAGACTTTGAAGGAAATCCTCGGAGCCGTTTTTGAGATAGTTGTGCAAGCAAACACGCAAAATAACATTGCTCATATGAGAGTACTAGCTGATCAGCACGGTTTCACCCGTGGAAAACATAAAAACTTCTTCTGTCTCTTTTTAGGATTTAATTTGTCATATTTTTTAAGGTTGCTATAACAACCTTATATCTTTCCCTATATAATTTAAAATTAAAACTTTGAAGTACCATAGGGCGAAACCCTTTGGGAATTTTGAAAAACCGTTTCTTAGTGTGCATCTAAGACCCAAGGGGAGCACATGTGCCAAATTTCAACTCTTTAGGTCAAAGAGTTTTGGAGATTTGCTGTCCGATAGAAAACCCCTTCTCCTTTATATATATAGAAGATAGATATGATATGATACAAGATGTACTGGCATGTACTTGGGCCCCACGCTGTACAAGTCGTGACCGCATGCAGCAAGAGCCAAGAGCCGCCTTTCACCGCAGTTCAAGGTGCACGGGATTGCGAAGGCCTCACACGAAGTTCGCTCGCTTAGCGACATTTACTTAATATTCAGAACTCGCATTCGCCATGCGCATGAAAATCTTGTGTTGTAAGGTATTTTTAACGAGGAGATGCTTCCAAACAAGAATAAAGGTCATAATTTTTCTTGACATACAACTTGGGGTTTCCGCCTTGTGGTAGAACGTAATATAACACGATACGGAAGAAGGAATATTGTGTTGCGCGTGGAATGAACAAGTTGGCTTTTCGGTTGTCAACTTTTCGGTGACAAGTATAATTCTTTCGAATTCTGTTGATTGCTGATGTAGATTGAAGTGTTGATTGTTCAAGTGTCGTTTGAAAGTTATAAAAATATGTTCATTATTTGGTTTTGCTTGCTGAAATCGCCAGTTTCTTGGTTTAAATAAAGTACTCTTCCTATAATTCACATCGTCTCACTTCCTATAATTCACTTGTAGTAAGTCTTGCACACCGTTATTAATCAATAGTTAGCCAATACATTAAAAAGTTTAGATTCAAAAATATTTCCCTTTCATCGCCGCGGTCTTGAACTAGTTTTGCAAATAGAAAATGTTATTGTATATGAAGGAATGAAATATTATTTAACCTATCATAGTCGAAGTAGGGAGTATAAAAGCTGTATTAAAAGAATCCTGAGATTTGCCTGTAACCCACCGGATCAAGTTGGTATATTACCAAAATTATAATGCGATAAAAAGTCCCTTAGCTATTAGATATGGACGAATTGATATATTATATCAAATCACAGATGGGGATACGTAAAGGTAAATTTTCTCATCTCGCACGAAAGACAATAACACATCTATTGCCTGTTTTTGATTACGCGTGTATGATCTTGATAACATAAGAATCAACCAAGAGACGCGTGTTCCCTTTCCCTCCCGCCAATGACAAACTCTGATGGGAAAGGAAAGCCTGGGACTCGAGTCCAACTATTCCCATCGCGTCGTCTTTTGTCCATTGTTCCACAAGTATCCCTTTGTTTTCCCAACAATGAGTTTGATTAAGAACAATAGCTCGCAATCTTTGCCAGAAGCTGCGATATGACTATCAATGGTGCACGATCGAAGTTTGAGGGGATTTATGACACGCGTGATTGATAATGGACTGCTTCAAGCCACCACGAGAGTTCTTCGCACTTCTAAATAGCTGAGAGCAGCCCGGCACCCGAGGTCATGATAAGTAAAAAAAAAATATAAAATCAGTACTTTGAAGATCCATGGTGTAGCTCCGTTCACGTCATTTTTCATGAAAAACTTTTTCAGGTCATCAGGAGAAAATGAATCATCATTGACCATTGTAACAGGGATGAGGCAGTAAGACGGGAGCAGCTGGTGTTTCACAGGGCAAGCGCCGTGAATACCCATTTTTTCTAAACGGTCAGATTCCCTTTACGGTTCTTTGTTAGCTTATAAACTATATGATGCATGGTTGTCTTCCTGACCATCAGCAAACATTTCCGCGGGTCGGGGAAAAGAGTGACTACATAACTATGTAACGTACCGAGGTATAAGGGGGATTTTCAAATGGGTTATTCAGAAGTCTACCCATATTTCCCATTTCCCATTTTTTCAATTTAGAGTTTCCTCAAAAACAGACCTAGCAATGTAAGGATCAGTTAAAAAATTGTCCTGTGGCGGAAAACAAGTCCCAAAACCAGTACAGTGAGTGCCAGTAAAGTATATGTTGGTCATAATAAACGCAGTTAATGTCAAATGCATTTTTTATGTTTATCGTTACTACAGTACTTGGAAATTTGTTTTGCTGTACGTCAGTAAGCGGGGAAATATTAGGTGATTATCAGTAAAGGGGCGTCTGCAGGGACATGTGGCACGATAAAGGATGGCACCACCAGCCGCCGGTCACTCCGCGGCCGCGCTCCACACGTCGACGTCGACGTCGTCGTATTCGTCTTCAACGTCGCTGCGTCGTCTCATTTGTCTTCTACGTCGTCGTGGTGTTCGTCCTCGACGGCGTCGTATTCATCTTCAACGTCGTCGCATTCGTCTTCAACCTCGTCGAATTCGTCTTTTCGTCGTCGTCGTATTCGTCTTCGTCGGTGTCGCACACTCTCTATCCGTAATTTCTCATTACTTGTCATTAGCGATCAAAATTAATTGGAAAAACTGGAAAATGTCGTCGTTCAAGGTATGCCAGGTATTTTTGTATTCTTTATAATGTACTATTTTCTAGTGTGAATTGTATTGTAAACAATGGGGTACTGATTATATTCCTAACACATTTTTGATTACCATGAAAGCGTTTTGATGTAATGGTTTGGCTTAAAATCTGTGTCGTACCACTGATTAAATTTTTGTATTGACATACTATCGAGTATTTGTATAAGGCAATTAATTATTAAATGTAAAAAACTCTAAGCAAAATATTTCTACCAGTCACCCAAAATGTTATCAATGCCATCTTATAATCTGCATTCTGAATTTTGTATAATATATCTCTTCTTTCCATTATATTTTAATGTTTGTCTTGCATATTATTACTCTTAAAAATTGTTATTAAATACTTCAGAAGAACTGAAAGTAATTAATTGCATGCAAAACAGAAAAGAGAGCGTTGGACATTTTAACATTCATAATCCTCTGCTCCAATTGACATTTTAAGTAATTTTTAACCGTCGTAATTTTTTTGGTGGGTTTAGTCGTGACTTTGACATAACTAATTCTGTCCAATAACTCATGTCTCCTGTCAGAAAAGGGATTTCATTTTTAAGCTTAAAATATTTTACCATGATAATTTTAAATCATAGGTTTATTCAATCGATAACAAAACGTTAAATAATTTGTACCTATAATCTGAATGAAATTACTATTTAAGGTTTTCTTTATATTTTACTATATACAATCAACAGTGAACAATGAATATAAATTATCATGTTACAGCAGAAAAGGCCACACATATTATTATAATAAACTCATCGAAACTCACTCACTTAAGTGTAATAAGTGATACCTTTTTTCAAAGTTTGACAAAATGTTACTGATTTTTTAATGACGCGTTTATCTCCAGAGTTTAATGCGTTCCAAAAAAATTCGAGGTCAACCTTTTAATGGCATATGTCAGTTGCGTCTGGTCGCAGTCAGACAATGACTCACTGACCTCTGTGTAACTTCTTGCTTTCTATACTCTGTGGCACGTCCCGCCGACTGTTCTGTGCTCTGTGGTCACCTCTGCCCCAGACGGAGGCTGATGTCCGAACAGTACGCGATAGAAAGTGCCTAATGAGGGAAACATTACATAACGCGTTATCTCAGGCACAGAGAAAAGCGCGCAATCAATGGAGCCTTCAGTAACGCCGCGGATTCTGCGGTCATTGCTTTTGATTCACTGTTTGGCTCGAGTACGTAAGTGAGAGGTAACGATCTCCTAAAAACATCTTAACGTAAAAGACAAAGTATTTATTATTTCTAAAAATGGAAATAATGCCCTATGAGTTGGTTTGGTTTCAATAAACGGCCGTGCGAGCTATATCGAAAAATTGACGGCTTTAAACATTCAAAACGCAAATATCCCTGACAATCCTTGAAAAAACGATTATTAGACTTTTTAAGGAGAAAATAGTCATATTGGCAATCCTTATACAAAGCCTAAAATTATTTAATCGAATTTATTGTTTGAAAAAGTATTACTCCTTTAAATAGATAATGTTATTGCGACAATGTACAATACCTGTTTATGTGTAGGCTACATGTTTCTGCCAAGATTCTCTTCAAATAACGCAACCTCAACATTCAGTCTTATAATATTAAAGTATCGTTGTCTCATGATCACACTTGGATCATATTACAGCAGACTCAAAGTTTCGGTTTTTTATCACCATGGTCGACAGTCTGGTATTTTATTCTCTTATCACAGACCAACAACTGCCCCCGACACTATCAACTTTACTTCCTTTTACGCAATGTTTGGCAAGCGATAAAAAGTAAAACAACACGGACATTATTGGCTCTCCTTCTTTGTCGACAGTTTAAGGCATTTGTTATCTCGATTTGCATTAATTATATGATTAGTTAAACGTATTTGGAACGTTTCATAGTGGTACTGTGTTTATGTTATGATTGTATGTTAATCTGACACCAAATATGAAATTTGTACGATGTGTGAAAAAGTAATGGCTAATTCAACAAGTTTTAAGTGAACTGTATTCTGAAAAATAAAAAGAATAAAATGATTGGATGAGTACTGTTGGAGCTTGATAACTTCGATTCGAAATTATAAACACCACAATAACCATCTAAGTAATGCCATCCAAGAATGGATTAAACGGAAGAAGGAGTGGATATGTATGGAAGAACTGTTTTGTGCTCCCTGCTTGATGCTAATAAAACTAGTTATATATCGTTGCTAAGATATTTAATGACCATATTTTGCTAATGCTGAGTAGCCGCCTAAAAAGTTAGTGTTATGGGAATATTAGACATATAGGCATAATATAAGCAAAAATTAAATAAGCAGCTATGTTTGTTTAATTTAGCTTATCTGAATCTTTCTAACCCACCATGGTACTAATAGAAATTGAATTGAACTTAAAAAACTGGAATAACCCTACAAGTTTTAAAAGCTAGTCGGTCGTGTCATATAAAATAGCGTAGAGGAAACATAAGCACTCAAAGCATTGTTAAGTTCATTAAGTTAAATGGTTGTAGCAAGACATCATTTTGAATATCGAAAATTTATTTTAGGGCACTGTGACAAAACATGAATTTCTCAGTTTTATTGATACCATATAAAACGTACCAATATTATAAAAATATCTGTCTACTTGACTTTGTATATTTCCTTGTGGTCTATTTCTGTTTGATAATTTTGTAAAAACTCACACAGTAAAACCCTATCAGTAGAATATTTTGGACTTTAATATTTTAAACCTAAAAGTCAAAAGAATAACAGGCTCTAACACTAAAATTTTGTGATTTCCTTATAAATTGAGTTTAATCTACAGTTGAATGACGATTGTTATAATAAATTGTTATAATTATAACAACTAAAATATATTTGTTGTGCGGCAATTAATTGTTTTTACAAATTCGGGAACAATAAGGATTATTGTGTGTGGAGCAATCGACCTGATAATGACTACGGAATCTTCCGGGCGACACGTTCCAAGATAAATGGAAGGAAAGAATGGTGTCGGCCAAACAATAACAATCGTTCCACAGTTATTGTTTACTCTCTCTTTTGTATACCTTATGATGTTTATAAAATCGTAAAATTACAGATTTAGGTAATAACCAATCAAGTCTTCTATTTATAATGGTCTGTTGATCCTCAACAATTTCTTTCTGCCATGATTCAGACTTCAGACCGATCATTCTCTTTTTTATCCTTTTGATAAGCTTAGATTGAAGGTAATATAATTGTACAGGACGCTCATAACTGAACTGAATTTATTTTTTTTTTATTCTTACTTTCACTCAAACCTCTTCGACTCTCATTGAAAGTAAGAATAAAAACCAAAACATGTGAGTAATTTCAACCAAACGTAGCGAGACATGTCTTTTTTGTATTTACCATAAGAATAACATAGGGAATGAGTAAGTAGGTTTGCTGTAACAGGCACGTATAAATTGGGTGGTTTTAAGTCAATATCCAGCTAACCTCGACTAGAAGAAGCCATATACCAAGTTTTATTAACATATGTAAAAAAATATGGAGGATAGAGAATTTTATTTTCTTCCCATAAGAATAACATGGGAACAACGTATGATGATTTGCTGCCACGGAAATCCAAAATGGAGAATTTTAGGCCATAGTCAATTATACCTTAACTAGTTGAAGCCATATGCCAAGTTTTATCAAGTTATGTTCAGAAAAAAGCGAGATGTACAATTTAATTTATTTCCCATAAGGTTAACATTGGAACAACGTACTGAGTTTATCACCCTCAATATCTCAGGAACGAATGGACATAGAGCAATGGTTAAACATACTAAATCGTTTTTTTTTGTCAAGCTGAATTCAATGGCGTAAACTAAAATTTGATATTCTAAAATTTTAAACGTAAAAATTCTAAAAAACCCATTTTTTGTGGGTAAAACCCCTATTAGCCCCCTTCTAATTATCCGAATGAGCTAGTTTTCGAGATTATGTAAGTTTCTATCACTTTACACGTCCGTGCCGAATTTCATAAGGATCGGATAATTTTTACGAGCGTAAAAAAACTTTTTTCCCAAAAAATTGAAAAATTTCGAAAAAATTGCCCTTTTTAGTGAAAAATTATATATATTTCAGTTATTTTGATATAAATCGTTTTAGTTACATGCCAAGACCTCCCAAAAAAAATTTCATCGAAATCGGTTAGTTATGATGGGGTACAGACGCATCTAAAAAAATCCAAAATTCGAAACATGAAATTTTCAATCTTGTCCACCTTGGGTAAAGCCCCCAAAAATGTTGCCCACCTCAGCGGTTTTAGGTCCCTGAATACCTGAGGAATGAAATGCCGCATATTATATTTGTGCACCTTATGACGTAAAATTTGACATTGTTTTGGATTTTCAAGTTTGTCCACCTGGGTCAAAGCCCCCAAAATTTTTGTCCATCTAGGTGTTTTTGTGATCCCCTCAACTTTTCCCACGTCATGGTATGTTTCAAATCCGTGCACCTTATGACGTAAATTTTGACCTTTTTCGAATTTTTGAGTTTGTCCACCTTGGAGAAAGCCCCCAGATTGAGGGCTAACAAACCCATTTTTGAAACCCCCCAGGATGCCTCTTCAAAACGGCATAGCTTTTACATGTGCACCTTATGACGTAATTTTCAACCTCCCAGCTCCCGGTCTAATATTCTTATGAGCGAGTACTTGGAGGACCGAGCCTTGCTCGGTGTTATTTTATGTTTACCAGTTCATCCATTTTTATTTAATTTTATGACATTAAAATATTTCATAGTATTTGGGTGAACTCATAAACATGAAATAACACCGAGCAAGGCTCGGTCCACCATAGGCACTGCTAACTAAATTTGTTATATTTGGTTAAAATTAATTTGAACTGGATGTACAAGTATTCATTTTATATGCAGTTGGCCGTATTGCTCCGTGTGTAACGGTTCTATTCAACTTCGGTGCCGGGTCTATTTCACAATAAATCATATGATAATAATATTATTGGTTCAGTCTTTATTTAATTCATGCCTTTCTTAGCGAATTTATTTGACATAGAACTAACATAAAATTAATTACGTGTTTATAATCCTGCATAGTTTTTGGTATGTTATATTTAATGTTTTTATTTTTTCATTGGGGTGTTATATTTTAATACTTATGTAGAGAGCCTATTAAAAACAAGTTAACAAAATTCACTTACTATACCGGGTGTTCAAAAAGTCCCGGATCGGCTTCGTAATTTGTTTATTATTAAATATTGGCCTACGATACTTAGAACATGTCTCTTGGACTCAAAATACTATTTTAGCAAGTATTCAGTGACCCCCTACACCCTCAGGGGGACGGCCCACGAGGAGTCAGAAGAAAATCTTAAACGTAAGCATAGGTTGATATGTACATCAAATTAAAGCTCTTTTTGAGTAGAATACAATGCCGCGAATCCGATCTCAATCGGATCACGGAATCCAAAATGGCGCCAGTTTAAACTTTTCTCAACTGCAATTTTTAACACCCTTAAAAATTAGATTTCAGACATTCTAAGCGTCCTTTCGTGATGCGGTTTGCGGCATTTTGTTGAGAATTTCATGCCCTTTAAAATTATGTACAGCACTACCTTTGCCGGTCATCATCCATGCAAGACATCCTTTAAGGTACCGTCCCTCATGGAAGTGGTTTATGCCATAGGCTGTGCATAGGTCGATATGTATATCATTTTAAAGGGGTAATAAAGCAAAATTTAATGCCGCAAACCGCATCTCAAACGGACGCTTAGAACGTCTGAAATCTAATTTTTATGGGTATTAAAAATTGCAGTTGAGAAAATTTTAAACTGCCGCCATTTTCTATTCTAAGATCCGATTGAGATCGGATTTGCGGCATTGTATTCTACTCAAAAAGAGCTTTAATTTGATGTACATATCAACCTATGCTTACATTTAAGATTTTCTTCTGACTCCTCGTGGGCCGTCCCCCTGAGGAGATAGGGGGTCACTGAATACTTGTTAAAATAGTATTTTGTGTCCAAGAGACATCTTCTAAGTTTCGTAGGTCAATATTTAATAATAAAAAAATTACGAAGCCGATCCGGGACTTTTTGAACACCCGGTATACAGAGTTTTTTCAATTGTTGTCAATGTTCGTTTGTAAATGCCATCTCAAACTGAAACTGAAAGGTAAAAGGTATACACTTGAGCAGGAGGTCGCAGCAGCTGACGAGAAGTTTGCTCGATCGCTAAATAAATTGTCTCCAAAGTCATTGAAAGAGAAAATAATTGCTCCAAAAGCGTACTGTATCCCCGATCAGAGTTTTTTTTTACTTTCCTCTCGTCGACATTCGGACGGTTGTAATCGGAAGGCGCGAAGTTATCAACTATGTAGTCTCCATGGCTACGTCGCCAACACAGCCATCGCCATCGATCTCCACTTTGTCGCTTAATCCACTTACCTGCTGGCGTCATTACAGAAACCGCTAATGTGAGCCTCAAACGTCTTTTCGCGTCCGGGAGTTACGCAATGCAATAAGTCCTATTGGTCAGGGTTCCAATAGTGAAGTTGTTTTCGTGTTTCCACATCCACATTATCCTTATTACCACTCGACAATATCTGGAAGGTTGTACTTATTATTTATTTCTTTTTGGAACGCATTTTTATCGAAACGGTTTCAAGACTGTTTAGTTTGTGTGCCATTCTAAACTATAGTTTTATAAACATAACAATTAATTAAATTTTTTCCGCAGTTAGAACTGTAAACCCAGCAAAACCAGCAAAACCAAGAATTGAAACACCGGCGGGATTTCAATTCTTGTTGTACGGGCGGGTCGGGTATTGTGCTTTATGTGTTAACTGATGCATTAATTAATCAATCATACTAACTATCTTTCATAACAAATTTTACCAAGACTACTTTACTTGAGGTATTAATGACGTTAGGACATTTAGAAAAGAAATAAGAAGAAGAAAGGGGGCATCTAACGGAACTTCCCAAGAAATTGATTTTTTCCCTCTTCTGAATAAGTGTCCAGGTGCTGCAGCGCAGTGGAAACCTCGGATTATCCTGTGGAACAGCCGAAGCTTGACGAGGGATTTCCCAGGTGCTGCAGCGCAGTGGAAACCTCGGATTATCCTGTGGAACAGCCGAAGCTTAACGAGGGATTTCCCAGGTGCTGCAGCGCAGTGGAAACCTCGGATTGTCCCGTGGAACAGCCGAAGCTTGACGAGGGATTTCCCAGGTGCTGCAGCGCATTGGAAACCTCGGATTGTCCCGTGGAACAGCCGAAGCTTGACGAGGGATTTCCCAGGTGCTGCAGCGCAGTGGAAAACTCGGATTGTCCCGTGGAACAGCCGAAGCTTGACGAGGGATTTCCCAGGTGCTGCAGCGCACTGGAAACCTCGGATTATCCCGTGGAACAGCCGAAGCTTGACGAGGGATTTCCCAGGTGCTGCAGCGCAGTGGAAACCTCGGATTATCCCGTGGAACAGCCGAAGCTTGACGAGGGATTTCCCAGGTGCTGCAGCGCAGTGGAAACCTCGGATTATCCCGTGGAACAGGCGAAGCTTGACGAGGGATTTCCCGGGCTAATTACCGTGGTTTAACGGGTATTTAGTTTTTGTTTCCTTAAGAACAAGTGTCTTTTTTACATTAATAAGCATTGGCAATGTTTACGATAATGTTTTAAAGGCTTCTGATAGCAATTTTACGACCCCTTTCCTTATTACTCTAGTTGTCGTACCACTAAGTAGACCTGAATAATAGTCCACTACGTAGTATAAATAAATAATAGAGGGGTTTATTAAGGGCTCTATTTTTGTTAAACTAAACTGAAACGAGTAAATTTATAAAAAGTTAAATTAAATTAATGAGGCTTTCCCTTGGATTAATTTAATGTTTTTTTTACCCCAGAAAACATTTTGTTTGATTGCTTTTTCGTGTAATGGGCACCACGCACCTAGGCCAGTTGGAGAGCAGGTTGCTGGTATTGCTGAATTTTTACACCTACACAAATCGACTGATAGTTTTTGCTCTAAACTGAACAATCCGCGCTGCTACAGGTGGAAATTACCGCGCGGCTTTATCAAGGTCCTATCCACGTAACACGGCGGTCCAGAATGCGTTCCGCATAACCAAGACTCACCGCGATTAGTGATGACCATCAGACAACAAAACAAATTGAAAATATTTTACCAACAATTCGTGTCTTTCAGAAATAAAAGTAATTGATATTATTGATTGAGGGTTATTTTAACCAAGGAGCAAATCTTCGCATTTCATGATTTGTATTTTTAGCGAATTTCCCCTATAGGGAAGAAGCTATTACCGTAGGTCTCATGGTAAGACCTAAGCCCAAGACCATGATAACTTTTCGTTTTGGGGCCACCAGAAGCAAAAAACGCCATTCGTTCGAATTTATATATATATATATCTATATATCTATCTATCTATATATATATGTGTCTGTCAGCACGATAGCGGCCGTAAATATGGTCCGATCTTAATGAATTTTGGTACAGAGATGTAAAGTGGTAATCCCTCGGACGAGTTCGTAAACCAGCCCGATCGGACCACTGGGAGGGGGGGTTAAGGGGGATAAACCCCCCCAAAAATGGGTTTTATGAGTTTTTTACATAGAAAAATAAAATTTATCGAATCTTTATTGGCACCATTGAATTCAGCTCAAAAAAACAAACAATTTAGTATTTTGAATCACCCCTCTATGTCCATTGGTTACCGAGATATTGAAAGTGGTAAACACAGTACGTTGTCCCAATGTTAACCTTATGGGAAATAAGTAAATTTCCATATCTCGGTTATTTCCCAACATATCTTAATAAAACTTGGTAAAGCTTCTTCTAGTTCAGATCTACTAATTATTAAATTAAAACCACTCAGTTTTAATATACCTGTAGCAGCAAACCTGCATACTCATTCCCCATGTTATTCTTCCCCATGTTGTTCTGGCCAAAACATGTCAAATCTCGCTATGTTGGATGGAAATATGTTGTTTTGAATTTGAAATTCGCTGAGTATGCAGGTCTGCTGCAATGGGGGTATTTTACTTTTTAATCTTTATTTTCTACACGTGAGTTAGGATTAATTGTTCAAAATTACTTAAACCCCATGTCGACCTATAAGTATTATTGATATGAAGGTGCAGAAAATCCAGGGAACTTGATATGGTTTTGAACAATATACATTAGTACAGTAATTACACAATTTTTCAGCTATATGTTTTTTTTAATATCTCCCATTAAATGCTGTATGTTTTAATTCTATTCTCAAACGTTTTATTGATAATAAAACCGAAATACTCTGAAACTTGAATCCGTCATTTTATCGCTTTATATGGCTACATTATTTGAAAGGCACCCAAGAATCATAATACTGTGATGAAAATAAATATTTTTAAAGATAAAAACCTAGATTCATAATTTGTAATTACTAATAACTAACAGTTTAAATAGTTACTTTACATGGGCATATTAAAATGTGAAAATTACTACATAGTCCAATGTGAAAAAACTGTAAAAGAAAAAAATAATTATTCTGGTAAATGTTAAAATTATTGAATGGCTATTTACTTTAAGATGACCTACAAAAATTGTTACTTAATGTTTTAAATTATAAGATCTAGATAATTACTGTGTCAAATAATATATATTTGTAGCTTCACTGGTATTGTTAGATACTGAAATCATATACAACAATTTATTGTGCATATTAGCGTTACAGTATTTATAATATATAGCTGATTTTCTGAATAGATTCTTACACACCAATAATGATATATCAAGTTTGTATTATTTTTCCTCACTTTGCAGGCACACCTCACGTGGCATAATCTGTGCTACATAAATCAATTTTTAAAACCTATGTAATATTGTGCTTTCAAAGTATTAAAGTATTTATTTCTTTACGTTTCAAAGCTTTTCAGGTATTCAATAATATGACATAAAATTACCAAGTCCTAATGCTTGCAAGTAAATTACATTAGCCGAACACATCGGTAACCTGTCGAAGGAAGACAAGTTAAAGTACGAATGTAGTACCATACCATAAACAAGACTCAGATTAATTTTATTTGGTTTGACGTTCATTTGAAATAATATAACGATTTCAAATTGTCACAAAGTCATAGTACACAACTGAAACGTGGAACTGTACTACAGCCCGAAATGGCATCATTGTTTGTTGTTTTACATGGACACAAACACTGAGATATTTTTCATAATATACTCATTATCTGATTATCTATACCTAATGTTTGAACAGTTTTAACAAGATGCAGCGATATGCTTATCCAAGGCCAGTGTGGCCTTGGCTTATCCTTTTCTCCCTATTTTTATGTGCTGCATTATGCGTGTGTCCGTAGTAGGCGTGACCATGCAGAACAATCCGCCCCAAAGAAAAATAAATGTGCTTCGGTTTCTGAGTAAAATGAAAATGACCAATTTTGTAAAGAAATATTTTCCATAGAGTAGACCTATTTTTTTCACGGTACGACAAATATCCTGTATAGGATTAAACATATTTTTATTTAAATACCTGCTTTGTTTTCAGAGACGCTAGGATGAGCTCAGCGTACTTGAGGATTCATTATCGAAACACATGAAGATCTTCGACATTTTCATCCATGCAGGTAAGTTGGTCGGCAAATTTTAATAACTAGTTTATGAAGGAACGAAATGAGTCTATGTATTAGCAAATACAGTATAGCCTATGTATGAGACAATGGTTAATGGTTCATTATCCACGTGTGGTGTGGGTGTGTGGTTACGTAGCGCGATACCTCAAAACTGTTGCACTGATATCATTTTCAAATAATGCACAACCATTCAATAGCTCACCGAAAATGCGGCATTTTCGGTTGTGGCATATTATGAGGAAATCCTCATCAGATAAATAAATGTATTATATGTTTTTTAAACTAACAGGGATTGTACGTGGTTTATCCCTTATGGTCGATATTTTATTTTTTATTTTTCTTAAATATTATTCTCAATGTTATTGTCAGATCAATCGTCTTTTGTACTGAATGGAATCATCCGCAACAAGAAATCATAGACTAATAGTAAAACAAATGACATGCAACTCTGACTATAGAACCGCGATATTCGATTGAATTAAGCTATTCTGCGAAGACCTTCAAGAATCAAAAACCAATCCAGGAGAAGACGCTTATAATGACTTGCCATAGCGCCTGACCTTGAACGCTTTGATAGGCTGCATTATCCTGCTGTAACAGTCGAGCTATCCTTATGCCTGTTGTTAGCTTTTTGAGGCACACTCAACAGCACAAAGCGACATTTGACGTGAAGCCTATTTGAATTCAAGTAAAATAGCTGTGAAGAGATATAAGGAAAAAATTATTCAATAAAAGAATATTTATTTAACGTTTATCAGTTACTGTAATTAGTTATACGTTGATTATCAGTAGTTTAATTCTATCAAAAATTAACTTAAGCATAATTTTAATTTTCATTATCTTTTTAGACAAAATCGAATTTTTTATTATTCTTTGGGTATGTTTCGTACGTAACAAAAATAAATGAAAACCAGTTTTGTGGGTGAGAATTAAGTAATCGCCGCACCAAAACAAAACAACCTATCGCCACTTCGCAGTATCCCACAAGATGGCCAATTATGATTTTGTCAAAGCTCACGATGGCCTCCGTCAACTTCCGGTGACTACACTCGGGTACGCGGCAGTGGGCAGTGGGTGAAGGCGAGGTCCGTGTGCGATGTGCCAAGTTCGCGCGGCCTCGGGTGCGGCCTCCTGTACCCTCTCGAGGCCCACGCCCTGGCGAACTCTCTATACTCTGGCATGACGCCGATGGCCCCTACCGGATTAGGCTAAGTAACCCTTCGCCAACACAGTAGCAACGCATTGGGTAGCGGCGAGAACGCATAATCCGGTAGGGGCCATCGGCGCCATGCCAGAGTATATAGTTATGATGCTCACGTGTAAATTGGTCCGTACAATTAAAAAAAAATTGAATATTGAAAACATTTTTAGCATGATACAATTGAAAACGAACGGTTGAGCCAAAAATTAATCAAACGTCTATGGTTCTCAGCCGCTTCAAGTTTGAAGCTGATAAATCTCTCCCACCCTCGACTCATTATTTAATAAATCACTCACCGATGTTAAATAATTTACCATGAAAGTTTAATTATTCAGGAACTAGGCCTACTCTACGGTTTTGACGCAAGTGTCTATGTCCGGGATCACTAAGTTTTGCCGTATTCGTCGGTTCCAGTCGAAGATTTTCAACACGATTGAAAGGCTTGAGAAATTTGATCTACCAACTGATACAGTAGTTAGCTCAGTCCCGCTTGCTGGCCAGCCGACCATAGCTGACTACGGCGACTGCCCCCGAGCGGCGACGCCGACGGTGGCGCCGCTGAGTGGCGCTGGCGAGCAATTACGAAAGTCAGGTTCTGCGAGGCGACGACTGGATAGAGTAGGCAATTAGAACATTGCGTAAACATTCGCTATTCTTGCAATGTCCTTCTTTGACTCAAATAAATTATCATGAATCCTGGACATTTAAAACTGAAGGGAATCGTTCTTCTGTAATTATTTTTATGTTGGTTGAAATTAAATCGTATTTACAACAATGTCGTAAGTGTTAGAAATTCGCTGAGTATGCAAGTCTGCTGAAACGGGAGTGTATTTTTTAGCGTTTTCTACAAAGACCACTCTCTGGATTGCTGTAGTTTAAGTTTAAAGTGGCATCAGTTCCTTCATTGTCAATTAATTTTATTTAAAATTATAAGAAAGTATGTGTAACACTCAAAGCCGTGGCCAGGAAATTTTTTCGGAGGGGGTTTGGACAGGGCCGGCGACTGAATTTCCGGCTCGTCAAAAGTGGTGACTTTTTTTCTCACGCGTGTGCTTTTCGGCCCCTTTATTATCATTTCCCACCCTTTTTATCTGTTTCCGGGCCCCTATGCATTTGCCCGCGGGGTTTTTCACTATTTCGGGGGGGGGGTTTCGATTATTCCGGGGGGGTTTCACCCCCTCACCACCCCCCTTTACTACAATTTCAAGTCTATTTCTACTATTTCGGGGGGGGGGTTCTGACCCCCTAACCCCCCCCCCCATTGGCTACGGCCTTGGAACACATCTTCTAAAATCTCATGGAGATATTTCATTTCATTTTAGTTTTCAATTAGAAGACTGTCATTTTTAACATTCAACCTTTTTTTAATATTGTTTGGGCCTACAAACGGTTACTTAACTTAACTATCCTCCACAAACTCCAAAATTACAAAATGAACAGTTTCCAGATGGACAAAGTTATCTTCGGTCGTACAAACGGGCTTTAACTGTAAAGTGCAAGTCGTAGACACAAAAGTGATGTGGGCACTTTTGGAATGTGAATTTGTGAGCCCGCGTTCTCAACTGAAGCTACTAGGTCAGGACTGGTTTCCTTTGGGAGAACTGCGCTGCAAAAACCAGTTTGGCGAACCGCTAAAATCAACACCGGACTGATATTAGAAGAAATTAGATTTTAGAATCAGTAATAATTTTTCATAACTAGTTTTGATGTCCATTCTGTACATTGATAACAATTGGGTTGAATGAATAAAATATTCATCAGCTTTAGTTTCTCAAAGTACCCTTAATTTTGTTAGAAAAGCCAATATTTCGAGGAATTTGGTTTTGGTTAAAATTTTAATTTAAAAATTCATGATATATTATTATTATATAAAAGAAAGTGAGTAATAATTAAATCTCTGAGGAGAGTAATAAACCTTTTTGGAAACATTATTTCAAAAACATCATCACATTATTTTATTATAGTTAAAATTTCCTAAACATTTTATTAATATTCTGGACAAACAAAAATAAATTTGGTTACTAACAAGCTAGTAAACATAGACAAAAATGTTTCTTCACTAATCCCAGTTTTTGTTTGTTACAGTGGTCCTCTGGACCTTGGTAGAGAGCCGCAATGTCGGACGACTTCAGAGATCATTGGATGTCGAAGGGAAGGGGAGTAACTTGACGCAGAAGCAACAGCAGGGGGTGGTCCAATCAGATGTTCTTCAGCACTTCACAACCTCCCCTCCTTCTGCCCCCGAGGCGAGCGCTGACCACTCCACCCCATCTTTAATTAAAGACTTACCTTTCTTACCAGAAGACATCAACATTCAAAATCTAAAGAATGACGATCACCTCCGTGTTACGTACAACAGGAAAATATCCGTTGACAAGGAGAATTCTGATGCAGATTCTTCCCAAGATCAAAACAAAACTCAGAAGAGCAACACTAATGACGTAATATATTTTAAATACAACAAAACCGGTACGTCGTCCTCAACTGCATCGGAAGTTTCCATCTCACATTCCACGTACGAACATTCATTGACATCTGTCGTTTACGATGAGGACAGAAGTGATGAAAAGACGCAAGGATATGTGATCAGTTCAACCACCGAGAGTTCCAAGGTCATGTCTGAATGGAAGAGCTTGGAAGCTAAAAAGAAAGACAAAGGCAAGAAAGAAATTCTTGACTCTGTGACAGTTCCTACAGACTCTGTTGGGGCCGGGAAGATAGAGAAGCCCTTTAAAGACAGTTTACTTAATAGTAAGTTAAAGGACAAGAATAAAGATTCAACTTCAGAAGCACTTGATGACAAAAGAAGTACAATTAGAATTAGTAGTAGCAGTAGTAGTGTTAGTTTAAGTGACCATGACAATAACAGACTCCTTAGCAATCTGGAGTTACTTAAGGTAAACCCGCCTAATACAAACAACAAAGAAGCGGTTAACCAAAGTGTAAATTCTGTGATAAATGTTAATGGTGTAAATAATGATTCATTAAAAAAAACAAAAGTTAAAATATCTTTGAAACAGCAGGTACAGGAGGACACTGAAGCATCCAGCACCACTGCAAACAGGGTCCATATTGTTGAGGATGTAGTGAAAAATACTGTCCCTGTAGTAAATCATGAAATACCAATAACTCCTTCACCAGTTAATCCTAACTCAACTCCTGCAGAGAAAACAAACAATGATAAACAGAATCTACCAGGTAGACGTATTCAAACCATCGAGGCCTCCCCCACCAAAGCAGATGTACTGCCTAGAGTTACAGTTCCTTCCTCGACAACTATCATTAAACCGAGCATAGCTTTCAAGCAGCAATTGGCAAACAAATTGAAGGGCTTGGAACCTGCTCCGACTGCACCCATGGCTCCAATAGACGAAGCTGAGGAAATTCAAGGGAAAAATGGAGGAAAGTCCTCAACAAAATTTACATTAAGAAAGAAACCAAAGGTTGAGCATGCTTCCTTGCCAGAAATGAACATTCCTCCAACAGCAACAGCTTGGACTCTAGTATCTTTGAAGTCGACAACAGAAACCCTGAAAAGTCCTCCAAAACAAGAATCCTCCTCAGAAATTCCCTCATCGACCGATGTCAAAACACCACCTAGACTCAGCACTCAACCCCCAAGCTCAAGGGTCAAGAGTTTTGTCCCTTGGTCCACAAGACTTCATAGAACATCAAGCACAATACCTCCTTCAACTACACCTGTTAATGGTATGTTTTCTTTTAATTCATCCATAATAATATATTTCAATGTAATAAGCTAAAAATAGCAAAGATAGTAGATAGCTGAAAACTTTGAATTTATGGCAAAAAAAATTCCTCTAGTGAACTAATTTTAGCGATTTTTTCCTAAAGGGAAGAAGCTGTTACTGTAGTACTCACAGTAAGACCTAAGCCTGAGACTATAATAACTTCATTTTGGGGCCCCTGGAGGAAAAAAACACCATTCCTTAGAATTTTAGCGAATTTCTTCTACAGGGTAGAAGCTGTTACCGTAGTATTCATGGTAAGACCTAAGCCCGAGACCATGTTAACTTTAGTTTGGGACCACCAGAAGCAAGAATCACCATTAGTTTGAATATATATATATATATATATAAGTCTGTTAACATGATAACGGCCTTAAATATGGTCCGACCTAAATTAAATTTGTTACAGACGTGCAAAGTGGTAATCAGTTTGTAAACCAGCCCAATCAGACCACCAGAAGGGGGGGTAAAGGGGAATAAACCCCCAAAAATGTTTTTTAAAGCTTTTTACATAGAAAAATAATCAAACATTTATTAGCACCACTGAATTCAGCTTCAACAAACGAACAATTTAGTATTTTGAATCACTGCTTTATGTCCATTGAGATAGAGATATTAAAAATGGTAAACACAATATGCTGTCCCAATGTTAACCTCATGGGAAATAAGTAAAATTCTACATCTCGCTTATTTTTCAACATATCGTACTAAGACTTGGTTTTTGGCTTCACCTAGATGAGATCTAATGTATAAAATCTCAGATATTTCCATTTTTTTGGCAGCAAACCTGCATATTCATTCCCCATGTTATCCTTATGGGAAATAAAAAAAAACTTTTTTATTATTTCTCAACATATCTTGGGATACGTTGGGATAACATAACCATATATGTTGTCAGATAACATAACTTGGGATATGGCTTCTTCCAGTTCAGATCTATTAATTATTGAATTAATACCACACAATGATACCATACCTGTTGCAGCAAACCTGCATACTAATTCCCCATGTTACTCTTATGGAGCTTACAAAAACATGCCATATCTTGCTATGTTGGATTGAAATATGTCCTTTTGCATTTCAAATTCGCTGAGTATGCAGGTCTGCTGCAACGGGGGTGTTTTGGATTATGAAAGTATGTAATGGAGAAGGACAAACAGTTTGAGTAAAAACTGTGTTGACACTTCAGATTTAGTTAGTACCATCTGAGTGCACCAGTGAATGACAACCCCCCACGAATGACCGTTTTGCCTTAAAAATAGTGTATTAAGCATTTATTTTGGCTAGAACATAGTAACATAACATGGGTAATAAATGCATAGCTAGAACATAGTAATAAATGGGCTTAAAGGCAGCATTGGAATCTTAATTAAGGTTTCTGTGAAATTAATGTAAATGTCTGGTACCTAAAGTATGTTTTTAACATATTTAATGTCAAGTGACCAAACCACCTAAAAGTTGAGTCTCATCAGCATGTTAAATAATTTACGTTTATTCTAATCTATGAATATTTCCGAAATGTCTCATAACCAAAACATAGCTAACATTTTACACTTCAATTTTGAAAATATATATAATTCCATGTATTACATTTAAATAATTGCTGTCGTTAATAATTATTGAGGTTGGTTATTCGCTGGAGCATTGACATAATTGTCTAAAAATGCAAATTACCTTCAGTATTCTGATTGAAAACTAATTTTTACTGTTAATTCTTAATCCTTAAACAACAAATGACCTTTGTAAATTTTAATGAATAACTGTAAATAAGAAATAAAGGAGTAATGTTAAATTATCACGACACTACGTCCTTAACTGGCACTTATCCTTCCAAATACTCAGATCTAATAGGTAGGTCAGCAATTATTTATGTGTTGGGGGCTCATTCGATTTTTATATTTCTTTCAATGAAGTGCTTCAAAAACATTAGTAATCCAAGGAACCTATAAAAAAAGCATATTATTCCCAACCATAATAACGTTATTATCATTTCATCATGGTAAAAATAAGTGATTTTACATTATGATTATGATCCAGGATGGATTTTCAGCTTGGATTGTATTTTGTTTGCTTATTATTTTTACATTCATACTAATTCCAGATCAAAATGTGATAGGTATGAACTTGTTTACTTAAAATATTAAAACATTTTACAAAAGAACAAAGGTAAGCTTACACCTGAAAAAATGGTTTATACATAACTCAATATTATTTTTTATAAGCATTTCTATGTAAGTTATCATGGATATTTGTATTTTTCAGTTGAAAATATGGCTGCTTCATCATCAGAGCCTGCAACATTATCACCATCTCAAGTGCAAATTAATAATGTCAAACCAAGTCCTGAGACATCAGAAAATATCAAAGGCGAACAACCTCCAACCACAGAAGAGCAGTCTGTCATCAGAACCACTATGGAGCTTGACAGAAACCATTCAGAAGCTTCTGAGAACATTGTACAACCAGTACCTGAAGATGTTATGGTCAAAGATCAATCTTCTTCCTCACCACAACATACAACTAAGACAGAAGTCAGAGACTCCGCGACTGAGATTTCAGGTTCAATCGACCCACATGAAACTGTCAATCCACCTGCTCAACCCACCAATGAGCCTGAGAAGCAAGTGGTAGAAAATGTTATAGAGACCAAGCAACTTCTGGAGGAAAATGAGACTAAAAGTAAAAAAGAAGAGGGAATTGCAGACAAATTTGATGAAAACTTATCAAACAATACAAATGTAATTGGAAACCAGATACCCCAAGATGTTAATGAAGTAAAATCTAGTAAAGAGAATGAAAGTAAGGACCACAATCATGCAGATTTATTTGCTAAACCTAGCTCGATTCCAGATGTTGAAATTACCAAACCAAAAAATGTAAGTGACCAACTCGATCCAGGAGCAAGTGACCTGGCTGTGGATAATCCAGGAGAGGAAGGGAAGTCTGGAGAAGAAAGTGAAGAAGAAGAAAGGCAAAATCATACCACAACTTTGCCACCAATAATGGAACCGATAGAAACAACAACAGTAACGGATCTAGATGAAGATGTAGATGGTGAAAATGAACGAGAAGAGGAAGACTTTCCTTTACAGTTTAACAAAACAAGCCATGTATCTTCAATATCTACTAGCAATCCATATGAGAATAAGACATTCTCTGGATCAAATTCACCAGGCTCTTTAGATCAAAATGGCACAGTTACTTATGTCACTAGTATCGATATTGTCTCAAAGGAGAATACATCTCAGGCTGTAACGAACAAACCCTCTGAAGGAGACATCAACTGGTACAGTGTGGATGTGAAACAGAATAATGAATCTGTGGAAGAAACTAGCGAGAAGCCAACCCCTGCTGAGACCACTACCCCGGTTGTAGTGGAGACTACAATCGAAACCGAAACAACGACAAAGGCAAGCAAGACTGAAGCTACAATCTTTCCTAAGGGAATTGAAACAGGTAACTCAAAATTACCTTTAAACACAACTAAAGAATTGAAAGTTCAATTTTAAATTAACTGTGATGATTCAAGCATTTAAATTTAGAAGTGTAATGGCTATCAAGGAATTGCTGAATCAAATTTATATACTCATCGTCATAAGCAATCCTGTATTTTTTTTAAATTATTGGACAGCTGTCTTGCGCCTTTCTCCTAGGGGCTTCATCGACATAGTCTTGAAGTTAAATCATTAAAATCTTAAGTGAACCAGAATCTATTGTCGATGTAACATTGATATAATAATAACTTTATTCAGAAAGAATAACAACTTCCCTAATGTATAGGGATGCCATTAAAACAAAGTAGAATAATATCAAACTACTGTTAAATTTTCTAATACTTAATTAATTTTTTGTTTGTTTTTGAGTCCGAATAAATGGTTTCTTAGGATATAGACACTATATTTTAGAGTAGTTATCACTATTTTATTTATTTCTGAATTTGTCATTTTGAAATTTTTGAAAATATTTGCTGAGAATTTTGGTATGGTTCCTCTGGCGCCAATTAAAATCCCAAATATTTCAATGTTTTTTAAATTGTATTTTTCTTGGTAGTATTTGATGGTAGGTTCATAAATTTTTCGTTTTTCGTCGTGAATTTTGATTGGTTGATTTTCGTCTGATTCAAATCTCATTGTAGGGTCAAAAATGAAGCCAATATTTCCTTTGATTGCAATGATGTCTCTTCTTCTGTTGCTGCCTCCCTCTGCTATTCCATGCACCTCTTCGTGGGTTGTATAACCTTCCTGGCTTAAGGCTTTCGCTATAATAGATCGAACTTGATGGTGGCGAGTATTTCGCAGTGTTTCATTCCCTTAAAAATAATTCAATATCTGATTAAATTTGAAAAATCTGCCTTCAATAAAGGAATTGGTAGTTACTTTTTGAATAGTAATCTAAATATACTATCAACGTTAATTTCCTAAATGCAGAGTATTATTACTTACCAAGCAAACATTTTACATAGTATGAAAATATAAAGCTCAGTCACAGTACAGATGGCCATAACTTTTACGGTGCTGTTTACAACAGACTACTTGAATCTTGGCATTATTTAAACATAACTGTATTGTGTAACACAAGACAAGCTAAACTTAAAACTATAAAAGATAAGCTGTCATCACTCATGACTTAAAAATGTCTCAGTTGGTATGTATTTTCCTGGTCATTATTTTTAAGTTTAGTTCTTAGGTGAGACCATTCATAATTTAATATGTATATGTTTATTTATAGCTAGTACATGATACTGATTTTTAACTTTTAAGCAACAGCACTTTTTTTTATTTGAATAAAATAAAGAAAATACTGTGAACGCTTGTTACAATACCAAAAAAGCCAGTTTTAGGCGTAAAAAAATTGGTTTATATTTTTTAATAAGCATTAAAAACACTAATCAGTGTAATAATGCTATTTCAATAGGAAGCCAAAAACAGCTAAAATAATGCTAAAATAATACATTTGCTTTTTAAGTGCCTAAAATGTTTAGATGTCAGTAAAATACCTAATTTAGAGTTTAAAAAAGGTAGTTTGCAGAGAACTAATAACAAAAAGCATTACATTTTTGTATACCATACTTTAAAATTTACCAATCATATATTTAATTTTTTAAGGCGATTCTTTACGTCAAAATTGTGGGCGTCCGGCAAGTCGTAAAAAGATGGGAGAGGGCTCAAATTAAAAGTCTCTATTCCGTGATGTAGAAAATACTGAAATTGCTTGAAATTCACCAGAAAACAAGAAATAATGCAAAATATCTGCAATTTAAATAGCATTGAGATCTAAAAACGTCTGTTTTGTTTACATAAAACCGCATAAAACATGTGATGCTGATACTTGATTAAAAACCATGTGCTAGATATTAACATATGGTAGATCCAAAAGCCACTTTGCTATGAAGGCACTTGTGCTAAAATAAATGAGGATCATTAGGATTTTCCTTTATTAGGGGCTTTTAACCTCCTTAATCAAATGTGTGTTTGTACACTAATGACAATGAAAAATACGTGTAAGCAGTGCTTGCCCATCCTTTAGTTAGAAGCAAAAAAAAAAAAAAAACAATGTGAGGGGTTTGTTCAAGGTACTTTATTCATAAGTAACTAAAACCCAGGTCAATTAGGTCCCAATCACACTAGGTGGCTTAGCGACATTTCAGAACTGTCATATTCCTTAAATCAATGTACTGAAGTAGGCAGGGAGGTTTGGCCATGCCCACAACAACCGCCAACATTAAAATTAGGAAAGTGACGCTGCTAGTGGTCATGCTTTGCCACCTAGTGTAAGGGCCTTATTTATAATTTTCATTAGCCATAAAGTTAGGTAGATAACTACAATGCACAGAATATAGTAGAATTGAATTGTACATATAGATAAAAAATAAAAGTTAACATCTTAAAACCTCAATTTTTTTTTTGATAGGAGTGATTTTACCTTTGTCTAATACTGTCAAGTAATTTAGATAACTCTCTCATTTTCCTGGTCAGACCCAATTTTGTAATCTGCCGTCAATATCAATCCACATGATTCTTCCAATTTCATATAGATAAAAAATAAAAGTTAACATCTTAAAACCTCATTTTTTTTTTTTTTTTTGATAGGAGTGATTTTACCTTTGTCTGATACTGTCGAGTAATTTAGATAACTCTCTCATTTTCCTGGTCAGACCCAATTTTGTAATCTGCCGTCAATATCAATCCACATGATTCTTCCAATTTCTTCTTAAAATAAATTCAAAACTTTCACGATTTTCTAAGTAAATGTAGAATTTTTATTGCATTAATAAAAATTAATACAAATAATGAAATTATTGTTGTTAAAAGAATTTTATAAGGTAATTCCCATTTTAATTTATTGTATTTGAAAGAAAACTTCTTCAAAACTTTTACCTAAACAGACCCAACATCAAAACTTTTAGATTTTATTATTTTAAATTAACAATATTTCGTTCTCAAATTAATGAAATATTCATAACTTTATAGTAAGTAATCCAAAACTCACGCTGTTTTTATTAAACTCATAGTTGTTTTATGGTATAAATAATCTTCCATCAGGTATTTATAATTGTTTACTGTACCAAAATATACTATAACTAATGATAATAACTGAATATTGCAGTAACAACAATGGCACCGACCACAATCACTGCTCCTTCCCAGCCTACAACCTCCGAGACTGTCAGTGTCGGAAGCGATGTCGAGACAGACACCGACTTTGTCAGTGTGGAGGATCCTTCGTCTTGTGTAAGAGTCATCGTTCAGATGTCCCCTGCAAGGCTGTGTCACGAGCAACAACAGCTGAGAGAAAACATCGCTGCTCAACTCACACCTCAGTGAGTTTCAATTTATAGTATTTCCCGCCTTTACTCATAATGTTTGGGATTGTGTGATTCTTTATTGTAGTGTATTTTTTAATGGTTTTGTATACTGAATTTTATCTATAAAGTATGATGTGTATGAGGTATACACTTTCAGAAGTGTAGTTCGTTTTTTGTGATTGGTTTGCCTTTAGTTTTAAATGACATTATTTTCCTCTTTAGGTGAGGCAAATAATTCCTAATTCCTACTATTTCTTGGGCTACTCTCACCTTTTTATTTTAAGTAGCGTAGACCCCTCAGTCAATCCTTTTGTTGAAATCCAAATTTCAAACACGTCAACTATTAAAAAAAACACTAACACACAGACACATTCTTTAACACAATTACATACATAGTCTACGCACTCCCGATATTTCGCGGAACCTCAAAAACGTCCCGCGTCTTCAGGGGGTTTTCCCCTAACTTGCCGTTGTCGGTCACGTATCCGCCGCGAGCGCCGAATTTGAAGACGCGGGACGTTTTTGAGGTTCCGCGAAATATCGGGAGTGCGTAGACTATGTATGTAATTGTGTTAAAGAATGTGTCTGTGTGTTAGTGTTTTTTTAAAAATAGTTGACAAGTTTGAAATTTGGATTTCGACAAAAGGATTGACTGAGGGGTCTACGCTACTTAAAATTAAAAGGTGAGAGTAGCCCAAGAAATAGTGGGAATTAGGAATGGTTTGCCTTTGTAGTGTTAAAAATCCAGTGGTAGTTAATGTATCATATGTGTAATAGTTTATTTAAGGTCAATTATAGACATCCTATTCTCATTCTTCAAAACTTAAGCTATCAAAAAGAACTCTATTAGTACTATCTTTACAGGCATCAAAAAGGAAAATTTTAAATAATTTTTATATTCAATATTGGAACAACAAGAGTGTAATTGAATTAAACATGAACAGTTATGTAAAAATGATTATAGGCTGTTTTATGGTCTACTGCACCCGCGTCCCCACTTCAATGCACTCCATTCTATTGGCCAAACTTCACTGAGGCGTCACCATGGCTACGATTAAACAGTTGAAGCTAGGTGGCACAATAATAGTTTTAGTTATTGCGACCATAGGCTTCATGAATTTTCACATGCTTCATATTTATTTAAATACTGTAAATGTAAATATTGAAAATATTTATGTTAATTAATTTTTATAGCTCTTCATAAAACCACCTTTGTACTGACAGGATGAATGTTTCCTCCATATGTTCACTGGTAAATTTATTTAATTGCTTGAAATGTTTCTTTCTTTTACTATCACACTAATGTGAGCATTTTATTCCACAGTATTGTGTCCTGGGATCAAGTGTTGATTCTGAAGCCACAAGAGTGTGACTTTGACAATCTTTCCAACGAGAAGCAGAATTTGAGTGTCAATGTGTGCTTTGCGGGTCGTGACGAACTTCCCAGCCCTGCTATTCGAAATGAATTCTTGAGACGCTTCACCCCAACAGCTGATCCAAACTACCCTGTAAGTAATTTAGGGTAAATTTTCATCAGAAAAAAATGACAGATGACAAATCTCTTTGAGAGCCTGGAGGTTATCGGTCATCATAACCAGATGCAAGCTCCCAAAGCCCCAGACCATATTTGGGTAGACCATGGTTCCCAGTAATTAATTATTGCTTTTAGATTATGTGTGGTGATAAACACACACAAGCTTGATAAATCGTTTGCAAACAACTATTCTTATTTATATTTCACAGAAAGACAGCAAGAATAACTCAGTGAATGAAGCAACGACTGTGAATTATGCATCACCTACTGCTGGTTAACAATGTGAAAAGAGTAATGTGAAAGGTTGCAAAAAATAATCATGAAAATTTACCAATAGCAGGAAAACAACCAGAGTAACTTTGCAAAATATTAATATCCAACTTTTTTGTTGTGTTAAGAACGTTTTAGGTACTAAAATTCCAGATAATTGGAATAGCCTTGATTTAGAACAAGAATAAGCCACAAATAGTTTGGATTTCTGTTGTACCTGTGTATGTTTGTTCATGTCTTTAGAGTTTTCATTCTCAACACTTATAATCTGGGGGTGAGCTAGACCCCCGCCACCCAGTGAGAATGAAAATGAGTTACAAATCGTTTTAATACACTTTTAAAACATTTCAATATAAGAATGTTTTAAAACAATTTTAACAAGACTTTAAAACAAATTTGAACTGTTTTTAATATAAGTTATTTGACTACAAACATTACAAGTTTTGATATGTTTTAACACTTTTAAATTTGTTTTGAAATACTTTTAATATTTGTTTTACAAAATTACATTAATACTAGTTTCAATATAAGTTTGAAACATTTTAAAAATTGTTCTGATGTAAGTTATTTAACGATTGACATTGATTCAAGTTCGTAATAATTTTAAACTTGTTTTAATACAAGTTCCTAACAATTTTAAAATGAATTCAAAAAAAGTTTTTAACTCGTATTAATATGAAACCGTTGTCAAGTTTCGATGTATTGATAACTGTTTTAATACAAGTATGAACTCATTTTTTTGCTCATTGGGCATTGGTGGATATTCCATGTAATACCATCACGATAATCACACTCATCCTTCACTCATATTCAGGGTAACGTCCTCCATGAGGTACCTGTCTTAATAAAGTGATTAAGTGATTAAGTGATTATATATAAACTGTTATTATGATATCAATATTCAGATGGCTGTAACAACAATGATTATTGTATATTACATATGTTATGAATAATAATAAATAGTAGTCCTAACATGTGAACAAAATCATACAATACATATGTTATGTTTCTGTTTTGAAATGGTTCTGTTTTGTAAAATGCCTTATATTTTCCAAATAAAGAATATATCCATTTCTTGAGTATATTTATACCTTCCTGCGATATTACACTGGCTCAGAAAGTAAATCCGGACCAGGGTAGTACGCTATAATTCTATTTTTTGTTTGTGCGGTTATAGACGAAATGGCAAGCATTGGCCGATTGAACGAGTTCGATCCGAACGAGGAGGACGAGGGTGCGTATTTGATGAGATTAAAACATTTCTTTAAAGCAAATTCTATCTCAGATGAAAATCGGGTATCAGTATTAATTACAGTTATTGGTTGGAGTTCTTGCAATTTTATCAGATCTTGTTGCCCCCGTTGAGATTGATAGCAAGACTTATGATGAATTAGTAAACATTTTGAAGTCGCATTTTTCTCCAAAAAAGTTGGTCTTAGCTGAGCGTTACGTGTTTAATTCACGCTGTCAAAAACCAGGTGAGAGTATTGCTGATTTTACCGTTGCCATTAAACATTTGGCAGGCTCTTGTAATTTTGGTGGGTTTTTGAAACAGGCATTGCGTGACAAATTGATATGCGGGATTCAAAATGAGGGTATTAGACAAAAATTACTTTCAGAGGAAAAAGGCTGGGAAGAAACATACAGCATGGCGATTAGACTTGAACAGGCGGAATAGAAGTCTTCTATTTTTACACATCAAGGAGAAATTTCAAAGATTAATGTCCA
The DNA here is from genome assembly GCA_035578135.1 of Flexamia atlantica. Taxonomy (NCBI): domain Eukaryota; kingdom Metazoa; phylum Arthropoda; class Insecta; order Hemiptera; family Cicadellidae; genus Flexamia; species Flexamia atlantica. The sequence goes on from JAQJVK010000005.1 coordinate 24,142,920, forward strand.
GAATAACAGAGAATTTAATGGTAATAATCTTTCTAAATCAAGTAATATTTCAAGAAAGAATCAAGATTCTCTTGGACAACTTTGTTGGCGATGTGGGTTGTCAGACCACGACCCTAGTAATTGTTTTTACGTTAATTTGAAATGTCACGGTTGTAAGAAAACTGGACACTTGCTCAAGATGTGTCGAACTAAGAGACATAAGGGATTCAGACAGGGAGTCAACAAGTTTGGTAATAAATCCAAGTTAAATGTTAACCAACTGGAAGATGAGGATGAGGAAGTGAGGCAATTTTCAATCTATTCTTTAGACTCGGATAAGGGCCAAAGTAAATCAATACCTCAGTCTATAAGGAGTAGTTACCAGGTAAGCATTAGGATTAACAATGTACTCATAACAATGGATTTAGATATTGGTTGTGCGGTCTCTATATGCCCGTCTGAACTTTTTGAAGAATTCTTTGGCTATGTTGAGCTAGGGAAAACTAATTTAACCCTGCAGAGGTCGCTTAAAATTATAAACGTTGTCTCTCGCTCAAGGAGGTTTCGTCCGGGTTTTAAATAATGCACAAAATGTATTCTAAATACTTAAATTGTTTGAAAAAAAGTAGAATATGAGAAAAATAGTTTTCACGCTATATCTCTGCAAAAAAGGAGTGAAAATTGCAAAGTTAGTATAACAATGTAACTATTATTATAAAACACATTGTAACGCTCACGGAGGTTTCTTCAAGGTCTCGATCGAAAACGCTCACGGAGGAATCCTCCGGAAACTCAAGACATCGCTCATCAAACTGACCTGAGTCGGTAAAATTGGAGGGCAGGGCGGTCAAATGCTTTAGGAGGGAGGGGCAACAGCTACACAAAAGGACAGCGCTGGCAACCCCAAGATAAATATTTCCCACTAAACAAAAATTAACCCGGAGGATTCCTCCGCTTAGCGTCCCCTCGAGGGTTAAGGTTGGTTACGTATTCTGGTAACGAAGTACCAGTTCTTGGTGAAGCCAAAGTCAATGTAGTTTATAACCAACAACATTTAAGTCTTCCTTTGGTGGTTGTAAACGTGGAGAAAAGGAATCAACCAATGTTACTTGGACGTAATTGGCTTAGTGTATTAAAACTTGATTGGTCTTCTATTTTTGGTTGTGAAACTGAATCTGCCTTATGCAGACCAAACAAAGTTAAGAGCTCGATTTCTAATATTAGTGATTCATCATCTTTACAAGGTAACGATAATGACATTGTTTTGTTAAAGAATAAGTACGGCTCTGTGTTTCGTCCTGGAATAGGAGAAGTAAAGGTCATCAAAGCGCATATTAAACTTAAGGAAAGAGTTGTTCCTAAGTTTTGTAAATTTAGACCAGTTCCATTCCCATTAAGGGCTAAAGTTGAGGAGGAATTAGATCGCTGGGAAAAGGAAGGTATTGCATACAACGTAACTAATTCTGATTGGAGCTCTCCACTAGTCGTAGTACCAAAGTCGAACGGTGTATGGTTATGCATAGACTTTAAAGTGACTTTAAATCAATGCAATGAAAGTGAACATTACCCGTTGCCTCAGACAGATGATATATTTACATCCTTGTCTTGATGTTCAGTATTTAGTTGTTTAGATTTGACTAACGCTTATCTTCAGCTTCCTGTGGCAGAGGAGTCACAACCTTTGTTGACCGTAACCACTCATAAGGGTTTGTATCGTCTTAGATGTTTACCTTTTGGACTATCGTCATCTCCAGCTATATTTCAGTCCGCCATTGACCAAATAATAGATGGTATACCCGGCTGTTGTGCCTAATTAGATGATTTAATAGTTGCTGGTTGCTCCAGAAAACAAGCTCTAGATCGTCTTGAGTGTGTTTTGAAACGCTTATCAGACTACGGGGTTTTAGTGAATGAATCTAAATGTAAATTTCTTCAGCCTTCTTTCTCATACTTAGGTTATGTTTTGTCAGGGGAAGGTCTCAGACCACAAGAAAGTAAATTAAAGAGGCACGTGAACCGAGTAACATGGATGAACTTAGAGCATATTTGGGATTGATAAATTACTATGGTAAATTTATATCTAATTTGTCCTCAAGACTTAGTTGTTTTTATGATTTGTTACACAAGGATGCACATTGGAAGTGGTCCAAGGAATGCTCTCAAACATTTCAGGAAAGTAAAAGCTGGGTTCTGAATTCTAGTTTACTGGTACATTACGATGTAAAAAAACCCCTTGTTCTTACTTGTGACGCTAGAGCTCGGGGAGTAGGAGTAATGCAGTATTATCGCATTTGATTGATGGCCAAGAAAGGCCAATAGCTTTCACCTCGAAATCCTTATCTCCCAGTGAAAGGAACTATTCACAGCTTCATCGAGAGGCTCTTGCTTTGGTTTTTGGAGTCCAAAAATGTCATAAGTACATTTATGGTAGAAAAGTTATTTTACAGACTGACCATCAACCACTTACAGCAATATTTGGATCCAAGAAAGGTGTCCCAACTCTGGCGGCAGCACGTCTCCAGAGATGGGCCCTGATTCTGTCGACATATAATTTGGCAATCAAGTATCGGAAGGCAGCTGATGTAGCACACACAGATGCATTGCCACGTTTGCCACTTCCTGATAGTGAGTCTATTGAGCTTGGCTGTAACTATTTTTCTCATGTTGAGTCTCATTGTGTGGAGCCTATAAACTTTTATTGTACGACTAGTGATAGACCAACAATAACGGCGTCTGATCTAGCAAGGCTTACAGATAGGGATCCTCTACTGTCGAAAGTGAAAGATTATGTCATGTGTGGTTGGAGGTTTTCGGACAAATATCCTAATTTGGAAGTTTTCTTAAGAAAAAAAGATGAGCTGTCAGTTGACCAACACTGTTTGTTATGGGGTTCCAGAGTAACCACTCCTCAGAAATTGCAGAATTCGGTGTTACAGATGCTACATGATCAACATCCTGGCATTAGTCGCATGAAACTTCTTGCCAGATGTTACGTATGGTGGCCAGGGATAGACCAGGCTATTGAAAAGGTAGTCTCCAACTGTCAGATTTTTCAGTTTACTATAAATTCTACTTCTAGGATTCCACTTCAGCAATGGCCCATGGCTAAGTACAGATGGCAAAGAGAGTGCATATTGATTTTGCCGAAGATCCTTACTCTCGACAGCAGTTACTAATCATAGTCGACAGTTATTCTAAATGGTTGGAAGTGTTTATAATGAATTCGCTTTCTTCGGCTAATACAATTGGACGATTAAGAACCTTGTTTTCTTCCTATGGGTTTCCGGAGGAGTTAGTCAGTGATAATGGAGGCACTTTTACAAGCTATGAATTCAGAGAATTTTTTAGGAAAAACTCGGTCAAGTTTACTCTTACGCCTCCATATCATTCAGAGTCAAATGGGGCCGCTGTAAGATGTGTTCAGGAAGTCAAGAAGAATCTTATTCGCCAGATTTCAGAAGAAGATTTAGGAAAGAAGTATTCGAATTTACAGCATAAACTGGATAACATTTTTTTTGCATACAGGAATACTCCAACTTCCGTGACAGGCATGACTCCAGCAGAGCTGTTCTTGAATCGGAAACCTAGAACTAGGTTAACTTTGTTAAAGCCTGCACTTAATGAAGTAATGTTAGAGAAGATAACTAAGCAGAAAGAGGCCCCAGACAGATTGTGTGGGCTGAGCAAATCATTTGTTGAAGGTCAAAAGGTTTTAGTCAAAACAGTATGTCAAGAAAAGGTTTCATGGGTAATGGAAAGGATACTAGTAAAGAAAAGCCCAGTTACGTATTTGGTTACAGTCATGGAAGTGTAAGGTTTTGCCATGCTGACCATTTGAGACCGACCAAACTGGAATAAGAAAAAGATGATTATCTGAGGCGTTGTGGACCGGAAGAAGAAAAAGAAAACATTATAAGTTTGTCACATGGAAGACCGTTCCAAAGCACAAACGACCAAGTGGATGGTTATCAATCCAACAATAAAGATGGTCCAGGAACGTCGGTTACAAATGGCTCCTTCTTCTCCTCAGGTGGCTGCTACGGAAAAGGAGGTATGTCTACGAAGATCTGGTCGTACAATTAAAAGACCTCAAAAGTTAAATTTATAGTCAGAAGAGAAAGAGATATTTTCAAAAATACAATAATTTAGAATCAAACCAAATTTGTGTTTTGACGAATGTAATATGTATAAACTGTTATTATGATATCAATATTCAGATGGCTGTAACAGCAGTGATTATAATATATTACATATGTTATGTTTCTGTTTTGAAATGGTTCTGTTTTGTAAAATGCCTTATATTTTCCAAATAAAGAATATATTCATTTCTTGAGTATATTTATACCTTCCTGCGATATTACATTCCATACCCTCCAGACCCTCCAGTCACAGAAGACTCCCCCCCCCCCCCCAATAGGTAGGTCATCCTAGTTTTGCTTATCTTCCCGTGACTCCAGGTTCCCCTATGAACCTGATATCAAAAGGCCCCCTCCTCTCAAAAGGCCACAAAATGCTTCAAAATCCTCGCTGAACATCTCTGTGAAGCACCTCGGCAAGAGTTGTATTCACTGATTAGTTGATAACATTGCTCATCCCTTAGCAAAATAAATTTTGTAGTGAATTGAAACATATAGTGTTAAGGGTATAGTGCATTGTGATTTAATTTAAGGCGCTAGATATGAAGATACTTTGGTTTCTCCTCAAGCTAGTTTACAAATCTATATTTTTTACTACTATAGGGCTTGAGCTTCAACCTCTACAAGCCACTAGAATAGTAAATTTTATCATGAAGCTTACAATACGAAATAGCTAATGAGCCATTGTTTTCAGATATTGAATGTTCAGATGATCATGGATACTTCAATGGGCCCCGATGGATTTGACAATGTCTTGGCAGCTATTATACTGTCTTTGATAGCTGCTATTTGCTTGGTCTTGCTAGGAATATTATTGGTAAGTTGATTACAATTGTATTAAATAAATATTACAGATGATAATCTGAAAGGCAAGGCAGTTTGATAAATATAACAAAACTAAAGGCCTTAAAAGGCTCATCGGATTATTAATTACAGCCAATTCTTGATAACTCAAATAATTTTCGATCCTATTGGAAAAACCTGTTTAAGTCTAAATAAAAACCAAGCATGACTCGAAATAATTTTACGGCCATACTTTACCTCTGTAAGTCGAAGCAACGCAAAAATTACCTCTGTAATTCGGAGCTCAGTAAACAAGTCAAATTAAATTTACACTTTACGTAAATAAGTTGAATTTGACCTCTTTATCTTGAAGTTTATTCAACAAACCTCTCTTAATCAATCCCCTGGCACACAGGTTGCTTGCAACAACAATGAGTCACATCTGGTCCAATGTCACCAGATTTTATTTTACCTGTGAAACTCAAATTTTATTTTTTTCTTGATTTTAGCGGAAATTACCTCTAAGATTAGAGGGAACTAAGAGTTACCTCTATAAGAACTCAAACTATGGCTTATTCGAACTATATGTAACTCAAAGAAACAATTGTTTTCCAGTGGAATTTTGGTTTAGCAAGAGTCGCTGTATTAGCTTTATGATCAATGTTGATTGAGTTTTTTTTCAAACCTTATCAAAGTTTTCTCATCTTTTTGCTTGAAACTGAAGTAATCTTCAGATTATGGAACAAAAATTCCTCTTTGGATCAAACTAATAAGTAAGTTATTTTTGAATTTTTATTTGTATCAGGAACGAAAATACGGTACCAACTATGTTCGTTTTAAGTGATTTTTTTCAGTAGGTATTGAATTTGTTAACCTTTTGAGAAATTTGACACATCTGGCCAACCATTGTAGCTTCTCACATGAATCAGCTCTTCGACTTTTGGGCACACTAAATCATTATTTTAAAATGTTACTGCAAATATACAGAGCTTAAGGGAAAAATTTACAAGTAAAGCTTGGCTCTTACCTATTACTGTATTTTTTAAATTCATGATAGCGAAGGATTTGTTATTATGTTGAATTCTTTGGACTGTTCAATTCACTACTAGTGTTAAAAACAATACTACGTTGCGGGAGGTAAGGAAACTCCTCCCATAATCAATTTTTTATTTTTTTGTGAAGCACAAAATTTATTCATCCATCCATCAGCTCATTCATATGAAAATCTCATTTATACACAATTAACTATATACATAACATAAAAAAAACATTGCTGACACTAACACAAGATAAATATTATATAAAAATTAAAATTATAACATATAATCATATCATCATCAAATTCCCTCACCCCCTCTAGTACCCTCTGTAATAGCAATGGCTCCATACAGAACTGGCTCAGTAGTATGGACTGACAGCGATGCCTTCAGGCCAGTGACAGAACAAAAGCACACACGCACCACCACACAAATTCATGTGTACTGCTAAAAAAATATAGGTTTAATTAGTAATAGTTAGAATAAATTTCATTTTAAGTAGGGTCACTTGATATCGGGAGGAGCTTCCCTACCCCCCGAAACGTAGGGTAGTTCTAAATACAAGAAGGGAATGGAAAAGTACAAATAATTCGATATAACATACCTATTACCTTGACAGTACATTACAATTTTAAGAGTGTGTTCTATAGAGCAGACAAATTTTACCATAAAAGAAACACATAATCATAAAAAAATATAAAAGCAATAACTTAAAGCAAATCAATTCTAGGCATAGTTCAAAAATATGAATAAATGATGAGTGTGGTTTTGGTGAGATGGTAGCCTTGTACTTAACTAGACTCAAACGTTGTTGTAAATTTAACCTGGAAACCCACTTTATGAATAAATTGAAACATCTTTGCCGTATGGTTCAGGTGATCATACGCAAACGGCAGGGAAAATTCAACTACGGCCAGCGCTGCACGCCAGTCTCCCTGGACGATTACAGCCTGGACAACATATCTGTGTACAACAGCGTTCGCAGGAAAGGAGCGCTCAGAGCATCCAAACGCTCTTACGGCAACCATGGCTTTGAGGACCCGGTAATATTTGCTTGCTTGATCAGATTATTTTGATTAATTAGCTTTATTAATTGGATAATTTTTTTAATTGTAATAATTTTTTTGTTTATTTACTAATTTTGTTGGTTCATCATGAAGCTGTTTCGAAGCTCACTTAATTATGAACTAATATAAGTTTTTCAACTTATCAATTAGAGAAGAGGCCACTTAAAGTGGTTAGGAGTTGTTTGGGCAATCACTTCTATCAAATTTAAAAAAAGTATGTTTGAAAATAGTTCTCAGAACTCAGAACATATCGTAAAAACCAAGTCATTTTATTACGCAGTTAAGTATGGACTATTTTATTTCTTAATATTACTAATTTTACTAATTGATTATTTACTTAATCTGGAGGAACATATGTCACTTTTATTGAGTTAATGTTGGAATAAAAACCCTTGGAAGCTTCTTAAAGTTTGGTTTAGATTTCATACATTTTTCATACAAGAACGATTGTCTGCAGGGAGCTCCGACACACCCAATCAACTTTGCGGGTCTCGCGAACTTCAGCAGTGATCGGGAGGCTTTGGACGAGGAGTTCAACCAGATCCCGATGATCACGGTGAAGCCGGACGAGCTGCCGCTGGGAGCCGAGAGCAAGAACCGTTACGCCAACGTGATCCCGCTGCCTGAGACACGGGTCGTGCTGCAGACCAAGGAGGGTGCTGACCCCCTGGACGAGTACATCAACGCCAACTACGTCAAGGTAGTGTATACTGGAAGGACAAATAACATATACTAAAATATAGTCTGCAAATAAGAGTTATATGTCACTAAGTCCTGACGTATTTCCATATTTCTCGAAAAATTTTCTCTCTTTTGATTCAAATGTTTTACTGACAGTCAAGTGATGAAAGGATTAAAATTATCGACTAAAGAAATATTTCTGTATCCTTTTTTCAAATTGTGCATAGCACGGTTTGAAAAAAGCCACCTCAGTAAATAAAACATCTACTGCGAAATGACAGAATGCGGGGATGACAGAAAGATAAACAAATACATTGAAAAGGAAACTGTCACTACCGAACTAACCCATGGTATCTATTAGGCATAAGGTTCTCCATAAGGTATCCATAAGGTTCTCTATAAGGTATCTATAAGGTTCTCCCAAATCAATTGAGTTGAGCTCACACTGAAGCATTACAGCGGTAAGTGCAATGTGACTTATAATCGACCCCTCTGTAAACTAGGGTCATGTGACTCGCATGTGAGTAACCTGCACGCAACATGTTTATGTTAAACTTGTAACATTGAGCTCAACCAATCAGTAGGTGCTATCTAAACAAGAGCAAAAATAAAATTTGCTCATTTGCTAATATCTGTTGCAGAGCCCAAAAGGACAAGAAAAGCTGTATATAGCATGCCAAGCTCCCTTACAATCAACTATTGAAGACTTTTGGAGGATGGTATGGCAACAACAGACTAAAGTTATTCTTATGCTGACTGCTCTCAACGAAAATGGAGTGGTAAGTTTGCTCTTGTCAATTTATCAAAATTTTATCTTAAAATATTGTTTTATTTCTCTGTTTCTAAAGATAAAAAACCCAGTTATTGGTCATCTACAGGTTCATTCAGGGTCTGTTGCGTGTTGAGAACTAATTAACCATAATTGCTAGAAAAAAATAAAAATTGATCTTCAAATTATGCATTTAATCTTAAAATCACTCGATCTAATCAGAGATAGGACAGCAAAAATTAAAAAGACCTGAATTCCCCATTAGCCAGGTTCAATACATGGTGTAAGGAAAAAAGGAAGGTTTGTGCATGTGCAGAGTCAGCTGGTCTGACGTAGTTGGGCTCACGCAACTAGCGCTTACGACGATTAAAATACTAATCAGTTAATACAACTCGATCAACATATTCATGTGTTCTGTCTTAGTTCTGCCGTCATACCGCTAGGTCTGCCAGTTTCTTGAGCCAACATAGTTGGGCTCAAGAAACTGTCCACACACACCTTCCTTGGCTGACTGTCCACACGCACCTTCCTTTTTCTTTACACCATGGGTCCAATAGAACTGGCAGGTCAAGGTAAAGTTTTAAAGCAGGCCAGCTGATCCTAGGGTCATTTGACATAATGCTTCAAAATCAGCTGGCCTGTTTAAAAGCTTTTTTTTGTGGTCTGTCAGCTCTATTGGACCCAAACACAATTAGTCTTGGTTTTTTAGATTTTATATTAAGTAAGTTATTTCAGGGATTTGTCTTTTGAACGATGCCAGCAGGAAAACTTCATCCAGCTTCTCTTGTAAACTGCAAAATTGAAAGCCACTCGATGTTTTCCAGGAAAAGTGTGCAGACTATCTTCCTCAACTAGAGATCACAGATTGCCACAGGATGTTTGGAGATTTCCAGGTGACTCTGAAAAAGCACGAGGTTCGAGAAAAGTACATTATCTCCAGTCTACAGCTAAAGGTAATCAGAAAAGCATGTAAACGATTTGTTGACAATGATGTTGTGCAGTTCTCTATTTTAAACTAGCTCACAACCCCCACCCAAGAAATCTATCCACACTGGTCTTTTAAAATTTGTTATAGTACTGAATCAAATTATGAAAATAAAGTACAATCAGCTGTTTAGTCAGAAAAAATAAATAAACAGGCATACCAAATCAAATCACATCAAAATCACTTAATTAACAAAAATAAAGATTTGTAATGGCATTAGTGTACATGGAGGTTTTACTTCCATTTCAGGAACTCATCCAATAAGGAGTAAAAAGGGTTTCTTTTCAACCAGTTGGTGAGGGACGTCTTCAGTTTTTTCCTGTTTGGTTTCTGACATCCTCTGGAAGTACATTGCAGAACTTTCTTCCGCTGTAAGAAGGTGTTTTCTCGTACACTGTGCTGTGGTGATGTGGTAGCTGGTACCTGGATGCATGCCTGGTGTTATGGCAGTGGATGTCTTACCCCCTTTAGTAGAGGTTTTTCATCCACATAGAGAATCACCTCCTTGATGTATAGAGCAACGACTGTCAGTATGTTAAGTTCTGTAAAAGATTGCCTGCAGCTTTCTCTTTAATCTAATCCTTTGATGATTTTGATAGCTCTTTTCTGAAGAAGAAGGATCCGTTTTAGGTTTCCAGCCGTGGTTCCTCCCCAGGAACTCAAAGAGACTCAAATAGAGCATGGAATACGGTCTTCGTGGTGGCTTCATCACTTGAGTGTTTTATTCTCTTCAGGACATAGAGACCGGTGTTGAGCTTGTTGGAGAGAGTGTCCGTATGCCAATTATTTGTATTACTGGTTTCAAAAGTGTTGTTTTGAAATTCTGTTGGGCTACCTGCGCACTGCACGCGACACGACACGATGATTTTGTCTCCTTTTTTCATCAAATAAAGACCCTGACTTTGGATGTGTACATTGGTGGTCGAGGTGGAGGGTGCATGGGCACCGAATCAACTCATGCCAGGCGGGTTCCGCAGCTCTTTATCAGGCCCTGCCCATGGCGAGGAGCCCTAGAGAATTCAAAGGGAAAAGAGAATGATGAGCAAAAGCTTATACCGGTAGAAATACTCCCGGAAAATTTCAAGCCTTAATCCTGAATGTTATTGGTACATTTCAAAATCGAGTAAAATAGGCAGGCTAACAGTTAACACTTTAATATCCATCGCATTCCAAGTACATTTAAAAAATACAGGTTTCAAATTTACATTGGATTTAAAAACTTGAATCCTTTTGTAAAATATTCATCTAATATTGATATTTTAGAACACTAAACTTTGAAACATGCATCAATCCGCTGAAACGTGTATCGATGTGTTCTCACTGTCAACAGTTTGTTAGAAAGTCCCATCTCTAGAGCACTTCCTGATTTACTTATGTTCCTTTTTGAGTTTCCTTTTAAGAAAACAAATACAGTAAATTAAGATGATTACAGACTCTTGGTCTTAGTTTCAATAGGTCAAACACTCTTCCTCAGTGCTTGATTTGCGGCGGAACGGCGTTCCGGGACCTCTTTCTGCCGCAACAGTCGATCTTGTAAATATTAATCGGTCGGAGTATTTTTAGTAAGAAACGATCGCGTGCAATCGGACTGATAATTTGCCGTAAAATGCAATCATGTACAATCGGCCGGAGGAATTCGCCAAGAGAGAGGTGTAGTATTATGCTTTATTACTGTTTCTAATCAGCTGTGATTATATTTTAATGTCACTGCTTACAAACATGTTTTGTTTTTGATTTGATCTTAAAAACTTAAATAAAACTATCTTTATCTTAATTTAATCAGTGTAATTATTGAACATGGTGGCAGCGTTACAAAATGTCAAGAAGAAGGTTGAGAGGAAATCATAATCAATCATCTGATTCATTCATTTATGAAGAACGAATACAAATACAAAAAACTTCCAATGCAGGATTTATTTTTAATCCTCCAGAAACTTTTGACTGCAAACAACCAGAGCTTTGGGAGAAGTGGGTGAAAAGGTTTGAGAGATACAGACAGGCATCTGGACTGAACCAAGAGTCTGAAATAAAACAAATCAGCTCTCTCATTTACTGTATGGGACCTGATGCCGAAGACATCCTTTTATCTGCTCATCTTTCGCCTGAAAATCAAAACTCCTATGAACAGGTCAAAAAGGCCTTCGACAACATATTTATTGGCAAACGTAACACCATTTATGAGAGGGCAAAATTCAACTTAAGGAACCAAGAACATGACGAAAGTTTCGATACATTTTTAGCAGATATAAGCTCAATGGCCGAACACTGTTCGTTTAAAGATCTAAAGGATGAGCTTATTAGGGATCGTATTGTTGTTGGCATATCAGACAAAAAACTATCAGCTCAGTTACAAGAAGACTCCAACCTAACTTTAGATAAAGCCATTCAAAAATGCAAACTAAAAGAGACTATAAGTAAACAGTCAGCAGAGTTAGAGATGATTGGAAAACATGACAATTCTTCTATTAGTAAGATAAATTCATATCAGAAACAAAATAGTTCAAGAGTTAAAGTAACATCAACCAAAAATATCAGTAGAACGGAGTGCTGGAACTGTGGAGGGCCCAGACATCCCCGTGCCTCATGTCCAGCAAAAGATATTTCATGTAATAATTGTAAAAAAATAGGACATTTTGCAAAGTTTTGCAAGAGCAAACCCAATCAAAATTCTCCAGGACACACAAAGAATGTAAATGGTATATCACATACAACTCAAGGTGAGTATCACGAATCACCTTCTAGTGAAGCTATTGTTGCACATCTGGGACAAGTAAGTAGTAACAATAACAACTTCAAGTCATGGTATGTTAATATACTTTTGAACAAAATATCACTTAGAACCAAAATAGATTCTGGCGCAGAAGTTACTGCCATTCCCCCAAATATCATAGACACAACCTTAATTAAGTCAGATCGTAAATTAAAAAATGCTAACCAGGGAGAAATGAATGTACTTGGTATGTTTATTGCAGACATTATATATGGTAATACACAAATTAAAGAAAAGGTTTATGTAATATCAGATTTAAATGAACCCCTGTTAGGGCTTCCCGCGATTAAACCATTGGATTTAATTAGTATAAGAGAGCCATACCAAACAGTTGGGATTAATTTAATCACAATGGAAAAAGTTTTGTGTGACTATCCTCAGCTTTTCCAAGGACTAGGTAACATACCCGGGGAATACAAAATTGAATTGATTGAAAATGCACAGCCATATTCCGTTCGTGCTCCAAGGAATATATCCATTCCATTACGGCCAAAAGTAGAGGCTGAGCTAAGCAGAATGTTAGAACTTGAAGTAATTGAAAGGATTGAATCCCCAACTGATTGGTGTGCTCCAATAGTACCAGTAATTAAGCCAAATGGGAGTATACGACTATGTGTTGATTACACAGAACTAAATAGAAATGTTAAAAGTCCCAAGTGTATTCTTCCTGATGTAGAAGAAACTTTGGGTCAAATAGGAAGTTCTAAGATTTTTTCTAAACTTGATGCCCAGTCAGGATTTTGGCAAATAAAGTTATCACCAGAAACAGCTAAACTAACAACTTTCATAACTCCTTTTGGAAGGTTTTATTTTAAGAGATTGCCTTTTGGTATTACCAGTGCACCTGAATTTTTCTCGTATCAAATGACAAAGTTTTTAACAGGAATTGAAGGGGTTTTGTGTCACATGGATGATATTCTCATTCATGGCCAAACCCAAGAGGAGCATGATAAAAGATTAACACAGGTATTGAAGGGACTAAAGGAGGCTAATGTAGTACTCAATAAAGATAAGTGTTCTTTTTCTCAGACTTCTGTAAAGTTTTTGGGGAACCTAATTGACTCTAATGGTATAAAACTTGACCCTGATCGGATCAGAGCTCTTGAAGAACTCCCACCTCCCCAAGATATTGCAGGTATTCGGCGCCTTAATGGCATGCTAAATCAACTCAATAAGTTCATACCGAATTTGGCAGATAAAACAGAGGCTTTCCGAGAACTTACAAGGAAAAATAAACAATTTTGTTGGACTTAACATCATCAACAAGCTTTTTTAGACATAAAGAAACTTGTAAAAGATTCAATAACACTAACCAAGTATAACTTAAAAGCAGATAACATTGTAGTAGCCGATTCTTCAGCGTACGGCTTGGGTGGAATGTTACTTCAAATTGAAGAAGGTACAACCAAGATAGTCATGTTTGCCTCAAGAACCTTACAAGACTGTGAACGACGGTATGCACAGATTGAAAAGGAGGCACTCGCTTGTGCCTGGGCAACTGAGAAATTTTCAAAATTTCTAATGGGTAAGAAGTTCAAGATCCTAACAGATCACAAACCACTTGTTCCGATACTAGGGAGTAAAGATTTAGACACAATACCCACTAGAATTCAAAGATTCAAGATGCGACTGATGAAGTTTGACTTCACCATTGAGCACATTCCCGGAAAAGAAATGTATACAGCGGACACCTTGAGCCGTGCTCCTATTTCTGAAACTACAGATGAGTTTACAAAAGAAGTAGAAGCTCACATCAAAGTTATCACCTTTCCTGCTACTCAATCCAGATTAGAGCAAATAAGGAAAAGTCAGCTGAAATGCAAAGAGTGCCAATTCTTACTAAAGTACATTGAAAATGGTTGGCCCGATTACAAGAAGGACGTTCCCGATTCTATGAAAAAATGGTACACTTTCAAAAATGATATATCAGTCATTGAAGACCTAATTTGTTGCAGAGAAAGAATTATCATACCACCAGAACTGAGAATTGATATTTTAAATAAACTTCACGATGGTCATTTTGGAATCACTCGCACAATACTTAAAGCAAAACAATCAGTCTTTTGGCCAGGAATTACATCTGATATTAGCAATTTTCTTGAGAATTGTACAACTTGTGCAAAATATCTAAATCAAAAAACGGAGAGAATGATCCAGTCAGAGACACCTGATTACCCATGGCAAAAAATAGCTATAGATTACTTTGATTTTTTAAAAGGAAAGTACATAACTGTAGTGGACTATTATTCTCGCTATTTAGAAACGATAAATGTTTCTACAATGACAGTCAATGAGCTAATAACAAAAATGAAAGCTTGTTTCGCTCGACATGGGATACCCGAAGTCGTTGTTTCAGATTCAGGATCCCAGTTTACAAGTGAAGAATGGTGTAATTTTGCGGCTAATTTTGGATTCAAAATAACTACTAGTAGTCCCCTATATCATAAATCAAATGGTGAAGCTGAAAGAGCAGTTCAGACACTTAAAAACATGATGACTAAAAATAAAGATCCAACTCTAGCCTTGTTAGAATACCGAACAACACCGGGACCGTCGGGGTATAGTCCTTCAGAGCTTCTGATGGGAAGGAGGTTAAGGACAAGACTGCCTGCTCTAAAAAAAGATCTAATACCACGAAACATTGATCATGAAACATTCAGGCAATGGGACATCAAATATCGCAGCCAACAAGCAGATTATTATAATCAAAAGCATCGATCTAAGCCTGAGAAATCTCTGTCAGCTGGATCAAGCGTGTATATCCCAGATAGAAGAACAGAAGGAAAAATTGTTGAACGTGTAGCTCCAAGATCGTATACAGTAACAACAGCGAGTGATGGGATAATACGTCGGAATCGAGCAATGTTGAGACCACTACCTCTTCAACAACCTAAAACTACAATGAAAACAAGGAACTTTACTTCCTCGTTTGGGCGGACCATCAAACGTACCAGAAGATTTGATTACTGACAACTAAGGAGAGAAGGAGAAAAGGAGACCTGAGGAGAAAAGGAGATGTAGTATTATGCTTTATTACTGTTTCTAATCAGCTGTGATTATATTTTAATGTCACTGCTTACAAACATGTTTTGTTTTTGATTTGATCTTAAAAACTTAAATAAAACTATCTGTATCTTAATTTAATCAGTGTAATTATTGAACAAGAGGATCGTGTGTAATCGGGGAGTATTTGTCGTATAAGAGACAATCGCGTGTAATCGGCTGGAGAATTTGCCGTCAATGACGATCGCGTATGAACGGCCGGAGAATTTTGACGCTAAAGACAATCGCATGAGATCGGTCGGAGAATTTGCCGCAAAAGACGATCGCGTATGAACGGCTGGAGAATTTTGACGCTTAGGACAATCGCGTAAGATCGGCCGGAGAATTTGCCGCAAAAGACGATCGCGTATAATCGGCCGGAGTATTTTTCGGAAGAGACGATCGCGTGTACTCGACCGAACTTTTACTGAAATTACGCGCGGAGTTTCGGCCTGAAATTAGCGCACTTTTGTGTAGACTTAAGCTAAGCGAAACTTTAAAAAGACCCGGTACTCGCACAAGGCATCATAAAAAAATCTAGAATTTCTTTAGACTATTTATTTTTTGGTAAAATAATACTTCATTAAGTTTTAATTTACCTATTCAAAAATTTGAGTTAAATAAATGTGGCTTTATAAATCAACCTAATTATTCACATAGACAAATAATACTTTGTTGAAGGGAAGAATGATAAGGGGGGGGTGTTATGACAAACTGGCAATTACAGTTCCGGTACCTAAATTTTTACAAACCAAGCACTGCTCTTCCTTATTTTCTGTTGTCTTAAAAAACATCAAATAAAGAAATTAAAATCATAATTAATTATGAATGTTAACTGACTTTTGCTAGCCCCGCATCTTTGGAACTATTTCAAATCTTAATCATCTGTTTTGTTACAAATAAATATGAATTAGAAAAAGTTCACATGTTCTCCCACAGATAGTAGCACTTTCGCTGGAATTTGAAAAGCCTCCTGTGTGAAGGCTTTTCATAGGAGATTTTTCCAAACCCGCAAAAGGAACATCTAGAGATTAATAGCTTTAATTTGATACCAAATATGTGGAGAAAAGTTAATTTCTAGGGGTCGATTTGCTCTACAGAATCCCAGAAATTCTTTTAATAATACAGTAGAGTCCCGCAAACCCGGAATTCGATAACCCGGAATTCTGGATAACTCGGAAAGCCTGCCAGAGCAATGAAGTGCACTGAGATTCAAGGCCAGAGCATGGTGTGACACATATAAAAAAAAACATTTTTGGTTTTCATTGAGGCGGTTCACGGACTCCGGGTTTTCCTAAGTCCGAGTGCAAAATCCAGTTATAACCAGTTTTTAGCGCAGCGGCTTAGAAATCGGGTTCACGGGTTCGAGTTTACCCGCGCCCGAGCGCAGACAGATAAATTTCATCCAATTATGACAGGGATAAACCCGAGCGCAAAAAATCGGGTTCACGAGCCCAATTATATAAAACCCCGGGCCAAAACGTTAAACTGGTCGGGTTCACGAGACTTAGTCTAGCGCAAATAGGTTAATCTGGGGCGAAAAGAAAAATGGTTTTGGACTTGAACTTAACCCTGCTGGAGGGCAGGGTTAAGGTGACATCATGTCGGGATTATCTCAATTGCTCGTTTATTGTTTTTTTGTAAGTAAAAAGAATTTTATATTCGGATTCGGCATTAAATTCCGAACAATTTCATTACCCTTAACATAATATTTGATTTTTTTATTTTTTTACCACTGATTGTTGAAAAAATGCTTAAAAATCGTAAAATGTAATAAATAATTACAAATTACAGTAAAATTTAACATACCTCAAGTTTTTAACATTAAAATAGTAAAATACTCCTGAGACTGTTTCTTATAGACGATATAACAGATACCTCACAGGTACTTACAGATATCATACAGATACGATAGACAGATTTTGTCTTAAAATACAACGCAATTTAAAAGTTCCTGTTGGCAAATTTTAATTACCAAATTAAAACAAAATTAATAGTTTATTATATTTATACAGGGTGTTAGGAAATTATGATAAAATATTTTAGTGTATGATAGTAGGGATAAAAATAAGAAAAAAAGTTCATATAAACATAGGTCCTAAAGTGCTTCGTTTTCCGTCTGTGTGTCTGTTTGTGATTTTTACATATTTAATTATATCTCGCGAACCGTTTAACGTATGAACTTCAAACTTGGTATATGGATAACCACTATTAAGAACTATTTTTGTGGGGAGTATCAAATTTCTACTTTGTACCATTTCAAAATGGCGACTGTTTTTTGTTTTCAAACCTAAATGTCTTAAAAACCGCAAATTTTAGAAAAATTATTCAAGGGGCAAAAAGCTGCAAAATTTAATCCAATTAACGCTGATATTAAGATTATGATGATCGGACTACTAACAACAGGGAAATTGTAAATTTTCCGAATAAAAACATGCAAATTTCAGACAGTATGTTCTAAATAACCATGTTTTTATTCAGAAAAGTTGAAATTTCTCCGTTTTTAGTAGTCCGATCAACATAATCTTAATATCAGCGTTAACTGTATTAAATTTGGCAGCTTTTTTGTCTCTTGTATTATTTTCCTAAAATTTGCGGTTTTTAAGGTATTTAGCTTTGAAAACAAAAAACAGTCGGCATTTTAGAATGGTACAAAGTATAAATGTGATACTTCTCACAAAAATGGTTCTTAATAGTGGTTATCCATATACCAAGTTTCAAGTTTATACGTTAAAAGATTCGCGAGATATAATTAAATATGTAAAAATCACAAACAAACACACAGACGGATAACGAAGCACTTTAGGACCTATGTTTAAATGAACCTTTTTCTTATTTTTACCCCTACTATCATATACTAAAATAGTTTACCATAATTTCCGGACACCCTGTATAATTTTTAAATTGCAATTGAATTTCACTAGGTAACTATTTTTTTATTTATTTTAGCGCTTTTGCACCCCTTTATTTCAGACGAATAATTGCAAAATAAAGGCTCGTACAAACTCAGTTGTTAGGTTTGTCTAAGAATATTGATTGTATAATTACATTAGGTCAATTGATTTAAGTGTCCACAGTTATTTTACTGCGGTCAAGACCGCAGCATATTATTATGTTTGTGACTTAAAAGTTGTCTAAGACCTTTTCATGTGATAATTTATTTACATAATATATGTCATATAGGGTTTTAGAATAAAATAGTTTAGTTTGCAGATTTAATAGATAAATACTGTAGATAAATATACAATACGTTGTAAAAGTAATAAATTGCAACAAAATAATGTTTTATTACAACCTGTTTTCTTACACCTAAGATCTCTCCTGCTGAACAGTCTGAGTAAGCCCAGTGCAAAAGATTTCTACAGGCTGAGGTATTTAAAGGGGGCGAACTAGTATTAACACCAATAAGGTGTCTACCGCCATCTGATTTTGAAACTCCACTCTTCTTCACGGGAATTACTGTAATGAAATCTTACTAGTTTTCCTTATTAATAATGTTCAATATGTATTTTGTTTTTCAATAAAAAAAGTAATCTACGCCTACGAGATCAAAATTAGTATTAAGTATACTTTCCAACAGTAACATTTACGTTTTATATTATTTTTTAAAACTTATGAGGGCATCCTATAATCGTCATTTGTTCCTCCTACTTTATTGTTTAAAAGACATTACTGATAAATATATTAAATCATAAAGCTTAAACAATAACAGTCATGCAGCGGCCCGGCAGGTAGCCCATGTGACTGTTGCCAACCTTCCAACGGAAATTCCCCGAGATTCCCTGCTGTTGAGCGACGGCCAGCATTGGTTTCAGCTAAGCTTGGTCTCGGCTAACGCTCTGACCCGTGAACCCGTTTTTTGGCCGTCGGTTAAATTTGGTCGAGATCAACGAAAACCGCGGGCCACGAAACCCCGAACCCGTGAACCGCCTCTTTAAGTTTTCTTGAAAATGATAATGTAGTTTTCGTATTTTTTACTATGCAATAAATAAATGATTTCTTATTGGAATAACAGAAAGTATTCTTATTTTTTCTTATTTTTACTCATTTCCCGATAACTTGGAAATTTCATAAACCCGGACACCGTTCGGTCCACATTAGTCCGGGTTTGTGGGACTCTACTGTATAGATAGATTTCGCTTATTTCTTGACATATCTTAATAAAACTTGGCATGTGGCTTTGTTTAGTTGCATTTGGATATCTGCTAGATTATTGCAAAAAATACCTAGATTTCACAATTGCATAGCAGCAAACCTGCAAACTCATTTCCTATTTTATCCTTATGGAGAAAATTGGCTTATGCTCATTTTAGGATTTAAATAACTTGATTGAGGCTCCATCTAAATGATTTATTTAAGCGCTTGAAATTTGCTGAGTAAGCATGTCTGCTGCAACGGGGGTATTTTCTTTAACCATGATGTATTTTCCAGATTCCATGATTTATTTAAAGTTATTGTCTACGAAGTGAATTACTGAAAAACACATTTATTCCAGAATCTGGAGACGAACCTGTGGCGAGAGGTGACGCACCTGTGGTACGTGAGCTGGCCGGCGCAGGGCGTGCCGGAGGACTGCAGCTCGATGATCGCGTTTCTCATCGAGGCCCGGTCGTACATGCGCGGCGCGCGCGGCCCAACGGTGGTGCACTGCAGCCCGGGCACGGGCCGCACCGGCACCGTCATCGCCATCGACCTCTGCATCCGCGACTTCGAGACCCTGCGCAGCGTCGACATCCCCAAGACTGTCTATGCCCTGCGCAGGGACCGCGCTGGCTCCGTGCAGACTAAGGATCAGTATGCGTTTATTTATCAGGTCAGTTCATCCCTCTTACACCTTAATGACTAAAATAAAGCAACATTTTACTCTGTATGTAGGTTGACAAGTCGCACTCATTTTTATTTCAGAACATTCTCAGTATATATTAGCTATCAGAAGATGTGCAGTAAGTTAAAAATATCACATTTTACTACAGGAATACTTGTTCACACATCACTCAAGATTCATTCGCCCAATAAGTTTAACTGAATATGTTTAAATTTCAGGTGCTGAACTTGTATGCCACAAAGCTTACCGGAGGTGCTATGGATTCTATCTGAAGCTTTAGTTTAGACGCAATTCTACGTCTGCAATTGTGTGATTATTACTCCCATTTCAACATCATGCTTTTAGTGTTTTCACCCTTCAGTTTAAGAAAATGTTTTTACCTATATTTTTTAACAAATATGATTTAGTTTTAAGTTTAAATTTTCTAAAAAATTTTATTATTTTAGCTAGAAATCATAAAAATTATTGCGTTCCTTCTTATTTGCTCTCTATAATTCGAATTATATATAATACTGTGAAAATAAGTAACTATAATTGAATGAATGTAAATGTTTGTTCTAATAGGTGTTTTCTGTATTTTACCATTTACTCTCTTTTATACTGAATATGATTATTTTGCTTTAGCTGTTTGCTTTGGAAATATCTTCGGTCATTTTGTAGATGTAAATATGTCTGTTTTAAATAAATTTGAATATCTAATGAATCAGTATTATTTTGCAAGCGGTACCCATTGTCATAGTGAGGTTTCATGTATGTAATAATAATCTTAATGTATATATTTTACTACTTTATAACCTATTAAATTTTGATGTTGATATATTTGTGTATATGCTTAAATGTGATATTACTGTTTTTGTTTATGATGTTATATTTCTTGTTATACCACATTTGTACATCTTAAGTATGATTCATGTATGTAATTAATGTTAAAAATAAATTAATAGTCTCTTCTTCTTTGGTCTTAATGTTTTCCTTTTTTATTTGAAGGTAACCTAGGCAAGATATTTAATACAGAAATCAATAACGAGTACTCATGCAACACGCTGACACGTAGAAGCGGATTTAATTTCTGGACTTAAATTTTCTATTTTAGACCCAAAAATCCCCAAATTTTGGGCTTTATGTCCCCCTAAATGGAGATGGGGGCTTCTGATTTATTTCCAGCCCCTAAGATCATAGCTAAAATCTCAACTGAAGTAATCAGATTAATGATAATTGTGTTTAGTAAATTAACATTTTCATTCATAAATCTGTTATTTTTGGTGCTATGACTTTGGGAGGGAGCTTAAAATTGTTGTATTTTAATTTGATTCAGTAAAATATAAATTACATTTAAATTTGGAGCTTAAATTACCCTTTACTGGGCCAAAATCCCCAAATTTAGCACTTTTTAATTTTCAAAAGTAGTGTTGGGTTTTTCCGATTTTTTTGGCCTGCGATCTTGACTTTGGTATCACAGAGAGGAAATGTTTATACCAAATTTAAAGAAAATCGGACAAAAATTGTGACCTTCCGTTTTTTATGTGTAATAAAATATATATTAAATTTACATTTGGGGCTTATAATTACCCTTTTTGTGTCCAAAAGCCCCAAAATTTGGGCATTTATCCCCCAAATACTGGGGTAACAGGTGCCCGATTCTTTTTTTCCAGCAAACTTGACCTAGATATCATTGAAAATAATGTACCTACGAAATTTGAAGAAAAATCAACTGGGTTAACATGTTATTATGGGGTTGTTGTTATTTCTAGACATATCTTAATAAAACTTGGTTTGTGGACTCAATGAGATCTAATATACAATAGACTAAAATCCCTGATATTCCAATTTTTGCAATGGCAAACCTGCATACTCATTCCCCATGCTATCCTGTAGCTAATAGGAAATAAATATTCGTTGTCTTCCTTTTTGCTTGATACATCTACTAACCATAGAAGTAAGTCAAAGAATATGAAAATCATAAAATGTGTGATGTCAGCCAAGAGTTTGAGAACCAGACATATGAGTCCATGTAAGCTACTTTGTTTTAGTGTGAAGAATATGAAGAATATATTGGTTAATGGTTTTAGTGGGCACTCTCACCCCATATATCGGCTTTCCTTCGATTTTAAATATAAAACTCTTTATAGCTGAAAACAAAATATTGTAGCTAAAATTGTGGCATTATATTCAGCATATAAGAATAATCCTAAATGGCGGATTTCAATAACACCATTTGTATTTGTAAGAAATCATGGTAGGATAGGGGAATCAGCAGGCTTATCTGTGGTTAAAACTGCTGAAGAGCACACAAATAAGCATAAAACACAAACACAAAATGAATTTTCAAAGCCACTGGCTTCTTCAGATCAGTGTTGCCACCACGTCAATTTAGTTTTACCGTAGAATTTGGTTAGCTCTACCCTAGAACCAATCTTCATTACTGTAGAATTACCCTAGAATTTCCCTGTACTTAATAAACTTAAAATAATACCTATATCTGTAACTGGACGCTAATTTTAAGGGTTTTTATTGTGTCCTGTGTTAAATCATATAGTATTAATTGTTTAATGTATTTGACGTTGAAAGGTATCTTACAAGACAAAACGGCATATGCTCAAATGCTGCTAAATTCTATAGGTTCAACTTATTACCAGCTAATTGCGTCTTTGGATGTGCCAGGTTTGCCCAATGAGAGGTCATACAATGACCTGATAATTATGAGTTTTTTTTTTGCAATTGTGAATTTTTTTTCAAAACAAGGTGGTTTTACACTTGATGTCTGCTTAAACTTATGTTTATAAAGTTCTGTTACAAACGAACATTGACAGAGAATAATAATTTGAAGACCTAAGGAAATCGAAAAGGATCAAGTCCTAGTTCTTGCCAATTTTGAAATTGGTTAACACATTTTTATAACTAAGATGATGGAGTTATATATTTCAGTAAATAATTATTAAATATAATATAAATTATTTAAAAAATTAAGTCTGGGCCAATTTTGTTTGCGTTTTGCGCCGCTTAAGCCCTGTGCACTGTTTTCAATTCAACAATATTCCCTAGCTTGTCATTACCCTAGAATTTTTGTTATTACCATAGAATTACCCTAGGCCCTAGAATTACCTGGACAAGTGAAAATTACCTTAGAAAAGGGTAATTACCATAGAAGTGGCAACACTGCTTCAGATGGTAGAGGTTCTTGTATATATTGGGAAGGAAGAAGAACAGTTTCCTCCTTCTAGAATCCAAAGAGCACTAACTTGTCTATGATTGTTTATATTACACTATATACACCTATACAGAGCTAGCTGATATGATAGGGAGGGGAAAGTTATCTGAGGTTGACATTTGGGGGTTCCCTGGATTTTGTCACTGGTGGGCCAGCTCCCATCTTCTCAGTTCAGAGGAAGGAAGAGGGGAAGGAAGGGGATCTTCTCAGTTATAGGTAGGGGGGAGGGGGTAGAAGATGGGAGCTGACAAGTGGGTGACAAGATCCAGGAAAGCTCTCCCCCCTACCTGTAATTCCTCTGAACTTTGAGAAGATGGGAGCTGGCCCACCAGTGGGTGAACAAATCCAGGGAACCCCCAAACCTCAACCTCAGATAACTTTCCCCTCCCTATCCTATCAACAGGCTCTGACAGGGGGATGCAAATGCATAGGGGCTGGAAACAGCAAAAAAGGGCCGGGAACGACTGAAAAAGGGCCCAACAGCACACAAAACAAGTGTAAAGAAAAAATACTCCCGTTGCAGCAGACCTGCATACTCAGCGACAGGGGCAGACTGGCACCAAGGACTGGCATAAGGAGGGCGCCATGTTTGGCCTTTAGAGGGTGCCGACTGGGGGGCCTGGGGGGCTCACCCCCCAGAGGGATGAAGGGGGGGTCCGGGGGTCCTCCCCCGGGAAAATTGTGCTAATTTATGACCCTTAAATAGTTTTTTAGGCTATTTCTACACTTGGAAGAGAACAGTACTTTATCAAACTTTCAATCTGGTTTTCGTCCTAACGTCAGTACTACTACAGCTTTACTTAAAATAACTGATGATATTCGTTTTGCAATGGATAATAGACAAGCAACAATTTTGACCCTTTTTGATTTTTCAAAGGCATTCGACTGCGTCTATCATCCTCTCTTGTTCCTTAAGATGCGTAAAGCAGGATTTTTGGAGGGGTGCGTTGCCTGGGTTGGATCCTACTTGTCTGATCGACAGCAGTGTGTCAAAGTTGGAGATAATATTTCCACTTGGAGACCAATCACTAGAGGAGTGCCGCAAGGATCTGTTCTTGGGCCTCTTCTTTTTTTACTGTACATTAATGACATCACGGAACAGATTACTTACTCTCGTTTTCATCTTTACGCTGATGACTTACAAATTTACTCTTACTTTTCAATCAATGATCTGGATAACACAGTTCAACAAATGAACTTGGACATCGACTCAATTACTCACTGGTCCACCCGAAATGGACTTAAACTTAAAATGGACAAAACACAGGCCATGCTTGTTGGTTACCCTCGACTACTAACTAGGATAGATTTGCGGACTGCTCCCAGACTAACTGTTCATGGAAATGACACTGAATACTCTGACAAAGTTAAAAATTTGGGACTTACTATGAACAAACACTTCAAATCAAATCAAAATCTCTTTATTGTCATTGAGTAAAACATATTACAATAGGCCAAGTCATATATTGCGGTGTCAACACCAAGTCACCAAAATTAACACTAAAGTTATACAACAATATAGAATTTGAACTTAAAAACAAGGTTAAAATGTAACAAGAATAAGATTATTTAAATAGTTCTGTTATAACAAATAAGTAATTTAACAAGAGGTCAATAACATAAAACAGAAATAGTACTTGAGACTTGACCTAAAAAGTTAATTCAGAATCTTTGAGTACCATAAATAAATTCTAATGTATAAAAAGGGTGCAGCAACAGCCATTCATAGAATTTGTCAATACGACTTTTTCCATTAGTAGGAATATTTATTTTATTACAAACTTTATTGAAAATTCTAAGTCCAACAGAAGTATGACTTTTTAAGGATTTACTCAGTCTGTGATATTCATAATCAAGTTTGTTCATGTTTCTTGTATTGTATGTGTGAACATTGCTACGCAATGTTAAACTAGGTAGTTCATTTAAGACATACTTTACTATGTCAAAAATATATAAGTTTATAACAGTGAGTATCCTTAATCTTACAAAAAGAGGTTTACAATGGGCAAATTTATCTGAGTTGGTTATAACTCGAACTACTTTTTTCTGTAAAATAAGAATGTCAACAATTCTACCAGAATTACCCCAAAGAATTAAACCATAGCTAATGATAGACTGGAAAAAACTGGATAGACTGGAAAAGTATGCATTTCTTAAATATTTAAAATCAACAACGTCCCTTAGCTTTCTAAATAGAAAAATGGTCTTTGATAACCTGGATGAGATTAGGTCCACATGAGGAGCCCAGTTAAGTTGACTATCCATTACTATTCCTAAAAATTTAACTGGAGCATCAATACCTATTTCCAGAATAGGTCTTAAACTGAAAATTAACTGAGTTGTTTTAGAGTCATTCAATAGAAGGCCGTTTGCCCTAAACCAAGAAGAAGCTTCCTCCAAGGAGTTTTTGACGAGGTGTTTTAACTCATCGAAGTCAGAGTTCACATTGAGCAAGGTTGTATCGTCTGTATACATGAAAGAAACTGTGCTAACATTGAAAGGAAAGTCATTTTGCAATTAAGAGCAGCAGAGGCCCTAATATTGAGCCCTGAGGGACTCCAAAGTCAACAGGCATAGCAGATCTGCTATTATTGGAGACAACAATTTGCATGCGATTTTTCAGATAAGAGTCAAAAAAGGCAAGTTCAATTCCATGCACACCATAGTACTTGAGTTTCTTGATCAATTTTCCATGATCAATGCAGTCAAAGGCACCTAAAACTTTTTTGACAAGGCAGTCTACAGCTTGAACTGTAGAACGCCCGCGGCGAAAACCGAACTGAGAATCGCACAGAAGTCGATTATGTTCCAGATAGAATCCCAGTTGGGAACATATCAATGACTCAAAAACCTTACCGATAATTGGAATCAAAGAAATAGGTCGATAACTTTTTGGCTCACCCTTAGGGCCGCTCTTATATACAGGGCACACTTTGGCTATTTTCAGCTGCTCGGGAAAAATATCTTCATACAAGCACCAGTTAAAACAATATGAGAGTGGCTGAGCAATTGAAAAAATTATACTCTTTAATAAGTCATTTGATATATTGTTGAATGTTAACTTGAAATGGAGTGACCAAGTAAACATAACTTGTAACAGAATCTTTGCTGCAATCCACAGTATTAAGCGATTTGCAACGTATCTTCCACTAAATCTTAAGACCATGCTGGTAAAGACCCTCGTACTAACTCACTTTAACTATTGTGATCTTGTCGTCGCTGATATGACCGTCGAGCTTTCAAACAGCTAGACTCCAGCGAGCTCAGAATTGCTGCATTCAGTTCAATTTTGGTTTGGGGCGCTATGATCATGTCACTCCTTATTACAATTCTTTGTCTTTATCGAAGCTGAAAGAGCTTCGTGAATTTCATTCTCTTCGACTGTTGCACTCAGTAATCAAGAATAAAGTTCCTGCGTATCTCTCAGATAATTTTGTATTTGTTTCTGAAATTAGCAGTCGTTTTACTCGTAGGGGATCCCTTCTATTGACCATTCCAACGCACAGAACAACGATTTATAATAAATCTTTCACTGTTTCGGCCTGCAGACTCTGGAATACTCTCCCTGATTCTGTTAAAATTCAGGAGAGCCATGCTCGGTTCGGGGCAGAAGTTAAAGATCTTTTACTGCGTGGTGGGCGGGAGTGCCTTTGGCGGTGGCATGACGGGATATAGGGCGACTTGTCTGTTGTGTGATTGTTTACATGTTGGATTAAGTTTTGTTTACAAAATATATACCGATGCTTATTTTATTATTATTATTTTTAGTTTTTACATAACCATGTTATTTTTAGTTTTATCTTAAGTTAAGTGGTAGAGAGGACTTGCTAGTCCTAACTTCGCTTCGAAAATAAAGTCATTTTTCATTTCATTTACACCCGGTGTAAAAATAACATACAATATTACATGTACAATAAAAACATTTTATTACATACATTTAATTGAAAATTACAATTTTAGTAAGTGACTTTAGACCTCTAACATTCTTTTGAACTCTGTACTTTGCTCACAAAGCCTACTGATAATTAAATCATTGTCTATAGACATAACCTTCCCCCTTTCAATTTGCAATAGTACGGTAATAGGGTTCCAGATGTTGTTGGCTGAGTGATGATCAAACTTTAGCGTAGAAAAAGCCCTTTCACAACCAACTTGAGTTAAGGGGATTGCCAACAAGAACTTGTACAGATCTGTTCAGCCCAGAAGTCCTGTGGGATGCACATGCACAGTGAAGATTTCCCCTACTGCGAGTCTCAGTACAGTCAAATTTCGAAATAACTTCTCTGTCAAAACATATGATTCTTTGTTTGTAACAATATTTGTAATGTTGTCAGAGGCCATGTGGGATTTTAAGTTGACTATACACAACCGATGAAGGAAAACCAGTGGTGGGGGTATTCTCCATCTCTCTCGCACTTCCACCCCTACAAGACTTCCTGGCTGAATATATGTACACTTTATAAAGTTCTGTGTATATAAGTGAGCACATGTTATAATCATACATAACATTGAATACACATGTTACACATCCCTTGCACTTCTTTCCTTGTTTACAAACAGTGTCACTAAAAAAACCTAAACAAAACAGAAGGCTAACCATTCAACAACTCAATTCACTGACACTGACTTTCCAGAGTCCAGTTCCACTGTTCCACTGTTTCAGTTCCACCAGTACCATCTTTCGGGGATGGGGCGCGGGCCGCAAGATATCCGTACAAGATATCTTGGATCGTGTTCCAGGGTAGGGTAGTTAGTGAGGAGTGAGTTGTTGGTTTGGGGGGTAAATTAATTAAAGGGGAGAAAGTTGGTGGGGCCAGGGGGTAAGGAAAAAGTAGGAAAATAACATGTCGATGCAACAGAAAAGTTCTTAATTTGATTAATGTATTGGCCAAAGTTAGGGGTTGAAAGAGGTTAAAATTGGTAAATGACTTTGGTAAAGGTGGAGGGTGACATAACTAATCCTTTGTCATCCTATGATGTGTCCCGGCTAAGGAAGTGTTTTTAAAAAATATTATTCTAAAACTAAATAATATTCAAATGATTCATCACAAGTTATGTTGGGTAGTGGTGGGGAAGAGAGTTAATACATGAGGTAAGGGAAGTGGTTGCATTGTGGGATGGGGTCGGACGGGATAGAGTGGAAGAAAAGATAAGGCAGGGTTGGGGTAGGTCCAATTTTTTTATAAAAGATCATCAATGAAATATTTAAAATTATTGATAGCATTCATTGTTTTAAATTTAGGTATTGAAGGCAGTTGAATGTGGCGAAAAAATTTACCATCGCAAATGGTTATACGGAAATTTCCAGGTAGATAACTAAGTACTTAATAGTAACATAATTATTAAAAACATGAAAATAAAAACCACAATAACAACTGAGAATTGTTTTAAAGCCAAACTTTAGAGCACTCTTTGAGGGGTTGAAACAGGATAAAAATGGTTAATGACCAGTGATAAATGCTGGAGTTCACACTGACAATCTCTCTATTAAAACTTAGGTCCCTCAATTAACAAATAAATGAACAAAAAAAGAAACATTAAAAAAGTTGCCAGTTCTCTGAAATTTCAACTTAAGATGACCTTTAATGGTTAATTGGAGTTCAAATTGGAAAAAGACCTCTGATAAACCTGAAAATTAAACTGACCTATCCCTGTGTCAAAAAGAAGGTTTAACAGTAAAAAAATAAAATTGCCAAATAGTTAGAACCACAATGAAAATATATAATTCAACAGAAGTTTAACTTTGGGGGATTTAGTAGGAGTTGAAACGAGGTATGATTGGCAAATGAACCTTGAATAAATCTGAAGGGTAAAGCTGAAAAGGGGCCATACACATATTACGTAACGCACTTAAGGGGGGAGGGGGTATGGCGTAGCGTTATGCTGCGTTATATGGGAGGGGGAGGGTTTGGCTCAACGTTACGTAACTCTTAAATTTTGTCCCTCTTTAAAAATACAAAAATAATCAAATTGATATATAAATCAAAGTTACAGTTAGCTATATAAAAAGATACGTTTGTCATACTACTTTTAATTACAGTAAAACTAAAAATAAATACATAATATGTTGAGTAAATTTCTGCTTTGCTATACAGCTTTGTTTTTTGGTATTGTTTTTGAGAGTAAAATCACGACATGATACAGTATTCTTGTTTTAAATGACATTATTTTCCTTTTTAGGTGAGGCAAATATTCCTAATTCCTACTATTTCTTGGGCTACTCTCACCTTTTTATTTTAAGTTGCGTAGACCCCTCAGTCAATCCTTTTGTTGAAATCCAAATTTCAAACACGTCAACTATTTTAAAAAAACTAAAAAGTATGATACAGTATTGCGCAGTGCCTCCCAAATCTATTTATCGGTGTTTGTCGATAAGACGATAAGGCAGGTGTCGCACTAATTTATAAATTATATTATTAGTAACAATAAAGTTATAAAGTTATAAATTAAATCAGTTACGTTTTAACTAAGATGTTTTTTTGTTGTTTATATTATTACAACAAAATATTGTATTTTAATGATGTCTAACTGCATTAAGAATCACATTTCATCGTTGATACAATTAATTGTTCTACTTATTAGGTGTAATATTTCAATTGTACTCAGTAAGTTATTTATTTAGTATATAATAGGTATTAATTATTATTTAATTTTTTGGACTTTTCCTTTCGCTTCTTATTTTCAAAAGTGATAGGAAAAGTCCAAAAAATTAAATAACAATTACAAATACTTCGCTATTATGAATTTTAAAAACAGGTCTGTGTTACGAGAGAGGGCACTCCACAAACTGACACGGCATCTCTGAAATGCAAATAACGAGGTACTAAGGGGGGGTGGGGGGTATAAATAACTTTAGGGGATTCCTGGAATGAGGGGCGTAAAGTATGGAGCCGGACATGACCGCTGACACCCATTATGTCTACTTATTTTAAATCAAAAAACATATGCGGAGGAAAACACCGCATGCGCCCGTTCAAGGGTTAAAAGAAAAAGGCCTAATTTTCGAGAATACATTTTTGTAAGTATGTATAAGCAAGCAATTGTTTGCTTAATAACACATCGTGCAAGTTATGTTTGCCATTTAATAGTTAATGATGAAAGCAATTATTAACAGGTGGGAAAGCCAAGTGTATCGCGCAATTAATCTAAAGCAGCGAGTAGCATCACATTACGAACAAAAAAAATTTGAATAGATCATATTTTGTAATATAACTAACTTCTTCTTATAATGGTTTTTAGGTTGTCAGATTTGAGTCTACTTCTAAAGTAGTACAATTCTACTTAAGAAGTAATATCAGTTAATTTTATTCTTATTAATTGGGACCAAGGTAATTTCGGATGAATGGATGGACAAGCAAAAAATTGTATGCTTATAATGAAGCGGAAAGGGACATTGTAAATTGAACATTGTTTTATAAGAGAGCTCCAGTATATACTCAAGACCAAAACAAAAAATATACAGGATACTGAAACTGAGAGCAATAAAAACAAAAAGTCAATCAAAACTCGCATGCCTCCTTGTTTCTTCATCCGCCCCCGCTATCAACAGGTAATTGGAGACCTCCAACATAAAAACTGCCAAAAGTTTTGTTGATGATGAGTTATTGTTATGCTTATTCTCTGGGAGATCGCATACAGATTCTGTTTTTTTCTTTAGTAAAAGAATAATATTAAAAATTACATTTGGGGCTTTAATGGCCCTTTTGGGCCAAAAACCCATCAAATATAAGAATGGAGGTGGTCTTCATTTGTTTGCCAACGAACTTGTCCATGAGATTGTTCGGAGGAATATTCCTACCAAATCGACGGAAAATCTAACAAAAATCGTGATCGCTTGATTACTAAAACCCATGTTTTTGGAGACCCTAACTTATTGTTATGGTCCCATATCAATAAGTCACTAATCCCATAAGATTATAAGCTAATGATGAAAAATTCGGCGTCTGAGTACTCGAGTAACGAGTTTTTTGAGCCGAGGAGTTACTCCCATTGTTTACTAACAATCATTTCGCATGATTCATATTTTTTCAGACCCACATTTTATCGCCATCAATAAAAAATCCTTTTTACTTTAATAAAGTTTTTTAAATCAATTGATATCAACCAATTTTTACCACTCAACTCCTTGAGTTTGAAGTTATTTTTTGTTCCTTCTCTTTGTCAATCTAAGAAAAACAGGTAAGCTGCATTGTTTTAGGCCTTAGGAAGGAATATTTATTTAAGAAGACAATAACATTTTTTTTATTTCATGTAAAATGACAATAACTCATATTTTATTTTTTGTAACCATAGGTAAGCCAAACCAAGCTTAAGATTTTAACCAAAATCCGTCCTAATTTATTTTACATAATTTCTGATATAATTTATTTTAACTCAAGATCACCTCTAAGTTAAATATCATTGCAATAATTGAATTGTATTTGAATAATGTTATTATTATTTTTTATATGATCATGCAGAAGTAGGAAAGCTTTTAGTCTTTGTAACCAACTCAAAAAACCCGGACCCCATGACAGCTCGAAACTCAAACAAGTATTTTAAAACTCAACTAGACTTCTAATACTCACACACCCCTAAACAGGGCCGGATTTACAATTTATGGGCCTCAAAGTAAACGCACCTCTCATATGGTGTGTAAATGTGGATGCCTATGCTTGAATCCGGCCCTTGCCCTAAAACACTAACTCACGGATACCAAAATTAACTCCATCAATGACCTTCAAAATGTATTTAAAAAATGGCACATAGAAGAAGAATTTACACTTCTCAAGATTCGTCCCTTGGTCATATAAAATATATATATTTCAAGGCCACACTACACTACAGGCCGGAGTCTCCCCCCTCCTCCCTGATGCCACGTCACAACACCGGCCGAACTCCTAGCGCTGTGTTGGAAATAAAAACTAAAATCATATGAAAATCGTAAACATTTACTAAAAAATTATGACATTAGAACATTGAAATGAAAACAATACTAATATAACTGCCAAATTTCCAATAAATCATCTGATGAAAAGTAAACAAATTACTTGCCTGTAATGTTTACCGGTTTTTAAGATTACTAGATTACGAAATAAAGTCACGTTTTCTTTAAAAATATTTTCGACCGCATTTGGTTATTCATTAATTAATGCAGATTCAAAAAAATAATGGTTTCTAAACGAAAACTTAAACGAATTACTTAGGGCACGATAGTTTTAAGAGTGCGACAGTGAATCGCCATAAGAGTACATTATAAAAGCGTCTGCGATTCTGTCTGATAATGTGACATCACCACAAAAGGACTCCGGCCTGTAGTGTATTGTGGCCTTGTATACTTACTTTCTTTATTCAAATCTCAGGCTTACTTACCTCTTATCCTTTAACTACAGTAGAACCCCTCATATCCGGCCACCTCGGGACCGAGCTTTGGCCAGATAACGATTTGGCCGGATAAACCAGCCTACTATAATTGCGGCCATTTGCACCAAATTAATCTTAGTCATAAGTAGTGTAAAATACTCTTTGTTAGGGTTATTCAAAATACACACTTTGTAAAACCAATAACAAATTATTTACTGTAAAACAAAATTAAATTACGGAATGATAGTTCACAAAAACATTCACTGCAGTACAGAACTGTAGGCTTCATTATAATTGTTCTACATTATAAATAAAGAAAACTCATACTGATGTTAAATAAAGATGACTGTAAAAAATTTCTTACTAGCCTATAAGTCGGCTTTAAAGATTATTAGGCCTTAAAAAAGCCAACAGTTATCAGCTTATAGTTAACTATCTCAACTAAGTTATTTTCATAAAAATACAATGTAAACAGATGTACCGTGAGAGGGTTCGAATCGCGACGAGGTATCGTGCGCGTCTACGCGTACGTAAGCCGTGGGAAATATATTTTGGTATTTACTTCCAGGAAGCGGCCGGATAAACCGAGGACCGGTAAATCCGAGGCCGGATATGAGGGGTTCTACTGTACACTGCTTCATCATTATCTTTGTTAAATAATACTTCCCCATATATCTTCATCAAATACTCAATGTAGTTTGCTAAGTTAAGTTCTGGCATCTTAACCCTAATAATAATGTGCCATTGGTATCTGAATTGGTGTCTAGGTGAACCCCAATATCCAAAACAAACTTATGTGAATGAAGTAACTTTGGCAGCCCACTCTCAAATAGCTTGCAGCCTATTTCTTAAATCGTTTTCAATGCACTTGAATAAATTAGTTTGTTAAATCCTTTGTTTTCATTAATCGTTATAACTAAAGCTAACCCTTCGGCAGGCTCTTCACTAGTAAAACGGCAGAGGGCGCATGCAGAGTTTTACTCCGCACCACTAAATCGCACAAATTTAACCAATTTTACTTGTTTTTATAATAAAATATTGTATTTAAATGTTGAAAAACTTCATTAGGAATCACATTTCATCATTTACACCATTTGTTAACCCTAACAGGTGTAATATTAATTGAACATAGTAAATAATTTTCTAGTTTAAAATAGGTACAACTGTGTTACAGCAGAGGTGCTCTGCAAACTGACACCGTATCACTGGATTGCAAATAACAAGGTACCAAGAGGAGGGTGGGGGGTATAAAAAGCTTTAGGGGATGTCTGGAATGAGGCGGGTGAGGTACAGAACCAGACACAACTGCTGACACACTTTGTCTGTTTATTTTAACGAAAAACACACTTGTGTGGAGGAAAACTCTGCAAGCGCCCGCTCGATGGTTAACATTCAATAACAATCAATTCAGGGTATAATGTGTCTAATCTGGCTCGGACACTATTTGAAGTACTGAATGATTCCCATAGCTGATGATTAATTTATTTTAATGGTATGAATTGGTACAATGCTTGAAGAATCTATGCCTTGTAGGTCAAAAGCATTATTAATTTTGAGCAAAAAGACACCATGGATTGTACCTCAGTGAATGTTCATTTTACATGATGTTCACTGCCAAACATCACACACCCTATGATATGATGACACAGCTGAGGCTCAATAGTGAACCCAATATGCTGAAAGATTCAAAAATCCTACAGATGAATAATACAGCAGTCATTTTTAGTCATGTTTTGTTCATCTTTGTTTCAACCAAGTCCTAAAAAGTCGAAAGCCACATCATTTAAATAATAATTTGGTAAGCTGACGATTAATTCATCATCCTTGATTGAATTCAATTATTTCTAGCGATGAGTTAAATGACAGCAAATTAAAAATATTGCCATCACTTGTATACCTATTATTGTTTCTACCACAAAAAGGGAGGTGTATTAATCAAGGAAAGTAAATTATGAAAATTCAGTCAATTATCACCAAAAAAATTTATTTTGCTGTAACAAATTCATACAATTGGGCAAGGAACTAGAAAACTAAAAAAAACATTCACTACATCCTTGATTGAGGCCGATATAGAGAAAGAAACTATACTGGGGCAAACTGTATGCAATTTCTATTACTTGTAAATTTAAAGAGGAAATTTTTCCTGAATATTAAAAAAATAACCAGGATTTTGACATTTGTCAAGAAGCAAGTTATATTGCAAAATTTCAAAGAGAAAAATGCAAAAAATTGGTAAAATATATCAAATCAGTGGGTATAAATATTAAACTGGAATAAATTAGGAAAGCATCTGAACTGCTGTATTTTAACTGCATTACAGATAAGCAATTTCACTATAACATTTTAAGTTTACTTATTATCTTAGGATTATACCTAACTAAACTCATTTATCAGGGACAAATAATTGATTATTATCTTAATCATCCACAGCAAGAATGTTAAAAAGAGGAAAACAAAATATCTTTAATGACTGAAATTAATAGGCTTTTTTCAATCAAAGCAAGAAAATGAATAAGCCTAATAAATTCAGATATGGTTGAATCAAATAAAATAACTTGCAACTTTATCTTTTACTCCTAACTGATCCAAAGAT
Organism: Flexamia atlantica; assembly: GCA_035578135.1. Taxonomy (NCBI): domain Eukaryota; kingdom Metazoa; phylum Arthropoda; class Insecta; order Hemiptera; family Cicadellidae; genus Flexamia; species Flexamia atlantica. Next base: position 24,178,137 of record JAQJVK010000005.1, read on the forward strand.
CTTCAACGTCAATGCTCTTGCGCCTTGACTGTTGTATGTTCTGTCTTCAGACGCTCGCTTGCACAAATCTTCTTTAACGCGAAGAGATTTTTCGCATAAGCTTGAGCTTCTACTAATTTTGTTCATTTCTTCCTTTTTTCGGAAAAACTACCCTTTTTCATATTCTCTTATTTCTTGAAAACCTTATAACAAGCAAAGAAAAAATATTAGTAGTTTGCTTTTAGATTTAACACTGATTGATGTACAGGCTTTAGGTATCATATACAAATCGGCAATCTTGTTAGGATGTTGTTTATTCTTAAGATAACACTACCTTCTTCAACAGCTATGGTCCTACAATATTTGTGTTGAGGTGTATACTAAATGGACAATAAACTAAACATTCACAAGATTCAATAAAAAAATCTTAACATGGATGACTGAGGATAACCAAATACTACTATATTTACACAATTATCCTCCTAATTCTTACATTCTAAAGAGGTTAATATTAACTTCCAAAGAGCTTCAGCATATTATGTAATCAAAAAAAAAGAAACCTGAGTCCACTTAACTTTTGTTACAAAATAATACAGACTTTCTCTCAGTTTTTAATTCAAAACATTTATTATCAAATGGTACATAAAACGTGACAAAACCTGATATTCAAATGCAAATTGAAGTAAACATTATAACACACAATCAAGTTTAATGGGAATAAAACTGATAAAGTTAACAATAAACTAATACATGATTGGAAGTTAAACAAAGCATTTAGGTTTTGCCACAATGTCACTTAATTCTAAGTCGTAGAGAAGCACAACCTCCCGTCATCTCCTAATATCGACCTGTAATGCAACATCCAAAATATCTTTTTAAAGGGGTATTCGTTCAATCAAATTCCAATAATCGGTCTTCACTCATAATCTATAATTATCTCATATTCCTCAAAGAAATGATTTATGAGTGAAGATCAATAAAATAGGAAGCAAACTATTTTATACATTATAGGCAAGCATAAATAAGTTCAAGATCAACCAAATAGGAAGCAAACTAATTTATACATTATATGCCAGCATTACATCTAAAACAAACGTTTTAAAAGCTAATATTCTTTAATAATTAATAAAGCTATTAAATTCATGAACCAAGAAAATAAAAGGATCAATGTCATCTGTAGAGCAAATTTTGTTAATTATTGATTAAGTGGTATTAGATATTTTGATCCCATATGTTTATAAATTTGAAATTAATGAAAATAAAATATTTAGCATGTTTGACTTGGCGGATCTTAAGTAAAAATAAAACCGATAAAAATACAAACCATGCAACAAACTCTGAAGATTAAACATAGGTTATCAATGCTCATTTCCTTTTTCCTACTATATGTTTAACTGAAAATCATCGTTTTTACAGGACATATAATCAACCATTTCTTATTTTTGCTTTGTCCAAATGGTAAAAATAGGATTTTGGGAGAGCTTTAAAACTCAAAGAGAGATAAAAATGTAAGCAGAACATTTCCAATTGAGTGGCTGTAGGCTGTATCCTGGATTTATTACCTTCGATTACAGTGGCAAGAAATTAAATCTAACGACTAACTACCTGAAATATTGCAAAATCAAATTGCATGAATATGACACTATGACCGCCAACTCCATACTCTTAATCTGAGGCCGAATAAGTGTAAACTTTTGCAAATTAAAGAAAAGATTGATTTTATTGATAGTGAAAAAAGATTTATTCATTGTTAATAAATTCCTAATCAAATTTATCACTTTTAGTTTTAGGAAGACCCTACACTAGATCAGAACAAATTTTGAACTAATCTTAATTTTTATTTACCATTTGATATCACCTGCCACAAAATGACAAAACCAATTAAATTAATTATCACTAGGGGTCTACGGGTCCCCGAATTTTTCGGGTCAGGTCGGGACAGGAGCTGGTCTGAGACATCAGGTCGGGGCAAACATTATTTCGGGCCAAGATCGGGTCAAGCCGTGCCTGAAAGTTACTCCCGCCATTTACCCGGCGATTGAATTTTACGGCCGATTGCAAGTTACGCTTAGCTACATCTGCCATTTATCCGCAATTGACAGATTCTTTATCGCAGCCGCTTGCTAGTTTCACAAATAAGCAGCATTATATCTGTTCATTTGAAGTCAAAAAATACATGCAACTGTTTTTTTGTGGCCGACCACGAATTTTGCAAGGCTACATTTGCCGATTAACTGCAATCGGCAAATACACCCGATCGCATTTCGAGGCAAATCGCAAATTTAGGAAAGATACATCTGCCGTTTATCCGCGACCCGACAGATACACACTATCGTTTTTTGCAGCCGTCCACGAGTTTTTCATAACAATAACTTCAACAATATTTCATTAGCTCATAGATGAATGGATTTCGACAGTTATCTAGAAACACTCTGTCAGAATTCCGAAATTGAAAACTTACACCAATATTTAGCTCTGATCTAGCACTTTACAACTTCAAATTTGTATTCATAATTTATATTGTTTATTGGCGCTATGGTCCTTATGATAAAGTGTGGCTTTGTAATGATGATAAACAGTGTTATGACTCTCATAGTTTTTTGGATGAAATTGTTCACCTATTAGTTTTTACCTTAATTTCTTGTAGTGGGTCAAAATTGAATTATAACTTAATTTTAACCCACTAAAAATTATTAGACCTCGATAGATAGTAATAATTTTGGTCTATTAATTTTAGCGTATTTCTCCTATAGGGAAAAAGCTATTACCTTAGGTCTCATGGTAAGACCTAAGCCCCAGACCATGATAACTTTTCGTTTTGCAACCCCCAGAAGCAAAAAACACCATTCGTTCGAATTTTTAGATACATATATATATATATATGTGTCTGTTAGCACGATAGCAGCCGTAAAAATGGTCCGATCTTGATGAAATTTGGTACAGACATGTAAAGTGGTAATCGATTGGATGAGTTCGTGAACCAGCCCGATCGGACCAACGGAAGGGGGGTAGAGGGGGATAAATCCCCTAAAAATGGGTTTTTTGAGCTTTTTACATAGAAATATAATCAAATTTTTGTGTGCACCATTGAATTCAGCTCAAAATAACAAACAATTTAGTATCTTGAATCACTGCTCTATGTCCATTGGTTACCGAGATATTGAAAGTGGTAAACACAGTACGTTGTCCCAATGTTAACCTAATGGAAATAAGTAAAATTCTATATCTCGTTTATTTCTCAACATATCTTGATGAAACTTGGTAAATGGCTTCTTCTAGTTCAGATCTACTAAATATAGAATTAAAATCAGCCACTTAAGCATACCTGTAGCAGCAAACCTGCATACTCATTCCCCAGCTTACAAAAACATGTCAAATCTCGGTTGCCTGTCATTTGACCAAATTGATAGTTGTTCGCTGCGACACTTGCCCACTTTTTAAAAATAAAATAAAATAAATAAATAAAAGCCTGAATCCACTTGGTCGAATTTAAAATTGGTCGTTATGACATTTCCCCTACTTTTTAAATATTAATATTAATAATTAAATACAATACTGAAACCACTTGTTAGAATTGATACTTGTTCGCTGTGACAGTTGTCGGACTTTATAAAAATATTATGTATTAAATAATTGGAAGTTGACCGAATTGATAGTTGCCCTCCGTGGCACTTGCCCACTTTAAAAATGAAATTAATATAAATTAATAAAAGCCTGAATCCATGTGGTCGAATTGATACTTGCTCGCAGTGACAGTTGTTAGAAGAGAGGAGGGGGCAGCGCGGAGAGGGAGAGGGCGGGGCGTAATGCCCCTATTCTCTGCTATTGGACGGACCATGTGGGTATGTTCCCACTGGGCGAATAGAAGTTGAGCGCCCGGCCCACTCCCTCTCCTAGCTGCCCCCTCCACTCTTCTGCCAACTGTCACTGCGAACAAGTATCAATTCGGTCAACTGTCACACATTTTAAATTATTATTATATTTAATAAAGTCGAGCAACTGTCACATCGACCAACTGTCAATTCGACCAAGTGGATTCAGGCCTTTATTTATTTATTTTAATTTAATTTTAAAAAGTGGGCAAGAGTCACGGCGAGCAGCTATCAATTCGGTCAATCGTCAATTATTTAATACTTAATATTTTATAAAGTCGGACAACTGTCACAGCGAACAAGTATCAATTCGAACAAGTGGTTTCGGTATTTTATTCAATAAATTAATATTAATAATTAAAAAGTCGGGGAAATGGCACAACAACTAATTATCAATTCGACCAAGTGGATTCAGGCTTTTATTTATTTTATTTAATTTTTTTTAAGGGGGCAAGTGTCACGGCGAGCAAATATCAATTCGGTCAATTGGTGGGCTCCCCAAATCTCGCTATGCTAGATTAATATATGTTGTTTTGCATTTGAAATTCGCTGAGTATACAGGTCTGCTGCAACGGGGGTATTTATTTAATTTCTATTTAGCTATGGTTGCAGTTAATTCATGCGAAAGTAATTATTTAAATATTTTTGGCCAGATCCAATTTTGGCCCGAGACCAGAAAGCCAAAATTAAAGGCCCGACCCTAAAAAAGTCTGGCCCGCAGACCCCTAATGATCACTGAATTAAATAATGCTGGAATCAGTGAACAAAACGCTAGAATGAAAATGGTTGGTATTAGGGCCTACTCATCAATAGAACTTTTCCTTCATTAAATTTCTCATCTTCCAACAATCAGAGCTACTTACGGGGAGAGTAGGAGCGGGACCTGGAGCGGTCGTATCGACTCCTCCTCCTGCTGTAGTAGGGAGAGGGGGAGCGTCCTCGGTAGCTGCCCCTGTAGCCGCCACCGTAGTAGTCACTGGAACACGTCATTTATAGGCTAGAACCAACTATTCCAACTGGACCACTGAAATCACTTAATATTACAACTTAAGATTCAAAATTACCTAGATAACCATATAAAAATCCCAAATTTTTTTTTGGAATTCTCGATTCTGAGGTCCCTTATTGAGAAAAGTGGATTATTTATATATTTAGTATTATTTGGACACCAAGGATAAAGAGGATTCAAAATTAAAATTAAAACCATAATTTTGACAAGTATGATTCATGGGTAGGTATATCAAATAAATCCAATGTGATCTACTGGCCCGGAAAAAAAATTCATTAGGAAAGCAAATGTATTAAACAATGACAAATTAATAATTGCCCAATGAATAAAACAAGAAGAAATGTACATTATAAACTTATTGGCTTTAACCTAGTTAGTTTAACTACTGTACCATATACAGTGTGTAAATTAAGTATGGAAACAAATCTGTATTTTTTCATCCGAAGGAGATAGAGATTTTGTTTGTGGCGTTGGCTGTTAGTCCACGTTCCGGATTTTTTGACATCGAAAATTTTTTTTCATCCCCCTCACAGGGTGGGGGGTAAGGGGTAACTTAATTTTTTCAAATAGCAACCCCTATTGAGTGACCCCTCATTTTAAAGGGTTTGTCAAAATAAATAAAATGGCGCAAACCCGAGGTCATTACCTCAACCCAAACCCAAATGGCAGCCATTTTAAATTTTGAGATGAAAACACGAGATTAACTATGGATACCTAACCTTTTAAACGGGTTACAATGGGCAAGTTAAACTCTGGATACCATTATTAGATGGAAAAGTGGACATTTTTGTCTCATTCCTGATTTTGCCTCATCCCCCAAAATAGGGTGTTTTTGGGGCAACACCCTAAATGTTAATGCAAACCCCTGCCGAGTGACCCCTCATTTTGAAGGGTTTGTAAAAACATAAGCAATAGTGCAAACCTTATGGTAATATGTCACCCCTAGCCAATGTGGTAGGTATTCAAAAATGTGATTGGGTAAAAAGCACCTACTTCTTTTATTCAAAATTTTGAATGTCTTTTTAGGATCGACGGATATTAATTTAAATCATGGTTTTAAGTTTGTTAAGGGCTATAAAATGAGGGATGACTCAATATGGCTGCTATAGCAGGCATTAAATATTTTGAAAGGTGAAATGGGTGTTTTTTCACCCAATCAAATCTTTGAATGACTGTCATTTTGGCTAGGTGTGATATATCGACTTTAAGTTTGCACCACTGATTATGTCTTAACAAACCCTTTAAAATGAGGGGTCACTTAGTAGGGGTTTGCATTTGAAATTTTGGGGCTACCCCCAAAACACTCTATTTTGGGGGCTGAGGAAAGTCAGGAATAAGGCGAAAACATCCACTTTTCCATCTAACAGTGGTATCCAGAGTTTAACTTGCCCAATGTAACCCGCTTAAAAGGTAAATTTAGGTCTCCATAGTTAATCTCGTGTGTTCATCTCAGAATTTAAAATGGCGGCCATTTGGGTTAGGGTTGAGGTATTGACTTCGGGTTGGCGCCATTTGATTTATTTTGAGAAACCCTTTAAGATAAGGGGTCACTCAATAGGGGTTACTATTTGAAAAAAATAAGTTACCCCTTACCCCCCACCCTGTGAGGGGGATGAAAAAAAAAATTTCGATGTCAAATAATCCGGAACCTGGACTAACAACCAACGCCACAAACAAAATATCTCTATCTCCTTCGGATGAAAAAATACAGATTTGTTTCCATGCTTAATTTACACACTGTATCTTTTCTACGTGAAATTTATTATTAAAACCAAAAATACTTTTTTTATGCTTAGTGTTTTTTTTGCGAACACATGCCATGACTTTCAGAATCAGTGAACTAAAGGCATTATGTCACATTTAGTGGTTTAGTTAAATGTTATGTTTTTTGTCTTTGTATTACTTCTCTTGTTATGTCCTGGATTACGTTCCACCTTATGACGGGGTCAGATTCCAGGTCCGGTTGTGAAACTTGTTTTTTATCAGTAATGGTAACCGTACACAAGAATCAAAACATATTCAAACTCATCATTACCAACCATGCATCTCAGGCAAAGAACTAGCACTAAACCTAGCCCTTTTAGTGCCAGGATCTCGTAGCGAGACGCACATACTAACTACCGCTAGTGCCGGGATCTCTTAGCAAGATCCTGTGTGTAACTGCACAGAATGCCAGGATCTCGTAGCGAGACGTTTACATTTTTATACATATAAAATTAGAGGTGTGCGGATAGTGAATTTTTGGATCGGATCGGATTCGGATCGGATAGCTTATGTTCGGATCGGTTTCGGATCGGATAACAACAGGTTCGGATCGGATAATACCGGATTCGGATATTTACAGTGCGGCGTAATGAGCAGATTTAAGTTTTCTCATAAGCCTAAGGTAATTGCAAGGAACTGCCATATTATCCTAATGTATAAGGTAAGATTTACCTTGATAGGGTTGAGTTGTTGATTGTTGTCATAGGGCCTATATTGTTTCCAATATAGGCCAAAAATGTCAATTATTAAAGTATGCAAAGGTTCAACTAAATATCTGTTAAGAATTTAGAAATTCATTGATTCCCCTTAAGCATAGGTAAGTTAGTATATAATTGAATAAGCTTATTAGGCCTAAATCAATTTCAGGATTTGCAACTTAAAAATCCTTTTTCAATGCAACCTAAATTTGTTCATTATTAGGCCTCTGTCTTTTTTGTTCTTTTCCTTATTTGATCAGAGACTAGGCCTAAGTGACTAGACAAAAGAATTAAAAATAAAACTTGATTCACCAATCACCTCATATTTGAAGAAAGCTTAACATTTTTATTTATGAATTAATGCCTGACAACCTAGATTTAGATTCACTACAATAATAATAAAAAAACAAAATAAGTCAGAGCAGTAAACTTAACCTAAATTTCAAGATAAGTTTCAGTATTAAAGCTTGGTCATTTAATTAGAACAAAGGTCTATTTGTTTTATATCACAAACAACAAGCAAACTCACTAATTATTTTCATAGACGTAGGTTGTCAAGTCGCATTGTACTGTTATCTGAGAAAAGTCCATTTTAATCACGTATTGAAAATACGGCCGGCCGGCTTTGACTAGGCTTAAATCGTCAGAGATTAATATTTCAGCAAAATAAAAACTTATTTGTTATCGTTCAACTTTCTATTTCTAGGTAGGTAATTGTTTAATTGAGAAATAAAGTAATCTGGCGATTGAAAAAAGACGTTCTTGAGTTAATTCAGCTTTTAAGCAGACGACGACATTCAAAAATGAAGTAAGATGGCAAAACAAAACAATGAAATAAACAGGTTCGCCAATTCTTTGACAGCCCAAAATTATTGTAGGCTTTTTGTTTTATCGTATCAACAGGCCACTTAAGACATTTACGGACTGAAATAGTCGTACGAAACATCAACACGACTACTTATTTATGGGGTATTTACGGGATATTTCGTTTTGGAAATTCAAGATGACTGTTGGACACGGTCAATGGCGAACACTGATCCCAATCGATGTTTCGTCGGTAACGGATACCCGAGACAGAACTATTACAGGATGTACTACTATTTGTTAACTGATTTAATGCTACGATACAGGAATTTATCTTAGGAAATGTTTGTTATCGTGTCGGGTATTGCGCAGTAATCTGATCGTATACAACGATCTCGATCTGATCACGAGTCGCAATATCGGCAACCGAAATACATCGATTGATGCATACCACTACATAATCGCATCGTGCTGAGGCGTTGTTCTAGCCGCTATCGCAACCGTCGCATTTCAAAGCGTCGTTTTTGCTCCGCGATGTTTTCTGTCACTAATGTACTTTTGTCGGCAGTGACTTCTTTTGTTTGGAAGACTTTCCTTACTCGAAAATTTGATCTTTCTTTACAATTTACCCCAAAAAATGCAGTCTATCCGATAGAGTCGGATATCTAGTCAGTCTTACCGGATAGTTATAAAACCCTCGGATCGGATTCGGATATCCGATCCGATCCGAATTTTCGGATATCCGCACACCTCTATATAAAATATATTTTTCGTTTTTACTGGTTGGAATTCGTGCCAAATGCCTTTCTATAATCAAATCTTTCGTTTCATATGACTTTTCTCCTGAACTGTCTTTATGGTTAGCTGAAATGACATACTGAAATGCAAACAGCGTTGGCAGACAAATAACCATGCATTTCGTATGGCGGTGATGCAACTACGTTTGTGTAATTTTTAGGCTATGTTTTTGATTTACCTATAGGGTTATAATTGAAATATAGTTTGTATTTTGTTATTGTGGATCTTTTTAAATGTTAAATAATGTTTCTAGTGTCAATATTATGGAATACGAATACTGTTTTAAGTAGGTTACTTAGTGACGTTGTTCAACTCTGCATTGTTGCAAGGTTATCGTTTTATTTTGTTAATTCATAACCTATTACAGTAAATTGATGTTTTATACATGGTTTTTACTTATTTTTTTATGTAGTTTCACATAAAACTAATAAAAATTGCATCAGAGTAAAACCTAAATATGTTTTCTTGGTGTAAACATATAAATGAGTATGACGCAAAATTTTTTAAAAATTTATTAACATTTATTTGTACCAGAAACTTGAAATTTGTCTTTCTTCTTGTCATTTATAAATAATAGAAGTATTTAGAAACAAATAAAAAAAAGATTTGTTGAAAAATGTTAATAAATTTTTAGTGATTTTTTTCCCAAACCCTTACATTTTTGCTAAAAAAGGCCTGGCACTTCTTCTTACAGGTAACGATGAAAAAATGTCCAGCACTTCTTGCACCTACATTAAATTTTTTTCCGGCACTAAAAGTGCTAGTTGAAAATGCACTAAACCTTAGATGACATGGACAATTTAATCTAGATATAAGACAAAGCACCTGTACATTTACCATTAATGTTGTACGTTTTGTGCTAATAACGAATGAAAATGAAACCACCAACTCTTTAGTGGCTGATCAGCAGTTTCAGACTAAAGTCAAGGAAAATAACTTATTTATAACTGACATGCACTAAGTTATTCAGTATAAAATTCAGAGCATTTTTAAGCGATATAAATGTTACTTACTTGTATCCATAGTCCCTTCTGCCCCAGCCTCTGTCATCATAATTGTAGCGGTCATAATTGCTGGAACTAAAGGGAGAAAAAAGACTCAGTATTAGGAATACTCATAACCAGTCTCACAAACTCAAAGTCATGACAAAGACTTTAAAAATAATAGGAAAGCTAACAATATTTAATGCAGGGGAACCTTCAGTAAAAATAACAACTAGACTTTTAGGAAAGAAAATAATTTTGAGGTCAGCTGAGGGATCATATAAAAAATCAAGTTGCTATTCGGCCAGAATTAATATTTTTCCAGAATCTACTCCCTTCCAAGAAACTGAGTAAGAACATAATCATGTGATGTGTGTTCAAAACGGAACCCAATATAAAAAGAATAAAAATAACCTTGACCTGAAATTTCTTCCAACTTCAAGAACCTATCAATGTTTCTACATTATTTATGCTTACTAGGTAGGTTTGCCCATGTAGATGCCGGGAGTAGGAGTGTGGGCTCGTTGCGTGATGGAGTAGTCCACTCTGATGCGTCGTCCGTCTATCTCCATGCCAGTGCATTGCTCCTTGGCCACCTTGGCGTCTTCATAGCTCTCAAAGTATACAAAGCAGAATCCTCTGGACCTCCCAGACTAAAATCATCCAGAAGTTAATTTTAAATCTAAAAAAAATTCAACACTTATTTTGGGCTGAATGTTTGATTTCTTTAAGAAATACTGTACAGGAAATTAACTCATTACAGTAGAACACCTCATATCCGGCCTCGGCTTTACCGGTCCTCGGTTTATCCGGCCGCTCCTCAGAAGCATCTACATTTATTTATGGCTCCAGTTTACTACCAAAAAGCAGAATAATCTATGCTAATGCGAACGTGAACTGGTACATTCAGCAAGACTCCTCATCACTCTCACCAAACTCGGCGAAGTGCTCGCCGAATGTTTTGGCAAGTAGGATCCACTCTGATTCGGCGATAGTGAACTTGAGCCAATAATTCGTACTGCTATGAGTGCTACGTGTACAGTACTCAGTTTAGCTAGTAACTTCTAAACTGTTGTTTAATATGTATCCAGGGGGGGTTATTAATTGTTTTGTTTGGTCAAGTTTCATTGTAGGCCTATGGCAGGCATTCAGATGAAAGCTGTGACGGTAACAAATACTACCCAATAGGGAAATTATTTAATTAATTCAAAACCAAGGGTGAAACGAGATCAATTCGTCTTCCAAGTGATGTGTTGTGTTGGTTTTACTAACATGTGTATTTTTGAAATCATCCAAAAAGGCGACTTAAAGGTCTACTTTGGACGTAATTCACTAGCTACATCAAACCACAGACAAAGTGATCAAACCTACTTCAGGTCCGATTCAGTACTTAGGTATAAATTGTCGTTTTCATAATAGGTTGGATTATCCGGCCAAATCGTCATCCGGCCTAGGCTCGGTCCCGTGGAGGCCGAAATGAGGGGTTCTACTGTACATAATTAGCTTCTATATTTAAGATCATGAGGTTATATTCTAAAGAAATAGTGACTCAGTTGTCACTTGCTGTGGTTAATGAGTATAAACACCACCAAACAATAGACAAGACACCCTTAATGACACCAACAATCCAACACAATCAATAGTTATTTGTGTATTAAGATAAATAAAGTATATCGTCTCATGAGTGGAATAGGTAGCGATGGAGGCTTACTGAGGCTTAACATTTTCACAAAGGAGGAAATGTACTTTATTCCCAGGACACACTATCCCCCACAAGTATGGATAAAATACACAGTAAAAAATTGTATTGAGGCATGAAATACCCCTGTTGCAGCAGACCTGCATACTCAGTGAATTTCAAATGCAAAAACATATTTCAATCCAACGAAGCGAGATCTGATATGATTGCGTAAGCTCCATGAGAATAACATGAGGAACGAGTATGCAGGTTTGCAGCAACAGGTATGTTAAAAACTGGGTGGTTTTAATTAAATATTTTATAGATCTGAACTAGAAGCCACATACCAAGATTTATCAAGATATGTTCAGAAATAAGGAATAAACAGAATTTGTTTTTCCCATGAGGACAACACAAGGAATGAGTTTGCAGGTTGCTAATACAAAAATGGAAATATCAGGTATTTTAGCGAGTATACAATAGGTCTCATCTAGGTGAAGCTCAAACCAAGTTTTATAACATGATATGTTAAGAAATAAGATAGAGAATTTTACTTATTTCTCATAAGATTAACATTGAGACAATGTACTATGTTTACCACTTTCAATATCTCGGTAACAAATAGACATAGAGCAATGATTCATGAACCAAATAATTTTTTTTAAAGCTGAATTCAATAATATAACCCAAAATTAGATTATTTTAATTTTTTAAGTAACAAAAATTGTCCTATCGGGCTGGTTTTCGAACTCATTCGAACAATAAATACTTTACATGGCTGTGCCAAATTTCATTCCGATCAGACCATCTTTATAAGAGCTATCGTGCTTCCATACATGTAGATATATATCAAGAAAATTGACCAAATGGCGTTTTTGATATTAGGGGGCCCCAAAACAAAAAGTTATGAATATGATGGTCCCGTACTTGTGTCTTACCATGAGACGTATGATAATAGCTTCTTCCCTATAGGAGAAATTCCCTAAAAAACAATTGTGCAAGTTCATTGTATTTTAATTGTAGCCAATCGGTTTAAATAACCTCTCAAAAAAGTGTTGCAAGGCACAGCTGTGATGTAAGACTTGATTTAGGTGGGTAATGGTACGATTAATCACGGACTGAGCTTGATTTTTACTCTGCCCGATTTAGAGCTTGCTTGGGCCAAGGTTAATCAGAGCATTGTGAGCTTGCTATAGTACTCGGATTGAATTGTTAAATGTATCCAATGTTAAATTCATTCAAATCAAAATTCGTATCCGAGTTAATATCTCCATCCATCTAACTTGGGCCAAGTTGTTTACCCCTGAGCTATTAGGATGCATTGTTGCACAATCAGAGTAGTGCCTGAGTGAACTTACAAGATCACTTGGTCCAAGAATAATCGTACCGTGACAACCCACCTTTAGTGACAGGAACAGAAACTACAGCAGACTGCTATGTAAATTGTATAATAGAGTAATACAACGAGACTGAATTGAATATCAGCTATCAACACCAGTAATCTGTTGAGCTGCAATATATTTGTATGTGTGGGTGAAAATTTTATTTACCTGATTTTATAATTACTTATTTCTAAGTTATTCTACTAGGATTACTTTGTCTCCCGCATGATGGGGGAATATAGATTTTCACTGATACCCTCTCAGTGTGAGGAACACCAAGATTAAAAAATAAAATACAAAATAAAATAAACTAGAGAAATGTACCAGGTAAAAATAAAACTTGCCCCCCCCCCCCCAATACAAGGGCAAAAAGTAGCAAAACATGTGTCCACTGCAATCCCTATTAATAGTACAATAGCCGTCAACTTCGACCCAGGCCGGTCACCGTTTCGTTAAGGTCGGCCCATCGATGTAACACTGGATTGGTAACTCAGGCCATGCGGCGCGAGCCGTCGGCAGTGGTTGCGTTTAAGATTTTGCAGGGGCGATGGGGGGAACGGATCTTCTGCCAGCCAACTTGTACAGACTGTCTGATTAAATATTAATTGTAATTACTCAATAGTTATAGCCAGTGCTTGATTTGCGGCGGAACGCGGCAGAACGGCGTTCCGGGACCTCTTTCTACCGCAAGAGTCGATCGTGTGTAATCGGCCGGAGTATGTTTTGCAAAGAGATGATCGCGTGTAATCGGACGGATAATTTGCCGCTAAACAAAATCGCGTATAATCGGCCGGAGAATTTGCCACGGAGAGAGGATCGTGTGTAATCGGCCGGAGTATTTGTCGTAAGAGACGATCGCGTGTAAGCGGACGGAGATTTTGCCACACAAGACAATCGCTTGTAATCGGCTGGAGAATTTCTCGCCAAAGACGATCGCGAATGATCGGCCGGAGAATTTGCCGCACAAGAAAATCGCGTGTTATCGGCCGTAGAATTTGCCGCAAAAGACGATCGATTATGATCGGCCGGAGAATTTCCCGCTAAAGGCGATCGCTTATGATCGGCTGGAGAATTCGCCATAAGAGAGGATCATGTGTAACCGGCCGGAGTATTTGTTGGAAGAGACGATAACGTGTACTCGGCCGGATTAATCTTACCGAAAATAACAATCACTTAAAATGTACGGAAATTGCACGCGGAGTTTCGGCCTGAAATTAGCGCTCTTTTGTCTAGTCTTGAGCTAAGCCGAATGTTGAAAACGCTAAGAACACCTGAATAATCGCACAAGGCGTCATAAAAAAAATCTAGAATGTCTTTAGAGAATATATTTGTAGTAAAATAATGCTTTGTTAGTTTTTAATTTACTTAGGCCTATAAAAAATTTGAGTTCGATCAAATCTGACTTTTTAAATCGACCTAATTATTCACATAAAAAAATAATACTTTGTTGAGCGGAAGAATGATAAAGGGGGGGGGGGTGTTATGTACAAACTGGCAAATTACAGTTCCGGTACCTCAATTTTTACAAATCAAGCACTGGTTATAGCTATATATCTATTATAGCAAGCTTTCCCCGTAAAACTTCTCCCAAATCCGTGCGGTTTCAATACGGTTAAAAATACAGTTTCGCTTTTCTCCCCAAAGCCCCTTCATTTTGGCCCGGCTGCAACCACAACGGACAGCTGTGTTGGCTTGGAAATCACTACACGAGCCTTACAGGGAGCGCGCTATCCAGTTCTATTTATTTATATCAATGGGTCGGCCCTCCCACCAACTCCACCACACTATTGCAAGCCTATTGTTCAAGGGCGGGAATCAAACCTGCGACACTCCCGATTGCCTTCAACGTAGACAAGCCAGTCAATGTCTTAAACCCCTCCGCCGCGTACAACCAGATGGACGGAAGCTCGTTTAACTCCTAAAGCCTACAGCTCTAGAGAACCCTGACGGCGATTCATTAAACTGCTTCAGCAATCAGTCTGGTGGTAATTCATTGAACTATGTAAGTAACTCCCTTAAGCACCATAAGAGGCTGCTGACGCGCTCGCTGGTGCACCCGTAGGATTGAAGAGGTTAAGGACACCTCGCTTCTAGAGTTTCTATGGAATGACTTTCACAAGTTTCATGGCTTGGTAATGCATAACGGACAAAAATACGAGGAGACAGGATTGGAATTTTATGAACATGCTCACCAATTTTATCAAAAACAATTCATGATTAAGAATTGTATAATCTTCATTTAAAATTAGAAAGTTTTCTTCATGGGCTGTTAAAATTAATAGCATAGATAAGCAAACAATTGCCTCTAAACAAAACATAATGGCATCAGTGATAGAGGAAGATTGATTAACTCTCTATCTTGCTGATTAAGTTTATTTATGGCCTTTCATATTGAAATTCATTGAGAATAAGTAATTTTCTATAACGCAATAAGGGAAATAAAGCTATGTTGTATTAATCAACAATTTCATCATAGGTCTACTTAAAAATATTTTCACACATCACACCTACATAATGTTTTTTTCTAAAAAATATCATGAAGACGAAATGATGAACCTGTAAATACATAAACAATAAAATCATCACTGTTCCCGGTGCACAGTTTTTCATTTTACGATTTAAACAAAAAATTATGCTTTCATTGCTATCTTTTAACAGTTAATCAGCAAAATATGAGCATCAACACAACTTTACTACTCATGAAAAGACTCTGAAAAAAAGAATACCTTAGCATCGATGACAACTTGAACGCGCTCCACAGGCCCATATTTAGAGAAGATATGGTGCAGCTGCTGTTCAGTGGTATAGATACTGAGGCCAAAAACACCAAGGCATCTGCTGGGCTGGGGATTTTCCTGTTAAACATAGTCGACAATAGTTTTCAAGTTGTAACAAATTACAAAATAACAAAAATTAGAAAAAGTTTAAAATAAGGCCAAGTTTAATTTAATTGGTTGACCTTGTATTAAGTATCTGAAAAACCAAGCACCTTTCATTTTAAAAGACTAATATGAATGGGTATGGGATGGGTGAGATACCTTGTATAGTCTTGTCAAGACATATCAGTTTTTTGAACCATGAAATATTAAGTAGGCTAAATTGAAAACACAATTTTATTGCAAGAGGTAGACCTACAAAACCAAAGTAATGATGAATTACTCAGTCTCAAACCTAAGAATGCTCTCATCTACCCTAAAATACGTCGTCACCTATTATTATTTTGTTACCAAATTTTCTAAATTGAACCATCCAATCTTAAGTATATGCGTGTTTTTACAGGGTTCCCACTCAAACTGAATTTTAAAATTCACGGCTCTTTCACGGTTTTTAAGGTCCGAAAATTACGGTCTAAATATAGGAAAACATTTTGCCGCCCGCACAAGTTCACGGAGAATAACAGGGTAGGGGGGGGGGGGGGGGGTAGCGAGGGAAAACTCGGCAGACACATAGCCCCGGCGGCGGCGGCACCAGCACAACAGAGAAGTAACTGTGTAATATTTTAGGTAACACAAACTATATTTGACGGAATAGTTATTTGTGCAACTAGTGAGCAAAGTGAGCAATTGCCTCACTCGAGAGAAATCCTTACTCACGAGCCGTAGGCGAGTGAGGAATGGTTTCTCGAGTGATGCAATTGCACTTTGCACTCAAGTTGCACATTATATTTTTCCTACAGTTACCATAAAACAAATAAATTGGTATAGAAACGTAACATATTTTTACACAGAATTGAAATTTCAATATGACATTTAATGTGAAAGTAGCATTAATAAATCAGAAACAAAATGATAAAACAAAAAATAATCTCCTTAAAAATGGACACAAACACCCTAAAAGAATTGTTAACCAAAGAATTACTTAGAGAAAGACAAATAACACAAGCAAAACTAACCTTCAATGTTTACAAATGGCAAATCAATGAAATGGTGGCTTCTGCCGTGACCGGAAGTGTTGTGACAAATACAACAGTACAACAGCTGACCAGCTGATTTACAGCCAGTGCTGCCAACGTATTTCGCGCGCATAAGACCTTGTCTGCATGTTACGCGCTCACTATTTCGTGCCTTCACGTTGCAAATCTGGAGTGAGACAAAGTAATTTGAGTGAGACAAAGTTAACATTGTCTCACTGATGAGCGAATTGGCCACTTTGCTTTCTCAAATCAGTGAGAGAACATGTACATTGTTAGGTAACTGTAGGAAAAAATAATTTTTAATACAATGCAATCAAATAAATTACAACTATTTCACAAAATACAATGTGATTTTAACATTATTGATTACTTAAGAAAACAGAAAACATTGTACTGGCGATTGCGGGACACGCACGCAACTTAAAATATTTTTTAATTTTTAATGCCATCCTCTCTTCCTTCCTTCCTTTCTTCCTGTCTTTCTGCTTTCTATCCGCCCACACAATGCGCAGAGTCCACTGCGCACTGTCGCACATGTTGCCATGACAACCGTGTGTCGTCATAGCAACAAGCCAATCATGCACTGCGTTTTAAGACAACAAACAGCCGTGTTATGAAAGACAATATGATAGTCTGCGCTTGCGTATGTTGCCAACCTTTCGATGAATATTCGATAGTTCATTTATTGCATCTTGACCGAGTTGAAGTTCGTGATTATCAACTCTCTAATCATCGAAAACTCGAAATATGATCTATATAACACGTATTAAAATAATGTCGTGTTTGTTTAAAAATTAATTACAAGTTATTAAATACACTTCATTTACATTTTTTTTTGTAAAATAGTTTTTTTTGCGAAAGATGAAAGTAAAAACGTGATTAAAAATAATTCTTGTTGCCAGTTTTGGACACCGGTTAGGCGCGCCGCCTGGTTAATACGCCTCCGGATAATCGTTGTTCTTCTGTCCGTAAATGTTAGTTAATGGCACAACGTTGGTCGCCTGCAGGCATGTTTTCCAGCGGCCGAAGTTAGGGCCTTGTTGTCATTCAAAAAGTGCAATGGGTAGTGAGTGATAAGTAGAGGTCTGCGGGTACCCAAAAATTCGGGTCGGGCGGGTACCTACTACCCGAAAGAAATCGGGTTGACGATACCCGACACACTACCCGAAAGAAACCCGAAACTTTAAAAATGTTCAACAATAA
Source organism: Flexamia atlantica (assembly GCA_035578135.1). Lineage (NCBI taxonomy): Eukaryota > Metazoa > Arthropoda > Insecta > Hemiptera > Cicadellidae > Flexamia > Flexamia atlantica. The sequence goes on from JAQJVK010000005.1 coordinate 24,196,220, forward strand.
ATGATTCGCGCCAAGCTTCTGACTTACGGCGTCCACGCAATATTATAACAAGACGAACAAGGATGGTCGCGATCGCGATGTCAAACTTCGAAGCGATCTTCACCATACGTCTCAGTCAGACAACCAGCCGTCTCAGTCAGACAACGACTCAAAATTATCGTAAGCTTACTGCTTAATATCGTATCCTCGTATAACAACTTATAAGGACCATTGCTCCTTTTGACGCAATGAAATAGTCATACAAACACTAAACAGCTTTGAATAAGGTTGAATTTCTAGCCGAGCTTATGATACGAGAAGTCTTATCGAGAAGATAATTTTTGTGATCTATTTTTGGTCACGTTAAACCGGAAGAGCGTGTCCTTCCCACGAAAAACGAACACAAACAATAATCCTGAGTGATAAGGAAAGGGCGTTGACAGGTGAAAAAATATGATCTCCAATTAGATGGAATTCGGAGTTTCTGCTATATTTAGTTGACCTTGGAGAATGACAAAATATACACCAGTCTATAGTTTGATCATAGAATTTCTCTTGAACGGCAAGAGATAAAAATTTCATTTTTGTCTCAATCGATTTATACTAAAAATTAGACAAAAAATATTAGCCGTCATATGTTGTTGTAGGACAAGTCGTTAGAATTTTCGCATATAGGAAACAAAATGCGCAACAAAGACGTTCTCGTTCTGGCGTCATTTTTAAAGAATTTTTTTGTCACAAACATCTTGAACGATGATACAAAAATTAGAAAATGATTAGAAACAAGCAGCGGAGACATCGATACATTAATCGGTAGTTGAAAACCGATGAATCGTACAATAGAAGGAATGTAAAGAATAAGAAAACAAATTAATTAAGAAAGAAAGAAATTCACGTATTTATTTGCCGGGCAAACGTAAACCAATGAGCGTGCGTCTTTGGCTATATAGTCTTCTCTCTCTTCACCTTTCCATCCTTCCCTCCCCCCTCCAAGGCAACCGATCGCGATCCGCCATTACCTCCCCACGTCCCCAGTCTCCACCCCTCCTTCCCCAGCCACAGTGGAATCTCAATCTCAGTTTAGCAGGCCCTACCGTCTAGCCCTGTACGTACAATCTACGTCTTAAAGTACACAATTGCTGTCTTCGTCTTGGGACTGTTAATCATTTTGAATGTCTCTAATAAATTGATACAAATATTTCTCTATAATTTAATAAAAATATTGGCTATTTTAAAATTTGCTGATTTTAAAGGTCTGATGACGAAATTCGTGGCTCTTTCCAGGTTTTTTCATGGTTTGCCAAATTCACGGCTTATTCACGGTTTTTAAGGTTTCACAGTTGAGTGGGAACCCTGTTTTAAGATAAAAACACGCACATTTAAAAAGGTTGATTCTTGATTCCGTTTTACTTGCTTCTGTTTGAGTTTAATTTATGTTTGAATCATTTAACCTAGAAGAAACATGAGTCAAAGGAAATCATTTTGTAGTTTGGCAAAATTTATCAGACATTGAAAAAATATAAACAATACAGTAAAACCCAGTAATCCAAACTCAGGGCTTGTAACGTTTTTGGGATTGAAAAAGCCTGTTAGGCCTAGCAAAAAAATAAACTTGGGGAATAACTAATCCAAGGAAACAAAAATTCATTCATTGCAGCAGTCTTGCATACTAAGTGAATTTCAATGCTTGTAAATAAGTGATTTAGACAAGGCCAATATGGAGTAAAATCAAAGTACGTTCATAAATGAGCAAGCAAAAATATTCTCCATAACAATATTGGGAAATGAAAATGCAGATTTGCTGCCATAGAAATGTGAAAACGTGGGATTTTCAGCTAAAATCAATAAACCTCAACTAGATGAAGGTACTAGGAACTTGGTATCTTAATACTAAGTTTTATTAAGATATGTTAAGAAATAAGCAAGATTAAAAACTCTTATTCATTTCCCATAAGCTTTAAATTTGGCAAATGATCACTTTCATTATAAAACATTTAAAAACAACAACAAAATTGTTTTCAATAACATAAATTCTTTTCAAAACTGTTACAAGCTCTGTCAACCAAGATTTGGAAATAAAATTATAAAACCAAACGTCTATAAAAACCATACAGACAATCGTTTGATCGCTCGTGATCTGCCGAAATTCACTTTGCCATACATGACGACCGCGCGTGATTGGCAGAAATAACCTTACTGAAAAATATAATTACAATGATTGGCAGAAATTTTCTGAAAATGACAATCACACTTGTCAGATTTTCCAAAAAAGACGATCCCATATGATCGGTGGGCATTTAATAAAGGCAATCACACTCATTCTACGGACTAGACTTAGCCATACTTGGTTTATTCAAAGTAGATTTGGTCCAAATTAGTTTGGGTTAACAAGATTCTACTGTATTATAAATTATTACAAATGGTATCAATAATTTTGAATAACAGAATTTAGTTCGTTTAACGGTGCTTCACAATTCTTGGCTTTAATAGTTACAAGAGTTGTGTACTTTAGAAGTTTTATCAGTATTGCTTACTCGATCACGCAGTTCTTGATACTTGGATTTTCTCTCTTCCACTCTGTATTCTTTCTGGAGATAAACAATTCTGTTTAATACTGGTGTAATTTAGCCAAAATGATTTGTACCCTTTTAATAATTTCATTTTAATAAGTCATTGAAAGTGTTTTGTTATAATACCAACTTATTTACAATCCAACACTTATTTATATTACCTGCTTTGATTTTTACATCACATACTTTTTAATAAGAGAATGAAAATCAGGCCTAAATTACCATTATGTTACTGAATCATTATATAGCAAACAAAACCAGAAGACAAAAGTGTTACAATTCGTTACACTCAAGATGAAATAATACTATTGCTCTGGACATCCGGCAAAGTTGACCAATTACTGGCGGGTGGCAAAAACTGGAAACTACCCAAATTGTCTGCTAAAACCCATAATTAACGAGTTATTCCACCACTCTTTCGCTATGCTCAACACAACAGTTTTTAACCCAAAATTAAAATTTCTCTCAACTTGCTTTCTCTCTAGATTGGTAACAGTAACACTTGAGCTTAAAGTCAAAATATAACTACACCATGCTTTTGTGTGTTTCCGATTCCGCCTCCAACTCATTTCAATATTCAAGTTCGTTATCTTGTAGATTCATCAGTTTTTTCATAGTTTGCAAAATTCATGGCTCTTACACGGTTGAGAGGTCACCATGAACCAACTCTCACCCAGTGATCCCAGATAAAAAAAAAACCATGACTTTAACCAGACCAAGGTTATTTATCGTAAATTTACTTATTAATGTACTCAAACATTAAAATTTCGTAATATTAGTATGATTTACCAATTTAAATAAATCCATGAAGTGGAAATATTCACTTTGATACTATCTGAATTTCAGAGTGGTTTCTGTCTGCCCGTCCGTCCGTGTGGATGTAAACGGTCCAATTTTCATGAAATTTAGTATAATTGTATAAAACATTAATATCTTTAGGCAAATTTTTTCTTTATCAGAGGATTAACCTCATAAAAAAAACTACAAAAATCCTAATCTTTCAAAGATGGCTGTAATGATTTTATTTAAACTTCCGTGGTTTGCAAAGCTCACAACGCCAAACAAAAAGACACCACCCGCAAGTGTGTAAAAATGCAGGTTCAGAACTCACCCTCCAATACGGCTGGCCAGAGCAATAGTAGCTAATTAAATTTAAGATCAACCTCACTATCTACAACCTAGGCCTAGAAAAGGAACACTTGTTACGCACTAAGTTCGGAGAATTCTTCAACAAGGTTCAGTTCTAACCAAAACTTTAAATGATCCAGAAAATACTTTGGAAAGTTGACCCCATTCTTCAGGTCTCATAAAAAATAAACAGCTCTCAGCATATAATATTTTTACATTTTTTTAAATCTAAAATTTAAAAGAGCGACTAACTTTCGAATATTGAAATTTAAGAAATTACCTCAACTTTTATAACTGAGACATTAAAACAGTGTTTCTGAGCGAGCACTAGGTTGAAGATACGAAACAGAACAGCCAATTATTAAATAAATCTAGCCTATATATAGATAAATGTTTTGTCTCAGAGGAACGCAAAGGAAAGTCAAAACCTGCTCGATTAAAGTTATTGTTAAAAATACATATACAGAGCATGAGCACTACATCCTATATTTATTTTAACAATGATGGTCAAATAATAACTAGCGTGATTATAACTTTTTTATAGATTAGACTGAAAACTTAAAATTATCAGTTCCTACTGCTAAATTATGATTTAAGTATCGCTCAAGTACTGACCCTATTTCCGTTATGCCTGCGTCGGTTAGACATGGGGCTGCGAGAGTGTGACCTATCCCGGCGTCGGCTGTGAGGACTGTAGGATCCAGAACGGGATCGTGAATGTGACCGGGAGTGGGAATAGCGAGACTTGTACTTCTTGTCCCGCGACCTTGACCTAGACCTGTACTTCTTACTGTAAGATTTGTGGTATGACCGTGAGCGGCTCCTGCAACAGTAAAATCAAAGCCTTCATAGCAAAATCATGAGTTTGAACTAACATTCATTAAGGTTTTTAATTTTAATATAAAATCAACCAATACTAACGCAACACCGTCTTGTTGTTAAAGAATTGAAGCCTCCTCTTGGAAAAAATTGACATTTTGAAGTATATTACATGTTTTCTTAACTGAAATTTCCATCCACTGAAAAATTCACTAGGCTCAAAAAAATTTGCAATGAAAAATCTTCGCAGAAAAATCAAGAACCTTTGCAATGAGGCCGGAATTTTTTTTAAGGCAAGTTAAATTAACTCATTGAATATTACCAAACGCCTTTTAGAAAATATAAAAACTTAAAGAAAAACTTACCTTGACCTAGAATATCCCTTTCCTCTGCGGCTGCTGGGTTTGTGAATACTGGGGGACCTTGATCTTGGAGGACTTGGTTCTTTTGACCGGGACCTCTCCTCATGATGGTCAGAAACACTTCCATTAGGACTCTGAAAAGAGAGGAACATGCCTCAGTGATTAAAAATTAACTGAAAATTATCTAAGATAATCAGGCAAAAACTAATTACCCACATAAAAACTAGGCCTATTTGCTATTAAATCTATGTCTTGAAATACCTTAAATGACCCAAAATCCCTCCCTCCCCAAGATATTTTCTTTTTTGCAATGGAGATATAATTGTTTCCTTTTTTCAAAGGAGAAAAAATTATTTTTTACTATCATCAAGGAAGGAAGGAAGGAAGGAAGATATAGACGTTTGATCATTTTCGCCCACTTTTGGCAAGTCCTAACATAATGTAACCTAACCTGACCTTACCTAACTAAACCTGACCTCATCCATTCAAACTAACATAACCATGCCTACCTCATTTCTACAAGGTGAATGTTTAATAGGCCTAACCTAAAACAATCTTACAAATACAGTTTATCAACTTATTTTTTATATTTTTTTCTGTTACTGTTGGTTAGATCATGAAAATTCTCTCATATTATTGTTTAGCTCTCAATTTCCGTTAATTTGAGTACCGTACCCATATGACATATCTTTGACGAAGTTTTTCTTCGGCTTTTCCGGCTGTATCTTTGTTAAGACATATCGGATCTTGAAAACGGGCGCTGGCATTAGATCGAATGGCACTGGATCAACACTTTCGTCGGTCCAGTGTCCTGTCAATCTAATGCCTGTCGGAGCAGTGCCTTTCCCTTTCGATCTAGTGACTGTCGATGCAGTGCCTTTCGAAGATATATCTGTATTAAGTTTGGGAAATCGTGATTATTTTAAAATTATTGTAAGCAAATTTTCATCTTTTGAAATTTTTAATGTCGAACGGCACTGGACCGACAGGAATTGGATCGAAAGGCACTGGACCGACAGGCAGTAGATCGAAAGGCACTGCATCGACAGTCACTAGATCGAACGGCACTGGATCGACAGTCTCTTGATCGAAAGGCACTGCATCGACAGCCACAAGATCGAAAGGCACTGCTCGGACAGTTATACAGTAAACTCCCGATTATCCGCAGAATTGGGTGGAGCGACTACCGCAGATAACGAAAATCGCGGATAATCCGCAAGTGTTGAAAATGGGAGAGAATAAAAGAGAAAAACAATTTCAACATTAAAAATCCAATTATTTAATACAGTCAGGGGCGGACCCAAATTTAATTTCGGGGGGGGATATCCTATAACGTTGCGGTAAGCAAGTATCACGTATCACGTCACAATAGACGGATGTGGACGTCGCGGTAAACGAATATCGTCGTCGTGATAGACAAATATGATTTTTGCGGGAGACACTTATTTAGATTTTCAAAAAGCTTTTGATGTTCTAGATATAAACATATTAATTAACAAGTTTAAGAAGTATGGTATAGGAGGTCCAACACTGGCATGGTTGACATCTTTTTCCTCTAACAGAAAACAAGCTGTGAAAATCAATATTGTATTGAGCCAGGTGGTACAGCTTCAATATGGAACAGTGCAAGGAGGAATTCTTGGTCCTTTAATTTTCTTAATTTATATCAATGACATGTTACATCTACAACTAAATTCAACGATATTTGCTTATGCTGATGTCACTGCCCTGGTCTGTTCTGACCCAGATAGAGAGAGCCTTAAAATAGCCATAAATTCAGATTTAGAGAAAATGTCAGAGTGGCTATTGAAAACAAGTTGTTGATTAATGTAAGTAAATCAAAATGTGTAGCTTTTTTTGATTGTAACTTAGATAAGGTTGAGATGAGAAATTTTTTGAATATCCTTTGCCATGGTCACTTATGTAAATATACGTGTGTATGTGAAAATATTGAAGTTTTAGAATACACTAAGTACTTGGGTTTATTTATTGATCAGCACTTGAAGTGGGACCAGCATTTCATTAATTTAAATAACAAACTTAGGAAAATAAATTATGCATTGTATTTTATGAGAAGCTATCTAGATGGTAACAATTTAAGACAATTGTATTTAGCGTGGTTTGAGAATGTAATGCGTTTTGGAATCTGTCATTTTGGTGGTACGTACCCCCCCTGTTAAAACCAAATATTATGAGCCAAAGGCATGCTGTTAGAAATATTTATGGAATTAGAAAAATGGATAGAGTAAGTCATTTGTTCTTAGAAAAAAAATATTAACTTTTGATCAGATCTACAGATATAGCACGTTAATATTTATACACAAATATTTAGACCAATTTCAGCTTAGACAATTCAACAGAGTGACTAGAGGAGCAATGAGTATAACCTTGCACGAACCTAATTATACAAAAGAAAAATGTAGAAAACAATTAAGTTATTGTGGTCCAAAAATATTTAATAGCCTAATTTCTTACTCTGGTAACGATATTTATTTTGAGGTCAAGCCAAAGTTCAAGATGAAAGCTAAAAACTTTGTTCTTGCCTGAAATATGCATACATCAGGAAGGGAATGTTGACCTTGTTATCTTACTATGGTTAGTTTTTTTTTGAAATTGTATATGTTATTTTTGTTATTAAATGTTTAGAAATTTTATTTATGTTAACTTTGGTTATTGTTAAATATTTGAAATTTTATATATGTTATTTTTGTTATTGTTAATTTTTTCAGATTTTATATATTTTATTTTTTATAAGTATATAAATATTGTTACTTTATAAATTATTGCAAATAACTAGGCTAATTAATTCTTATTTTAATTAATTTTAATTCCATGCAAAATTGAAAATATGATCTACATGGACTGATAAGACCAAACTCATTTGCTCACTGCTGTCTGTCATAATGTATGAATGTAAATTAATATTGTAATTTTTCCTCTCCCGCGCGCGCCATGTTAGGCGCATGGGAGTCTGTAATTAATATAATAACTTGCTTGAATAAAATGATTTTGACTTTGACTTTGAGACACATATTGTTACGTCGCCGCGGTTGACGAGTATCGTCGCCACGGTAGACAAACTATCATCGTCGGGTTACATGAATATGGACGTCGCGGTAGGCAAAGTTGACGAGTATCGTCGTTGTGGTAGTCGCCGCGGTAGACAAATGTGGTCGTCGCGGTAGACAAATATCATTGTCACAATAAATAAATATTGTTGTCACATCGCAGTTGACAAAAATTGTCGTCGCGTCGCGGTAGACGGAGAAAGCTTGCGCGCATTTTGTATTAAAAAGACATGTCAGTTTGGTCTAATTTTTTTATAAATACGTATTTTCTCGCTTTTTGTAGCTCGCACGGATAATCCGCACCACGGATAATCCGCTCACGGATAATCGGGAGTTTACTGTACTTCTAAATTTAGTGTTCCGGCAATACTGTCCTCACAAGTTTCGCAATGGAGAAAACATCGAATTGAATAGTTAAATTCAAAATACCCATGATTTTAAAAAATTGGGAAAAAATATAGTTAAATATTAGTTTATTACCTTTGAGGCATTCAAATTGTTTTCTAGTGCAAACGTAACATCAACATGTTTTTAGAGAGATTTTAAAAAGTGAATTTATGATTCAAAAAAGATCAACATTGTGCCTATGTTAATGTTTCTTTTCCAACCAATAAATTTACCTTGTTTTGCTAAAGAGAAATTAAAGGCATATGTTAAATAAATTTGTTACTGAAGATACAACAATAAGACTTTGTCCTGTTTTTTCTATGAATGGCTGGTTTTTAAGTATTAAAAAATATTGGTGACATTTTGATCAGATTGAATGAGTTTATTCTGAATAAAAAAAATTAATCTCACGAATGGCATTGTTTTGACGTACATATTCAAGCGGCACTGGATCGACATTAGATCGAAAGGCAATGCACCGACAGTCACTAGATCGAACGGCACTGGACCGACAGGCATTAGATCGAAGTGCTCTGTTCCGACAGTATCGGAGCTATGCCTGTCGGTGCAGTGCCTTTTGATCTAATGCCTGTCGGTCCAGTGCCTTTCGATCTAGTGACTGTCGGTGCAGTGCCTGTCGATCTAATGACTTTATTTTGTGTTGGTCCAATGCCTTTCGATCTAATGACTTTCGATGCAATGACCGGATCTCCTTGAAAATTCTTACATTTTCTTGATCAGCTCACTCTCCCCCGGTTAATTTGAGCACCCACATGATTTTAATGTGTTTGAACTTACTCTAAGAATAGCTGAACGGGTTTTCTTTCTTTATTAATTTTATTTTTATGCTCTAAACTATAACTTATTCAGGCCTAAGCCTATTTTTAGAAATTTTTAGTGAAGCCTTCATTTAATCGTTGAAACGTTTTGATACACAACCACATTAAACATACCATGATCATTTAAATGTAATTTTGAAGAATTTCAAAATAATTTTTCATGACTAAGTAATAACAATGAATGATTTTGGAAATAGAACATCCTATACATCATAATTCATTAAAAATATTTTGTATTATGCACCTAATGATTCACTTAAGGTTATTTTAACACTTTTGTATTGTCTTGTAATTACTGAAAAGGCCTATATTAGAAATCAAATCCTTCCTATTTCAGACTATGAAAGGAACAGATGAAGATTTTACATTAAACAAAATTAAACAACAAACATGTAATGGAAGTCATATCCATGTAACTGAGGTCACGCATTGTAGCAGAATGTCACATTTAAAATTTTTTATTTAAAAATATGTATGGTCAAAATATATATACATGGTTATATTTTTTTCAATTAAGTACATTTTCAAGTTGGTTCACAATAATTTTCATGACAATGGAATGGAGTAAACACATTGTGAGGTTAAAAAACCTGACCAAAACTTGTATTTGTAGGTGAATTACATCTTTTCTAAGCTATTATTAAGATATAGGTCAATCAAAAGTAAGAGGACTGTAATATATTTAAAAACAGTATAAGTGAGCAACAAAAAATATAAAATACAATGGGGTTTCCCTTTTATTTCATTATGTAATATTGATTTATCTGGGTGTGACCTCTAGTACGAAAAATAGGAGTTTCCTATATAAAACTGCCTCTCCCATTGACATACATGGGTAATGGTGCTTTCTTTATATTTTCTCATATTCTATAGGGTTAAAAGTATTAAAAAATGTAACTGTCATTTAGATACCAAGTAATAACTTTTTAGTTTTTTTCCTACTTTGCAATTGTACCCTTTTCAGATTTTGACCCAGTTAAACAAATTTAAAGGAGTTAAACAACTGGGTCAAAATCTGAAAAGGGTACAATCGCAAAGTAGGAAAAAACTAAAAAGTTATTACTTGGTGACGGTCTTTCTGTGTTCTATTATGGTTAGTGATGCTGTTTAGTGCGATTAACTTTCATTATGAGTAATATTAGACGTACCGGTGGTAATTCACCTGTAAGTGAAAATACTTTGGCAGAAATTGCAAGGGAAGCTGGACTGAATATAAATTTACGACTTTGACAGTGACAATGAAAACCAGTATGATGTTAGTAGTCTTGACTCTAGCTCTTAAGAAGACAGTGATAATAGTACATCACTGTCTTCATAGTGGACGGTAGGGATGCAGATCCCACTTTTGATCCTGATGTTCCAGGCACATCATCAGGATTTGTCCAAAGAGGTTTGTCTTTGCATTTCATTTTATCGAGAACTGGGTCTAGGCCCTATGATATGTCTGAGGAGGAGGTTGATGAGCCTGAAGAGCAACCTAGGCCTATTCCTAGGACAGTTACAAGAGGTAGGGGTAGGGGTAGAGGTAGTATTCGTGGTAGAAGAGGTCGAAGAGAGGGGCAACCTAGCGTAAGAGGCAGAAGTTGGCGTAGGCAAGAGGGCCAGGAACCTGAACCTGACAATAGCAGCTGGAATGAGGTAGAGGAGGAGAACGATGCCACTTATCACCATACATTCCAGTTTTCTAAACTTAGTGGACCAAAACATTGCCCTCCCACATTCTTCACGGTCAACTTGCTGCAAACCTTTGTAGAGGAGACAAATCGGTACGCTCGACAGTTTATTGCAAAACAGCAGGAGGGTTTGTCACCATTTAGTCGTGTCAGAAGGTGGGTGAACATTACTTTGATAGAAATGAAGGCATTTTTAGCTATAATTTTAAACATGGGGATGATTCGTAAACCCAGCCTTCAGAGCTATTGGGATACCCACTTTAGCCAAGCAACCCCCTACTTCTCGAGAATGATGTCAAGAGACAGATTTCAACTCATTTTGAAATTTTTTCATATCGTTGATGGGGAAAAGTTGCCCAAAAAAGGAGAGCCTGGTTATGACCCTTGTGGTCGGTTGCAACCAATTATAGATCATGCCAACAGGCTTTTCAAATTGTATTATTATCCAACTCAGGCCTTGTCAGTGGATGAATCCCTGTCGGCACAAAAAAACGTGTAGCCCTAACACAGTACATGCCAAAAAAAAGCAGCACAAGTGGGGGATTAAATTGTGGGTGCTATGTGATTCTGTCACACGCTACTGTGTCCAGTTTTTTTGTTATAAGGGTGCCCATCGATCAGCGGATAATGAAAGAGTCGTAGAAACTGGATTAGCTAGTAATGTCGTAATGACATTGTTGCGTATGGCGGGGTGCTTGAATTAAGGTCACCAGATGTATCTAGATAATTTCTTTACATATATTCCTCTTGTTAGAAATTTGTACAACAACCAAACATTTGCCACTGGTACTGCAAGAATTGACAGAGTTGGCCTTCCTAAACAACTGAAAGGAAAATATCGTGTTGGTCAAAAGAAATATGTTAGGAAAGGCCCTATTTTAATGATGGCCTTTAGAGAAAAGCCAACCAACAAATCACAGTTTATCCTTATATCAAGTGATAGTCAAGCTAAAAGTGTTGGCTATTCAATTAGAAGAAGTAGCAAAGTTATAATCAGGAAAAAACTCAAATTCAATTCCAATACATCCGAGGAATGGGGGGCATTGACTCGACCGATCAGATGCTCTATGTATACATGGACGAGAGAAAAACTATGAAGCATGACAAAAAAGTAATTTTTAATGTTATTGGGCGCATGGTTCTCAATGCTTACATTTTATACAAGTTGAACACAACCCAAGGCAAACTTGAAAGAGCTGCCTTCATGCGAGATGTCATAGAGGAGTTGTCAAATGAGTGGCTGGCTACCAAATATGTTCCAGATGATGTTCGTGGTGGTGGAGATGGTCCCCAACATGGATTTGGCCTTCGAAAGCTGCCAGAAAAAAAAGAAAAACTTTGCAAAGCCTACTCTGGAACTAATAATCCAGACAGTAAAAGAAGGCGTTCGCGTACGGTATGTGTCCAATGTGACGCTGGGGTACACCCGGAGTGCTTGATAAAACATGTGTGCCACTAAAAAAGTGAAAACAATTGTAAATATGTTCTTAAATTGACATTTGTATTGTGCCAGTTTATGTGAATTTTTATGTGAAAGACAATTTTCATCTGTGCCAGAGAGTATTAGTGGTTCATAAGCAACAGCACTGAAATGTAAGTAGTCTAAATTTATTTTTTTAAATAACTTTTGTAAGAATGTACCAAATTACTTGAAATTTTCAGGATTTATTTCCAACAATGTGTAGTTATAGGAAATAATGCATTTGGTATCCCCGTTTTTATTTTAGGGATGTATTTATATATCAAAGTAAATTTTTTTTATAAAAGAAAAAACAAAAATTCTTTTTTTACATAGGTACATTTTTTTGCAATTTTATTTAAACATAACTATTTTTTTAATAGCACATTATGTCTTCAACTAGTTAAAACAAATTTCAGGCAAATATCTTGATTTATAAGTGAGTTATGATTTTTTTTATAAACATCTACAAAATTGCCATTCTCGCATTAGCAGTCTAGGGGTACAATTATTAAAATATGCTAGCAGTTTCCGACAAACATAAAAAATAATTGCTAGCACCGAAAGGGTTAAAGGGAGACGGCGATGATTCCATTGAATTTCTTGCCCCAAAAATAGAATATAGGGTGGGTCGGGGTAATATTGAGACAAAAATTAAACTTTCCCTATATCTCAAAAATATATGGTTCAAATTTATTGTAAATTTTATCATAGCACCTCATAAATTTTAGGATTACGTGGTAAGAGTTATATCCACAGTAATCAATTAGTTGGATCAAAAACTTAAAAAAATGTGTCTCATCATTACCCCGGCCAATGGGGAAATTAAGAGACAGCCTGAGGGAATTTTGAGACACCCACTCTAACATTAGTTTAACAAAAGGTAAAATACTCCTGACTGGGGCAATTTGTAGCCAGTACCCTAGACATCATTTCTGAGTGTTGGGGAAATTTTGAGACAGCATCATTGGACAGTATAACATTTTTATTTGCTACAAGTCAGCGAAAAATCTAAATTAAAAGCCTTCCAGCCTTAATTAGATGGTTTTAAAACAAAATTATACATCCCTTGTACAGGTAGAATTTATGTACATACTCTTAAAACTAATATTTAATATGAATGATAATTTTTTTAGCAAATATGTGAAGAAAAATATCAGTCTTTGGTCTTGATAACAATATAATAAAAAGACGGACACTTGTACTTAGTTTCATGTTCTCTTTGGTTAATGTTAGTTAGCATTTAGTTTGAATTTAACCAATCAGTGTAAATATGAACAATTTGAGTCAACCTTATAAAGATGAAATACTTAAGCATAGCCTTTGTGAAAAAATAAAAACCGCCTTTGTCAATCAACTTGTCCTAATCTCATGAAAAAGAACACATGACTTAATACAGTACACCTCGGATTATCCGGATTAATGTGGCGGGACACCAATCCGGATAAAAATCCGGATAATCCGAGGTTATTACAATATTGCCTAAATAGCGATCGCATACCTTAGCTCCTGCTAAATTGATGTTGCAAACGGCGGATCAAGATTGTACAGCATAGTAGTCTATCAAATTTTACGGGGGTTTAATTTTGAAACAAGTTTTAGAACTGAACTTTATTACCAATCATACGAATATAATGTTAACTTTTACCGTACTTACGGTTTAGGTTTGGAATAAAACGCCAGATTAAAATATTTAATTTATTGAGATTAAATAATCATCATTAAAAATTACTCAAACTTGAAATAATCATGACGAAACTTAAAAAGTAACTCAAAACGTATTACAGTAACTCTTCTTAAGAAATAACCTAACACATCAAATTACAGCAATGAACTAACACGCAACATTGCCGTAGGCTTCACCTTTGTTGATTGATGCTAGTGCCCCAAGTAGCAACCCAAAAAACTATGTTCTCGAAAATGCCGTCATGTACTGTTTAGGCAATGTGATTCCTTCAATTATTGGATTTAAAATGCTTACGGTAATGTATTACATTTGCATTTTACTATTGGAAGGCACATTTCTCTCATAAACTCGCTAAAATCGTGATTTTGCCGTGATTTTAATTTTTTAATTTCTCAGATTGCCCGGTCCGGATAATCCGGGGTCCGCATAATGTGGGGTCCGGATAATCCGAGGTGTACTGTAACTACATTTCACTTTGATTCTTCTTTTTTAGTTTAAATGAAATTTCAGAGAAAATGTCATCTCTGAATTTTTTTAAGGTTGTTGTATAAAATTTTAACATCTCTTATTGATCTTATTATAAAAGAATCAAAAGAAAAGAGTTTGGATGGGCCAATCGAAAATGAATTAATGTTTTACAATGTCAAAATCTTCCTTTACAGGCCACCAGAACTCCTCATCTCCCATTTTTAAGTACTTCATTTGTACATCAGTAAGGTTTTGAGGGGTCTCTTAGTCTGATATGCAAAAAAGTTTTAGAACTTGCCCAATGTAAACATTTGAATCACAACAAACAACAAACTGCATGCATCTGCATTTTGCTATGTTTGTTTGAACTTTCTGAAGGTGTAATTTCAACTGTCTCACGTTTGATGGAATTTTGTCAAGAGGGGAACCTTCTACATTGATTTCATCATCTGATCAATCTGACACTTCAATGAAAGAGTGATCAGACATCTCTTGGCATAAATTTTCATCATCCTCCAGGTCTTCGTCTATATAAAGAACTCTGAGTTTGTATCTTTTTATGGTTTTTATTATGATTCCCTTTCTATTTTTTTCTAATGTCAACATTTTCTTTTTTCTCTTTAAATTTTCTTCTTTTAGCGAATTTCCCCTATAGGGAAGAAGCTATTACCGTGGGTCTCATGGTAAGACCTAAGCTCGGGACCACTATAACTTTTCGTTTTGGGGCCCCCAGAAGCAAAAAACAATATTTGTTTGAATTTATATATATATATATATATATATGTCTGTTAGCACGATAGCGGCCGCAAAAATGGTCCGATCTTTATGAAATTTGGTACGGACATGTAAAGTGGTAATCAATTGGACGAGTTCGTGAACCAGCCCGATCGGACCACCGGAAGGGGAGGTAATGGGGGATAAACCCCCCCAAAAATGGGTTTTTTGAGTTTTTTACATAGAAAAATAAAATGTATCGAATTTTTGTGGGCACCATTGAATTCAGCTCAAAAAAAACAAACAATTTAGTATTTTGAATCACTGCTCTATGTCCATTGGTTACCGAGATATTGAAAGTGGTAAACACAGTACGTTGTCCCAATGTTAACCTTATGGGAAATAAGTAAAATTCTATATCTCGGTTATTTCTCAACATATCTTGTTAAAACTTGGTAAATAGCTTCTTCTAGTTCAGATCTACTAAATATTGAATTAAAACCACCCACTTTTAATACACCTGTAGCAGCAAACCTGCATACTCATTCCCCATGTTATTCTTATGGAGCTTACCAAAACATGTCAAATCTTGCTATGTTTGATTGATATATGTTGTTTTGCATTTGAAATTCGCCGAGTATGCAGGTCTGCTGCAACGGGGGTATTTCTTTTCTCCTTTTCACTTTTTCTTATCTTCTCAGCCATTCCAGAATAGATGAGCCTCAGAGGAGGGAGATTGAAATCGGGTTTTTTCTGATTATTTTAGTGAAAACTCCCTCAGAAATAGTAATTCTTTCTCAATCCATGTAGGAAAACTGTTAACATTACACTTTTAATGATTTTTTAGTCCTCAAACTTAAACACGACCATTAAACATTCATTTTTGTTTGTTTTCGTTCATCTGTCACTGATTTTTGAGCCTAAATCGAGTTATTTTTAATAATAACAATTTTTTTAATAATGTGAGCATATTGCATAAACTTTAACAAAAAATACTCACAAATAAGTTCTTAATTCGGTATGTATTAATGAAATACAAATACATATTTGTTATAACATAAAAATTTCTTGATTTAAAACCTCCATTCACACGAGTCCCGTACGGAACCTTTACATGTCCCATACGGAACCAGAAAACTTAAATATAATACTGACATAACTATTGATAAACACTAATAGATAGCATTGAGTGGTTAAGAAATATGTCTTTCATTGCTCTGAATATTTTAAAAACCTCTTTTACGAATGGAATAAAAGATTTTTCCAAAAATATGATGACACGTAATTTTGTGATGTCCCGTACGGAACCAGCCAATTGTTAATTTTTTCAAGATAAATAAAGTGTTTGCAAAGTTTCAAAACAAATAACATATTAACTGACCAATCGATAGACAAGTATAAGTACATATTATCCTGTAAAACCAGTTTAAATATTTTTAAGGTCTATAAACTAGCTGTAAACATGGTCTAACTGTCCCGTACGGAACTTGGAATGGCTGTTCTTCGATTTTCTTTCCCTTAACTTCTTGCTCAGCAATATTTGCTACTTATGCGTCAGCAGTAACAACTGCAGCTCCAACATAAATTTTATTTAATCTTCTGTTCCTGCTTACCTGTTTGTTTTTGCTTGTTTTAGGAAAATTATGTTAGTATATTAATATTAAACATGTCTCAAAATTACCCCAGGGACCGTCTCAAAATCACCCCAAGTTCTGAAAATAATGCATAGTTGGAGAAAAAAAATTTACAAATAAAAAAGTTCTACAGATATTGATGAGTAACTTTGATAACTTGATCATGGAT
Organism: Flexamia atlantica; assembly: GCA_035578135.1. Taxonomy (NCBI): domain Eukaryota; kingdom Metazoa; phylum Arthropoda; class Insecta; order Hemiptera; family Cicadellidae; genus Flexamia; species Flexamia atlantica. The sequence goes on from JAQJVK010000005.1 coordinate 24,213,176, forward strand.
TGTGTACAAATATATCGACACATTTTTTAATTCCGTAAGTAGATTGGTTTTACATGTAAGTCGAAAGTTTAATCTACATGAAAGCAAGTTTTTTCAAGATTTTTGCAGGCATGTGGTGGAAAATTTTTTTGTCACAGTAAATATTTTAGTTGGCTTCTCAAATTTTAATATGGTATTCTAAAGGTATTAATTTAAAGTTTTTTAACTCATTACAGTTCCTAAAAATTTATTTTATAATAATTATAAGGGTGTCTCAAAATTACCCCGAAAATCTGTGTCTCAAAATTACCCCAACCCACCCTAGGCCTATACCAAATATGAGGGAAAAATTGTCCCCAGAAATAACCAACTCCCCAGAGCCATAAGCCTACCGTTTCCCTTCTACAGAACTATAGCCCTGCTGTTTCCTTAAAAGTCCTTGGTCCTCGGAGGTCTTAAAAATAAACACCACATTAACCCTAGGAGTGCCCTTGAGTAACTTCCATAGTGGCAGGCCCGTTTTAGCGATTTTGCAGAGATTTTTTCCAAAAATCATAGTAAATTGTATATTGGCCCAAACATAGGCAACTTCATATTCATTTTGATCACAAAGCTCTAAGGAACAATAATAATTACTACGTTTTCTTATTTTGTGGTGAAAATAAATAAATAATAACCAAAAACTCCTCGAAAACAAAAAAAAATGGAAGAAGTTTCAAAAGTAGACATCTACCAACCCTGGAGAAAATTTTCTATACAAAATCCAAGATATACAAAATGTTAGCAATCTATTTCCCTACATAAAAATAGGCATCAAAGTAAAAAAATGTAATTTCATTGATTTTCAGTAAATTTTTCAAAAAAAGTGCAAATTCCTGAAATCTGCGCATTTTATAAAATTGGTATATAAGAACCAAATACACCAAGAAAAATGAGTGAACTTTTTTTCTAAGTTCTAGATAACACTAGGAACCAATAAATGTGCAAAATGTTTTGGATAACAATGACCACAAAAAAAATCTGCAATAGAAATAAAAAATTACGTTTTTTCTTGAGCGAAGAAGTATGTATCTTGAGCTAAAACAATAGTAAAAAAATACTTTTTGGCAATATGAATCACATTACTATGTAGAGAATTTCATTACCTTCAATTTGGTGCCAATAATTTGTTGATAAGGTAAAAAATGAAAAATTTCCATCCTTCCCTCTCCCCTCCAAGGCAACCGATCGCGTTCCGCCATTACCTCCCCAGTCTCCACCCCTCCTTCCCCAGCCACAGTGGAATCTCAATCTCAGTTTAGCAGGCCCTGTACGTACCATCTACGTCTTAAAGTACACAATTGCTGTCTTCGTCTTGGGACTGTGAATCATTTTTAATGTCTCTAATAAATTGATACAAATATTTCTCTAAATAAAAATATTGGCTATTTTAAAATTGGCTGATTTTTAAGGTCTGATGACGAAATTCACGGCTCTTTCCAGGTTTTTTCATGGTTTGCCAAATTCACGGCTTATTCACGGTTTTTAAGGTTTCATGGTTGAGTGGGAACCCTGCACTGACGAAAAGTTACTTTTTCGATACCTTTTTCTTCAAAACTTTCTTCCAATAACTTTTTTATGTAATCTGTACCTGGACAGGTTGAACATTCACCAAAGAAACAACTAATGGAGGCAGGGTTGCAAAGTGCTTTGGCAATACAGTGTTTATATGTAAGCAGCTCACCATTAGTTATTGAGCTAATTTTTGCGTTCTCTAACATCAATTTTAAATTCTGATGTATAGTGCAAACGCACACGGAATGGGTACCGCTAGCACCTGCCAGCACACAGTTTTTTGGCCTTAGTTCTGCGAACTTTGAAAATCCTATTTTTATTGTAGGATTTTTATCTTTGAAGGTTCGATAGGCCTCCATTAAATTGCACAACACTAACCGTTTGGGTAGTATGGCTTTATCACCTGTCTCGGTCTTAACAGATACACAGTCTTTTTTACCAGGTAAAACTCGGCTGATTTCATCAGACTCGTAGAATGACCGTACTGCTGTTACTACTTCTGGTGGCAGGCTCTTACCAGGTTTTTGATTAGGGCCTTCTAAAATACCTTTATCTTTAAGTATTTTCTTCGATTGCCTCACCATGTAATTTGGTGCATTGAATTCTCGCATTATTTTCCTTACGCTCCATGAAACAGGCAAGCATGTTAATATCATTAACTTTTTGTCTCTTGAAGTGCAGTGTGAGAAATGGTCTTTTAGGTTTTTCAAAACTGAATCGTCAAGCGTTTCATGAGCTTCATCAGAAGAGGAGTCTTGAATAGAAGTAAAAAGTTTACGTTTCATGGCTGAATTAATCTTAGCAATTTTTTGTGAAGCATAACATTTTGATTTTACTTTTTTTGAATCAAGCGGTGATTCACCAAGTTCATGAAGAGAAGCATTAAGTGTTTGAACAACATCTGATTTAGGCTGGAAATCTGGGTCATTTTCAGAATCAGAATTATTTATAATTTCTGGCTCTCGGCTAAAATTAGCACTGGCTTGATTGCTTTCTTCATTTTTCTTTAGAGTTGATAACTCTTTTCTGCATACGTCACATACTTTAGCATCTTTAGGCAAGCTTAAATCTTGAAAATGTTCAAGCATCCATTGGGTTACTGTTCTAAGCGATTTTGTTACTCTATGATCTTTCTTTGAAAAAGGATTGAAACATCTAATTGTTCTATGCCTGTTTTCCATTTCAATTCTTAATTAATAAGTCATTGAAAATATTGTTAAAAATCTTCAAATATGTAGACGTAACAACTAATTTTTAAAAACCATGAAAATGTTCTATTTTGAGGAATGTTTTATTAATAAAAACGAATATTGTCAGTTAATTATTAAACAAATGAAGTAATTGTAAACAAATTATTAAATTACTCACTCACTAATCTAAATTATTGGACAAAAATATTTGATCTATTAAGAAATATTGTCTGTCTTATTGTAAAACCAAACGGATCTACAGAAATAAGTACAACTGAAATAGGCACTAAGTTACTCTGTCACTACACAAGCACTCATTCACTTTGCTCACGAACACTTACACTTTAACTCTCAACAAATATATTTTTTCTCTAATAGATACTTGTTACTGTTACACCACCTGTTACTGACTGGAGACTAAACTCTGAACTGACTCTAACATGTGAACAGCAGAGGTTGCAGTCTCCAACTTGCAGACTGCTACAGGTTGAGACACGTCACTGCAGAACTCATGAGCCAACTTGTTGTGATGAATAATCTATCACTTATTTAACCACTCCTTATCCTTATCAACCACTACCTCCTTACAAGAGGAGTGTAACATCTTTCCAATGAAACAAGCTATATTACCTCCCAAATTATTTATTTTATGAATTAATTTATGAAATGAATAGAAATATTGTGCTATCCAATTACCGTACTTATTAGTTAGGTAATTTTTTTACACAAAAAAAAATTAATAATTTATCTTGATATGTCACTTACAAATATAAGTTGATTGTTCTCCAAAAAGTTATAACAATAATACTTTAAATTACCCAATAGTACTTACAATTCTTAAAAGCATTATGCCATTATCAATTTATTTTTAATATGTGTTAAATAGTAGCCCAGTTTCACCTAACTATTTTTTAATGGCTTTTTTACTTATGATATATGTCAGAATCTTTCTAATAATTAAATTTAGCTTTAAAATGTAGTATTTGTCTATAATTAAATAAATACTCCTATCCCTTCCCAATGAGACGTTATTATAGTGGAAATTCTAGTGCAAGTCTGTTTTCAAATGAATTTTTCTGTAATAACCCATTTGCACCCCCTAATGAAATTTATACCATCAGTTAACCACTATACATGGACTATTTGAGAATTTTTCAAAATTTTCAAAGCGGAACATTTTGAGAAATTTAAAATTTAATTTTTGATTTTGAAATTGTTAAAAAAGTTTTTATTATGACCTTTGTAGTACTATGCATTTTTAGAAAGGGCTTTAAAAATGCTGTAAAATGACACCTCTCTCACCTCTCTAGCTTAATTTTGAGAGGAGTTAAGTATAGCAATTTAAAATTTTACAAACGGGTCGATTTTGAGCATTTTTTGAAAACTTTAAGCCCCCTGCAGACGGGGACAGTAGTGGCCGCCAATACTGGCGGCAAGTAGTGGCCGCCAGTAAAATTGACGGGCAAGTGGCCAACACACGAGGACAATAATGGCGTCCAATAATTACCGCAAGTACTGGCGGCAAGTAGCGGGCAGCCAGTAAAATTGACGCGTAAGTCCCCTGCAGACTGGGACAATAGTTGCGTCCAATAGTAGAGGCAAGTAACCATTTCCGGCGGCTTCACCAATTCCCGTATCGCATTATTTTCATTTTTTCGACGTCGAATATGGAAGTCTTGGATGCAGATATTGGCGAAGATTTTGAAAATGCCTTTGATGAGGCAGTTAATGATGTAATTATTATTTTAAGTGATGAACTTAAGGAAATACTGTCGAATAACGATTCAAAATACTGAATTATTCGAACGAAGTGAGTTATACTCGACTTGAAAATCACTCTTTGTGAACTAACTCCTCTTTTATTATTTGATGAAAATTCGTGAAATTTGAACTACATCATATTTATCCCCGAAGATTGTTTTAAACTATAAATGAGTAGTTAATTATACGTTTTAATATTGTTTTTTTCAGTTAATAGCCTTCATTTAATTTTACTGCACTTCGTTCGACCTATACGCGACATAGGAGCGTACTCCTAGTTATTTAAAAAAAAAAGTTTTATAATTGCAAGTAAATTTTAAATTTCCATTAAATTATAATTTTTTTGTAATCTAAGAAAAATTTTAATTGTTAACACATAAATCCCTATAACTTCTGAACTTGAATTTTAAATTAATATGGGCAGTGTAATCTCGTTTGGAATCCTAAAATTCCAATCGTTTTTCTGGAATCGTTAAAATTCACTTAAAATCGTTAGAGACACTTTTAAAAAATTTGAGGTTTTTAATTTTTTACTGGATTTTGTGGGTACTAATTTCTAGAATATATAACGACCATTGAAAACCGATACATTGGAGTTTGGTACCGTCATGCCAAATTTCATGAAAATCGGATAATTGGTTTAGTTTATAGATCGATTTTCATTCACACAAAAAACACGTTCACACATACGGACGGGCAGACACACTCCAAATATTACTTTTTCGATTCAGGGATTATTAAAATAAATATATTACTTTTGTCTTTAATTTGAAAATGTTGATGAAAACAATACTTTAACTAGTGTACTATTTGAGAGGAGAAAGTAAAAATATATCTCTTTCCATTAAACATTAAACTGTATAGCATTCCGGCACTTTACTGGCGGCAAGTGCTCTACTGGCGGCAAGTAACTAAAATGACACGGCCAGTACTGGCGGCCACTAGATCACGTGACCCTTTTACTTGCCCGTCAGTTGCCACAAGAAACAAACATGTTTGTTTTTAGTGGCGGCCAGTAACCTGGTGGCCAGTACTGGCCACTGTCGGGGATTTATCCCTGCACACGGGGCAAGTAGGTGGCAAGTAACTGGCGGCCATTAATGGCTAGGTCTACTGGCGGCCACTATTGTCCCCGTCTGTAGGGGGCTTTAACGTGGCATAATTTTGAAACTAGTAGAAGTATCAAGCTAAAATTTTGTATTTTTCTTAGTCTGAGTGGTGTGTACCAGTATACCAAATTTCATTGAAATCTGAGATGGTCAGGTAAATTTTTAATTTAAACTGTGTTGAGTTGATATGGAATGACCCTAGCGTCACCTTACAAATCGCCCACTGGTTCCAGGGAGCCAACCTAAATAGCAAAATGTTCTTTGTTTTCTCTACTTTCCAACGATATATATATATATGCGATTGTTTTTACCACAACAAATCCTTTTCCGACGTGATTTTTACTTACGGTTTTATACCGTAACGCGCCACTTTAACTGAAATGAAAAATTGATTTTATAATTATATATAATTTCACCAAATAAATCATATGATACAAATAGGAAAAAAATAGGTACATGTAAAAGAAAAATAGCTGCCGATTTCAGTGCTACCACTCGCATTGTCATAGCACAAATATTACTTAGCGTAGCCTATGATTTTTCAAAAATGTGTAAATTTTGATCCTTGTCGTCTGTGGGCAGCTGTTTCACAGCTGCTTGGTGGAAACAGTGGATTTCTAAAAACGTTGTGACTTTGTACTTTATGTCAGATGGTGCAAGTCGGGTATATAAAGAAAGATTAGAATGTTCTCTTTCCAAATATACTAATATTATTGTGATTAAATGTTGTTTAGCTGCTGCCGGCGGATTTAGTTGCAATTGAAAATCTCCTTACGCGTTACAGTACAATACCGTTAGGGGCACCAAGGAAGCAAACTCCTTACGGTATAATACCGTTACGGGCACTCGTAGGGTTAAAATTTCAATATTCATTTTAAAGAATTTGATTTAAGACTTATAGATATTTATATTAGGCCTAGGCCTATTGCAATTTAAAGCATTTTGTAAGTTGGTTTGCCTGTTTATTTTCAATTGAATAAAAAAAACTAAAAATGCAACATTTTGCTTTGACCCTAAAATTATCCTAAGCCGGTTGAAATTATTCTAGAAAAGGGTAATTATTACCCTAAGAATGGAGACACTGAGAGAGATTGAATGGTGAACCGCAACCTCGTGGAGCCCTAGTGTCGCCAGTGGGCTTGTATTGGGCAGACGGTCTTTCATGAGGCTCATAAGCCTAGGTAGTTCAATATTTAATCAAAAGATGGAAAATTACACACTGCTTCAAATTGATGGTTTGAAAAATCCCCACAACACAAAACGAAGCTGATCGATGCCAAAATCTTCAACGCCATGAACCAAAATGGAGAATGGAGAATGCTAGAACACAAGAGGTCGTTGATAATTTAAAGGACTAACAGTTTAACTATACTTACGCTTCTTTTTACTTGATGTCCGTCGTCACTCATCGTGGAACTAAAATGATACACAATATCAGAACTTCAAACTAACAGGCTCGTCTAGGCCTAGGCCAGTCAGAATGAAGGACGCAGTATACAAAACTCACAACGGCACGCTCAACACAAAGAAGATGGCGGGCTTGGCGGCTATGTTGGCGTTGGCGATGCGATGACGAAACGGAAGAGGCAAAACTCAGTGTTGCCATTTAAACAAGTGTATATTCTCTTCCTAAAAAATTTATACCTTTTCATCCCTACTATTTCGATACAAATTCATTTAATGAATCGTTGAACCCTTATATTGATTTTCAAAATTAAGACAATGCTGTACTATAACAATTATTTGTTAATTGGAAATGACTACGTCTTTGCGACATTAAAAGCGAAGCAACTCAGCAACCCTTTGATTTCCCTTTATGTGGCAAAATAATCCCTTCAAGTAAATAAAAATCCCTTGGAACTAAGAGGAAACAGGAAGAAGAAATTGTGTTCAAGGACAAGGTGGAATTTGCGTCTGTCCAATCGAAAGTGGGGAATATTTTTAGGTTCCAGAAGTAATTAATTGATGAAACAAAGTAAAATGTATACATATAGACCGGGAGCTGGGAGGTCGAAAATTACGTCATAAGGTGCACATGTAAAAGCTATGCCGTTTTGAAGAGGCATCCTGGGGGGTTTCAAAAATGGGTTTGTTAGCCCTCAATCTGGGGGCTTTCTCCAAGGTGGACAAACTCAAAAATTCGAAAAAGGTCAAAATTTACGTCATAAGGTGCACGGATTTGACACATACCATGTCGTGGGAAGAGTTGAGGGGATCACAAAAACACCTAGGTGGACAAAAATTTTGGGGGCTTTGACCCAGGTGGACAAACTTGAAAATCCAAAAAAATGCCAATTTTACGTCATAAGGTGCACAAATATAATAATCGGCATTTCATTCCTCAGGTATTCAGGGACCTAAAACCGCTGAGGTGGACAAAATTTTTGGGGGCTTTACCCAAGGTGGACAAGATTGAAAATTTCATGTTTCGAATTTTGGATTTTTTTAAATGCGTCTGTACCCCATCATAACTAACCGATTTCGATGAAATTTTTTTTGGGAGGTCTTGGCATGTAACTAAAACGATTTATATCAAAATACCTGAGATATATATAATTTTTCACTAAAAAGGGCAATTTTTTGGAAATTTTCAATTTTTTGGGAAAAAAGTTTTTTTACGCCCGTAAAAATTATCCGATCTTCATGAAATTCGGCACGGACGTGAAAGGTGATAGAAACTTACATAATCTCGAAAACTAGCTCATTCGGATTATTAGAAGGGGGTAATAGGGGGTTTTACCCCCCAAAAATGGGTTTTTTGGAATTTTCATGTTTAAAGCTTTAGGAAATCTAATTTAAGTTTACACCATTGAATTCAGCTTGAAAAAACAAACAATTTGGTATGTTTAATCATTGCTCTATGTCCATTCGTTCCCGAGATATTGAGGGTGATAAACTCAGTATGTTTTTCCAATGTTAACCTTATGGGAAATAAATTAAATTGTACATCTCGCTTTTTTCTGAACATAACTTGATAAAACTTGGCATATGGCTTCAAATAGTTAAGGTCTAATTGATTATGGCCTAAAATTCCCCATTTTTGGATTTCCGTGGCAGCAAACCATCATACATTGTTCTCATGTTATTCTTATGGGAAGAAAATAAAATTCTCTATCCTCCTTTTTTTACATACGTTTATAAAAATAAAATTAATCCAATTTTAGTTAGCACCATTGAATTCAGCTAAAAAAACCAACCAATTTAGTATCTTAAATCATTGCTCTATGTCCATCGGTTACCGAGATATTATAAGTGGTAAACACAGTACGTTGTCCCAATGTTTACCTTATGGGGAAATAAGTAAAATTCTATATCTTGCTTATTTCTCAACATATCTTAATAAAACTTGGTTCATGGTTTCATCTAGATGAGATCTAATGTATTTTAGTCTAAAATCACCAAAATGTCCATTTGTGTTGCAGCAAACCTGCATACTCATTCCCCATGTTATCCTTATGGGAAATTTATTTTTTTATATTTTATTTTATAAAAAGAGGGTGGCGGCCTCTTTTTACCTTGCATTTGCCCCCCCACATGGGCCTCAGGCCTGTGCTTGGAAGTTATCAAGCAAACCCAAGGAGTGAGCCGGTACAGTACAAGGATGAACAGTACTGCTAAAAGTATGCGGCATCATCGGGACTCGATCCTGCGACGCTGCCGCCACAGAACCAGGGCCGAGTGCGCTACCAACTGCGCCACCGACTCACTAAATAAATAAAATTATAGCTGTATCTTCCTTATTTTTGACATATCTTGGTAAAACTTCGTATATGGTTTCTTCGTGCTGAGATCTACTAAATATTTAACTAAAACCACCGAGTTTTAACGGAGATGTTGCAGCAATCCTGCATACCCATTCTCCTTGTTATTCTTATGGAGCTTACAAAAACGTGTCAAATCTCACTATGTTGGATTGAAATACGTTCTTTTGCATTTTAAATTCGTTGAGTATGCAGGTCTTCTGCAACGGGGGTAGTAGGAACTTATTTTAATGGTTGAAAATCATTAGGCAAGCCGGGTTTCTTCTCTCTGACAGAATTGGCTGATGTTTTTAGTACATTTTCAATTTCGATCAGAGGTCTCACTTTTTTTTGCAAAATTTCAGGAAGGGGGAGATTTGGCTCCTATTTGGTAGAGTCGAAGAGGTTTGAGTGAAAGTAAGAAGAAAAATACCAAAACATGTGGGTAATTTCAACCAAACGTAGCGAGACATGACTTTTCATATCCTCCATAAGAGTAACATAGGGAATGAGAAAGCAAGTTTGCTGTAACAGGTACGTATAAATTGGGTGGTTTTAAGCCAATATCAAACTAACCTCGACTAGAAGAAGCCATATACCAAGTTGTATTAACATATATAAAAAAATAAGGAGGATAGAGATTTTTTTTCTTTCCTTAAGAATAACATGGGAACAATGTCTTTGAGACCTCTGATTGAAATTGAAAATGTACTAAAACATCACCCAATTCTGTCCGAAAGAAGAAACCTGGCTTGCCTAATGATTTTCAACATTAAAATAAGTTCCTACTACCCCCGTTGCAGCAGACCTGCATACTCAACGAATTTAAAATGCAAAGGAACGTATTTCAATCCAACATAGTGATATTTGACACGTTTTTGTAAGCTCCATAAGAATAACAAGGAGAATGGGTATGCAGGATTGCTGCAACATCTCCGTTAAAACTCGGTGGTTTTAGTTGAATATTTAGTTGATCTCAGCACGAAGAAACCATATACGAAGTATTACCAAGATATGTCAAAAAATAAGGAAGATACAGCTATAATAATATTTCCCATAAGGATAACATGGGGAATGAGTATGCAGGTTTGCTGCAACACAAATGGACATTTTGGTGATTTTAGACTAAAATACATTAGATCTCATCTAGATGAAACCATGAACCAAGTTTTATTAAGATATGTTGAGAAATAAGCAAGATATAGAATTTTACTTATTTCCCCATAAGGTAAACATTGGGACAACGTACTGTGTTTACCACTTATAATATCTCGGTAACCGATGGACATAGAGCAATGATTTAAGATACTAAATTGGTTGGTTTTTTTTAGCTGAATTCAATGGTGCTAACTAAAATTGGATTAATTTTATTTTTATAAACGTATGTAAAAAAAGGAGGATAGAGAATTTTATTTTCTTCCCATAAGAATAACATGAGAACAATGTATGATGGTTTGCTGCCACGGAAATCCAAAAATGGGGAATTTTAGGCCATAATCAATTAGACCTTAACTAGTTGAAGCCATATGCCAAGTTTTATCAAGTTATGTTCAGAAAAAAGCGAGATGTACAATTTAATTTATTTCCCATAAGGTTAACATTGGAAAAACATACTGAGTTTATCACCCTCAATATCTCGGGAACGAATGGACATAGAGCAATGATTAAACATACCAAATTGTTTGTTTTTTCAAGCTGAATTCAATGGTGTAAACTTAAATTAGATTTCCTAAAGCTTTAAACATGAAAATTCCAAAAAACCCATTTTTGGGGGGTAAAACCCCCTATTACCCCCTTCTAATAATCCGAATGAGCTAGTTTTCGAGATTATGTAAGTTTCTATCACCTTTCACGTCCGTGCCGAATTTCATGAAGATCGGATAATTTTTACGGGCGTAAAAAGACTTTTTTCCCAAAAAATTGAAAATTTCCAAAAAATTGCCCTTTATAGTGAAAAATTATATATATCTCAGGTATTTTGATATAAATCGTTTTAGTTACATGCCAAGACCTCCCAAAAAAAATTTCATCGAAATCGGTTAGTTATGATGGGGTACAGACGAATTTAAAAAAATCCAAAATTCGAAACATGAAATTTTCAATCTTGTCCACCTTGGGTAAAGCCCCCAAAAATTTTGTCCACCTCAGCGGTTTTAGGTCCCTGAATACCTGAGGAATGAAATGCCGATTATTATATTTGTGCACCTTATGACGTAAAATTTGGCATTTTTTTTGGATTTTCAAGTTTGTCCACCTGGGTTAAAGCCCCCAAAATTTTTGTCCACCTAGGTGTTTTTGTGATCCCCTCAACTTTTCCCACGACATGGTATGTGTCAAATCCGTGCACCTTATGACGTAACTTTTGACCTTTTTTCGAATTTTTGAGTTTGTCCACCTTGGAGAAAGCCCCCAGATTGAGGGCTAACAAACCCATTTTTGAACCCCCCCAGGATGCCTCTTCAAAACGGCATAGCTTTTACATGTGCACCTTATGACGTAATTTTCGACCTCCCAGCTCCCGGTCTAATACCAAATAGGAACTTGTGACAGTAATAATGGGCAATGGGCATCATTGGCATCATGTTGGGTTTCCTTTTAGTTTCACCAACAATTCATAACTTTTAACTGTAAAGCATAATAACTACTAAACAAAAGTATGCCAATATTAATTATTTAAAATTATTCTTTTTTAAACAATACTGTATTGTCTTTTAGTTTCGATTTTGTTAGATATTAGCCATAACTGATTAGCAAAAATAAGCTTCCCGACATTTTGGGATCTAAAATCAATTTGGAATCTGCTCCCTTCCTTTAGGGGCCGTCCATAAATTACGTCATCGCTTTTGGCCATTTCTGGACCTCCCTTCCTACAATCATCCTACCGTCATAATCCACCTGACCACCATTGAAAAATTACGTTGTAGGGTACAAACTCCAAAAATAATGCCAGTATTTGGGAAACCACTATTAAGGTAAGCCATCAAAATAAGTTTAAAACCCATTTTTGGCAAATTTAATGTTAATCAACGATTCAAACCAGAAATATTTTAACTTCGTAGTACTACTGATGGACGCTAACGCTGCCTACAAATTTAAACACATTGATTATTAAAATATGTATTTACTGTTCAGATCCTAAGGGTAAAGTGGCCATTTCAACGGATATTGTAAAAATCAAATACATGATTTATAAAAAATTATCTAAGGCGTTTAACTTTGGTTTGATTAATTTACATCGAATTTTTACAATTTTGCTATGCAGATTAGATTTAAGCGGGTACTGTAAAATTCGAGTACATAGTTTCTAAGGAATTATCTAAGCTGTTTAACTTTGATTTAATGAATTTACATCCATTTTTTACAATTTTCTTATATAAATTAGTTTTGAAACATGACGTAATCTAAGCGTCAATCCTCCCCCCATGAACATCATCACAGCCCGTAGTATATTTATATATTTATGCGGTTTTAAAGGCGTAATCGGGGCGTTTTTCCCATGTTATTCTAAGGGGATCATTCTTGCACCAACCCCTGATCCCGCCTTGAACTTGGGTATTTTTTGGGTATGTTGTTTACCTAGGTGAGTACATTTGTAAAAGGTATATGTTATTCTTAACCCTGCAGTATATTTTTAAATATAAAATTATAAAACTGTCCAAAAAAATTAACTTTGGTCTTTATTTTCCGATTTATCTAATATTTGGATATGTTGTTAAGTTAAGTAAGGGAACTTGTAAATAGTATATGCTAATTAAATATAACCATAATAACTTTTAAAATATAAAATTATAAAAATATGTAAAAATACAAACTTTGGTCTTTATTGTCTGATTTGTTCAATATTTGGATATGGTGCTAAGCTGAGCAAGTGCATATGTAAATGGTATATATTAATTATGCCTACCTTGTATATTGTAAATAAAAAAAATTAAAATTTTGGTAAAAAAATTAACTGGTCTTTTTTGTCTGATATGTCTAATATTTGGATATGATGTTAACCTAAGGAAGTGAACTTGTACATAGTATATGCTAATCAAATATAACCAATAACTTTTAAAAATATAAAATTACAAAAACATATAAAAATGCTAACTTTTGTATATATTAACAGATTTGTCTAATATTTGGGTATGTTGTTAACCTAAGCAAGTGCATGTGTAAATGGTACAATATATTAATTATACCTACCCTGCATATTGTAAATAACAAAATTTTAAATTAAATTTGGTCTTTATTGTCTTATATATTTGTACCTTGTACCTATTGATGCCTCCGTCTGGCCGCTGCGGCGTTGGAGTTGTCAAGTGCCCGGAGCAACCGGGACACTATGTTTATGATTTGATGATTGATGGTTGAAGGAATCCGGTTGTTAGTGGTGGTTGACATGATGACATGTTAAAGGGGGCTTACCCTAATACTGTGCTGTAAAAGATAAATATTCTTCCAATGAATAAAAGGTTTGTTGTACTAAGAAATATTTTAAATTGCTCCTAAACTTTAACAAATCATTCTGTTGTTTGATTAACACTGGCAATTTGTGAAAAATTATAAGTCCTGAGTAAATAGGTTTTTTCTCGTAAAAAGCTAACCTATGCTGCTGTGCAAAATTATTCCTGAATCTAGTATGGTAAGTTGTGTGTATTGTTTGAATATTCTAAAGACTGTGATTTTATGTAGGAGCAAATTTCAAAAATGTATAAGCATGGAACATGAACGGTTAAAATGTTCAGACTGACACAAACTTCCCTGCAGTACCTGCAATGAGTCTGACAAGGCAGACCCAACATACAACGGATTGTCTTTTTTTGACAGATAACAATTCTCTTTATCTTTGATTCAGATGCTCCCAAGAGTGGGACTAAGTACGAGATTCGACACTCGACAGACAATAATAAATGGTTTTCAAAATCTCAATGTTGGTTAATTTTCTCAAATTCCGAATGACAAATTGTCCTTTTGCAATTTTGCTTTCAATTTTGATCAATTGTTCCTTCCAGTCGAGTCAATTGATCGTCCAGCTTCACCCCCAGAAAGTCAACCACTGATGTGTTGAATCCAATTGTTCATCGCCAATCAAAAGATTTGGTTCAATGAAAAATTTAAAATTTGGAATTTTTCCTTTGATTTGTCTGGAAACACGCAATTTTTGTTTTGAAAGGATTTAATTTCAGCTTGTTTTCAGCAAAAAAATGGGCCAGACAATTTATTTTTGGAAATGCATCAATTTCGAGGTTTTCAGTCTCTCTATGTTTGGCAATGACAGTTGTGCCATCAGCAAACATAAAGAGACTCCTCTCTGGTACCATAAAGTAATAATAATAACTTAATTTAATAGCAAAGTTGATAACTTAAGCCATTTTTATAATTTTATTATTTAAAATATACAAGGTGGATAAGATTAATAATGCCATTTACAAGTGCATTTTTCATAAATGCACTTGTAAATGGCATATATTAAACTTATCCACCTTGTATATTTTAAATAATAAAATTATAAAAATGGCTTAAGTTATTAACTTTGCTATTAAATGTCTGATCTGTTTAATAATTGGGTATTTTGTTAACTTAAGCTAGTATATTTGTAAATGCCATAGCATGCCATAGGCAGCTTCAGTTTAGGCAACACTGGCAAAACCGGCAACACTGATTGAGCTACTGAACCACAGTCTAGGAAAAAATTCCTAACTAAAATAGTAAACATAGTCTATAAATGCTTATATGATTTTTTTAAAGTTTCAAATTAAATTTAATAAAATTTTTCCATGAATGTTTCGTAAATAATAATGCGTGCATTGTCCCTGAGAGTCAATAGCTTAGACGGGAAACTGACGTTCGTGGTTTGGGGATTTTCGTCACCCGAGCAGTACTAAATTTTACACTTCAAAACGCTTATCTCCTTTGCAATAGTTGTTAGCATGTCTATTTTTGCGCCATAATCGCAGTGCTATTATATTTCATCACGTGACTTTTTTTAAGGTAACTTTATCGAGTTAAACATTTACAAAATCCTAAAAATTTGAGAATGCAGTACATCAAATAGCCACTATCTAACAACAATCGTCACTCAGATGAAAAAAGTGTCCTTTCCATGCGATCCTGGTGGCCGGCTCATGAGTAATCAGGTGGGGTTAGTAACTGTGCTTGCCATTGAGCATACTCTAGCTCAGTGGTGCTTGCGTGCCGCATGGAATGCTAGTGTCGCCCTGCGGACAAGAAAGTGCATTACAACCAAGGAGGTTATATTACTATACTGGAGGCAGCACTCCATAGCAAAACAGCGTGTCGGCTGTTTAGAACAAAATATCACAAAAATGGTACATCAGTTAGTACCGACCTTTGCAAAATACCTCAATTTCACCGACTTCCCAAAATGAACGAATCAATCGAGTGATTCAGTCGAGTCACGACTCAATTTTGAGCTTGGTTCATTCCGGAACCGGAAATCAATAATATTTTAAACAACGAATTAAACACTCATAATAAACTGCTAACGAGTACTTATTAGGTGATTTTTGTTTAATAATAACTTCACCTAATTTATTTTTGGGTATATCTTTAATGGCAAAATAAAGTAAAAATAGCAAAACAGATACCTGGGCTAAAAGTAATTGATATAATCAGTCACTATGCAAATACGAGAATTATGGTAGAAACTTGGCAGGTAAGCAACATAAATAGTAGGACAATTTTCTTTTAGTGGTACAATATTGCTGAGCGACAGTAATGTTTGTATAATAACATGGCTGATGGCAAAATTGTACATAAGGAGTGAAGTTGTCATTTACTGGCCGGATACTAACACTTATATATTGAACTTTAAATTAATTATTCTTTATTCATAGGTTTAAAAAAATAACATTTTCTATTCTATTATTTATATAATATCGTATTTGGCCTTACCTGTTCCAAGGCAAAGAAACCGTTCAATCATAATGAGAATCAGATCAACATGATTCAACTCTCCGAAATGATTACATCAGTTTTTGAATCAGTTGAATCGACTCAAAGAACGGTACATCAGTTAGTACCAACTGCGGCACGCTTTCCAATGCTGTTTGTGAAGACAGTGCTACCTCCAGTATAGTAATATAACCTCCTTGATTACAACATAGGGCAAGTGTCGAGACTGTATTTTTTCCTAGACTGTGACTGAACTGAGCTAGCTAGAGCAACGACGGTAGAGTCGTGCTGTCAAAGACAAGAAGAAAAGAGGGTTAAGGGTTAAGTTGTCTTGTTTCTTGTTTAAGTCAAGTTTCAAAGTTTAAGAACGAGGTGACTATTTAATTCACCATCTTACTTTAAGATATTACATAGAACGAGTCCAATTATTTAAGGAGTTACATATTTTTACAAAAACATATCTAAGGATTCTACGAACTAAAAATAGGCCTAGGCCTACTTTTGTTTTCATTTAGCAATTTGGAAAGACCAGTTTTTGTTATTGGGCAGGGTCTATCCTTTCCTTGTCAAATATATGATATTAGTTATAAAAGTATATTTTCTGAGTATAATAGGAACATTTAGGCCTAGTTCAAACCTTTTATCACTGTACTAGGCTAGCAACCTTAAGTGAATATTTTGAGTCAATACTTGCCTAGGACTTTGTGATTAAAATGACCCCAGGAGTGTAGGATGACCAGACGTCCCGTAAAAACGGAAAAAGTCCCGTTTTTTCACCTTGCGTTTCATTTTCCCGAAAAACTTTGTCAAGACGTCAAAATGTCCCGTTTTTTTTAAAAGTAGGCTATATATTAAAAAACATACCTAACGTTATCTTAAATATTTAAGAAGAGGCATCTCTTCTGTTACTTACCGTTATACAAGAATATTACAAACTTTTACCAAAGCTAAAGAACATTTTAGTTTTACACCACATACTTCAAGCTCTTCTTAAGTATCATATAACATCAATACCCCCGTTGCAGCAAACCTGCATACTCAGCGAATTTCCAGTGCAAAACAACATATTTCAATCCAATATAGCGAGATTTGACATTTTTTTTAAGCTCCATAAGAATAACATGGGGAATGAGTATGCAGGTTTGCTGCCACGAAAATGGAAATATTGGTGATTTTAGACTATTAAACATTAGATCTCATCTAGATGAATCCACAAACCAAGTTTTATCCAGATATGTTGAGAAATAAGTGTGATATAGAATTTTATTTATTTCCCATAAGGTTAACATTGGGACAACGTACTGTGTTTACCACTTTCAATATCTCGGTAACCAATGGACATAGAGCAGTGATTCAAAATACTAAATCAATTGTTTGTTTTTTTTGAGCTGAATTTAATGGTGCCATCAAAAATTGGATTATTTTTATTTTTCAATGTAAAAAACTCAAAAAACCCATTTTTTGGGGGGTTTACCCCGCTTTACCCCCCCTTTCGGTAGTCCGATTGGGCTGGATCACAAACTCGTCCGAATAATTACTACTTTACACATCCATGCCAAATTTCATTAAGATTGGACCATTTTTACGCGAGTTATCGTGCTTAAAGACACATAGATATATCCATATATATATATATATATATATATATATATATATATATATATATACATATATATATATTTATGAAAATGAACGAATAGTGTTTTTTGCTTCTGGGGGCCCCAAAACAAAAAGTTATCATGGTCTCGGGCTTAGGTCTTACCATGAGTACTACGGTAACAGCTTCTTCCCTATGGGGAAATTCGCTAAAATGGATTGTTGCCAGATCTACAACTATATTATAATAGAGAAATACCCCCGTTGCAGCAGACCTGCATACTCATCGAATTTCAAATGCAAATCAACATATTTCAATCCAAAACAGCGAGATTTTATGTTTTTGAAAGCTCCATAAGAATAACATGGGGAATGAGGATGCAGGTTTGCTGCTACAGGTATATTAAAACTGGGTGGTTTTAATTAAATATTTAGTAGATCTGAACTAGAAGAAGCCATTTACCAAGTTTTGTCAAGATATGTTGAGATATAAGCAAGATATAGAATTTTTCTTATTCCCCATAAGGTTAACATTGGGACAACGTACTGTGTTTACCACTTTCAATATCTCGGTAACCAATGGACATAGAGCAGTGATTTAAAATACAAAATTGTTTATTTTTTTGAGCTAAATTCAATGGTGCCAACAAAAATTCAATTATTTTTATTTTTCTACATAAAAAACTTTAAAAACCCGTTTTTTGGGGGGGTTTACCCCCCTTTACCCCCCCTTCCGGTAGTCCGATCGGGCTGGTTTTCGAACTCGTCCGAATAATTACTACTTTACATGACTGTGCCAAATTTCATTCAGATTGAACCATTTTTACGGCCGCTATCGTGCTTAAAGACATATATATATATATATATATATATATATATATATATATATATATATGTATGAAAATGAACGAATAGGTTTTTTTTTGCTTCTGGAGGCCCCAAAACGAAAAGTTATCATGGTCTCGGGCTTAGGTCTTACCATGAGTACTACGGTAACAGCTTCTTCCCTATAGGGGAAATTCGCTAAAAGGACTGGACCAAGTGACAAGTATAACAAAACTTGAAATGTTTAAAGAACTTATTAATTTTTTATAGCTGTTTCCCAGTATAATTATTAACGACAAGAACTTAAAGTTTAAGATGATCATGATACTTTTTTGATCATACTATTTGACAGTATACATATAACCACTTATATAATATATTGTGAGAATTTTTTTAATTTTATAATACAATTTTATGATTCTAAAAATGTGACTTGATCATTTTTAATCCCCAGTATATGGCGATTCAAAAATTACCTTTCATGGCTACATGCCATTTATTGTATTCTTAAAGAAAAACTGTAACAATCGTGCGCTGCAATAAGTTCAATATAAATGTAAAATAAAATTCATGGTCTAAAAGCCTCAAAAACAATTTGATAATTTCTTCAATAACAAAATTTGTAAAATACAGAGACCCCCGTGTAATTAAACACATCTTGAAGAAACCTATTGTTAAAAGTAGCCTACTTTAAAAGTTAGGTAAGTTATATTTGGGGGTTTTCCAATCTTGCGGGGTTTTCTGGCTGTGACCACCGGGAAAAACTACCATTTCACAGCTTAAATTTCCTACATTTTGGAAAAAAAATTGAGTTTGAGTCAAGTACTGGAAAGTGCATATTAACCAAGGTTTACAAACATTTTCTAGCACGAAACCAAAATAACAATGTTTATGTCATGACCAAACAACATACGTCAAGGTTCCGTATACGGTAACCTCATGGATTTTGATGAAAACTGTCTTAATGTGTTCCTTTTCCTATTTTATTACAGAATCAATACAAATTTTTCTGCGGAAAAACCGGGGGTAATTGTACACTTTACGGTACTCCTCCTGAAATTGAAATTTTTTTTTTAAATGTAGGAAATAATGCCCTGATTTCGGAAATGATAGTCGTTTTCCGCGGAAAACGTTGGAAAATGCCGGAAAATCGGATAAACCGGAAATAACTTTTTTTATGGAAATAGGTCATGTGGGTACTCAAATTGATCGGGAGAATGAGCTGAACAAGAATATGCCAGAATTTTCAAGATACGTTGGATATTAATGGAGATACGGCCGGAAAAGTGTCGGGAAAGCCGAAAACAAACTTTGTCTATAACATATGATGTGGGTACTCAAATTAAAGGAAATTTCACGCTGAACAACATTCTGCAATAATCTTTGTGATCTGACGTACAATAGTCGAGATAAAGCCAAAAAACATAATTGATAAACCGACTTTTGTTTAAGTTATATGAAGATGGATTTGGCTGGAATTAATTGATAGATAGGGATTGGTTATGTTAGTTTAGGTTGTATTTGATTTGGTTAGGTTAGGTTAGGTTAGGTTAAGTTGTGATAAGTTGCATTACTTTAGGTTACATTAGGATTGGTTTAAGGCGTTTAAGTTAGGTAAGGAAAAGGTTTTTAAAGTAAGAATGTGATATTATAATCCTAATCTAACAATACCAACCCTAATTTAACTTAACCAAACCTAATATAATATAACCATATCCACTATAACCTAACCAAACTTAATCAAACCAAACCTAACACAGTCTAACATAACCTAACTAGACCTAACATAGTCTAACCTAACCTAAACTAACCTAACCTAACCAAACCTAACCTTAGATCCCACAGTTTAGCGTAATTTACCTAAAACAAACCCATTTTTTGCAGTCTATGACTTTTCCGGCCATAACTCCGTTAATATCCATCTGATTGTGAAAATTCTTGCATATTCTTGTTCAGCTCATTCTCCCGATTAATTTGAGTACCCACACGACCTACTTCCGAGCCAAAAAATATTTTTTCGTTTTTCCGATTTTCCGGCATTTTCATACGTTTTCCGCGGAAAACGACTATCATTTTCGGAATCACGGCGTTATTTCCTACATTTTTCAATTTCGGGAGGAGCACCGTAAAGTGTACAATTACCAAACCGGGAAATGTGGGAAAATCGGGAAAAACTGGGAAAATGGGAGAAATTTCTTTTTCTTCAAATATTACATTGTGGGTATTCAAATTGTGTGAATTTTCGTCCTGAACACGGATATGAAGTTTTTTTTCAGATTGAACCATTTTGAAACGAGATATCCTTAAAAAACTAAAAGTAATAAACAACGACATAACATACTCATCAAAACCTTGACTATCTAGGGGACCAGGTGGGATTCCGGGGTATTGGGTATGGAACTATTTAAAAATTTCCCTATGAAAAAGTACAATTTCCCAAACAGGGAAATATTCCCACTATGGGAAAACAACTAATCAGAAAATACACTTAATGTGTTACACTGTGGGGGTAACAAACTAATCGCGCAATATACAATGAAGGTACAGACGACAGCGACAGTCGAAAGGAGTTGGTCGTTAGTCATTTTGGCATTTACTTTTCGACTGCACGGAACATATGATTCAATCTGCTGTTACTCCCCTGCAATCCTTAGTCGCCGTTAGACAATGGAACCATCCAGTCGTCCGTCAGTAAGTAGTTTCCCCACCTATGAAGTGCGTTTTAAGACTTTTAATTTATCGATTTAAGGTACTTAAAGGGTTTTCCGCGGCAAAATTCGAGTTGATTCTGTAATAAAATAGTGAAAGGAACACATTAAGACAGTTTTCATCAAAATCCATGAGGTTACCTTATACGGAACATTTACCCAGGCCTTAACTAGTTATAGTTAATTAACCCATCTGGGTATCATTATGTTGGAGTAACAATTGATGGAGTCAGACATCAAGTTCTGTTCTAAAAACTATACATTGAAGTTGTACTATCGGCTGACAATTGAATATTTTTTTTTTTTTAAAGATCAGATGTTGAAGTGTTACTGTATTCAATCGTCTATTAGGCTATAGCAGAGAGTGGTAGAAGTTTAGATGTGGAATTTGTACAATGTTTTTAAGACCAAATGACCCAATGGATGTCAACAATAGAGATGTGAGTTCCGTAGCTGAATTTATGCTGGTCATGATCAAAATTTTGGAATAACGCAACTAATTTAGCTCACTATGAAGCCATTTTCAAGCTGAGGCTATCCTAAAAGGATTGATTGCCCATCTTCCAGATTTTACTCTCTTTTGTTGTTATTTAAGTTAATTAGAATTTGTTGTTAAGCTGCAAGCTAAGCTGTATTTGCTTATAGACCTAAATTAAATGTTAAGTGCTTACATGCATATCGTTTTGTTTTTGTGGATTTAAATGTAGCCTAATGGGTTAGTAGGCCTAATTATTTAGTTTGATTAGTTAGTCCTTAAGCTTCAACTCAATCAACTTAATCTGATCTGTTTAAGAGGCAGAAAGAATTAAACTAAATCATGACTTCCGACAAAACTGATAAAAATGCAAGCTCTTCTTCAAGTAATAATCCCCTGGAACAGTTTGTTCTCCTGGCCAAGAGTGCCAAGGGTGCTGCAGCAATGGAGCTGATTAGACAGGTTTTGGCCGCTCCGGGGGTATTTGTCTTCGGGGAGTTATTGGATATGCCAAACATTAAAGAGGTAACTTCTTAGGTTATAATTTAATCTGATTTAGTAATAATAAAATACATCCTATACTGTAATAAAAGCATTAATTTGAAATGTGCCCAGTATTTAGATTTGCCCCTTTGTATGAACCTCAAAAAAATCTATAAAAGTGGATGACGAATTTGCTCAAAATTGTAAATTAATCTTAAAAAAGGAAGAGATGGGTAACTGTGCACAACAGGACAATGGGCACATCTTATATTTTACATATTTATACCCTGATTATCGAAAGAAGGTGAGCGGCGGAGCGAGCGCACGGCAGTAAAAACATTCTTATTCATAACGCTGTAGAAACGTAAAAAAAGCTGTTAAAAATTTGCAATCCACTTTATTCCAATGACCAGTTAATTACCTTATCAGCACTGTTTTCAAATATTTTTTAACTTATATCGTTTATACTATGAGTTATATTACAAACTATACTGTGAGTTATATAACAAAAAAACACGATTTACGAATTAAAAAAGTCAATTCTCTGTGTTTGATTTATATAACTCTTCTTAGAAGCATCGGAAAAAATATTCCTGTGTACAACTTTTATTTGACTTTCTCTGGAACAATATATCAAAATTTGAGAGTCCTGAGATCAGTATTTACGTCGTTATTAATTTATTTCTAAAGAACAACTGTTAGCTCTTTTGTTAATTGAGATTTTCGTTTCATTTTTCCTTTAATGACCTTAGATAGTTTCCACAATACTTATTCACCTAAAAAATTACTTCTATACTACTAGGTAAATCCGTAATCAGTTGATAATTGAAATTAATTACCAATCTTGCTCGGGCGAGCGCGATCCAGACGAGGTACAGCAACTGGGCAACAACAACGGAACACATGCTTCCAACATACACAGCAAATGCAGTTCGGAGGAACTGAAAGGTTCCTTAAAATGTTCAATGTTGGTAAATGGGCTTTGTTTTTACAATAAATTCTACATCTAGAAGCAGGTGTCGTTTATAAGAGAAAAACTGAGACATGCAGTGGTGCACGAATAAAATGGGTCCACTAGGTCCAGACTGTACTTCAACAGTCATTGTTGCGCTCTGCCTCGCAGTGATACAATCGTTTATATATTAATCGATTATGAGAAACCATTCCAATGAAAACATAAAACTGCGACGGAATTAACTTATACAATAGACTCTCGCTCATCCGGACTAATGTGGCGGACGTCCGATCTGAATTACGAAAAATCCGGACTATCGAGAGTTGGGCAAATATTCATAAATTTTGCCGTTACGGCGAGCGGTTTCGTCAAAACACATGGCAATACAAACAGGAGTGTCTAAAACAAGTTAAAACTCATCATAATAAATTACTACTGAACTCATCAACAATACAAAACTCATTAAATACGCGCGCGACGCAACAGTCAGACTGATAGGTAGGAGACCGTCTGACAGAAGTTAGTGACATTAAGCTTTTGTGAAGAAAATAATGTACGGTTTAATAAAATTAGAAAGAAGAAATATCAGAAATTGGGACGGAATAGGGAGAAAGGAAGAAACAGCTACCTCTCTCACACTCCTTATCCGTGGCCAGGGAGGGAGGGGGTGGAGGTTGTTTACTCCAAGCCCCTGTCCCGGTTTTTTGTCAATGTCTGACTCAGTGTGAGCGTGCGTGAGTTAATTAGGAGATAAGGAACCCTGACTACAAAGTGCAAAAATACAAACTACTTGTCATACACCTATAAATGACAGATCATATTTTTTTGGTCTTATTTTTATAAATCAAATGACACCAAAATGAAACTTGTACGATATGCCGTTAAAGAGATAAGCCATGATAAAATAATACATCATGGCTTACTGTGTTATCCATAATCTGTTAATCAAGAAATTACAGTTGTATGGACTTTCTGGAATGGCATTGAAGTGGATGGTTTCACTTTTATCTGATAGAAAACAATGTGTACATCTCCGGTCATTGAATTTGAAATCTGAATATGTACTGGTTACAGAAGGTGTGCCTCAAGGGTCAATCCTTGGACCTTTGTTCTTTTTACTGTATATTAATGACCCCCCTAAAACAATTGATTCAAAATAAGTGATGTTTGCGGATGATACATCTGTCATTTTCTCTCATCCAGGGAAGTCTATTTCGAAGCAAATAGAGCATGATCTTGGTCTTTTAGTAAAGTGGTTTGCAGTTAATAATTTGGTGCCAAATAAAGACAAATCACTCTTTGTAGAATTCCAGAAAAATTACTTTAACCAGAACACATGTTATAAATTTGACCTCAACATACCATACAATTTTTTAGACTCCACTAAATTCTTAGGAATAACAGTTGACCATAAATTGACCTGGCAAAACCACATCAACGAAGTAATAAATAAATAAAGTAAAGCCCACTTTGTAATTCTAATTTTATCAAGGTCGTCTGACATTATTACTCTGATGATGGTATACTATGGTTACGCATATTCTGTCTTAAGTTATGAGGTGATTTTTTGGGGAAATTCAGACAGAGGGCAAAAAGTATTCAAATTTCAAAAGGAAATCCTTTGCATTATATAGGCCCCTATTCTCTTAAAACCAGAAATTCATGTAAGCCTATTTTCAAAAATAATAAAATTTTGACTTTTCCCAGCATTTACATTTCATATTTATTAGACAAAATATATCAAATTTTCCAATCCATTCTGACAACCACAATTATAACACAAGACAAAGAGCTGATTTTATATACCCTCGACATGCCACTTCCACTCTTGAACAAACTCCTTATTATTCTGGAATCAAATTATACAATAGTCTGCCGAACTCCTTAAAATGTTTAAGGTCATTAAATTCATTCAAAAAAGAATTGTTCAACTACTTATGTGAAAAATGCTACTTTAAGATATTGAGGACTTCTACCCTTAAAATTATTGTATAAAACACCATTGTTTGCAGTTATGACGCTATTTATATATGTAATGTACTTTACAAATAAAGGATGTTTTGAATTTGAATTTGAATATACTTTATTGCTGTATTTTGCGGTTCTCCAAGGTCAACTAAATATAGCTCCAATTTCCGTCTAAATGCAGATAATATTTCTGCATGTCCTGTGCAAGGACCTGTCAATGTCCTTTCGTTATCACTAGGGAATATTTTTTGTTTATGTTTTTCTTAGGAGGGAAATGCTCTCCTGGTTTCCCGTGTTCAAAAATAGATCGCAATAATTATCTTTCTGATAAGAACTCTCTTATCTAAAGCTCGGCTCGAGTGTCAGGCTTTTTTGAAAAAGTCGAGCCGAGCCGAATACTGAAAGGCTCGACCAGTCGAATACTCGCACACCCCTAGATAATACTGTGCTGCTAAAAAAAAAAATTCACGATTGCCGATCCGGACTAGCGAGAGTCTTTAATTTAAAGACGATGTTTACTGAATTTCATTCCTCAAAATAGTTTAATAGCTGAGATAACAGTACTTTAGAAATAAATTAATAACAACGTAAATATTGTTCACAAGACTCTCAAATTTTGATATATTGTTCCCAAGAAAGTCGACTAAGGGTTTTCTATAAGAATTTTTCCCCAATGCTTCTAAGCAGAGTTATCATAAATCAAACACAAAGAATTGACTTTTTTAATTCAAAAATCGTATTTTTAGTAATATGTCTCAAAGTATAAACTAAACAATGTATGTTAAAAATTATTTGTAAACATTGCTGATAACGTAATTAACTGGCCATTGGAATAAAGTCGAATGCAAATTTTTAACAGCGTATTTTACGTTTCTACAGCGTTTTGAATAAGAATGTTTTTACTGCCGCGCGCTCGCTCCGCCGCTCATCTTCTTTCGATAATCAGAGTATAGGATAGGTGTTCAGTGCTCCAGTTAGAGCTAAAACCTAGTGGGGTTTACAAGAAACAATGTGTCTGTTTTTGGCTTTGCCACTTAAATGGTAAAGGTCAGTAAGCCTACAGTGGAAGATCTATATTTGATATCATAGCATTAGGAATTTTTGAGTTTTTTTAGACTTACTGAGAAAATTCAAAATCTTATTATAATGTATTCTAGATACTTTGATTAATAGGCTACCTCCCTCTGATTTCAGCTAGAAAATGGACCCAATATCAACTATTATCGGACATTGAACCTTTTTGCCTATGGGACATATCGACAATATCTGGAAAACAAAGATCAACTATTAGAACTCAATGTAGCTGAGAAAAAGAAACTACAGCATCTTACAATTGTAACTCTAGCTACAAAAATGAAGGTAAGAAATTGGGGCAGCTTTGGTTTTTATTTCAATAAGTAAGTACCAATAGGTCCTACATGAATCGTGCAAATAGGTCCTTCACTTACCTGCACAATAGTGCACAGCTTCCCATTTTTACATGCATAGTGAGAAAACATTGCTTGGAGGACGATTTTTTATTAGTTGAAAAGTTACTTAATCATTGTTGATTATATGTGCCACAAATAAAATAGTTGCCTTGTTAAATTTTAACAAGTCTACCATTTTTTCTGCACTCTCCCTCAATTTCTATCCCATATAGGCCTATCAGAGAAATAATCTACACGATATTGATAATTTGTCTTGGTGAGAAGTTTTGGACTTCTTTGCAATAGCCACTCTTTGCTCCTGAATTCACCACCACCTCCTGTTCTCTGCCCGTTAGGAAAGACTGCAGCCAGCTCAATGCAGGACCCAGCCACACCATAGCACTTCAGCTTCTCAATGAGGATTTTAAAGTTGACTGAATCAAATGCCTTGGACAGGTCACAGAATGCCCCAACAGTAAACTGTGACCCATCCACAGCATTTGCAATCCGATCATAAAACTAAAAAATGATGTGAGCTGCTACCTCACACTTTCGGAAACCAAATTGAAAACATGATAGCAGTTGATTTTTTTTTCCAAATAATTCATACAGCCCTGTAAAAATAATCTTTTCATAAACCTTTGAGAAAACTGACAACAGGGAGATCGGTCTCAGGTTATCTAAAGTGAGAATATTGTGCTTTTTGGTATTGCTTTGACTATTGATTGTTTCAAAAGGTCTGGGAAAATTCCTTGCTGGAGTGAATCATTTATGAGAAAGGTCAGAGGCTTAGTCAAAATGTGGGAACGTTTTAATAAAAAGGGAGAAACCTCATCCCAACCTGTGTATCTTTTCGGTTCAAAGGATTCTGGGAGACCTCTCTCTCTCTGATGTCAGTCGAAAACATATTAATGTGTCTTTGGGCTTAAAACTCATTTAAGAGCTTGTGGCAAGTTTGAATTTAAATTGAATTTCTTAGCAATACAAAAATGACTATTGAGAGTTTCAGCTATTTCTTTTTTTGTCTGAAATTACAACATTATTTTCAATCAATTTGACGATTTCTGTTTTCCTATCCTTCCTACCACTCTTCTTTGTCACAACTTCCCACACAGCTTTAACTTTGTTTTTTATTGTGATATGAAATCACTGTTGTTTTAAAGTTTTGCTGTTTTTACAACCTTTTTGAAAATTACTTTATATTTTTTTACAAAATCAAGAAAATTAGGGTCTTTACACCATTTGCTCCTCTCATGCGGCTCCCTTTTTCTTTTACTAGAAATGGGAATTCCCAGGGTAATCCAACTTTTAGGCCCCTTCTGAGATGGCAAATCTTAGAGTTTCTAACAGGAAAAGCTGAAAAAATGATTGTCTAATTTTTCCAATGAAAATCCTGTATCTTTCATTTGAGTTGAGAGTTTCACTACGAATGATGTCAAAATCTTATGCCTGCAGCTCGGAAAGAAAATTTAGAATGTTTCTCTCTGAGAAGCAGCGTTCTGACATGTAGACATCTCCGCTCTTTGGGGACTTAAGATCAAAAGTCACAAAATTTCCTGTATGATCAGAGAGGCCAGTTTCAATGGTGCTGCATGAGCAAGGTTGGAAGTTGGTAAAGACATTGTCAAGACAGGTTTTGGAAGTCTGAGTAATGCGGATTGGACAGTCAAAATTTGGATGCAGATGGAAACTAATGAGAAAATTTAAATATTCAGATTTTAAGCTGCCATTCTTGAGAATATCAATATTAAGGTCACCTGTCAACAAAATTTTCCCTTTGTTAAATTTTTTAAGAGCTTTCCTCAGTAACTTTTCTAGAACAAAAAAAGCTATCTATATTAACTTGGTCATGCTTGGTGGTCCATAAATGCATACAGTTAGACTGGGTGGTGAACTATTAATGCATGGAGCTGTACATTCTATTACCTCTTCCGCTGACAAACAATTGAGACTTGGTACAGGCTCTGATGGTATCCGATCCCCCACCAACACACAAGCTCCTCCCCTGGAAACTAGAGATCAGATTGAGACCTGCTTTTCCTCGGGAAACTAGAGATCAGATTGTACCTAGTAATTTTGTTGAGGCAGAAAATGTTAGAATCATTGAACCAGTGCTCAGTTAAACAAATAAAATTAGGCTGGACTTTTAGGGTATCTAAAAAAAAACAAATCCAGCCTAATTTTATTTTTTTAACTGAGCACTGGTCAGTGATTCTAAAAGTCAAAAGTCAAAACAATTTTGATTTGATATAATTCTGAAAGGAATTATTGTTCCAGAATACTAGAGCATTGCCTCAAAAGTTCCAAGAAAAATTTTAAAGTGAAATAGCTATTTGTGTATTAAGAGCGCGAAGTACGTCATTGCCGCTCGAGAATTGTAGATGGCCGCACGAAGCTTTAGCTGAGTGCGGCCAAACATTTTTAGAGCGGCAACGACTATTTGTGCTCGTAATACACAAATATTTTTCCTACCACCATTATTTAAACAATTTAACTTATTAACTAACCTGTACACAAAGGTTCATTGAGGTTATGTTTGCTTATTTTATTGGAACGAACCAGAAGTTAGTGTGTAGAAACGCCGACAGTGAAATCAGCTGATTTAGAGCAAGGCAACTAGAATTTAGAATATGGTGAGTGACAAGGGAATTCTGACCAATAGAAACTGTTCTTTTGTGTTTGACGACATAGTTATCTCTCTTGTGTGCCACCTTAACCTAATAAGTAACCCTGATTTAGCGAGCGAGAATGACCATTCCCGCTCGCTTTTGCGAGCGAGGATGAAATGAAAGCGGAAATGAACAGTTTTGCATGCAGTTGACAGGTGTGGCAATGTGATTATTTCCATGCAGTGGTAGGAAAAATATTATGTAAGTATTTAGTTTGGTATTAAATAACATTTAGCCATGGCCATTAGAATCTGTTTCTTTTGAAAAAAAGTAAATGAAGAAACCAACAATAAGACTTATATTAAAGTCATACATAAACTAATGTTTTTGTGTTTATAAAGATTGAAAAATATGTTTCCAGTGTATCCCTTACTCAGTGCTCCTGCAAGAATTAGACATGAAAAATGTCAGAGATTTGGAAGATTTAATTATTGAAGCTATCTATGCCGGTAAGGATTACGTTGTGCTGAATTATTTTACTGAAAGGTAGTTGTAGAAAATCTGAATACTCGTCAACTGATACTATTGTTTACATTCCGCTAAAAAAAAAGAAGTTATTATCTAGGTATGTTAAAAAAAATTTTGTCAATGAAAATTCATATACTGTACCTCTAGTTTTGTATTGACCTCGCTTGCGTATTGCAAAGTTCAGATATCATCTTAGGGATTACAATGAAATTTGAAACTAGATTCGTCTTAGGTAATTTCTAGAATGTTTAGGATAGTTCTTTGCCCATTGCTTTTGTTTTAAACCCCTCCTATTATGTGCTTTCTTTCTATGTGGCATGAGATAAGGAGACTCCCTTTTTGTCACACTATTGATAAAACCGCTTTTTTGAAATATAGAAAAACAAAACTATCTAATTTTCTCCCTTGGGAAATGAGGCTTCTACTAAGTATTGTTAAATAGTACAAAGGGAGAAAAAGATAATTTTTTATTGACCCTCTAGTTTGACTCTAGAATAGCTAATGAACTTGGTTTTGGTAGATGTGATTCACGGCAAGCTGGACCAGAAGAACAGCCAGCTGGAGGTGGACTACGCACTGGGCCGGGACACGCAGGCCAACACGCTGGGCTGCGTGGTGGCGACCCTGCAGGAGTGGTGCGACTCGTGCGAGGCCGTGCTGCGCTGCGTCGAGCAGCAGATCCACCGCGCGAATAATGACAAGAACCGCGCGCTCAAACACAAGGAGGCCATCGAGACGGAGGTAAAGTAGGTTATGTTATTGATGGAAGAATAATAAACCCCATCAGTAACTGTGGGGGCTAAAAGCAAAAGCTACAAAGCCCAATATTTTTGGAGATAAAGTTAGTTATTGGAACCACTGTGCTCTTTTGTGTCTAGTTTTAGAATATCTAACTCTTAATAATGCAGAACCTCGTTACTGGACACCTTCGCTTTTACTACAAGTGAATAAATTTTAGAATTAAGGACAATTTAATTATTACCCCTGTTTTTTGTCCAAGTCATCAGTTATGTTCTTAGTTATTTCATTTACTATTATTGGGTTTAATTATAAGCTAGTATAAAATTCAAAGCTATTTCTTCAGTTTTCTTCATTCCATACGCTGTATTCTAGAAAACTTTACATTCCCCAAACCCATTAAAGTCCACATTGTGTAGTTTGTGAAACTTAATTGCAGTAAAAACAGCCTTAGAAATAATGCCTCAAAATCCAAGATCAATTTTTGACATTTGATAGCAAAACCAGCATAATCCAAATCCACCAACTTCAGTCCTTGATTTAGCCATGAGATGACTTTGAGTAATGGCCAATTTTTGATCCTGTTTGGTAGCTAAAGTAGAAACTTAAAAGCAAAGTTGAATGCAAAACCAGTAAATTCCACAGTTAAAAACCAAAGTTAGTAAAAAATTCTGCATATCTAAAACAAGTTAGGAAATTTTGTCCTAAAAACCTTTTCTCAACCTCAAACAATTTATTTAACCATGGTATTATTTACAATTCTAATCATAATTACTTATTTAAATAAGTACTGAAATTTTAAATAAGATAAATCAACGTGTATTTTCTGCCAGCATCTTCAGGTGTTTATAAATGATCCAGAATAATTTGATTCAACTATTTGACTAGTTAACTGTGTATTACTCACGTCTGTTTACTCATGTATGTTCTTGATTGTCACAGGTTGTTAACATCAAGAAGACTCTAAAAGCCCAAACACAAGATTCAGACGAGCCTATGGACACTCGCCGGCTGGACTTAGACTCTAGAGAGGCTGTTGCAACAGGTGGTGACAAAATGAAGAAGAATGTCAAAACTAAAGGTATCCGGGCCAGTGGAAAATTCTGGCAGTCCAAATAGAAGAAGACTTGTGATTTATTTGATTTATACACTTAACTAATCTTTCTCCTGTATATAAATGAGTAATGTTACTACATCTTGTCTCCTTTTATTAAATAAATGTTTTAAAAATAGCTGACGATTCTCTTCTTTTTACTTGCCACCATAAGATTACAGATCTATTCATCCAGGAAGTCTTGTAGGGGTGGAAGTGCGAGAGAGATGGAGAATACCCCCACCACTGTTTTTCCTTCATCGGTTGTGTATAGTCAACTTAAAATCCCACATGGCATATGACAACATAACAAGTATTGTTGCAAACAAAGAATCATATGTTTTGACAGATGAGTTATTTCGAAATTTGACTGTACTGAGACTCGCGGTAGGGGAAATCTTCACTGCGCATGCACATCCCACAGGACTTCTGGGCTGAACAGATCTGTACTGTTGGATGTACAGTAAATAATTTGTATTATGTACAACTGGTTTAACAATAGTAGTTTATTTTAAGCTTATTTAAAAATGCTTAAAGGAAAACAAGGATTTATAAAATAAAAGAAAACCCCAATTATTATGGCATTTTTATTTCGATAGAATAAGGGAGTTACAAAAAATAATAGTTTTTTTCTACCTGTACAATGTCGCAGTGACTTAAATAACAAAGGGTAAACGGCATCAAGACTGCTTCAAGAATTTGTACAATTTTTGATCATAATCACAATCAAACTCGATTGAGCGAAAGTCAACAATATATACACTTGTACTTTTCGGTTGTTACATTAAAACTGGTCTGAACAATATATACAATCAGACACCGCTACTACAAAATGGACCTTCCTTGTGTGAAAACATATCTAAATCCCAACAGCATTACATACAAATCAAAATATACCAAATCTATTCACACTAATATTATGATTTAATAAAATCCTTATAGTATAAAAATGATATTCCTAATACTGTAAAACAAATACTTAGTTCTTCATCAGATTTAATGGAAATATTTTGAATAATTACTAAAAAGGAATGTGAAAATATAGGTATATTCAGGAATAATATGCATTCTTTGTATTATCATTGAAAAATATTTAGTTTTTGTATGCTAAAGACATGTTTTTTTAGAAACTAACAAGGGGTTGAACCAAAGGTGTAACATAGAAATAAAAAATTAATATAATGGTTCTGTGAACCTGAGCAAAAAGTGAGACTGTAAAACTGATTGGTTAGAACTGAAACCTGTAAGTTTTAATACAGGATGGAAACCACTTTCTTGCTCTCTTTAGAACATTATATATCAAACAACTAAATAACATAAAATACGGAAAAATTAATTATTTTATTTTCTTGTTTTGCGAGATTTATTTTTTTAAGACTTTAACAAAGAGTGCATGAAATTTCATACCTGGGCCATTTCTCCAAGAGTATCAACAGTCTTTTATAAACTAATACATTGATACCAAATCTTAAGGCGCTCTAAAGTGCTAATCAGCCAAAAACCCAAAAAACATAATTCTTAAGTTCTCAATATTATATAATACAGCTATAGCCCAGTTATGAACGGTAAACCTAATTTTTAGTTGTAAACTTATAGCAAGCACAATATCAAGGACATTCACTTGTTAAACTTGTCATATTCTCTCTCAACACAGTTTACAAATACTTTAATTTATAGTTAACTTAATTGTAGCTATGAAATATTAGTTACAATAGTCAATCATTAATTTAATCAATGGTAAACTAATATTTACTAGTTGCAAATTTAAGTAGAAAAATTTGAAGTTAAAGAAGTTCCAAAATTACAGCTTGGTTTGTAGGTTTAAATTTAATTTTGTAGAACCGCAATAACCCAAAAACTCTTAAAAAGGGTATATGATGTATTTGTTTTGGGGGATGGTATCCATTTCAGTGGCAGGTAAACTTATATAAACCCCCAGTATCTTTTTTTTCAAATTTAAACACAAAAAGTAATAGAAATCTTGGCAATTTACCTCAAATAGTCTGTTAGCCCAATGGCCAAGAGCAGATGCAAAAGCGTCATATAGTACCGTCATCATAGATAGAATCACTGGTTATCCCATATATTCAGATTGATGAAGTTAAAAAGTAAATTCTATATTATTACCAAGAACCTAAGATTAAACTTAAGCATCTGTAGCTTTTAATGCACTTTTGGAAAAATAAGCAACTGATATATATTCTATGTACAGGTAGAAATAATTAGCATGTGTAAAACACAATATATTTTGGGCAGTGGCGGTTCGTGCATAGGAGCACGTGAACCCCCAATGAAAAACCATAAATAATGTTATTTATTAAAATACTTCTATATAAACGCAGAATATCCCAAACAATTAAAAATGACAGTAATAAGCAACAGCGAAGAGCGCGCGTCGCGCTCAACGTCACTAGAGCCAGTGAGGCGAGACTGAGTTTGGAGCACAGTTCCGCGGCAACTATAGGCGTAGGACGAGTCCATTTGTGGCAGCGGCGGGGGAGGAACCATGATTACATGGTGCCTTATGGATAGAGCTGCCATACGTCCCGGTTTGTCCGGGACAGTCCCGCTATTTTGCTCTTGTCCCGGTGTCCCGGCCGGTTTTCCTTTTGTCCTGGTCCTGATGTCAGTTTTTAAATTGCATAATATGTTATTAAATAATGAACTCAACCTCTAGTTTAACAAGTTTTCTGCGGCAAACGAAGAAAGAAGAAAAAATTATTATATAATATAGGCACTTTTGTTTTTAAGTTGTATTTCATTCGCATAAAATACATTTGTATTTTTCATTGAAGTAAAATAAATTAATTTCAACTTTTGTTTCATGTACCTAATGAATTATTATCAAAATTTACCATGGTAAAAATCGCTTTACCACAACACAAAAAATAAAAATAACTTTTTTCTCAAATCATTAAAATTCACAATTAATTTGCTCTAAAACTTTTATAAATTTTTACCAGATTATAAGTTTGTTCAAAAGTAAATTTTACCTCAGTATATTTACCTAAAACTTATTAGTTTGACTCAATAGTCTGGGCACAAAATAGGTCTGCTTGAAGTAAATCTTTACTGCAAAAATTAACTAGGATTAACCCTTTTCCTCCAAAATTTCCGGGGGAGGACGCCCGGACCCCCCCCCCCCCCCGCCTTGGGGGTACCCCCCAAACCCCCCGGTGTGTCAAACACTGGAGCATCCTTGGTTAGTTGTCCCGGTTTGACTGCTTGAAAATATGGCAGGCCTACTAATGGAGCTTCCCTCGGAGCTGCTTCCTAGTGTGCCCATGTGCGTTTTAACGAGGCTCGACACTTTTGTTTTGATTCGGATTATGTTAAAGTTTATTAATATAAATATTGCATGTTTTTATGTTGTTTTAGTGATAAATATGTTATATTTCAGTGATGTAGTTTGGTGTTTTATGATATACTCTGATTATCGAAAGAAAACAATTGGCGTAGCGGCCGCGCGATAGCTGTCCCTCTGCAAGAATATAATTTATTACACTCCTGGCTAATGGTAGTGGCATATTTAATTTATTGCAAATGTATTGTTATTCGTGCCAAAACATAACTGGATATGTAAAATTATGTTTTTTGGGGTAGGAATTAATTACAAATTGTTTAAAGACTTGCGTTACTACTTATGTGAATAAAATTTATTAAAAGCGTGTACAATTATTTAAAACTTGCTAAAAAACTTGTATTATACTTTTTAATGAATAAAATTTACAAAAAATTGTAACGAAATATTTTAGTTCAACAGTATGAAATAGTAGGAGTCAGTTCTGCGTGGCCACGGCCGCGTTTTCTTTTGGTAATCAAGGTATAGTCATTATTCATCGTAGGTTAATAATTTTTATTTTCAAGGATTAATCAAGAAGAGCATTAATCAATGATGGAAGATAATTATAGGTCTCAGATCACAGTTAGTTATTTAAAAAACATTTGGTTTTCTGATTTATTGTTATAATACGAGGTACAGTCAAAAAGTTCCCGGAATGAATTTTTGTAGACATGTAGCGTGATCGCCAGCGGTAAATTTGTCTTGCAGTAGTTGGTATGACTCCTTGGGAGGGCATATCGGTAGTGGTGGCATAGCTTACTTGCCGTAGTGCAGCATTGGAAAGCGCTTTTCGTGTACCTGCAAGTCGACGTTGTCGGATTTTTGAATAATGGCATTTCATGAACAGCACACGAACATTGTTCTTGTTTTACTTTAAAAATCACCCAGAGAGACTCTTGAGTTGTTAATTCAAGCTTATGGAGAAGAGGCGACGAAGAAATCCCCCAATCACCCAGTGCGCTGTTCATGAATTGCCATTATTAAAAAATCCGACAACGTCGACTTGCAGGTACAAGAAAAGCGCTTTCCAATGCTGCACTACGGCAAGTCAGCTATGCCACCATTACCGATATGCCCTCCCAAGGAGTTGTACTAACTACTGCAAGACAAATTTACCGCTGGCGATCGCGCTTTATGTCTACAAAAATTCATTCCGGGAACTTTTTGACTGTACCTCGTATTAATTATCTCAATATATTTCAGGATTACAGATTAATAATAAAATTGGTTTCAGTCATTTATTAATGTTCAACACTAACTATTTAAGCCTTATTTATATGTTTACTCTGAATAATTCTCTTTTAAAATAAAATTATATTTATTTTTATGTGCAATATTAGAAATAAAAATTACAGTCAATAAAAAATATTGAAGAATTATCTAATGTTTAGTTTTGGGTTAATATGATATCAATGTGTAATAGTAGCCAAATACCATTCATAATCTTCAAAGTTATGGTGGTGCCTTATTAAATTTAAAACATTAAGCATTACACTCGTGTATAACAACAGGTATCTCGAGAAATGCAGGCGCTGCGATCTTTTAAGCGTTTGACGTACTTCAATACCGATTACTTTAAGATGATAACTCTAGTATAATACATTGATATCATGTATATATTTTTAACTGTGAACCCCCAGTACATAAACTCACGAGCCACCACAGATTTTGGGATAAAGGTGCAGCTATTTCTGCCTGATTCAACTGTCACTCATTTGCAAATGGACACCCAATACCATTCTTTATCTACTTATGAGAATGAGTGGCAGTTTATCAGTCAGAAATAGCTATTTTCCCAAAAATAATCTGACACAAGCCAATTATGTCTACCTGAACATACAACATGTATCAGTGGCTTATTTTTCCAAACTGTAGTAAAAACTGTAAAATGTAAAAGTTAAATTTCAAGTTCTTGATGGTTACAGAAAGTACTATTTTAACCACACCTACCAAAGTATATGTGTTAACCAGAGATGTTATCTATTGAGGACTCTTGGTATTACATAAGGCTTTTGCATCTACTCTCGGCTATTGAGCTAGCAATGGTAGAAATTGTATGAGAAGGTAAATTATTCAGGAAAAGCAAATATCTGAGAATTGGGTGAATCCATAATCGAGTTAGTTGGGTTCTATTACTCGTTATCATACTTTTAGGAAGTTCAAAAACTTGATTTCAATCACAATATTTGCTACCAAGTTGACTTTAATTAGCTGATAAGGATTTTTATCCTGAATAAAAAGATTCTAATCCATCCTGATTTTTGTCCTGCAGTATTAATAGTATTGCTTTTTAAACTTTTTTTTGGTTATGTATAATATTTTCATATGCGCTTATTTTTATGTCCTACAGACTACCAAACCACTCACACGATTGTGCTGGTCTGCAAAATTGTTGTGTTTCCTTAACATTCTCACATTCTTTTCACGATTCTTATTTTGTCAGGAACACAGGAAGTTCACTGATACCTTTTTGGCAGTGAACCCATAACACAAGGAATAAAATGGCAGTGAAAACTGTTTTGATTTTCACCAGGCAGTGATGTTCCTTCTTTACATCCTTTTCGAACATAATTTCAAGCCTTTATTGATCAACAAATCAAAAAGAACAAAGAAGTAAACTCCTTGATTGTTGAAATTGATCTCAAATCACTGCATTGTACACCAAACATTGGAAATTATGATTTTAGAAATCTATAATTTGAGCATTCTGATTTTATCTCAGAATAGTTATAAGCCAGGCCCATAATGTAATTAATTATAAGTAAGCTTATGGGAAACATTTCTGAGAAAACAAAACTGTTTAAATTATGACAGGTTAACTTGAAAAGAGTAAAGAACTTTTTTGTGACATAAAAAGTCTTCTATAGAGTTTATCATTGAAGTATATTGAAAACTATTACATTAAAAAGAAAATACAATTAAATACCAAAATCCTGCAAAATCAAACCTTTGCTTCCACAAAGCAAATAATAACATGAACATAATTACTACATGCTTCTATTACAAATCAAAATGAAAACAAAATTCACAAAAATAATGTAATCTTTTTTAACACCTGTTGAGTTATCTCATAAAAGCATTGATACTTGATTTAATGTACACACCATTCGTTCACCAGCGTAAACAAAACAGTATATTATGTGAATTACA
This sequence comes from Flexamia atlantica, assembly GCA_035578135.1. NCBI lineage: Eukaryota > Metazoa > Arthropoda > Insecta > Hemiptera > Cicadellidae > Flexamia > Flexamia atlantica. Next base: position 24,251,289 of record JAQJVK010000005.1, read on the forward strand.
AAAATTAGCCAGTGCTGAGCTCAGCTATTTCACGGCAATCATAACTGTAATGAATCAAACCCTGTTATTACATCCAGTATTATGCTTTTATTCTAGATGTTATTAGCTTATTTGTTGTTAGATACAATTTTATTTTAGCTAATAACTTTTTTTTTAATTACTTAAAATCAAACACAATAAATATGATCTCTGAGGCAAAAATTTAATAAAACAGAGAATAAAACCCAATAAAATTTATGACCTAAACATTAATGTGTTTGTTGTTTCATCCCAATCATTTTTTAATTTGGGTATTTTTTCCAATGTGGTAAAATTAGTAAACATTACCTAGGAAATAAGTAAGAATTCCTTAATGATTCCAATAAATCTTCGCAGATGTTGGGCAAGGTTGGATGAAACAAGCATAATACTGAACATAACTAGCGATTAAGGCATAATAGATGTGTACATTACAGACATAAGGCATCCACCCCCTCTACAGACATCAACGATGGTGCAGTTAATAATATAGTGAAATTGTCTGGTCATAGCAAACAGTGGTTTGACTAGGGGAAAAAAACAACAATTACTACCATGGCCCACAAAAGGACTGATCGTTTGTATTTTGTTGTTGGTTTTTGGTCTTGTTTATTTTTAATTATCTCAAAAACTGCTCTACCTTAACGAATTTGAATACAATTTTATAAGTGCATGTAATTTTGCTTCTTAAGTGCCTACAGAGTTGTATTTCTTGCAGAGAGAAAATTCTTCTTGAAAAAATAAAGTTTAAAAATGTTCTGGGTTATAAAGTTGGCAGTAAAATTATAAAATTTAAACGAGAACTTTATCAGCTATTCATTAACAAGCCATGTTTCATAAACTATTTTTTCCCCAAGCAAACCTCAATTACCTCATGTACTCAACAAATAGTATTTAATGTAATGTAACAAATTGGTTTAGTTTTGTTTTCCTCCAGCCTACACCACTGTACTTGACCTTAGATATCTGATAAACACTACAGCAGTAAGAGTATGTATGAACCTGCAGAGCAGACTATTAAAATACATTACAGCAAGGTAACTTATTTACCCTATACAGTGTATAGACAGTCTTAAACCAGCCAACATCACCAGCAGCCATAAATACCATAAAAACCCAATACTAAAAATTAACTGAAATTGATGTTTTTTCAGCATATTACGAGCAGTATAAAATGATTGTAATTGCTCAATGATGGTAAAATGATGGTAATTTTGCAGACAATTCAGGTATATATTTTTTGTAATAATCATCAATATTAATTGTAGATTTCCAAAAATTCTATTTACTCGGTTTCAATTTGCTCTTTGAACACAAGCAAAGATACATAACAGAATTCTCATTTGACATGCTGGTGATCACAGAGCAAATGGCAAAAGAAAAAATAAATACAAATTCCTCTGAAGCTTTTTCAGCTAACAATGCTACTAGAATATCAAAACGTGTTGAAAAAGCTATATCATACTTTAGGTGCGGTATTTAATTAAAATAAACTTAAGTTGCAATTACATCTAACCCTGTTCTTAATTTCCAGAACTATTTTATAAATGGGAATGCACAAATCATGATGGGAAATTGAGCGATATCATGTATTTGATTAAAATGCCTAAAACAGTTACGGCAATGAAGGATTTATAGTGAAAACACAAGTGGCTGCTGGTTTCTGGTAACAAGTCACTCTCTTATATCTAATTAAAGACACATTATGACTGAACAGTACCATTACATCAACATTTCAAATGTTTAAAAATAACACTTTAAAATACTTTGTTCTTCCTCTAAATAAACACTTTTTACAAACAAATATAATTCGTCATTTTAAAAACAATAACAAACTCATTTGTAGGAGTGGGCGAGTACTAGACAGTCAAGTAAATACTTGAGGTCGTTCCAACTATTACGACGAGTCAAGTAGTTAGTTACTTCCACCGATCAAATTTACTTGCTATTTACATGTGCGCGATAGAATTTTACAGCCGATTGGGAGTTACGTAAAGCTACATGCCATTTATTCGCAATCGTAAGATTCTTTATCGTGGCCGCTCACTAGTTTCACAAATAAGCAGCATTATCTGTTCATTTGTGGCCGGCAAATACGCGCGACCGTTTTTACGGACGATCGCTAGTTTCGAAAAGTTGTATTTTGTTTATTTACGATCGGCAAATACACGCGATAGTTTTTTGCGGCTGACCACGACTTTTGCAAGGCTACATTTGCCGATTATTGGCGATCGGCAAATACGTGTAATCTCATTTCACGGCAGATCACGAGTTTCGAAAAGCTACAGCTGCCGTTTTATCTGCGACCGACAGATATTCGCCATCATTTTCCGCAGCTGTCCACGAGTTTTTCATAGCAATAACCTCAACAATATTTCATTAACTCATAGAAGAATGGATTTCGACAGTTATCTAGAAATACCATCTTTCAGAATTCGGAAATTGAAAACTTACTATAAAATTTGAAAACTATATTTAGCTCTGACCCTGCACTTTACAACTTCAAATTTGAATTCATCGTTTATCTTTTGAATGATACACAGCCTTCATTTCTGTCTCATTTGGTTTCTAAAAATGAGAAGAAAATTGTGAACTTCGTTGGTTTATATAAGACAATTAGTTTGGGTTTTGTAATTTTTGAATTGGGGGCATATCTTATTCTTATCTGGTCGCAGCTATGTCACTCGGTGCTCAAGTGACTGGATGTCAAAAAACAATAGATAATCAGGCAAGGTGGTGGGGTTAGGTTTAGAAGTAAACAAATATTTGGGTATAGCTTTCCTCACTGATCTTGTTTTTCTTTCTTCCACAATTTCTTGGCTAAGGTTTTAATTACAATTATTTTTAGGAAAAAATAAACCTGTTGTTGATAGTTAAAATAATAGGCTAATAATTTAATCATATAAGTGTTTAAATTTTACAACTAAGCAGATTTTACATAAATTCATTTTGTGATCTTGTTATGGTGATTTATTATGGTTATTTATTTAAAAGTAGGGTTTATGCAATGTAGGGGTATTAGAATATCAGAGTTTTGTTTTTCAAAGAAAAAAAAGGTTAGCTTAAATAAAGTAGACCAATTTGATGAGTAAAATTGATTAAAGGTTTTAAATTGAAATTCAAAGACCCAATTACTTTAAAATTAACATTTCATTACTTTTCACAAACAACTACTGGACTCGACTGGATACTCGAGTATTTGGCTTAATACTCGACTCGGGTTCAAAATCCACTACTTGCCCACCCTACTCATTTACATAAAAATTCGAAGTGCATTTAATTTTATAATAAAAATATCCACTCACTCATAATCTTAACTGAGTTCCTGTAAAACTGTACACTGTAAAACTGTTATATATATACATATATATATAAAACAGTTGTTACAGGTAGATACAGAAAAATTGCTAAAGAATTGGTATAACAATTTTAAAAATTTATTTAAAAGGGAAAAGGATTAAGTTACACAATGTCAGTCTGGAAATTCATAAAAGTTACATTCAATCATTTTTTTTTAGTTTTCAAAATCTATATATAACGTCAATTTTTTTGATTACATCCTTAAATTTGAAAATTTCAATACAAGTGACGGGAGTTTCAGTAGTGACAGAACAGTAAAAGCAGGCATAATTTTTTGCACAGGAACTCTGCCAAAAACGCATGGAAAGGTCTGTAGAGAATCAAATTTCTTGTGGCCAGAAATGAGTCTGGAATTAAAATCCTGAAATTAAATCTTTGGAGGAATAAACATCAGAAGAGCTAGGCTAACATAGGGATAAGCATTAATTAAAATATTCAAGAAATGGCCTATTGAAAGAAGAAAGAGCTGTACTTGCTCAGTTACTGCAGATACTTTTAACAGCTCTTGCTATATTTAAAAAAAAATTATTAAATATCAATAATTAAATCAGATTAGACTCGTTTCCTAATTCTGAACATCTAGGTTAACGTTACTTCAAGAATATCTCAATAATGTTTCCTGTAAAAAAATCCAATTGTTAAATGCACTTTGAAGTTAAACAACAGTAACAACAATGCTTTAAGTACAAAGCAACTCAGCAAAATTCAGTTCTTAATTATTTTCAGCCAGGAGCATATTTTTTGTGGATGTATTGCAACCGGTAACGTAAAGCTATCCAAGCAATTAAATGTTCATTTGTAAGAAAGATTTTCAGTTTTCAGACTGCATACAAATGTGCCCATATTGCAAATCACTTTACAATAAAATTACAGCAAAATATATTTTTTTAATGAAAATTTAAAAACCCCTTAGGTTAAAATTTCTTAAGAAACCCACATCCAGACCAAGTAGAATACATGCAAGGATTATATTGTTCCTATTGTTTGGTTATATGGCAAAGCAAAATACTTTAATTCCTTCAGACCAATATATTTGTTTTAGTTGGATATAGTGCCAGTTATTATTTCTAGCTTAATCCCAAAAAAATGTATGAATAATAGAAAAGTTATTAAAACTAAATAAACATCCATATCATATATCTCCTGACTGATGAACAGACACTAATATAATGTTACAAAATTCAAAACACTATAATAATTGGAATAACAATTAAGCTCAAATAAGTAGAACTTCGGTTCCACTTCAATCAACCATTGTTAACTAAAACTATGAAGGTAATTATTATTGTACTGTTAAGTGATGCCGGCTACACAAAACTGAAGTTCTGGCATTTCTCTTCACCCTGAAAAAGGAGAAAAATAATTTATACTGGGAAAAAATTGTCAACGATAAATAAGGGCCTGGTGAGGAATATGTCAATTCACATGTTTTAAGGACGAATACACAAACTAAATACAAATTTATCATATTTGCCTTCACCAATTCTATGAATAAAAACATGCAAATTGCAGACAAAATGTTGAAAAAAACCATGTTTTTATTCAGAAAAATTAAAATTTCTCTGTTATTAGTTGTCCAAACATCATAATATTAATATCAGCGTTTATTAGATTAAATTTTGCAACTTTTTTGTCTCTTGTGTAATTTTTCTAAAATTTACGGTTTTTAAGATATTTAGTTTTGAAAACAAAAAACAGTTGCCATTTTGAAATGGTACAGAGTAGAAATTTGATACTCCATACTAAAATAGTTCTTCATAGTGGTAATCCATATACCAAGTTTGAAGTTTATACGTTTAGCGGTTCGTGAGATATGATTAAATATGTAAAAATCACAAACAGACACACAGACGGAAAACGAAGCAATTTAGGGCCTATGTTTATATGAACTTTTTTTCTTATTTTTACCTCTACTATCATATGCTAAAATATTTTACCATAATTTCGGGACACCCTGTATATATGTGTGTGTCTGTGAGCACGATAGCGGCCATAAAAATGGTCCAATCTTAATGAAATTTGGTACAGACATGTAAAGTGGTAATCACACTGACGAGTTTGTGAACCAGCCCGATGGGACCACCGGAAGGGGGGGTAAAGGGGGATAAACGCCCCCAAAAATGGGTTTTTTTAGTGTTTTACATAGAAAAATAAAATTTACCGAATTTTTGTTGGCACCAATGAATTCAGCTCATAAAAACAAACAATTTACTAGTTTGAGTCACCGCTTTATGTCCATTGGTTACCGAGATATTGAAAGTGATAAACACAGTACGCTGTCCCAATGTTAACCTTATGGGAAATAAGTAAAATCCTATATCTCAGTTATTTCTCAACATATCTTGATAAAACTTGGTAAATAGCTTCTTCTAGTTCAGATATAATAAATATTGAATTAAAACCACCCAGTTTTAATATACCTGTAGCAGCAAACCTGCATACTCATTCCCCATGTTATTCTTATGGAGCTTACCAAAACATGTCAAATCTCACTATGTTGGCTTGAAATAAGTTGTTTTGTATTTGAAATTCGCTGAGTATCCAGGTCTGCTGCAACGGGGGTATTTATTTTTCCACATAAAAAAACAAAAACCCATTTTTGGAGGGGTTTATCCGCTACACCCCCATCCCATGGTCTGATCAGGCTGGTTTTCGAACTTTGTATGTCTGTACCAAATTTCATTCAGTTAGGAACATTTTTACACGAGTTATAGTGCTTAAAGACACACAAACACACAAGCACGCACACACGCACACGAACACAAATAAATGCCTAAACGGTTGACTGACTAACTGACTGACTGACTCACTCACTCACTCACTGATCACAGTTTCTAAAAAACTAGTGATCAGAATTTTTAGTTTTCAAAGCTTATTTTTTAAAACAATGTAGGGCTTTGGGCCATGAATCTTGGCTCATTCTTTAAAGGCTCTAGATGCATAGTAATGAAGGATTTTAGAATGATTTCTCTGCAAGGGCTAAAATAAGATAAATTAAAAAATTTAAAATGGCGGCCTTTTTAGTTTTTAGAGCTATGATTACAAAATATCAATAGAAGGTCTCTAGAATATTTTACAGAGACAAAAAACAGAAATTCCTTCTACTAAAAGAATAAAATGTACAAATCTATTACGGTTTGTTATCTTATATTATATATTTGTCAAATACAGGGTGTTTTTTTTAAAACGCAAGCCATTTTTAAAATTTAACAATGCACATATGAATGCGTAATGAGTATTGTTTTATTGATCTTTACATTTTATACAACCTATTATTTAAGTTTGATCACATGTAGTTCACATTATGTGCTCAAACAGTCCACCATTGGCATTTGTATAAAGTTATGCTCTTTCAATCAAATCCCCGAATATGAATTTGCTGTGATGCAAGGTGCCTCTTTAAATTTCTTGCATTAAATTTGTTATGTTTGTTTTGAGGTGCTGAATAGCTTTTGAATTGTTTTCGTAGAATAATTACCTCTTTACATGTCTGTGGCAAATTTCATTCAGATCGGACCATTTTACGCGAGTTATCGTGCTTAAAGACATACACATTAAAAATGCAACCCAAAATTTGATTTTATCGGTGAAGGATTATTTCCCCACAAGATCCCTGGATTTGACCCCACTATACTATTATGTTCTTTGGGGATACATACAAAGTAAGGCCTAAAAAAAAGTCACATCATATTCAGTACCTCAAAACAAACAAAACAAATGTAATGCAAGAAATTCAAACAGGTACCTAGCAACACGTGTTCGGGAATTTGATGGAAAGAGCATAACTTCAAACAAATGCCTCTGGCGGATTTTTTGAGCATATAAGGTGAACTAGATGTTATCAAACTTAAATAATAGATTGTATAAAACGCAAAGAACCATAAAACAATACTTATTTCATATTTATATATGAATTATTCAATCTTAAAAATGGGTTGCGTTTTAAAAAAAACACCCTGTACTACATACATAGCAACTCAAGTGTTACGGATCAATTGAAGTATTTGAACTAGAATCCTGAAACTCTGCATGGACATTCCATTCCAACATTCCGTTATTTTTATAGAGTCGGAGTTTTTCTGAATTAAAAAAATTAGGCGGGTTTGTGTGTTGGCCTAGAGCGATTTGGGCTAAATTCAAACAAATATACTATTTCTAGCATATAATTTCACCTAAAGCTGCTAAACTAGTAACCCAATCTCCCATATGATTGAAACATTTTTGTGGAATTAGGATTCCTCATCTTTAGGCCTCTACACATTAATTTTTTATCTTTTCCTACAGTTTTTAGTAGGCTAAGCTATATTAATAAACATACTAAATTCAGATGTTAGTTCTATAGAGTCCGCCCTTAATAAATAAATAAATAATACTCCCGTTGCAGACTCAGCGAATTTCAAGTGCAAAACAACATATTTCAATCCAACACAGCGAGATTTGACATGTTTTGGTAAACTCCATAACAATAACATGGGGAATGAGTGTGCAGGTTTGCTGCTACAGGTATATTAAAACTGGGTGGTTTTAATTCATTATTCAGTAGATCTGAACTAGAAGAAGCTATTTACCAAGTTTTATCAAGATATGTTGAGAAATAACCGAGATATAGAATTTTACTTATTTCCCATAAGGTTAACATTGGGACAACGTACTGTGTTTACCACTTTCAATATCTCGGTAACCAATGGACACAGAGCAGTGATTCAAAATACTAAATTATTTGTTTTTTTGAGCTGAATTCAATGGTGCCAACAAAAATTTGATAAATTTCATTTTTCTACTTTTTCTATTTTTTTTCTATATAAAAAATATAAAAAACCCATTTTTTGGGGGTTTATCCCCTCCTACCCCCCCATCTGATGGTCCGATCGGGCTGGTTTTTGAACTCGTCTGAATAATAACTACTTTAAACGTCTGTGTCAAATTTCATTCCAATTGGACCTTTGTTGCGAGCGCTATCATGCTTACAGACACATATATAGATATATATATACAGGGTGTTTTTTTTTAAACGCACCCCATTTTTAAGATTGAATAATGCACATATGAATGTGTAATGAGTATTGTTTTATTGATTTTTACATTTTGTACAGCCTATTATTTAAGTTTGATCACATTTAGTTTACATTTTGTGCCCTAACAGTCCGCCATTGGCATTTGTATAAAGTTATGCTCTCTCCAACAAATTCCCCAACACGTGTTGCAAGGTATCTCTTTAAATTTCTTGCATTAAATTTCTTATGTTTGTTTTGAGGTGATGAATATCTTGTGAATTGTTTTGTAGGATAGTTACTACTTTACATGTCTGTGGCAAATTTCATTCAGATCGAACCATTTTACGCGAGTTATCGTGCTCAAAGACACACACATTAAAAACGCAACCCAAAACTTGATTTTATCGGTGAAGGATTATTTCCCCCAAAGATCCCCGAATTTGACCCCACTATATTATTTTATTTGGGGATACATAAAAGGTAAGGCCTACGAAAACAATCCACAGGATATTCAGCACCCCAAACAAACATGACAAATTTAATGCAAGAAATTCAAAGAGGCACCTTGCAACATGTGCTCGGGAATTTGGTTGAAAAAGCATAACTTAATACAAATGCCAATGGCGGACTGTTTGAGCATATAATGTAAACTAAATGTGATCAAACTTAAATAATAGGTTGTACAAAATTTAAAGATCAATAAAACAATACTAATTTTATATTTATATGTGTATTATTCAATCTTAAAAATGGGTTGCTTTTAAAAAAAACAGCCTGTATAATATATATATATACACTGTATATATATATGTAAAAATCCAGTCCCAAGCGGCGGCCGTACATGGACGGATCTGCATTTGATTTGGCGGCCGGTCCTAATTAGCGGCCGTATATGGCCGCCAAATCGCCAAACACTTGTTTCTTGATAATTTATGACAAAAACTAAAAGAAAAACAAATTTTATGTGGCTGCCAAATGACGGCGTATATTATGATTTTCGTATATAGTTAGTTTACCATTTTTCCGCTTGGAGCGCCGCGGTCGCATTCGTATATTTCGCGCCCGTATATGGTCTACAGAGAATTGATTTAAACTAGCGGCCACCTGTATATATTCTATAGATATTACCCCAAAACAGCGGCCACGATCCGGCAACGCTGCGGAAACCCCATCTTCGTCCCTGCAGACCCTCCGTCGCGTATTTCCTCTAGAATTTAAACAGATTCCTTGATTCCTTCCGAATCTCCCGGCAGTGTTGTTTTTATCGTGGGGGGGGGGGGCGGGGTGGACACAGAGGGAGAGGGCCTCGCGTCTAGGAAGGCCTTCTTAAAAAATTTTGTATACTCTAAAAAAAATTTAAAATTCATTTTTATTGCCCAATTGAAGCTGTTTCACTATATTTGTTTAATATAATATATCAATGTATACAATATCATCTATTATCAATATCATTTGTGTCCACGCACTGATAAATGCAGTAATATTCCTACGTGGGGTCAGAGTTGTAGTGTTTGCATAGAAGTCAAGGGGAACATATCAAGGATATGTATCTGTTCTTGTAAAGAAAACATTTTATTGCTTGTGAAAAGACATGAAAATTAAACACAAGACTATTAATCAGATATTTTATTTGATTCTTTTTATTTCGAGATATCTCAACTCAAGATGTAAGTTAGGTAAAGCCCTTTAGGTATGTTAGGTGCTGGTCTATCACTTCCTATGTCCTTGTTTTAATATGTTTCTTTTTAACTTTATTTAATTTTACTTTGATTACCATCTGTTAATTTATGCAAATGTTTTTTATTTTTGTTTTGGTTTCATTGTTCACAAAAAACTGCTCTAAATTTATTCTACAATGTCTTAAAATTATTTTGGAAAAATAACGATCAAGTGAGTTTCAAAACCTAATGGACATAGCATAATGTGCTTCAAGATTATTAACAAGATGAACAAAGATGTATAAACAATTGGAAAGGCAATCTATCATCACAACCAAAGTAAGAACAATGAAGACAAGTAAGTGATATTCATTCATAATTATATTTGTGTTTCTACTAAACAATGACTGTGTCCAGACTTTTCAATAATAAATTAAATTAAATATACCTAAAACATGTAAAGAGCAGTTTTTTTGTTATTATCATTCATACATTACCTTAATAAATTAACTATACCTACAAATAGTCAACAATTTTCTGACTTGAATATAAGTCTGGTCCTCCTTTTAGCATAACAACTTTTTGGTCCTCCGGGCCGGATTATTTGAATTTCAGACTATGTGATACAGTCTAGGCTCATTTTAGCCGCCTTTTCTTTATTTCAACCGCATTTTTCCTTGCTACCCGCATTTTCATTTTCTTCCCATTTGTTATAACGCATTTATCATTTGCCCTTTCGTGTCTGACCGCACCTAGCATACTGTGCTAATTCCATAATTATGCCACGCACTACAGACTTCAAGCCGGCTACATACAACCGTCTGACGTCCTTAACTCGATCACGTTTTGAAGCATTAAAGTTAATTGTAACCGAAATACAAGATCAGACTGATGTTGTCACAAGTTTACAACAACGAACTCTTAAAGGGTATGCTTCGGAAATACAGCGTAGGTTTGACGATTTTGAGTCAAATGTTAACCGCGCACTTGCATATGATGAAGAAGATGCTGTAACTGACGATAAATTAGCTACAGATCAATCAGAAATCTCAATCAAAACTTGTCCTTGTTTTGACAAAAACAAAATCCTCAAACTTGTATGCGTATTTGATGTCGGCTATTTCAGAGATCGTAGGTTCTAATGTCAATCCAACCGAACAGTCAGATCAACTTGTAACAACGACTAATCTCGGGGACAGGTGTGCAGCTCGTCTTCCAAAACTTGAATTATCCAAATTCAATGGAGACTATGCGAGCTGGACCACATTTATAAATCTATTCAACACGACAATCCATAATAATCCAGCTTTATCCAAAGTAATTAAATTTCAATATTTAATAACTGTTCTTTCGGGCGAGGCTCTTAATTTAGTCAAGAATCTTACTGTGACTGATGCAAACTATGACGTTGCGTATAAAATTCTCACGGATCGCTACCAGAACGATCGTAGACTGCAGTTACTCCACATCAATCAAGTCTTGGACCTTCCTGACATTTCCAGTAAAAATGTCACTGGCATTCGTCATTTCTTAAATTGCTATACAGAAAACGTGCAGGCGTTAACAGCTATAAAATGCGACATAACTGGCTCTAATCCTTTCCTTGTAGCAGTGCTTTTGCGTAAATTAGACTTAGACCTTAGGAAAAGGCTAGAAACAATGCGCGATGTTAACGCTACCTATAATCATTCATTACCCACCGTGTCTGAAATCATAGAGTTTCTCAATAAAGAGTGTAACAGACATGAGGACGCACTTTGTTCGGTAGGAACACGCAAGCAAGAAAACACAAATTTATCACCACATCGGGTAAAATCTAACAATCCAAGGAATTCGGGACATAAAGATTTTGTAGCTTCTGCATCTTCAAATACTAACCAGTTATTAAAATGTGGTTGTTGTGGTGCGACCGATCATCGAACTTACGCCTGTCCTACCTTCTTGTCAAAAATCCCTCAAGAACGGTATAAACTCATAAAATCGCGACAATTTTGTATTTCATGCTTAGGTATGCATGATCATAAGGCGTGTAAATCTCAATCCACATGTAAAATTTGTCACAAACGCCATAATACACTTCTGCATTTTCCTTCAGACAAGTTAGTCTCTAGTTCTGATCAACTCACCGCTAATGTTCAATCTAGTGCTCATAAGTCTGTACCTGATGGAACTACAGAAAAGGTTCAACAGCCCAAGTCAGAATCAGTTAATATATGCTCCCATAACAGTAACATAAGTAGTAACAAACAGGTCACAGTGTTGTTAGGGACCGTACTTGTAAATGTACGTACAGATACTGGTAATGTTCATACGTTTCGAGTGTTTTTGGACACTGGTAGTATGTCCACTCTCATAACTGAACGTGCCGTAAACTTACTAGATGCAAAACGCCATATGTGTAACGTTCAAATTGTGGGTATTAATGAACATGTGTCTAATAATAAAGGTAAAATTTACGGGACTATCGAAACTTTGACTGGGATTCCTGTAATCAATAATCATGCCATGGTGATTCTGGACAAACTGACAACACATTTACCCAGAGTTCCCATTGCACGGGAAGTAATTCATTTAGCACAACAATATCAACTAGCTGATCCTAATTTTCACAGTCCGAACCGCATCGATGTGATTTTAGGAGCTGCCATTTGTCCGCATATATTCACAGGTCCTCACATTCAGCTAGGCCCTGATCTTCCGCACATTATCCAATCCCAGTTTGGTCATATTGTTATGGGCACTTCCCCATGTGTACCTACTACATCTTCTGCATCTTACCATACTACTTCTCTCAGTACATGTTTTCACTCAACTCCTAGTGATAATTTACATGACGCAATTCAACAATTTTGGATACAAGAAGAGGTTCCAACGCATAATAAGCAATAGCAAGAAGATGTCGCATGTGAACGTCTGTTCTTAGAAACGCATACACGAGATGATAATGGTCGATACATTGTTCGTCTTCCTTTCAAGGATTCTAATCTTGTCCTAGGTTCTTCTCACACTAACGCAGAAATCAGATTGAAAGCCATGGAACGTAAGTTTGCAACTAACGAATGTTTTGCTTCATTGTACCGTGATTTCATGTCAGAATATATCGCTCTTGGACATATGACTAAATGTGATTCTCTAATTACTGGTAGTCATTATTATTTACCTCATCATGGCATTCTAAAGGAGTCTAGTTCGACTACAAAATTAAGAACAGTGTTTGACGCTAGTTGTAAATCGAGTTCTGGGGTTTCTTTAAATGACTTGTTGATGACAGGTAAACGACTTCAGAATAATATTGCTGATATTTTAACCCAATTTCGGCGTCATTCTATTGTGATCTGTTGTGATATCAAGCAGATGTATCGGCAAATACTCATCCATCCTGATGATCGCAACTTTCAATTAATTCTTTGGAGATCAGATGTCAATCAACCAATTGATTCATTTCAACTCAATACTGTCACTTACGGCGTTAATTCCTCTCCATATTTGGCAATTCGTACTTTGCACCAATTGGCAATAGATGAAGGTCACGATTTCCCACAAGCATCGCATGCGTTGTTGCATCACACGTATGTTGATGACATCATAACAGGAGCTGAATCAATTCAATCTGCTACTGAGTTACGGGAACAATTAACGGATTTACTCAAACGTGGAGGTTTTGAGCTACGTAAATGGGTATCCAACTCTGATACGTTACTTAAACAAGTTCCAGACGCACATCGTGAGTCACCTAAATTTGTCTCTGAGTCCACTGATCCACATTTTACCGTATTAGGCCTTCACTGGTCCCCTGTAACTGACACGTTTTCATATACAACAAAGGGCTTAGAGAATGTAAACAAAAGTCCAACCAAGAGAACAGTACTTAGTGCGATTTCTAAAATCTACGATCCTTGTGGGTTTTTAACTCCGTTTATCATGCTTGCTAAGTGTTTCATGCAACTCATATGGACGTTGGGTTTGGCTTGGGATGCACATCTACCTCCTGATGTACATGCCCAGTGGACACAAATCGTGGATGAAACTCACGCATTATCTCAGATATCAATTCCACGGACTTTGAATCTTGATTCTTTATGTAAGATAGAGATACATGGATTCTGTGACGCGTCAGAAAATGGTTATGCTGCGGTTATTTATTTCCGTTGCGAGAGCTCTGACAAAGTTGTGAAAGTAAGTTTAGTAGCATCTAAAAGCAGAGTTGCACCATTGAAACGAGTTACCATTCCTCGTCTTGAATTGTGTGCCGCTCATCTGTTATCCAAGCTAGTAGCTCATTATGTCACACTGTTTCCGCAAATGTTTAACACATCAAATATTTTTCTGTGGAGCGACTCTACCGTTGCATTAACTTGGATTCACACCCCACCCTATAGACTTAAAACTTATGTTGCAAATCGAGTTGCCCAAATTCAAGAATTCACTTCATCTCAGTGTTGGTTTCACATTGCATCACAAGATAACCCAGCTGACTGCGCATCACGTGGTTTACTTTTATCTCAATTAATACATCACAATTTATGGTGGAACGGCCCACAATGGCTTTCATTCCCATCCTGTGATTGGCCCTCAAAAGGGTTTACTCCCATCTCTTTGAATGATCAAACTGGATTAAAATCAACTCCCTTACCTACATTTACCACTTCCTCCACTGAAGAATGGTCCCTTCTAAACAAATATTCATCATGGTCCAAACTGCTTCGCATTACAGCTTTGGTTTTACGTTTCATAAATAACTGCCAAGGTAAAACTTATCAATCTGGTTATATTACGAGTTTAGAAATAAAAACAGCACGTTTGAAACTGTTTTTTATAGTACAGCAAGCTACTCTCATGAAGGAATACAATGAAATTAAACAAGTTAAATGTCCCAACTCTTTAAGCAAACTCAATCCGTTTATTGATGATCAACAACTTATTCGAGTCGGAGGTCGTCTTAGTAGGTCTTCACTGAATTATGAAACCAAACATCCAGTGTTATTACCTAAACGACATCACATCGTTGATATTCTAATAGATTATTTTCATCTACAGTATCTTCATGCTGGGCCACAATTGATTCATTCAATGATTGTTCAACAAGTGTGGATTTTAAATGCCAGAAATGTTATACGCTTGCGCATTCACAAATGTATGACATGTTTCCGACATCGGCCTACAAATACTGCTCCTTTCATGGCGGATTTACCTGCAGTTCGAACATCACCAGCAAAACCATTTGCGTCTACAGGTGTTGATTACTGTGGTCCTTTCCCAGTTAAAGTCGTCAATGTGAAATTATGTAATATAGTGAAGGTTTACCTTTGTATATTCATTTGCATGGTGACCAAAGCAGTTCACATCGAAGTGGTCACAGACCTGACCACAGAAGCATTTATCGCTGCGCTCACTAGATTCATATCGAGACGCGGACGATGTAATGACATATTTTCAGACTGTGGTACGAATTTTGCCGGAGCTGATGCAGTGTTAAGCAAGATTGTTAAAACTACTATCACCAACCCAAAGTCGCAATTGGAAATTCAATCATTCATGTCAAATCTTTCAATAAGGTTTCACTTCAATCCACCATCAGCACCTCATCACGGTGGACTTTGGGAACGAGCTGTACGCAGTGTTAAACATCACCTCAACAGAGTCATGGGAACCACCATCCTCACGTTGCCTGAATTAATAACTTTAACAACGCGCATCGAGGCAATACTTAACTCTCGCCCACTTACACCAATGTCCAGTGATCCCAATGATTTAAATGTATTAACACCAGGGCATTTTCTAACAGGAGCTTCACTAGTCACCCTTCCTGAAACAAATCTTACGTCAGTTCCATCAAATCGTTTAAAACATTGGCAAGCTGTTCAACAATACGCTCAACGTATATGGAAAAGATGGAGTCTCGAGTACTTGCACACTCTACAGCAACGTGTAAAATGGACATCAAATCGACGTAACTTAAAGATTGGGGATTTAGTATTAATGAAGACTACTTCAACGGCGTTACTGTGGCCACGAGTTCGAGTCATTGAAACATTTCCTGGATCAGATAATATCGTGCGAGTTGTCAAGATTCAGACGCAAGATGGGACTTATGTTCGTCCAGTGACCCAACTATACCTCCTTCCAATCAATGAGAACAACTAGTTGAAGTACTGGAGTACTTCAAGGAGGCCGGTATGTTAGGTGCTGGTCTATCACTTCCTATGTCCTTGTTTTAATATGTTTCTTTTTAACTTTATTTAATTTTACTTTGATTACCATCTGTTAATTTATGCAAATGTTTTTTATTTTTGTTTTGGTTTCATTGTTCACAAAAAACTGCTCTAAATTTATTCTTAAAATTATTTTGGAAAAATAACGATCAAGTGAGTTTCAAAACCTAATGGACATAGCATAATGTGCTTCAAGATTATTAACAAGATGAACAAAGATGTATAAACAATTGGAAAGGCAATCTATCATCACAACCAAAGTAAGAACAATGAAGACAAGTAAGTGATATTCATTCATAATTATATTTGTGTTTCTACTAAACAATGACTGTGTCCAGACTTTTCAATAATAAATTAAATTAAATATACCTAAAACATGTAAAGAGCAGTTTTTTTGTTATTATCATTCATACATTACCTTAATAAATTAACTATACCTACAAATAGTCAACAATTTTCTGACTTGAATATAAGCCTGGTCCTCCTTTTAGCATAACAAGGTAATCGTGGGGGCTGATAACTCTTTTATTTTTTTCTCGTCGTATCCACACACGTACGAATGAAACTAAATTAATGAAATGAAAATCGCTTCATTTTCTTCAAAAAAAAAATTAACACAACAAAATTTTCACGCAAGAAACCTAAACCTAAGCGTGCACAACAATGGCACTTGGCCGTCTAACGGGTTGGCTGAAAAATAATTGAAATTATTTTTATCCAGTCAATTTTTCCTGATGGCTTCCAAAACAGGACACTCCGAAATCAAATTACAAAGTTTCATTTTTTTTAAGAATGCATAGGGAGCATAAGTAGTTTCTCTCCAACCAGGACTTGTAATTTAAATCCAATAACTGTGCACGAACTTTACCCACGAAATTAGTCTAAGGCGGGTTACACACAGGTGCCGTACGACGTCTTCGTGAAGATGTTTTCAGTAAACGGTTTCGGTACTTTGATTTAAGAGAATGGTAATTTTTGGCCGGTGAAATCAAGTTATGAAAGTGCATCATATCTTGAAGAGGAAATGATTATTTTTCAAACGGATTTTGGAAAACTGATTATTCTTCCAGACTGGGGCGGGGCTGACCGGGCGACTCGCGACGAGACACAAGATTTGGGCCACTGCATAATGTAAACCAATACAGGGCGATCCCGCGCGATTTTGACTTCCTGCCCTCCTCATTCCTAGAACTGTGGCCGCCTCGGGATTCTGAAAGTGTCCAGAGTGAACCCGGCCTAATAGCTCACGGGACACTCTCATTTGGGCGTACATCATTTGCGCGGTATGCGGAGAGCCAGGTAGAAGGGCTGTGTGTTCTGCGCGGTGAGCTCCAGGGGGCTCTCAGGTATATGCATCATCTGCGCAGTGAGGGGTGGCGGAAGCGGCTTCAGCGGAACACAGTATCGTGGCCTTGCCATTTCTTTTACATTATTTCATTTTTACCAGTAATTGTTACGTGTGGTTTTATTATTGTGCGGAGTTAGTATCGAACAGGCTACTATAGTGACGATATAGGCAAATGTGCCAATGTGCAAAACATTTTAACCTGAGCAATTATATAATCCTTACTTTAGAAATTCTTACTACAGACAAAAATAACATACTACTACTTAATAACTACTTACTACTTAATAACTTACTACTTAATAACTTTAGTTCTATTCTTACAAACGAAAATAAAATTATGCATGATAAGAGAATTTTGATTAATAATGGTAGGTAGTTGATTACCGAAATAAATTATAGAACAGTATAACACCAAACACGGGTTTGAAAAACTTCAACAACAAATATGATATAGTGGTTTATTTGTCAACGTTACTACAAAATTAATAAAATGCTATAGATCACAATGTTGCATATCACTGTATACTCGTAAATATAATTGTAAAATAATAGTAGTAAATTAAAATGTAATATATGGAACTACAGTATTTAGATTTCAACATAAGAAACAGAATGTCTTTGTAAATTCGTAAAATACAAATAATATGTCCAGTAACAGGATTTATCACAGATAAAATTTTATACAGAAACTAAACATAATATAAAATACGGTATGTGCGCTGAAAACATGAGGTTTGTGCGGAGGGCGGCTGTTTTTTCATGTCGACAGGCTGAGGCTACCTGCACGTACCGCGCAAATGATGTAAGGGGATTAGGCGACCCTTATTTCACAGCAGGCTTGCATACCGCGCAAATGATGAATGACCTCTCATTTGATTCAATGCTACGATCAGCTCCGACAAGCGCCCAATTTGTGTCCCGCGAATGTCCCGGCTGTGTCCGAGGGGAAGACACTGACTTTACACTCTCCACTCTCCAGACACCTTTTTGAGTCTCAGACACCAGTGTCCCACTATAATGCAAGCGGTACACTCATATGATCAATGCTAAGTGAGTGTCCTTGGTCACCAGTGTCTCAGGTTTGTGGGACGTGCGCCCGCCGGCGCCGGTATTTTAGTATTAACGGGCCTAAGATTGCCCGGGTTGTCAGCCCATTCATTGGATAACTGGGGGTTTTAGTTTACAAATATTTATTATTACAGCTTATTTTAATTTGTAACATTATTTAAAATTACTAGATTTATCATATTACGAGTTGAGTTATAATTTATTTAATCTCTGAGTTTCAAAAAATAAAATAATTTTTTAAGTTTAAAACTTGACGCCCACCTATGCAACTCAGCGGAAGGCGCGGCGCGGCGCGTCGAAGCGCGGCGCCATGGAAGAATTTTGAAAACTATCCATTCTATGTTATCTTATGGGCTGACGCCAATTCTGAAGAGGCGCAGCGTGGCGCGGCGCGGCGCCGAAAAAACTTCTCTTCGAATCCGGCACTGAGAATTCGGAGCGGAAATTTTCCTCTCGTGTTGCCGCAGTGCGCCTCCGAAGCCGTGGACCACACAACCTGCTCTAGTGCTAGACGAATCGCGCCGTGCCGTGGCTTTACAGGCCTTAAGAGATACTGTTTCTCTATTACGTTTGCTAATTTTATTAGTTTACTATATTTTACTGTATCCGTAGCATTTTGTGATAAAACCAACAGCTGTTTGTAATATAATTTGGGACCAACTAGTTATTAATTGCTAGTACAACTTAAATTTTAATTTTAAATTCAATACATTGCTTATGGCAATCCATACTGAAAATGAATCTAAAACTGGGTATATTCATATACTTTTGTAATATTATTTATTGATTATTGATTAAAATAAACATTATGTGGGCCTACAATGTAGTTTGTTAAAATGAAAAGTACCTACATAGGCCCTACATAGTTATACTTTTCATTTTAATACTCAGGTGATTAGCTCAGTTCACGAAAAAAGTGTGTTTTGCTAATTTTGTTAATATTTAGTAGGCATATTTAAACCAATTTGGGTCAAAAATTAATGACAGTTGATTGGTTGCTTAAAAGTAAACAGAAACTTTAACCCATCTGCAGCTGTGTGACTATAAATTCATGTTTCTCTATTATTAACCATAGTATGAGTTATTATGAACCACAGAATGTTTTCATCTTATAAATAAAAATATGTCCCAAGTGATTTTCATTTTTAGCCGAAATTTAAAACGTTTTAAAGCAATATTTGTTATGAGATCACCTGAAAACATGAGGGTGGCAACGAACTAATCACACTTTTGTAGCAGAAAACCATTACATTTGACATCTGTAATTTTTTTGTTATTAACAGATTTAAATTGGAAGGCTAGTGACGCTTTTTTCAGTAGAAGGGCCGCCACTTTTAAAACTTTTTCAATATTTAACATAATCAAACACAACCTATTCTTATTTAGTGTAATTTACTGTACTTCTAACATTTCCTTTGTGTAAGCAGATGCTGATAATTACCATATTTATTTTTTCCGCGCAAATTATTGTTATTCTTTCTTCGAAACGCCATTAAACCCAGAGTGTCACCTCACGCATGTCTCCCTCCATGCAGCTGTATTTTCTGTTTATGATCTAAAAATATCTAAAGTTTTCTCCTACAACACTAATCGTTCTTCAATTAGAGTCATTAAAACATCCACATTTAGTACTGAGTCTGTCATTTTCAGTGCCTTCTCTCCAAACAACAAGTAAACTAGAGATTCCTACTGGACTAGATCTCATTATGCGCAAACTCGAGTCGGGACCAGGGCCGCTATGAGGAGATTGGGGGCCTGGGGCAAAATTTCTGGTGGGGGCCCTTGCTAACATGACGAATATTAATCACTTTTTACAAATATGAAAATTTGCATCAATAAAACATATATCTGTGCTACGCTCCGATAATACTTTTTAAAATAACTATTGTACTCATTCTTAACAACTAATTTTGTTGTTAAAATGTAAAGCCTAAGATAAATAATTCATATAAAGGTTAGTATAAACCAGAATCCTATTTGTGCACAGAGAGTTTTATTTTACATCGACCTTAACATGACAACATAATATACAATGCTATTCATTGCATTTTGCTAAAATTAATCTCATATGTGTAATCATATGATTCCAGATATAAAGCACGTAAAATAGGCCTACATTCTATCTGACCTAACTTTATAATAAAGAAAAAAAAGTCATGGTCTAAACATCAAAATAATTTCTTTCCTGGCCTTAGCCATTGCAAAATCATTGATCAAGTCATCAAAGTTGATTTATTTAACATAATCATGTTCTATACTTAATATTATTAAGTGATTGAATTATTTCCATCAACTGCGGGACGTAACTTATTTTTTATTTAGGCCATCTTACTGCAGGTGGTCTTCCAGAGGTAATGGACATTGGCAAAACTACAATGAGTCTTAAGGCAAGACAAATTTGGGAAAACCCAGGCTGAAGTATTTTATCGAATAAATATTTGATAAAAGGATTTTTTTAAAGCTGAGTTCACTCTCTGTCTTATTCCACCTCCATTATCTGTTTTCTTTTATATTCTTAATTCTTGGCTTGATTCAGCCTGGTCTAGATCCTTTGGATTAGGATTTTGTAAAGCTTCTGCAGTGAAGATAAAGTCTTGATTCATTATCGTTCATTATCGTTTTGCTATATTCTGCATCAAACCTAATTCTTAAAGCATGCAAAAAACCATATCAACCACTGTAAGCAGTAAGCAGTATCACAGGGCCGGCCCTAGCCGTTGCGGGGCCCTGAGCCGATCTGAGTTGCGGGGCCTTTAAAAACCGTTGGAGGCGAGGCGGTGAGTGCGTAAGTTGCAGTCCTACAGCGCTTGGCGCTTCAGTGAACATTCTATTGGATTGTTTATTACGTTAGTGTTAATCTTTATGTTTTAATAATTAATCATATAACTAGATAATAATAACAATTTGAAAGTATATAGAAAGAAATATCGGCACTCATTGTTATCGGGCACTATGAGCTGCTTCGGCTGCCTTGTTTAATTGTGACGAAAAACAACAAACAAAAGTATTATAGGGACCTCATTTTCGGCCCATGATGCGAAATCTGATACTTCGTAATATTGTACAAAAACAATATTATTGATTACAAAATCAGTCCTATTGTCATATTTCATGGGAATCAAAGGAGAGTGCCGGATAATCCGAGGTCATTACAATATCGCCTAAATAGCGATCGCATCCTGCTAAATTGATGTTGCAAACGGCATACCAAGACTACAAGTTAACCTTTCAAATTTTACGGGGGTTTAATTTTGAAACAAATTGAAGAACTAAACTTCACTATGAATCATACGAATGTAATGTTAACTTTTACCGTACTTACGGTTTAGGTTTGGAATAAAAAGCCAGATTAAAAAATTTAATTTATTAGGATTAAATAATCATGTCTCAAAATAACTCAAACTTGAATGAGTTGAAAAATCATGACGAAACTTAAAGTAACTCAAAATTTATTACAGTAACCCTTATTAAGAAATAACATATCAAATCAAATGTCAGCAATAAACAAACTCGCAAAATTACCATAGCCTACACCTTTGTTAGCGAATTTCCCGTATAGGGAAGAAGCTATTACCGTAGGTCTCATGGTAAGACCTAAGCTCGGGACCACTATAACTTTTCGTTTTGGGGCCCCCAGAAGCAAAATACACTATTCGTTCGAATTTATATATATATATATGTGTGTGTGTGTCTGTTAGCACGATAACGGCCGATCTTTATGAAATTTGGTACAGACATGTAAAGTGGTAATCAATTGGACGAGTTCGTGAACCCGCCCGATCGGACCACCGGAAGGGGGGAAAAGGGGAATAAACCCCCCCAAAAATGGTTTTTTGAGTTTTTTACATAGAAAAATATAATTTATCAAATTTTTATGGGCACCATTGAATTCAGCTCAAAAAAACAAACAATTTAGTATTCTGAATCACTGCTCTATGTCCATTGGTTACCGAGATATTGAAAGTGGTAAACACAGTACGTTGTCCCAATGGGAAATAAGTAAAATTCTATATCTCGGTTATTTCTCAACATATCTTGTTAAAACTTGGTAAATAGCTTCTTCTAGTTCAGATCTACTAAATATTGAATTTAAACCACCCAGTTTTAATATACCTGTAGCAGCAAACCTGCATACTCATTCCCCATGTTATTCTTATTGAGCTTTCCAAAACATGTCAAATCTTGCTATGTTTGATTGAAATATGTTGTTTTGCATTTGAAATTCGCTGAGTATGCAGGTCTGCTGCAACAGGGGTATTGATTATTGCTAGCGCCCCAGCTAGCAATCCAGAAAACTACGTTCACGAAAATGCTGTAATTTACTGTTTTGTGCAATGCGGTTCCTTCAATTATCGTGATTCCAAATGCGTACAGTAATGTACTGTATTAGCATTTTACTTTAAGAAGGCAAATTTCCCCCATTAACTCGCTAAAATCATGTTTTTGCCGTGATTTTAATTTTTTAATTTCTCGGTTGGATCGGTCCGGATAATCCGGGATCCGGATAATGTGGGGTCCGGCTAATCCGAGGTGTACTGTATTTTAATCCAATTGATAAAGTCAACTTTTCTTGCCTTTCTTCCAGCAAACTCGTATACGTACGAGGTCATAAAAGATCATTCCAACAACCATGGCACGTTCAATTAACAGAATCGCTAATAATAAATCAATGTATAGATATAGTCGTTCTCAATTATGTTTTAATCGTTTTAAATGCAAAAAACGACGTTCTGGATTTCTACAGTTAGGCCGTAGAACGCATTCTACGAAAATGCTTATTTCCGTTAATATCGATCGAATCTTGACATTTATGCATTTTATTTTTAAGCTCGTTCTGCCTGACAATTTGAGACCCATTGTGACTTATTTCCTTAAAAAATACAGTGGAACCTGGATAATTCGAACCTCAAGGGACCAGTGAAAAACTTCGAATCATCCATTAATTCGAATTAAAGAAGTTCTAAGGAATGGGGCCAAAACATTAAAACTTCACATTGTGAATAACCTCTTTATTACATTGGCACTCTAAAAGAATAAATTAATCAACAAACGCTAATTATAAGGGTTCAAAAACTGTAATCATAATACAGAAATAACTACATTACAGTATGTACGACGTACGATAATACAAAGAAACATTTCTTCACTACCCTTTAAATTACAGTACGTTCTGCTGCTTCTGAACTTGATACAGGCTACCAACTTAACTTCGTGCAACATTGACAATTGCACGCTTATTGACTTTCTGCTAAAGTGAGTGTTTTATAGGTCCGAGATTTTGTCGACATGATCACTACACTTATTTAATGTTACGTACAAATTTTTAAACACTTGAAAACAAGACACTGCACAAATAAAAAAAAACACTTTGAAGGACGACCGATACCAACGGCATGCTGCACTGGAATTCGGAAGTTAGTTTGGCAGGTGGGGGAGGGAAGGGGGTCGCAGTGTCACGGTGTTGAGTAGCCTTTGTGTCGACGCAGAAAACTGCGCATCAGGTCTGGCGCATGGCTCGTTGGCCAGGAGCCGTTCTACACATAATCAAGCGCGAAAAAACTAGTGGCGCTGCCACGGCGATCGCAACCCTTTTCCAAACCCAGTCAGCGTTCTGAAATGTTTTAGTTTTCTGTGGTTGTCGAGTTACAAGCGATGTTGGGGCAGGGCGGGAGGGGGAATGGATGAGTCATTTGATCGTAACTTGACACGCCTTAGGTCTGGCGTTAATTTTTTGTTGAAAGTCGTAGTATAACGTGTTTTCCAATGAATTTATATCCTGTATTTTCAGTCGTGGGATGAAATTAATGAACCGGTACCTTAATTTGGCACTTAAAAAATTTGAATTATCCAAAATAAAATTCGATTTATCCACGATTTTTTAGCATTGTTTGGATACAAAATACTAGGGACCAAGAAAAATATTCAAATTAAAGAAAATTTCGAATTATACAAGTTCGAATTATCCAGGTTCCACTGTATATTTTTTGTTTTTGCAACTTTTTATTGTTTTCCACCGTTTTCCGACAATAAAACAATCATTTCCGAAAATAGAGCATTATTTCCAACATATTTACACAATTTACTTGGTGTCAATAAATTATTTAATCTAAATAATTTAGCATAATCGCGTATTGTACCTGGATTTGATTAAATTTATTTTGGACGAGCATTAAATTTTAAGTCTTTAAAATATGATAAAAACTAATTCTGATCCCTTTCAGCTCCTCTAAGCCTAATCCCCGTTAAACCACGTCCACGGCCTTCAAAATCCAGCAAGATTGGTAAAGTTTCAGGCCCCGACCTCGACTCAACCTACCTAATCCAATAAAGCATACGTAACAGAATTTTAATAGGAGAAAATCACTAACTCTTAAGGAACATGTCGGCATTAGTCAGTAACAAGACTACAAGATCGTGCCACAATCATCCTTTACTCATCTGTCGTTCATACTTGGCTTAAAATACCTACATGGGTAGGTCACCAACTCCTCACCATTTCAAAGTAATGTATCTAATATATCTAATGTTGTAATAAATACGTAAATGAAACTTAGTTTATATTCTATTATTTACATGCAATTTAGGCAAATGAACTTAGGAACAGTAACGGTAAGTTGGTAATTAAATAAATTTAACAATCTTTTGACAATTCATACCGTAAAAACAAAAAGAAAAAGGCACTGACGCTTCAGGCTACAGCCTCAAACTCGTAGACCTCCCTCTGGGTTCAGTGCCCCATAAATCTGGCAACATCGCTGGCGGCGGAATAGGACCTATATACACGACGCGCCAAATAGCACGATTTTTGAATGCTGCTAAATAGCACCGATTTTGCAGTGACTGGATAGAGAAAAAATCAAGAAAAAAATAGCATACATATTTCTTAGTAGTCGTATCAACATATTTAGAGAAAAAAATTGGTATATACTCAAATATTTTAGATAGCAGCCGAATAGCGCGTTTATAGACGGCGTCGAAATAGATACAAAGATTTATATATATATACATATATCTAGAAATTTGAACGAATAGTGTTTTTGACTTCTGGGGGCACCAAAACAAAAAGTTATAGTGGTCCCGGGCTTAGATCTTACCATGAGACCTACGGTAATAGCTTCTTCCCTATAGGGGAAATTCGCTAAAAATGTCTTTATTTATCCAGCGATCCCTTTGCAGTATTTACATCAGTTATATATCATATGCCTTTTATTATTTTATGTCAAAATGGCCGACAGCTTTTAGGGGGTAGTGAGGTGCAATCAAAGTTCTGAGTTCAAAACCCTGAAGTGGATAATTTTGTGTTCAAACTATTAGAAACCCAATTTTATAGGTTATTAATAGATTAACTAGGAAATTTCAGTACACTTAAGGCTAAACTGAAAAATTAGATGTGTTAGCACATGGTAGCCTATTCATAACTTTTGAGGGGAAAGGGAAAATTCATCGAGGAAACATTTCACTTCTCATGTCAATCTGGGAACGAGATGAAACCTTAAGTTTGTAATTAAGCGCTTAAAAACGTATAGTTCAGATAAATTAACCTCTTAAATGCGGAGTAAGTTGGCGTGCTGCGGCGCCGACGTTATCATTGGCGCGGGGTTTAGTTATACGATCAACACCAATTTGCGGGATTTTCGTTTCAACGCGACGAACGCGATACTGTAGAACTCGTGGCGTAGACGTAGTTCCAGAAAAATCCACTAGAGTGCAGCACCAAACAGTCTGCTACTCGTCAGGGTCAACTGTACAGTCGTAGAATGGAGAAAAACCTAGCAGAACAGTTGTACCAACATAAATCAGCTGGGAACGTCAAATCCGAGTATACTCGGACGCAGCAGATACCGAAACATGGGTGCACGAGTTAGCTTGTGCGGGTTACAGAATACTACCACGAGCTAACTCGTGCACAGCAGATAAGGGGTTAACAGTCTAATTGGAAATTTTTAAAAGTTTCACATTACAAATAACGTATAATTGAACCAAACATTTGTTATACTTTCAGCGGGCGAAGCCGCGGATATAACTGCTAGTAATATATATAATCATGAAAATGAACGAATGTTGTTTTTGGCATCTAGGGACTTCAAAACTAAAAGTTATGATGGTCTCGGGCTTAGGTCTTACCATGAGACCTACAGTAATAGCTTCTTCCTTACAGGGGAAATTCGCTAAAAGTACCTCAATTCATAAAAATCTTTCTTTATCATCTTTATCTACCCTTGACAAAGTTCCCAGAAGGGAACAAAAATATTTTACTCTCTCTCCTGTTTGGGTTTGCGACTTGTTTAGTTCTGTGTACTAATTGACCTACTCAATTGCAGCTAAGCCAGTGAGTCGTTGCCTTCACAAAGGTATAAAAAGTATTATTCAACACCTAAACAATTTTTTGTATACACAATAAGTGGGTAAAATGTTATTGATTTAGCACGCAATAAAAGATTCTTAAAAGAAATTTCTAGTTGAATCAAAAATGCTGTTCAATCTGCTTTTGTTAGTGATCACTCAAGTTTCTTCATAAGGTCTACTTTGTTAAACCAAATTGAGACTGGCTATTGTTTACCTCAAAAACATCTGGATTGTTAACATCTACAGGCTGATGAATTATGTGACTTCAATCTTTAAGGGAAAAATCCTGTTTTAGAATCTTCATTTTAGCAGACAACAAAAAGTTTCAAAAAATGTAAATGGCAATTCATACCGAGCATAAGGTTACCAAACAAGTCTAATCTTTTTTTTTACTTTTTCCAATAATTATTACTTCAGCAAACAAAGTGTTAGCCATTCTAACCTCAACTCTTCAATAAATCATAGACTCCTGAAAATTGTTTAACAACTAGTTTCTGCGAGGCCGTGTGAGACTCACGTGGTTTACAGCTGGGATGGGGGCTCGTGGGAGGTGGAGGCCGCCGCCGCCGCCGTGGTCCGACTGAGAGGCATGAAGGCCGAGCCCAGGCTGGGCTTGAACTGGCACGCCGCACTCGGCTTGATCGGACACAGCTCCATCAGACTCAGGTCCAGCATCGGTTTGCGGTTACTGCAATCAAACAATACAATCTATAGTATATATGAGCGTTTATATTTCACTTTCAGAAAGCAAACTCACACTGCAAAACATAACAAAAAATCAAGTTTGAGGTTATATCATTTTGGTGAAGTATGGTCTCTAGGCCTGAGTTGTAAGAAATCAGGGTAGGATAGAGGAATTAGCAGGCTTACCTAGTGGTTAAAGGTGCTGAAGAGCACACAAAAAAAAACATAAAACACAAAATCAAAATGAATTATCAAAGCCACTGGCTCCTTCTTCAGATAGTAGGGCAGATATATAGCCCTGCTATCTGAAGCAGGAGCCAGTGGCTTTGAAAATTTATTTTGATTTTGTGTTTTATGTTTTTTTTTGTGTACCCTCCAGCACAAGGGTTCTCAACCTTTTCAAGCCCGCGACCCCCTTTTTAGGTATTAAAATGTTGGCGACCCCTTATACCTTCATCCTACCCTAAACTTTCATTGTTAGGTGTGTACCGTAGTAAGAGTGAAATTCACGTTGTTTATCAGTTATCAAGCATAGAAAATACAATGGTTAAAGGCCTACTTATTTTTTTCCTTATTAAAGTAACACCACTAATATATTTCACAAATACATACTTTTATCTTCTATTTGAATTAAGACTGGACTGACAAAACAAGCATAGATTTTGCTTTTGCGGTTACTGCAATCAAACAATACAATCTATAGTAAATATGAGCGTTTATATTTCACTTTCAGAAAGAAAACTCACATTGCAAAACATAACAAAAAATCAAGTTTGAGGTTATATCATTTTGGTGAAGTATGGTCTCTAGGCCTGAGTTGTAAGAAATCAGGGTAGGATAGAGGAATCAGCAGGCTTACCTAGTGGTTAAAGGTGCTGAGGATATATTTTTTCTTTCTTTCTTTCTTTCTTTCTTTCTTTTAAAAAAATATTTTTTCTTTCTTTCTTTCTTCTTTCTTTCTTTCAAGGTCAAGAGTTCAGTAATATGGTTTACTTTACAATTATTTAATGTGTTTTCTGTTCACAAAAAAAGTAGGCCTACTATTTTTATTGAGGCTTCAGAGTTTTCATTTGCATTCCCCTTCCCAAAGCGTAGGTAGATGTTTATTATCAGTTGGTATTGGTAATGGTCCTGTTGCTATGACGATTTTTACTTAGGCCTACCTGACAAAAAGAGCATCTGCGTCGGCACGATAGTCGCGGTCGGCATGTTGATAGCCCGCTGCGCTGCGCCGGCGCGACGAGCCTGTTGCTTTGCCTCCGTTAAGAGTTATTTTTTTAAGAAGTATAATCAATACCACCTATGAGATTTTGTTGTGTCCATTATTAGTTGTATCTCTTAAAACATATTACTGCTCAAGAGATTACCACTGAATTATACTACCACTGATTACCACTGAGAGATTACTGGTCAAGTCGGGCCTAAATTTTGAGCAAAATAAATTTTCATTTTCAGAGCTTCCGCGACCCCCAGGTTGAGAACCCCTGCTCCAGCAGCTTTAACCACCAGGTAAGCCTGCTGATTCCCCTTTCCTACCCTGATTTCTTACAAAAAATCAAGTTTGTTGTATTTAAAATTTCATTATCTAAAGAGAAAGTTGTTTGAAAATTTGTTTTTAATCGGAATCTCTAGCATATCATATACTTGAATTAATTGATTTGCCTAATTATTTTACTCCTCTGGCGTTTAAGTTTCTTATAGAGAAATTACTTAAGAAGTTTAAAGACGATGTAAAACCTGGTATCCTCAGAGAATTTCAGGCTGACTCGTTCACAGCCATCTGGAGGTTCTCGGGCCAGAAATTTGTTGATTCGAGGGGAAGTTCCCAGTCTACTATCTTGCTCCGGTGAGGAATCACCGCTACCTGCAAACATGACTGGATTAATTGTCGACATTGGCTGCTTTTAAAGCAATTGGTTATATTAAAAAAAAACTTTCAATTAGTGATTTTAAAAGCTGGTTGAAAAGTAAAAATAAATACAGTTTCAAATACATTCTCAATAGGATAAAATATTCAAGATTAATTTTTAATGGTAAAAATATAAACAATACCTTGGAGTTCACTTGAGGGGCGAGAGGGCAGTTCGAAGTTGCCGACCACAAGAGGTGACCCGGACTCACGAGATGGAGGTCCTGGAATTATTAAAAACTTCGAAAGAGTTCTAAACCTACTGGCAAAAGATTTACTGAAGTATAACATAAAAAAATAGTTTAGACATTGAGAAAATCTATATACTTAATACAATAAGGTTTTTTTCTGTTAGATCCCTTTTTCAGGTGTCCTACTGAACCGATTTTTAAGATTGAGGTGTCATTTTTAGCGAATTTCCTTAAAGGAATAAGCTATTACGGTAGTACTCATGGCAAGACCTAAGCCCGAGACCATGTTAACTTTTCATTTTGTGGTCCCCAGAAGCAAAAAACACCATTCGTTATCTATATATATATGTCTGTTAACACAATAGCGGCCGTAAATATGGTCCGATCTTAATGAAATTTGGTACAGACGTGTAAAGTGGTAATCACTCGGACGAGTTCGTGAACCAGCCTGATCGGACCACCGGAAGGGGGGGTAAAGGGGGATAAACTCCCCAAAAATGGGTTTTTTGAGTTTTTCACACAGAAAAATAAAATTTATCAAATTTTTGTTGGCACCATTGAATTCAGCTCAAAAAAAAACAAACAATTTAGTATCTTTAATCTCTGCTCTGTGTCCATTGGTTACCGAGATATTGAAAGTGGTAAACACAGTACGTTGTCTCGATGTTAACCGTATGGGAAATAAGTAAAATTCTATATCTCGCTTATTTCTCAACATATCTTGATAAAACTTGGTAAATGGCTTCTTCTGGTTCAGATCTATTAAATATTGACTTAAAACCAACCAGTTTAAACATACCTGTAGCAGCAAACCTGCATACTCATTCCCCATGTTATTCTTATGGAGCTTACAAAAACATGTCAAATCTTGCTATGTTGGATTGAAATATGTTGTTTTGCACTTGAAATTCGCTGAGTATGCAAGTCTGCTGCAACGGGTGTATTTAAAGCTAATAATGTAGCGCACCTGCGACAGATAGTTAAAATAGACATTTCTTTTTCGGCTTCGACCCCCAAGGCTTTAATTTATTTATAGAGGGCGCTTTCAACGCTCCAGTGCTGACCAACTTGTGTTCTAACGGTTTTAAAATGTGATTGTTATTTAAGAGCTGGTTACCTTGAGATGAATTTCTAACCAGTCACATTGTAAACAAAAAAAGATTGAATGCTAATGTAAACAAAATCCAATGCAGGTTAGAAAAATGAATTTGGGCTACTTTCTTTGACAATTTTAGCCAAATTGAGGTAGGTAAATAATTTTTTATGGTAAAGATCCATGATCTTTAGATTATAAATATATTGCAAACTGAACCCTGAAACATAAAGTAAGAGTAAGTAAGAGGGCATGGAGAAAAACGACTCAATATGATTAAGGAAAATATGCATTACCTTCGGCAAGAACTTAGAACTCCTGAGAGAAAAAGATTAATTGAACACCAGAGAAAATATTAAAATGGGCAATTTGCACATGGGCTTCCTAGAAAAACTTTCATTATCCTACTGTTGTGCGAGAAGACAACCAAAATAAAAAACAGTGCAGAGTGTTTTGTTTAGTCAGGCCTTTGTTTACTTAGGTGAGGTCTTTAAATTTCAATTGAAAAGGTTAATTTGGTTAATAAAGGTGAGTTTGAAGCCATACAATTTATTTTAACTGTAGGCGAGATTCCAACAAAACAGAAATAGTATAAAAATGCGCAATTTGCGCATGGGGCCCCTAGTAAAACAAATTGACATAAAACTTATTAGTCTCTTATGAAAATTATTAAGTTTGGAAATGAAAAAATTATAGTCTCTACTATCAGGTGGGATCTTCGGTTGATTTTTTTCTGACTGGTGGTTAAATATAGTTATAATCAACTAATCTTTTGAAACTTGGAAAATTTGGCCAAACTTTATCCCTTGTATTATAGCCAAAACTTAATACCTTGTATCATATGCCAAGTAAACCATCACAGAAGTGGTTTAATTCAAGAAGGAGTGAAAGAACAGAATTATTTGACTCAATCAAGATGAAAATTGACAGCACTGATTGCAGTTGAAGTCTTGTTTTGCTTGAACATGAGGAAAAATGAACTTCTCACTTAAAACCAAAGACAGGGCTCCTCACCTTAATGAGAAAATAAAACAATACATCTAAACTTACATATCTTACATTGAATTTCACCGTTCTAGAACTCCAGGGGGAACTTGGAATGTTAGTAACGAAATGATTTGTTTTTGTTTGATACTTGGAATGTTAGTAACGAAATGATTTGTTTTTGATATGTTACTGATTTTGTTTGAGAAAGAGACAGCATTAGCTGTCTGATATTTAGGTTGGGAGGATTTCTGGAGTCGGTTACATATTGGTATATAATTCCCATCTTATTAATAGAGAGTTATTGCATTGATTTATGGGAAGGGATTTAATGGCATTTGTTCAGAAGCATGTATCAAAATTTAGATGGTCTTTCTGCATGCGTGGCTACTAGTTTGTCTTTGTTGGTCTTCACATCCTGCATAACCATTCATCTTTTTCCTCAAAGCCTGGATCATGAGGCCTATATACTAGATTTTGATATTTGCTCCCAAACAGTCATGAAATTCCTCCCTAAAAACCGATGTAATAGCTCTCTGATAAGAAGATGGGAGTAAGCGTACTAATATGTAAAAGACTCCATTAACCCTCCCGACCTAAAAACTAAAAATCCTTTGAGGTGATAGATTACCTGAGGAGTGGGAACTGAAGGCAGGAGTCTGTGTGTTGACGGAGCGAGTGGAGCGAAGCAGGTCGGCCAATGGAGCACGGTGGCCCTCCGGGGTAGCCTGGTGTACCAGCTGCAACTGAAATGGAAACACACAAAGGAGAATTCAGCAACCTCCGATTCAAGCTCTCGTATTACCCACTACAAAACAAAAATAAAAGTATTAATAATAATATTTTATAAGACAGATTTCAAATTTTTGAAAAAACTAATTATTATTTTTTGCTTTTCCTGTTCTTGATCACCCGGCATTTCACAAACGGCACCCTGTCAGTTTACATTAACTTGGGTTTTTGGGAATTCACTGTAAGTACTGAAATACACCTTTTTAGTAAGATTATAATCACGAAAGTATTACTATATATTTTTGTTAGCCTATTCATGTTAAATTCTAAAAAATCAAAACCTTAGAAAGCATGAGATTATCAGCTAAATTTATGGCTCCCTGACTCAAAATACAGAACTCTCCCTCCCCTGAAAGTCTAATTGGTAACGCCGTTTGTGAATGCCAATGCAGAATGCCATTTGTGACTGACAATACCAAGGCCTCTTTCAATCGTGCTGAACAAAAGAACACGGAACATGCACAGCAGCCCCTCACCTTCTCCTCCTCGCGCTCGGTGCTGAGCGTGCTGTTGGCGCGCAGCACGAGCCGCTCGATCTCCTGGTTGAGTCCCTCGATGGAGCTGCGCATGGGTGCGCGGCTGCGGCCCGGTGGCGAGAATGGCGGTGGCGTCGCGGTCTGCGACCCATGCTCCGTCGAGCCCAGCGGCGCCAGCATCAGGCCGAATGCCGCCGTCCGCTCACGGCTCGACCCCACCCGCTGCAGCCTACACAGATCAAGCTCTTCAAATTACGGAAAAAGACTGTCTTTGATAGTGGTTTGTTTGTGAGCTGAAACTCACAGTTTTGACAGTGTGCCTGAAATCTGATAGCACTTATGGGATCGAGTACTTGTTCTAACTAGATCGTTCCCCAGCCTTGCAGGGGAATTAATACAGGGTGGCCACTCCAAACGAATTTTTCCATTCCAGGTTTTTTCCCGGATTTCACGGGCATTTTCGGCCGTATTCCCGGTGGCAGGGGCAAACCCAGGGGGGGATAAAGGGGATATAACCCCCCGAAATTTTTGAGATCAGAAATTTTGAACGAAAAGACAACCATTTTCGGCTATCACGACGCGACTACGATTTTTATGTACCGTGACGCGAAGACGCTTTTCGTATACCGTAACGCGACGACAATTTTCGTTTCCCGCGACGCGAAGAATTTCGTTTACCGCGGCGCGAAGACGATTTTTGTCTACCGCGACTCGAAGACGAATTTCGTCTACTGCGACGTGACAACGATATATGTGTCTACCGCGACGCGATACTCGGCGACCGTGGCGTTTACCACAACGACGATATTCGTCTACCGCGACGACTAGATTCGCTTACCGCGACGACGATATTCGTCTACCACGACGACCTTATTTGTCTATCATCACATTAGTACAGGTGTTTGTGAGTACCTAAATCCCCCCTTCCCCCTTCTTACAGGATATCTCCCCCCCCCCGAAATTGAATCCTGGGTTCGCCCCTGCCCGGTGGCATATTAACTCCATAATAGTCGTCCCAATTAATTGGTGACAACAGAGTAAACAATGTCTTACAGTTATTCTATATTATTATTAAAATCCATCAACCATGTGGAAAAAACAGAATAGCCTGTTAATTAATAGAGTTTAAAAAGGTTTAAACGCAAGAGGCAAGATGAGTTTCCACCGGCCGCTTGTACAATCAGGGTGTTAACGATATCAGGCTATAATTCCCGTACATTACACGCCGAAATCACATATTTTACGCTGGGTAATAGATAATGCTTGAGTATACACAAAATAAACCACATTTTCGTAATTTGCATTTTTAAATTTCAGTGACTCGCTGAGGAGTCACGGTTAACCCAATCACGGAACCAATAAGGCCGTAGCAACAACAACGGCCGGCAATATTTTAAAGCAGGCGGTATTCAACAATTCAACTAGAAATAGGCCTAAATCAAAATGAGTCAGAACACGCAAATACAAGGCAAAAAAACGTGCAACAGACGGCAAATCAGCATTGATCCTCTTCTCACCCGGCAGCAGACTGTTCGCCGTGGAACGGTTAAAAAAATACTTGAAAACAAATAGTCCTCAGAAGTTTATGTCAAAACCAACTTTTCATTGTAAAATGTATTCCAAATGCATTTTGTAACGTACCGTGCGTTGTATGACACCAAACGGATAATTAATAAATTACTTCCTTATCGTATTCGATACTTAAAGGTAGTAGAACTATGAACCATATATTAGATAAGTGGAGGAAGACGCAACAATATGGATATCATTCGAAAACTTGACAAGAAAGGGTACGCACGCGCCGACTATCGGCCTGTCTTGCTTCACATTGCTGTCCGCCCGAATTCACGTTTCACAACGCAGTGGCAGTGGCAGTCGCTAATTGGCCCGACGCAATGACAACACGTGGTTACCATGA
The DNA here is from genome assembly GCA_035578135.1 of Flexamia atlantica. NCBI lineage: Eukaryota > Metazoa > Arthropoda > Insecta > Hemiptera > Cicadellidae > Flexamia > Flexamia atlantica. The sequence goes on from JAQJVK010000005.1 coordinate 24,286,340, forward strand.
CAATCTGCTATGCCCACTATATTATGCGCCATCCGTGTGGTGGGGGTGGGGGAGGGAGAAAGGAAGGAAGAAAGGATGAAAGGAAGTAAGACAAAAAACTTCGGTAACCAGAAAGACGACAAAACAAAATTGATATTTAATCACTTAATCACTTTAATAAGACAGGTACCTCATGGAGGACGTTACCCTGAATATGAGTGAAGGATGAGTGTGATGATCGTGATGATAGTGGCGCGATCTTGTAAGATCAATCGGGTTGACTCTCGCACCCGATTTTGTACTGATTTCCCAATTCTAACCAAAGTTGAACTAAACACCATTTAAAGTTGATATTGAAAAGATAAAACCCAATTCGTGACAATGAATAACTTCTGAACATAAAATTTGCTGGTCTATCAATTATTTAATTTTGATACACTAAATGTACTCATTTTTGCGAATCGTCATGCCGTACACACGGCAAGTGACAAGGTCACGTACAGATAAAAATCAAAAGGCAAGCCAATTTTTTGTTTGAAATTCATTGTTGGTGACTGTGAGTTTGTTTTGATCTTGATATTTGCGAACATTTATTTGCTATTACTGTTTTTACCAATAATAAGTGATGGCAAATTACGGCAAAAATCACAATCAAAGCCTAACCAATGCCATGCCGGTTCAAAAATTATTTTACGAATCGGACGCCTTTAAATTATACGTTTAACAAATCTTTTAGGGGCGGGCGAATAGTGGGTTTTCATTTCGAGTCGAGTAGTAAGCCAACTACCCGAGAATAAGTTTTATTAACTAATCATGCAGAAAAACAAACAGTAAAGAAAACGTAAGGGGAGGTACTACTGCAAAATAATTTCAAACACAATTTAAAATCTTCGGTACAAAGATAATGGTTCAGCGTTATCAATAAATCACTTCAAAATTATACGTTCTTCAGTTTAGTATAACCCACACTTTCATCGACATTCGTCGAGCCGCTAGTCAATACGCATGAACACCTGACCACTTTTTGTCGCTTTCTTATCTACGATTTTCCCTAAGCCGAATCTGGCCGACACAAAAAAACCAATTTCCTAAAACAGGCTGTAGTTATAATAATTACAAACTGAAAAATACAATACTTGTATATTTCGTACGTCAATGATCTCGCGGTTATTCCTTTCAGAAAGACGGAAATCTTTGCCGGTAAAATTGATCAGCATCAGTTTACAGAATCGAACTACTGGACCATACCAAACTCAAGTTCATTTGTATGTTTTGACTAGAAAATCGCCACAACTAAATAGAGGCATATTATAGGCCTACTTCTCGTTGAAATAGTGGCTGTTTTTCTTGCTTGCAAAACAGAATAATAAATTATAAGCTTATTTTTATTTTCGTCAGTTTTGCAACCGAGTTTGCGGTTATTCAAAGCACAACTAAACAAGAATCGATACCTAATAAAAACAAATGAAATCGTCTTTTTATGGAGAAGTACGTTATACGAATAAGAATTAACCCTTGGCGGTATAAGAGCGACTTCTTTTAAGAGTATAGGTACTCATCACTAATGATCCTTGAGTACGTTGACTGTACGTAATAAAGTTTCGTAGAAAACGTTTTATTTTAACCCCAATTCTTCTGCGTAGAAATTTGTTGTTCCATTATCTGCCTACCCCTCCCTCCCCTCGACTGCACTATTGCACCATCACTGTTGTCTGTCTGCTCCCCTGCAGGTGGACTGGGCACAGACAACGTCATTCACTATCCTGTCGACCAACAATCTTCACCACAGATTGGCGTTTACGCTGAGGGTGGCGCTAGACACTAGACACTCTTTGCCGTCTTTCGCTTTTTACTGACGCGTATGTGATTCTGCTTCAAGCAGTTGCACATGAGTAGTTGTATTTGGAAGTTGCTTCGCATAAAGATGACGAAATAATCTTGCATTTTCCGTCAACTATTTTAATATTGATTTGTTTACGATGTTTATTATTGTTCTTTAAAAAATGGCGTTTTCCCGGATTTCGCTCGAGATTCACGGTTATTTCCCGGTTTTTTCACGGTTTGAAAAATTCCCGGCTAATTCCCGGTTTTCCCGAATTCCCGATGCAGTGGCCACCCTGTAATAAGTACGGCAATATGAGGTTTACCTCTAAAATTGTATCAAACCATGTCCATATAATTAGTTGTAAGCAAAAAAGGTGAATTTATTTTAATTCAATGTCAACAAATAGCGCCACTGTTCCTAGAATTATATTGTGATGGTAATCACCATTTTTCAAAATTATGTTTCTAAATTGTGGGTGTTATAAAAAGAGAGAGACCTGGCATTGGGATTTCACAATCCACATACCAGGTCAACAATCATTGGCACGTAGAGTCAAGGGAATTTGATGACACTCTTCGTTCAACACTTTTCAACAGTCAGAACTGCTGAAGCTGGAGTTTTTAGTTGGCCCAGTTAACAGTGTTCTGAAGCACAGTCCCCCCCTGGACACACCAGGGGATAGTCTGCCAGGTAAGGCGGAATTTTTTCTTGATCTTATTATTAATTATTTTCATTGGCCAGATATTTTTGAGAAATTATATCTTTGATTATTTGAGAATCTTTATTTATTAAATTTGATTTTACTTTCTATTTTCTTTGGGCAGAGTTTAATATTTGATTATTTTAAATTAATTGAGGTTGTCAAAATCCCATTCTAATACTTTCTTATATTCGAGTTTTCATTCTGATATATAAAAATATTTTCTTGCCCCGCTATTAAGAGGAATGTGTCTTGTTATATTAATTAAGTTCTGGAATAAATTAATGTTTTAGTTTAAATGTTTAATTCTGACTGTGTTCTTATTGAGTTTGGTATAATTCCTGTTAACCTCTCACTAAGCGAGTTGGCCTCCAGTCAAAATCATACATAACAATATCCTTTATTTAGGGCCGGATTTAGGACTTTTGGGCCCCTAGGCTCACTCAGTGGTGCGGGCCCCCAGGGCCAAAGTGACCAAACGTCCGTTTTTAGGAGGTCGCATTGCGGCCGACAAAAGCAAACCTCTCGTTCTTTTCATGGCCGTGACATCTATTGGCCTTATCGTGGCTAGAAAATCTGTCGTTTATGTAGAAGCTTACAGGCATATTTCTCGGTCGTTTCGCGACCGACAAGTCTCTCGCTGTTTTGACATATCTACTGACCACATTGCGGCCGGGAAATCTGTCATTTATACCGTAGCTGGCAAATCTGTCGGTCGTATCACGGCTGTGAAACCGCGGTCGTTTGTACCGCGGCTGGAAAATATCTCGGTCGCATCGCGGTTTGTAAATCTTTTGACAGATCGTGGCCGGTAAATCTGCCGGCCTGCATTTTACATCAAAGATAGTGCTCAAGTTATTTTTGTTTAAAATCTACATTGCTTGGATTTTTTCCCCTCAATAGTCTGGAAAGGTAGAAAAACGAAGGAAATTTCATATGATAAATCTGGTGAACATCCCACTTTAGGTTTACAGCGGCTGGCAAATTTCTTGGTAATATTTTGGTAATAAAACACAGCTCTTGGCTAGGTTAGGCTCGTGGCCTGAGAACGGTATCGCTTTCGGTAAATCCCTCGGACATTTCTCGGCCGTCATTTGGCAAAGCTTTTTCAACAAAACTCAGCGTCAAACACATTTTCAAGGAGAGGGGGGTTAAAATTGAGCTATAGAGCAGATGTCTGAAAATCTTCCCCCCAAACAAAATGCTGAAATTACTCCCATGAATATTTTTATCCTATCCTCCTTTAGTGGAACCAAAACTTGTGACGTCAATGTTATACCCATATCCGGTTCTGCAAGCTCAATGGCCTATTGAGTGAAAATATAGCCTATATGAGGTGTCAGCAATATTCCCCCTCTGATTGGTCAAGATTAATTTTTGTCCTCGCGGCAGGTTATATAATGTTTCCTGTCCTCAAAAAACGTCACAAATTGTTTACATTTTCGACATACTTTCATACTTTAATACTATTATTTATCTCTTCTCCTCTATAGACCCAAGGGCCCCCACCACCACTTTGAGAACTTTGCGACCGATAAAGCGGCGCCGTGCGCAACAGCTGACTTGCAGTCGACTTCATGGTTTCTCTTATGAGCTGTCTGCTAAGTGCTGATTGCTGAAATTACGTTGTTTGTGTTTCATGTTCAATTGGTATAACAATCATTAATTATCTTTTCATTAGTGGTCGAAGTTTATTGAGTGCCGAACGACGTTAATTACTAGGTTCTAAGAATTATTTTTTATTCATTTTTCTGTGGTGCGGGCTCTCTTGCGGCGCGGGCCCCTAGGCGCGCGCCTATGCTTAAATCCGGCCCTGCCTTTATTATACCTAAGTGATGCCTTTCTTGAATTCTGAGCCATATTGACAAATAAATGTATATAATTTTACACCTCAAATGTTGATATCCGTCCCGTTGTTACAGGGTGTCCACAAAAATTTCATAATAGTTTTCCCTGACTTTCCCTGACCTTCCCTGACCACAGGCCACTAATTTCCCTGACTCACGAACTTTTTACCAAGAATTATTGGCAAACATTCTAAACGATACTATGAAGTTTTACATGTTATAATGAGAAAAAAACCTACATCACTAAGAGTTTTTTCTATTACATTGTATGAACACTATATAAGATCTAAACAAAAGTATAATTATTTATCTGTTTGAAAAAACATAAAATTCTGGGTGCTCTGATTTCGAATAACCTATTTTTTGGTTATCAATGCATGCTTCAGAACAATGTAGGGTACTTCGATTTTTGTAACTCGCTATGGGTCAAGAATAAGGAGGTTTTAATTTTCCCATGTATTTCTAATGAACGATTCTTGTTTAGATTTTCAATAGTGCAAGTATGCCAGTTAGCTTCGCTAATTGAAACAGTACATACACACCTGTTTCATTCGCTTTGTCGTAGATTACTTTCATGTTTTTTTGTTTACTTATTTAAAAAAAAATGCATTACTGTTATATAGAATTTAAATTTACTTTAGGCTTGAATATCCCTTGTGTGATGTTGGACACACAGCTAGTCCGAATAATTTAAAATAAACATAAAAAACATGAGAAGAAAAAAGAAAACCTAGGTTCCTTCTTCCCATAGCTTGCCTACTACCATTGACTTTGAATCTCTTGAGACATACCACGCATACGGCGCAGCTGTAGCGATCGGACCTGAGCCAGGATCGGTTGGTTCAGTTAGTTCGTCTGAGCCTCCGCGAGACAGCGCTACAAGCGCAGCGGACGGTCTTAGTTCATGGCTTCGCCACAAGATAGCGCCCTCTACGGCTGTCAGTCCCCCCTTACTCCCCGCTCCCCGCCCCGACCAACGCTTCCGCTGCTGCTGCGACCGCCGGCGCCATACACTCAAGTCCCCCCTCTCCCACCATACTTCCACATTGTGAAATATCTAGGGACCGAGCTTCGCTCGGGGGAAAGCAGTAACATTTTCAAATATACATGTTCATATTGCTCCCCACAATGACAATTAGCTTTGTAATTTGATTTACTGAGGTTTAAGTCTTATTCATTGAATTTATTCGGTCTTTGTTTTCTAATCGAGGTCTCAGGCGACAGGCGTAATACAATCGTGAGCATCGAAATCACTTGAACAACCCTTCCCTAAGTAGGGGCAAGTGATCTGCTGATCAAGTAATTTAGGAACGCACCGTTTTATGACGCCCCGAGTAGGCTATAGTGCATCATTTATTTTGTGAAATTAATTAAAATAACTTTTGTTTTTGGTTTAAACTTTTTAAAGGCTTTGACAAATGTAAATCTTAGGGAACAGTAACATAAAATATCTGGTGAAATTATCTTATTTGTCGATATTTCAAAGACACAATTAAACAGAACTAGGCCTAGTGCAAATCTCTTGAAAAATGCATTTCTGTGGCCAGCTAAATCAATAATTTGACTCATTTCACAGATTAGTTTATGTACAAAAATAATGATTAGTTTATTAACATCCCAACTTGCTTACCAACCTCCCAAGTGAAAAAATGTTTTCTGGCCAGATCTGGCCCAGATCTGGCCAGTTCTGGTCCAGATCTGGCTCGTTCTGGCCCAGATCTGGCTCGTTCTGGTCCAGATCTGGCTCGTTCTGGCCCAGATCTGGCTAGTTCTGGCCCAGATCTGGCTCGTTCTGGCCCAGATCTGGCTCGTTCTGGCCCAGATCTGGCTCGTTCTGGCCCAGATCTGGCTCGTTCTGGCCCAGATCTGGCTAGTTCTGGCCCATATCTGGCTAGTTCTGGCCCAGATCTGGCTCGTTCTGGCCCAGATCTGGCTCGTTCTGGCCCATATCTGGCTAGTTCTGGCTGGTTCTGGCCCAGATCTGGCTGGTTCTGGCCCAGATCTGGCCAGTTCTGGCTGGTTCTGGCCCGGATCTGGCAATATCTGGGCCAGAACTGGCCACATCTGGGCCAGAACTAGGTCAGTTGCTGAAAAATCTTGGCAATCAGGAAATTAATGGTACTCAAAAATGTCATTACTAGGGACTGAGGCGGACAATTATTGACAAATTTATCAAATCAAGACATAATATAACTGTATGTTTTATAAGAAGTGCTTAGATTATTTTTTAATTTGAAATGCATTTACAACCAAATATAGTTTTTTCTTTCCCCTTTTGTCAACTAGAACATAATACTGGATTTCACCAAATCTCATTATACAGGGTGTCCCATAAGTAGAGTGCCGAACTTCGGGAATAGGTTTTATGCAAACCTAAAAATAAATAGAAAATGCAAATTAATTATTTTTCCAAAACCACTTTGTTTACCAGATATCTCCCATTTTTTTTTCAAAATATTTTTTATCTCCTAAGTTTTAAAATCGATTTATTTCAAACTCTGTATGTACCTGTACCTAGTCAAGGTTAGTTTATGAAAAAATAATCAGTATGATCAAATAGTAAATTTCAAAATGGTGGCCATATAAAATCTTTAAATTGAAATAGCAAAAAACCGGTACATTTTACAAAAAACAACAAAATAACAATATTTAGGTAGTAAAATTTATTTCCAATCTCATGATACAAAATTATGAAAATCGGTTTATAAACAACTAAGTTACAGTCGAATTCGTCTAATAAGGCAGCATAATTATTTGTCTATTTCAGCGCATGGCTCAGCGCATCAATAGACTATTTTGCTTCAAAATATGCTGCCTCGTTAGCTAAATTCGACCATAACTCAGTTGTTTATACACCGATTCTCAAAAAGTTTGTGCTCTTAGATTGTAAATAAAATTGTCTAAAAATTATTAGTATTTAGTTTCTTTTGAAAAATGTACCGTTTCTTCGTTATTTCAACTTAAACGGCCGCCATTATTGAATTTACTGTTCGATCATGCTGATTATTTTTAAATATACTAACCTTGAATAGATACTGCACATACCGAGTTTTTAAAAAAATCGACTGAAAAACCTCGGAGATAAAAAATATTTCGTAAAAAATACAAAATGGCGTATATCTAGTAAACAAAGCGTTTTTGGGAAAAGATTTTATCTGCATTTTCCATTTATTTTGACCCATATGACCTATTCCCGGAGTTTGGCACATTACTTACTCACGAAGTTTGTAACATAGACACGAATATCATCTCCATCTCCACATTTTCCTCCGAAGGAAGTAAGTAAGTAGGTATGACGTATAGTATGGTCTGGATTGAAACCTGGCTAATCTGGCAACACTGTGTTTTGGTCGATCCGGCAACACAGCAACAAGCAACACAGCTAGCTAACAACTCCGACCCGATCGTCATGCGTCACCTTGACTTTTATTGCCGCCTGTTTTGATTTCAATTTCAATTTATCTGTGGTAGTTGAGTTGTTTCTGTTATTTTTGTTACAATGTTTTAATTAATTGACTGTGAAGAGGACGGAACAGTTCCTATATGTGAGGAAAATCGGAAAATCAATTAATTTGCGATCGGAATCCAGAACCTGAATGAAGCAGTTCGATTTATGTGGAAAGCTTATGGAAAAGGTTTGGAAAGAATGGTGAGTTTCTAATTTAATGCTATAGGCTCTGCCCCCTACTTTATTACCAGTTTGGTACGAGTTTCATATCCGATCTTCTAGGTTATGTTTACCGTCAATTGTTTATCTTTAATGATTAGGTTTTGATAACTGGACTTCTCAATAGGAATTAACATGGGCGAAGATCAGTTTTGTTTTCGGTACTCAGTTCAGGTATCGGTTATCCGATATCAACTATCAACCTATCGTGTTTAACTCAACCGATGTACTGTTGTACTGTTTCAACAACTGTCAGTAATGAATAAACGTTGATAACAAAGAATAACCAAAACCATTGTCAATTTTATTATTCGATTATTCTCTCATGAACAATAAATCATACCGTACCAAACATAAATAGGCCTACAGCTAAAATTATGAACATAAAAATTAAAAACTAAACTAAAATGTTACTACAATTAACTAACTAAACACAACCTAGCCTACCTTATTTTTCATCATCCGCTATCTTATACTATAATACTATGGATAAACATATTTTCACAGAATAACAAAACAATCTAATGATATACAAAGAAATCAGATGTCAAGTAATGTCCATCAAACAGTACATCAAACTTGATAGGTCGTTCGATATTGTTTTCTTAGATAATCAGATGTTGAATTGTCTGCTATTGGAACGAACGGCAGAAGATCAGATATGAAACTCCTACCAATTTGGTATTGTATATTGTTCATTTTTCATTATTACATGTAGCCTATTTTTTTGTTAATACCTGTGTTTTGCACTCCAGTAAGTTACCTCTCTCGAACTTGAAATTTTGAATTGGAATTGTATAACATACAAAACTACTTTTAGATATGTTATATTAATTTACAGTTAATAGTTTTTTAGTTATCACAGTTACTATAACGATTATACAGCAAGGTTAGGTTAGGTCAGGTGTGGTATATGAATAGTGTGGGACGCTAGGGCCTATTGCCTATCTAACAAATCTTGCAAAACTAGTTTTTGGTATTCTAGCAACATAAGTGTTATTCCGCGTGCAATGGTGGTCGTAGTTAAAAAAAATCTGAGGGATAGTGTTAATATATTGCACTGCTCTAATACCGGCTAAGTTAAGTTTTTGTAATTTTAAATCGAAAAACCGGCCATCTACTTCATTTGTCTAATATCTTTTAGATGGGATTAAGCAGATAGGCGGTGTTTCCGAAACATTTTAACTGTTCTCATGTAAAGTTTTTAATTTATTTGTCACATACCTATACAAAGTATGTTTCTTCACCATCAGATATTGGTTTCTAGATAAATTAGTTCACCTAGGTAAGGATAAAATTGGTGAGGTGTAAAGGGGACTTCACAACCCTAACCTAACAATAGATAAAGAAATTAAATATAGTATATAAATTAATCTGACACATAATAACATCATAACATCATAACCTGACATAACCGATTATTATGCAATAATTTCTGAGATAATGTGATCTAAACATTGTATAAATCATCTTTATGTTATGATTTTGACTGTTTTCAGACATATGCCTTTACTGATGTTTTATCGCAATAAAAGTGAATGAATGAATGAATGAATGAAAAGTTTATTCCATACAAAAATAAGCTACTAGCCTACATACAAAGTAATGAAAGTGCTAATAAACACAAAGTGTTTCACAAAATGATGAAATAAAACTAAAAAAGACATAATTTTTGTAGCATTTAATTAAAAATATAAGTCCAGGAAATCAGCAGACATAGGCAGGTACTGCCTGTGCATTCGCTGGGTTGCTTTGCAAATAATAAAAATAAGACCAAAAAAATTAGGAATAATTAAAAAAAGGCAGTTGGTAAGAAAGTTTGAGGTTGAAGTTGTGAATTGAAGTTGCTATTTCAGTATTTAGGAAATAATTTCTTCACTAAAAACACAAAATTACAAATTTAAAAAATCTTGAGTAACGGTTGGTGGGAATAACTATTTTGAATACTGCCGGCAAGCAGGAGTATTTGAAATGCTATATTCAGCTGTAAGATTTTGGAAATAGCACTTTGAATACGATGTCAGAGTTCATGGTTAACAGATAAAGGACAAAAAATATAGATGGATTGAATATAAATAAATGTAACTTTTGTATATATAATATTTCTTTTATGGTAGATTAATTATATAATATTAAATGTTGCATTTTTGTCTTTTTTTAAGTAATTTGTTTTTCATTTATATGTTAAGAAACATTTTACTAACTGTAGTGATAAGTGGCCTTACTTGCCCTTTAATCAATGCTCTTGTTGCAGAATTCGCTAAGGTAGCTGCTTCGAAGAGAAAATTAAGGATTGAAGATGACTTGTGCGTTAAAAAAAAGCTTTCAACGCGCCTTTGCGAGCTGAGGAAGTGAAGAGGTGTAGGAAGCAGGATAAGGATTATAAGAACAGTATTTATGTATTAAGTTTTCATCCAATAAATGTTTTCCTTTATATTTTGTCTTTATTTTTAACATTTCTAATATTCCAAATTTTGTTCACATATCTTCAGTTCTGGCCAGTTCTGGTCCAGATCTGGCCAGTTCTGGGCCAGATCTGGCTTCTTCCAAAATTTGCCAGATCTGGCCAGTTATGGGTCAGTTCTGGGCCAGATCTGGCTTCTTCCAAAATTGGCCAGACCTGGCCAGTTCTGGTCCAGATCTGGCCAGTTCTGGGCCAGATCTGGCCAGTTCTGGCCAATTTTGGAAGAAGCCAGATCTGGGCCAGAAAACTCAAATTTTTTTTCACTTGGGAAATTTAGTGCCACTTCCAGTAATAAGGATATAACGACTTTAGTTTTAGCTGACTGGGAATCCGTGTGTTACTGATAGACTATATTTTGAAAATCAGTTTTGTGTAGCAGTGTATGCTAAATTAAATTATGGAGGGTAGAAAACGACTCTCTGGTAGCCAGTAGAGGAAAAAGAACCAGAAAAAGAACTTGAAGGCAAAAAACTTGAGTTTTCTCTGAATAAATTTTTAAACACAATGTCGGGGGAGGAGGGAGGATTCCGTCAAGGTCACTCCCAACCGCTGCGCGGTTGCTTTGACGCTGACACTTAGTCCAGGCAACAAAAGGGTATAGAGGGAATTGCATGGATCACAATTTTTGACTTTGTAACTTTGTTTAGACTAGTTAGGAGTAAAACATATCAAAAGTCCCCGCCCTTAGCCCTTGAGCCGGCTGGGCTGGAAGGGCCTATAAAGGTACAATTTTTTGGTTTTTCCTAAATATCTTGAAAACTATCAACTTTTAGTTCCCTATTAAATTTGAAAATTAAAGAAAATTAAATTTCCTGTAAGAAAAATACATAATATGTCTACTTTGGTCCAACCATTTACAAGGAAAGCACTAATTTCATATTTTAAAAAATAGCCCTTTCATAAGAAATACATGTAAATTTGAGGGTAACTTAGATGCCCAATTGGGCAAAGCTTTTTTCACCTAAAGGAAAATGAATCGATGCTTGCATTGCCGTATGTATTCTTAGGCTTGTTCTTTGGGTAAATTGTGATACAGAAAATTTTACTCGTCACATTCATATTAGTACGGTGCAATTAGACATAAACCTGGACATCCAAAAGGTTTTCTAGTTGGTGCCAATTTGTTCAATACACTTCCCCCAAAATGTAAACAAAAGTTACCCTAATTTGAGCGTCGAGTTTGGGTGGGAAGGGAGTTAGTAGGAGGGAAAATGTAATTTGTTTTAATGTTTAGCAAATATCTTGAAAACTGCGTCTTTTATAAATATTATACTTTGCAAAAATACAACATTAAATTTCGAACAAAACATCTTTCATTGTGCCCTTTAAAATGATATACAACATAATAGGGTTTCTGTTCAAAAAATTTTATCTCCCACTTTTTAGATGGAGGGAGTAAAAATTTAGAAGGACCTAAAACGTCCTTCCCTAGACTTGTAATGATTCCCTGAAGTAAAATATTATTTAAAATAATGGAAAATGTCAATACGGAGCATGTGGACTGGATCTTCTGAGACATGTAAGAAGTATTAAAAGTAAAATTAAATTAATTCGCATAATGTTAAGAGTGTTAGCTAACGTCTGGTAGTCTCGAAGGAAGATTGCCTCTAAAAATTGCCTTAAATGATTAACAAATCCAAATTAAAATGTGTGTTTAGGAAAAATAAAGCATAAAAAGATTGTGAACACAAATTTTCCTTCTAAAATTCTCACTTTCTTGTGATAGCTCCCATGCTTCCCTCCAGGTTGAAGAATATCTTTTGAAATCTCTTTAACCTTCCAGAGCGGTTTTCCTGGTAAAATCTTTCTGACCAAGAACATTCGGTGAGGGTAGGAATCGCTGCCGCACTTCATCCAATTGTTGAAGTTCTTAAAAATTAGTTGTCTACCTTTTGTTTCAATTTGTTTCTTATTCCTACAATAGAAATGTTTTCCACAAACATTCTGTCGCAAATGAAAAGCCGCAAACCCAAGGTTAATATCATGTTCACAACCAAAGTTATGGTCGTTTAAAATGTTTTAAAATTAAAATGTGCCCCAAGGTTAGTGTCGAAAAAGGACGGACTTGACAGGTACCGTTATTACCGCGGTGTTTATAACTTAGAGACGTAGCCAAAATAAAAAAAAAATTACTATAGTAACATTGTAATAAAATTAATACCAATGTAGGCTACTGCTGCAGACGTAATAGATAACGCCCCCAACAAAGACCCGGGGGCCTCGCCCAACAAAATCATAGAATTTCGAGGCTTGGAACAGCACGTTTAAGGTTGATTCGAAACGAATTTTCCAAAGAATTAAGTTTTAAAACAAACATTCATGTACGTTTTCAGGAATTTCACCTAATGGCTAAATTTTTATATTGATTAAATTTTACTCCTTAATATTAAAGGTCGAAAGCATAAATGTTTTTATCCATGTCAGCCAGTCTACTCTACCTGGATTTAAGGTTATTCAGTTAAAACCAAAGAAGGAATAACAGAATCACTAACACTAACTAATCACTAGCACTAGTCAGTGTGGCCTCAGCTAATGATTGTCGAGTCAATAAAATATTATTTAAATCAAAACGGTTCTTGCTTGGTTTTATAAAAAGGTATAGAGATTACATGGGAAATTTCATACAGTTACAAATATAACCAATTAATTGTGTTCTTAAACAATGCACAACAATTATTCGTCATATGTTTGTGTTGTTGTTTCCTTCAATGATGGTGGTTGAGAAGTGTTTAAAATAACACCCTCAAGGTAAATGACAAGCTTTATAATTTTTCTAATGATTACCAAATAGGAAAGAATGAATAGATTCTTCAATGTTTCCTATTCGTGGGCTCTGTCCTGCTCTGAATTCCGAGTGTAAGGCTTGGGCTTAGAGGCGGCGACGGAATCGTAAAGAAACATCGAGGAGAAGGAGAAGGCTGAGTGGCTTGGGCTGGCGGCGCTGGCGTTGTGGTGGAGGAAGCGGGGGGGGGGGGGGGGATACGCACGTCAGTTACGTCATGCCACGTGTGCGCGCGCTGCACAGAGGGCGGAGCCGGGCGAGCTTCAAGCCATGGCCGCTAGGAGCGACACTGCATGGGAGGGTTTACCCGACTAGTTCGGCTGAAATCCGCTACGCTTGTTGGCGACACATTTTTGTACAGAATGGAATGTCTCAAGAGATTCAAAGTCAATGCTACTACTCTCCCCACTTTCTTTTTCCTTCCTTAATTTTCTATATTTATTTGAGGCGTCCAAATCCAAAGTGGCCTAAGTGCCAAATTGCAAACTGTTGGAAAATGGCGGTTAAAGAGAAGGCCTCATATGATGGCTATTGAATTTCCAGTGTTAGCTCAGGAAACTGCTTTGTTTAATGTTGCATTTATAAAAACATACTTATTATTACATTTAGTTCGGTTTATATGCTCCAAATATGCTTATTTTGGTAAAAAAAATGGCACTTAGCTTACTTTGGCATGTCTGACTACTCATTTGTTCGGCACTTAGACCATATTCAGCAGGTGGATAGGTCACTTTGGCATAACAAAATTGTTTTGTATTTTTTTGAATTATTTGGAATTTGTTGACAAAAACAATTTGTTTGGGTGTATTTCAATGTGAAATGTTTGTAAAAGAAAGTTTTATTGGCCATTTATAACAATAAAACAGGAAATATGGATTATATCTTGAAAAAGCCAAAGTAGCTTAAGTGCCACTGAACCAGTTTTAGCTGCTTTTTTACAAAATATCACAGCAGAGTTGTCATGTAAAATTATTTTATGACTCGAAAGGTAAAAATACGCCATTATTCATACAGTTTGGACACTATTAACATAGTGAAATAGAGTTATTATGTAAAAATACCTAGCCTATAACATCCAGCTTGCCTATAACACCTTAACATGTTGTTATTATTTTTCAATTTATTTTTAATGGAATTCAACAACTAACAGTATAATAATAAAATTTTAAAAAAGGTAATTTATTTTCATATTTTAAACCTCAATTAATTAGACGATTAAAGAACTAAAATATAAAAACAAAAATCATTACTCATAACCCACAAAATCTACAATGCAAAATTTAACTTTATATTGTATATAAAGTCAACTTCCCAGAAGTGTTCTGTGAAATGTTAATCAAAGCACAATTTTCCAATATTTTGATAGTTCTTTTCTTGAATCTTGACACTGTAAGAGTAATACATAATAAAACATTTATCTGACGGCTAATTGACCAAATGAGAAATCCACATATATTCTAGGCACTTGAGTCAGTGTGGCACTAGTGCAAGCAAGCTAAAAATACCCCCGTTGCAGCAGACCTGCATACTCAGCGAATTTCAAAATGCAAAACTACATATTTCGATCCAATGTAGCGAGATTTGACATGTTTTTGTAAGCCCCATAAGAATAACATGGGGAATGAGTATTCAGGTTTGCTGCTACAGGTATATTAAAACTGGGTGGTTTTAATTCAATATTTAGTAGATCTGACCTAGAAGAAGCCATTTACCAAGTTTTGCCAAGATATGTTGAGAAATAAGTGAGATATAGAATTTTTCTTATTTTCCCATAAGGTTAACATTGGGACAACGTACTGTGTTTACCACTTTCAATATCTCGGTGACCAATGGACATAGAGCAGTGATTCAAAATACTAAATTGTTTTTTTTTTGAGCTGAATTCAATGGTGCTAACAAAAATTTGATAATTTTTATTTTTGTATGTAAAAAACTCAAAAAACCCATTTTTGGGGGGGTTTACCCCCCTTTACCCCCCCTTCCGGTAGTCCGGTTTACGAACTCGTCTGAATAATTACTACTTTACACGTCCATGCCAAATTTCATTAAGATCGGACTATTTTTACGCGAGTTATCGTGCTTAAAGACACACATATATATATATATATATTTATTTATATTTATGAAAATGGACAAATAGCGTTTTTGGCATCTGGGGACCTCAAAAAGAAAAGTTATAATGGTCTCGGGCTTAGGTCTTACCATGAGACCTACGGTAACAGCTTCTTCCCTATAGGGGAAATTCGCTAACAGTAGTACCAAAGTAAATTTTTCAAAAAATAAAATTTCCCAGATTTTTCTTGGCTCTCAGGCTACTTTGGCATAGTAAATTAACTCTCACAGATTTCAATAGTATCAAAATCTCAGTTTGACATTTTTTGGCGCTTGAGTCACTTTGGCTCTGGACGCCTCTATTTTATTTTTATTTAAAGTACACATTAACAACAAGTTTTCAATATAATTAATTACAATTTACTCTTGAGAATGTCTAGAAATATTCTCAATATTACAAAATTTACTAGATCTAGAATAAGTCTAGATGTTGTGACTAGACATTCAAAGGAATTCCTGTTGAAGCAATAAAAAAGTGGTTCATTGAATAGTAACACTTGACCAGACTGTTTATTAGTAATTTAAAAAAAAATAATGCCAATTACAATTAAATTCATATAATGGTGAAACAATGTTAACAGAGAGATAGATATTACAAAATTTACTAGATCTAGAATAAGTCTAGATGTTGTGCCTAGACATTCAAAGGAATTCCTGTTGAAGCAATAAAATACCCCCGTTGCAGCAGACCTGCATACTCAGCGAATTTCAAATTCAAAACAACATATTTTAATCCAACATAGCGAGGTTTGACATGTTTTTGTAGGCTCCATAAGAATAACATGGGGAATGAGTATGCAGGTTTGCTGCTACAGGTATGCTTAAACTGGTTGGTTTTAATTCAATATTTAGTAGATCTGAACTAGAAGAAGCCATTTACCAAGTTTTATCAAGATATGTTGAGAAATAAGCGAAATATAGAATTTTACTTATTTCCCATAAGGTTAACATTGAGACAACGTACTGTGTTTACCACTTTCAATATCTCGGTAACCAATGGACATAGAGCAGTAATTCAAAATACTAAATTGTTTGTTTTTTTGAGCTGAATTCAATGGTGCCAACAAAAATTTGACAAATTTTATTTTTCTATGTGAAAAACTCAAAAAACCCATTTTTGGGGGGGTTTATCCCCCTTTACCCCCCTTCCGGTGGTCCGATTGGGCTGGTTCACGAACTCGTCCGAGCGATTACCACTTTACACGTCTGTACCAAATTTCATTAAAACCGGACCATATTTACGGCCGCTATCGTGTTAACAGACATATATATATATATATATATAAAAATTTATATATAAAAATTCAAACGAATGGTATTTTTTGCTCCTGGGGACCCCAAAATGAAAAGTTAACATGGTCTCGGACTTAGGTCTTACCATGAGTACTACCGTAATAGCTTATTCCTTTAAGGAAATTCGCTAAAAGTGGTTCATTGAATAGTAACACTTGACCAGACTGTTTATTAGTAATTTTAAAAAAAATAATGCCAATTACAATTAAATTCATATAATGGTGAAACAATGTTAACAGAGAGATAGATAACATCCATCATTGATGCGAAATACCTTCGTAATTTTTCAGCATAATTTCTTATTTCCCTGACTTCCCCTGACCAAACATCAAATTCCCTGACTTTCCCTGACCAAAATCTATTTCCCTGACTTTCCCTGATTACCCCTGACTTTCCAGAATGTGGACACCCTGCGTTGTTATCAAGTTATGACTGAAAAGAAGACCCCTCATGTATTGAAATAGATAGATTTCATATTTTCATGGTTATTTAAACACTGAAATACAGAAAATAACTGTAAATATATATACATATACACAGTATTTTAAGTAGGTGAATTGCAAGATATAAAAGATGACTCAAAATGTATAAATAATGTAGATCTTAATAGGGCTTTAAGAAAATTGGAATAGTAAAAAAAGATATGCATTATTTGAATTCAAACATGTAGTGCTAATTTAAAGTCAATACACACCTGAACAAGATGAGGCATATGACCGGGAGAGGTGGCGAGCAATTGTTGGCGAGGCCAAAACCCTACTAGGGTATCGATGGCCATGGGAGTAAGTAAGTATTGCAAAAGCAATTCATCACAGTTGAAAAGAAGCCAACTAAATGAAACAACTTTCACAACATAAAAATGTACTGCCAAATTTAAAGTTCTGTTTTATTTTGTTCCAATAAAATTGTGTTCTTCTGCCAATCAGTGCTTGACAAATCAAGTTCCAAAAACTAATTTCCAATGGTGACATACAGTACGACTTGAAAATTTCATAATCATAATTCATTATTTTATTTCATTAAGAAATATTAGAATACCACAATACTGTTAGGTTTTCCTGAAACGGTAAATTAGATAGTACTAACCTGTGTCTGATATATTTTTCAAGTTTATCTTCATTTGAAGGAGTATCACAGTAGCGATGTACTTTCCTTGGATCTCCCATAGTCTCTTCAGTCTGTAGAAACATCAAAGATTAATGTCATTAATATAAATTAACTCAATAAAGTGTATAGTTATGCAAGTTCACACAATTAATGGAAAATAATACAACTTATCTGGGCAATACAAATATAAACTTTTTAATGGCCTTCACCCTCGAGCGGGCGCTTCACCGTTATAACGGCAGCAGGTGCATGAGGAGTTTTACTCCGCAACACTAAATCACACTAATTTAACCCATTTTACTTGTTAAATAATAAAATATTGTATTTAAATGTTGACAAATTAGGAATTACAATTCATCGTTCATGCAATTAACTGTTCAACTTATTATTGTCATTGTATTTTCTAGTATACAATAGGTATCACAGAATTGCAAATAACAAGGTACCAAGGGGGTATGGGGAGGTAATTAGCTTTAGGGAATTCCTGGAACGAGGCGTGTGAGGTACGGAGCCGGACACGACTGCCAGTGCCAACATCCATTATGCCTGTTTATTTTAATAAAACAAACATGTGCAGAGGAAAACTCTGCATGCGCCCGTTTGAGGGTTAACACGATTACTAACATGTCTTTTTAACTGATCAATTTTTTTCCCCAGACGAGAAGTTCAGATGAGAGAAAATCTACATAAATTCCATACCAAAGCTACTTAAACTACAAATTGATATTTTAAACACATTCAGCAAGAAATGAAGACTGGAAGGATCATACCTGAGTGGCTTTGTCGACTTGCAGCAGACCGCTGTACATGTCGCGCGGCCACTGGCCCATCAAGTAGATGGTGTCCAGGGAGGCCGTCCGTCTGATGGTGCTCAGGTACTCCAGGCCGTGCCTCTTGCAGCGACCTGTCATGGACAAGGGCGGGCTTTCAACATATTTGAGTGGCTGAGTTGTTACGTTGTCATCTTGTAATTCAACGGTCCTAGAAGGAAACTGAGCGACATTAGCTGAGTTTCTAGACTTTAAATTCAGCTGTTATGGTGGAATTCCTAAAACCAGAAGTTCGACAATATTCTGGTTAAAATACACTGTCATAATCGAATCTTGGCTTTAAAATAATGACAGATTATCAATAGGGTGGCCAAAAGAAAGAAAGACAGTTTATGAACAATAAGATCTTTCTTTTAACAATCAATATTGTACAACAACCTGATTGTCTAACCACAACTAGAATGCTAGTGACGTATGGACAGCGGTCCAGTTGGCTTGAGAACAACATTACTACCACATATATTCACAAAAGCTGCAGAGACAAGGGGATGGCTTAGACTATGAACTATGGTTCCTTGCTTTTCTAGTGGGTACTGGCATCCAAATCTTGATGGAACAGTTAATTTTCTTGTGTGATAATTTACACTGATTTATTTATGTTATAGTTTCATTTTACAACTTATTGCACATTTGTTATATATTTTTCATTACTCTACACACAAAAGTAAACTTTCTAAACTTAAAATGAGTTAAGAAAATAGGTTATTCCCACTACTGCACAGCAAAATTACATAACGTTAACTTTCTGTGCATATGTGGTGGACGGAAAGTAACCGTTATGGGATTTTGCGGTGCAGACCGATCAGCTGTTGCATTACTGTACCTCCCGCTACTGAACGGCAAAATAAGTTTGTAAATATTTTTGTACAGTGGGAAAAGCCGCCATTTTCATACATGACTTTAGTGGGGTTTCCCATAGTCCGATTTTGCTAAGCCTTTGATGCGTTAAAATACACAATTTTTATTATAATTACACCAAAAACCTTCTTTTGGCAATTTTTTTAAGGTTCTCTATGTTATTTTTCGAAGAATGACTAGCCTAATGTTTTTGTGAGTACGTTAGCAACTGTAATTACCCCCGTTGCAGCAAACCTGCATACTCAGCGAATTTCAAATGGAAAAAAAATATTTTCATCCAACATAGCAAGATATGACATGTTTTTGTAATCTCCATAAGAATAACATGGGGAATGAGTATGCAGGTTTGCTGCCAAAAAAAATGGAAATTTCGGTGATTTTAGACTAAAATGCGTTAAATCTCATCTAGATGAAGCCACAAACCAAGTTTTATTAAGATATGTTAAGAAATAAGCGAGATATTGAATTTTACTTATTTCTCATAAGGTTAACATTGAGACAACGTACTGTGTTTACCACTTTCAATATCTTTGTAACCAACGACTTAGACCAATGATTTAAATTACTAAATTGTTTGTTTTTTCGAGCTGAACTCAATGGTGCTAACCAAAATTGGATTATTTTTATTTTTCAATGTGAAAACCCCAAAAACCCCATTTTTGGGGGGGTTTAACCCCCTTTACCCCCTTTCTAGTGGTCCGATCGGACTGGTTTTCGAACTCATCCGAATAATTACTACTTTACACCCCTGTGCCAAATTTCATTCCGATCGGACCATTTGTGCGAGCGCTATCGTGCTTACAGACACACACACACACATATATATATATATATATATATATATATATACTAGTGGCCTGTAGGGGCAAAAGCCCCTAAAAATAAAATATAAATGCTGGATATTTAATGTTTCCTTCATACTCACAACTCGGTAAAAGTTTGACGGAAATAAAAGTTTAAAGTGTAATGTTAATGAAGTTTTGACATTTTATCAGAATTTGAAGAAAGGGCGTTGCTTCAGTATAGTGAAGAGTGGAATTTTTTTGGAACAGCGGCGCTATCCGTCGTTCTCAAAACAAACTTACTTTACTTTGTTTAAAATTAAGCATATGGTCATGGTTTGAAGTTTGAAGAAATTCTGTAGGTTAACCATAGACTGCAGCACTTAATTTATTTCCCAAAGGAAGTCGTGACATTTAACACAAAAATGTAAACAAATGTCGTGTGTAGCCACCACATGGTTCAAAAGAAAATATATTGGGCAGTTAAAGGGTAATTATTAAATGGAAATCTCCGATTGAGACTACATTTTACCCAATAAGCAAATAAATAAGGACAAAATCAGAAAATGGTCTCCCGTTGACGACTCCAAGCTCCACGTTGGAGCCTCTGGATCCACTTTATAACGAAGTTAGGTTTGGAGACCATAAGCTTAGTAAATAGTTAATATTGAAGGTTTTACCTTACATTCAACACTTTTCATGGCTGCCCTGGTGTAAATACTGCTTTGTCTTGGTAGATTTAAGATTAAATATACTTTTGATTTTAAATTTAAAGGTGAACCTTTTTGGTAGGATCAAATTTAAAGCTGATGACGCACTCAATAGCTGTTAGTGCAGCACACTCTGTTGTTCCTCGGTCAAAATTATGATCATTTCCGACCGCACATAAAACTGGTAGAGCTGGTCCTAAAAAAATATGAATGAAGTCTTCTCTGTACATATAGCCTGCGCCCATTCGATTGTGTAAATGTTACGAATCACTTGGCTTTAAATCAGCATCAGCTACTACATGATACAATGTAAAATTAACAGTATTATCTAATTGCTCTTGCTTTTTAAGGTTGAGATCCATAAATTATAAAAACGGAAAATTTAAAAGTAAAAAACCGTCATGTGTTATAGGACGTTCAACCTATTTTGCTGGATTTTAAATAAACCATACATAACTAGCATGTGGTTTTAAATCCAGTATAAGCAACACATGTTTTAATGTAAACAAAGCATACGTTTCTTGATTACAATGATTTTTAAATGGCATATATCTAACGTTACATCTTATTTTCTGATAAACTTTAGGAAATTTCAGTATTCTTCCCGAGTCAAGGCATCAAGACCTTCTATTTGAGCCCTCTCCCATTATCCTGCGACTTGCCAAACGCCCACAATTTCGGCGCAAAAATTTCGCTTACTTATATATTTATATTGATCGTTTTACACAAAATCGGCATCGTTATAAAGTAAACGAAACAAACACACTTAACTCTTAATAATTTTAACTTATAAATATGTACTCAAACCCGTAATTATAAAGTCTGAAAATCTTAAAGTTAAAATATTGATTTCTTATAGTACATTGTAGCTGCCTTCATAGTTAGCTGCCTTTTAAAACAAACCGTATGTCAACATCTAGTATATGGCTTTGAATGAAGCATCAACACCACATGTTTTATGTAAACAAAGCAGACGTTTTTAGATTCCAATGCTTTTTAAATGGCAGATATTTTACGTTATTTCTCGTTTTCTGGTGAATTTGAAGCAATTTCATTATTTTTCCCGCCATCACGGAATAGAGACCTTTAATTTTAGCCCTCTCCCATCTTTCTACGACTTGCCAGACGCCCACAATTTTGACGCAAAGAATCACCTTACGAAATTAAATATATGATATACATATATAAAATTTTGAACGAATGGTGTTTTTTGCTTCTGGGGGAACCAAAACGAAAAGTTATCATGGTCTTAGGCTTAGGTCTTACCATGAGACTTACGGTAATAGCTTCTTCCCTATAGGGGAAATTCGCTAAAATGGTCCGATCTTTATGAAATTTGGTACAGACATGTAAAATGGTAATCAATTGGACGAACCATGGGTTTTTCACAAAGAAAAATAAAAATAATCCAATTTTGGTTAGTACCATTGAATTCAGCATGAAAAAACAAACAACTAAGTATTTTTAATCATCATTGAACACAGTACGTCATCCCAATGTTAATCTCATGGGAAATAAGTAAAATTCTATATCTCGCTTATTTCTCGTTATATCTTAGTAAAGCTTGGTTTGTGGCTTCATCTAGATGAGACATATATTAGTCTAAAATTTCTATATTTTCATTTTTGTGGCTGCAAGCCTACATGCTCAATACCCATGTTATTGTTATAGGAAATGAAAAAAATTCTAATCTTAAACTTCCTTATTTCTTAACATATCTTGATTAAACTTGTATATTGGTTATTCTAGTTAAGATCTACCAAATATTGAATTTAAACCACCCAGTTTTAACATACCAGTGGCAGGAACCCTGCATACTCATTCCCAATGTTATCCTTATGGAGATTACAAAAACATGTAATATCTCACTAAGTTGGATTCAAATATGTGATGCGGAAAGTGGAAAAGGACCTCAAGTCAATGGAGTAAATTTTACAGTAGTATGGGCATTTTAGTCGAATCGGATCAAAAATATTGATTTTTAGGTTTCGATTGAATACAAAACCTAAAAATCCGTAACCTTTTTTGTACACATTCATTCGGTTATTTTATCAAAAACAGGGCTTGTAACAGTTCTTGAGGTTGAAAAAAATAACTAAAATAAGAAAAAATAACCAAAAAAATAACCTTTTGTAGACAAAAAATGTTGCTAAAAATTAGAAAACCGGCGTTATATTGGGGATAATACATTCTTAACCTTGGTAAAAAAGAAAATCTCGACAGTCTAATCACAAATCTGCCTAGATTTGACGGCGAGACTTGGTTTTCAAGCAACGAGACTTGGTTTTCACGCAATGTAGGACGACGAGATTCGTCTGCCGCGATGCTGCTACAACATCGTCTGACAGACGAGTAGTGTGAACAGGGCTTGCAGCAGTTCTTGAGGTTGAAAAAATTAAAAAAACCGAAATTCCAAAAAAGTAACAAAAAATAACCAAGAGCGAAAAAATAACGAAAAAATAAAAAATAACCTGTTACAAGCCCTGCAGAAAGAATCCAAGAAATATTAAAAAATAATCGATTTAGCAGCCTACGTCATGCAAGGAGGGACTTTAAGTCGCTTAAATGGGAAAGAACATGGCTAGCGACTTCAGGTCCAATTCCAGAATGTGCAGGCCCATACTGACAGCTAGGAGGATACATGATAGGAGAGGGGTCGCTAATAGGAATACACAAGCTGCGGTGAAGCCAGCCGCTCCCCTCCAGAAGAGGTGAATGCCGAGCCGAAGAGGGGCAAGAAAGGGCTCTGCGTAACATGGGCGAGAAAGGGAAAAACGCGATGCACGCTAGTCCGAATTAAAATTGTCACCAAACTGAGACACCCATGTTGTTCGCCGAAGGCATTTTTAATGTAGTAAATTAAATTTTCTATTGAATGGTGTAACTTGTTGTTATAAATTTTTTTAATATTTATTATAGAAGGTCAAAGTTAGAATAAGTATACCGGACTATGAACATGCGATCACTTTAATAACATGTATGACCAAAATATTAACTGTTTATCAAAATAAACGATTTATTCTTTTTCTGTAAGAGGTACTCGGCGTATCAATGCTAAACTTGGTCATATTCAGTCATAATTGTTGTAATAAAAATTATGATAAAAAATATTTATTTTTCAATTTGTTTGAGACGAGTTCACTAAAATCTCCCTAGTAGTTTAAATACATCCTGGAAGTCAAAACAAATGCTTAATTAACATTCCCTTATTATATTATTGAACTTTTAATACCAATTTATGCTGCTTTTAAGAAATTTATGAGTTAGACAAGAAACTAAACGTAGGAAAACTCAAGGACAAATTCTAAATCAAGCTCGCATTCATTACACTTATGGCCATAAGAATAGATTTAAAATAATAGGCCTAAAAGGTAAGAAGTTTGTTGCTCTTTAAATGCTCGAATGTTTAAAACTATATGAGCCATATTTGAGTTCATTATGTTGAGAAAAAATAAATAAACTTTCAGTAATAATCAATGAACACTTACATTTCCCGCTTCCTTTAACAGCCTAATAATTGTGTTTAGCTGGTTTTTTTTTCATTATGAAACCGAATTAAATGTTTTTAACCAAAATCAATAAAGAAATATTCACATAGTATTTTTAATTTAGGTAGTTATAATGGGCTGGTCATGTTCCCGCCGCGCGTTACGGCCGGCCGACCAGCCAGCCGCTGCGTTGGCTTCGACGCAACCCGTGTGTATCCTCTCTTATTCATATATCCTCCTAGACTGACAGTGACATCAGGGGCATCACAAAACTAATCTCTCCTTGCATCTATCGGTGGATGAGAGAACTACTTCAAGTTTGTAGTTTAGAAGAATATTGTCTAAGTCCGAAAATCACCTTCTCCACAGTGTATTTCTCTTTAATTCCTTGGTATTCCGCCTTGAGGTTCCTTTTTCAACTTTTAACTTCCTCATTTTATCAAAAAAAGAAATTGTATGTGTATCAAACCTGTTTTAGTTTCGATTTTAAGATATAGTATTCAGCTTTATTTTGATATCCAATTCTTTTTTTAATATAAGCCTAATAATAAATAATAATATTCTATGAACATTTGAAGTTTTCGGCCTTGATTTCCTAAAATAACCGTTTTGATTGGTTAAAATTCAAATGCCAATAACTCAGACAAAAAATAATAGGATAGCACTATAAATTATGTCTCAAATTATTCGCAATTTAGTGCTAAATTTCAGGATGTTGATAACTTGAAACCGGGAAATTCCGACCCTAGGTCCCTTTCCACTTTACGCATTACTTCCCGCACCTTTTTTTGATAAAACAGATCGTTTTTGCATTTGAAACTCGATGAGTATGCAGGTCTACTACAATAGGGGTATTAAACTAGTACAAAATATCTTCATAGTAAACTGGCTTTCAGCTTCAACATATGTTAATATCAGCACACCCTTCTGAATTAGACAACATTACATGTTTTAATCTAAACAAAGCGGACGTGTTTAGGCCCCATTGCTTTTACATCACAAATATTTTATGTTATTTCTCATTTTCTGTTAAATTGTAATCAATTTCAGTATTTTTCCCGAGCCTCTGGGATCAAAACCTTCAATTTGAGCCCTCTCCCATCATCACGTGACTTTCCAAACACCAACAATTTTGCTTACATAATTATGTATAGGCCTACATTTTACTTGTTATAACTACTGTCATCATCATATCCAATAACTGCCAATTAATTAGCAGCGAGTGAGAACTTCTCTAGACGCTATATTTTTGTATTAGAATTGTCTGTTTCAATATTTGGGTCGAACATATTTTAAATATTTAATTTACTTTATATGACTGGGACGGTGGCGTGTCCTATAATCCAGCTATAGTGGGGATTAACGTCCGCACTATTGAGTACTCGTTCATGGGACCATCCTCATAATTAGGCCAGTTCGTATATTGTTAACCGAGGTGAAATCGTGGTTCGGATCCCACGTTAAAATGTAGGTCCTTTAGTTGCCATTGGCTCTTGTGCTATTAATTAACAGTCTAAGGAATATGTCGGCCTTAGTCAGTAACAAGAGTACAAGATCGTGCCACAATCATCCTTCACTCATATGTCATTCATACTTGGCTTAAAATACCTACCTGGGTATTTTAACTTGGACTTGGCGACCTACCTGGGTAGGTCGCCATTTCAACTAATGTAGGTATCTAATGTATGGCGTTCAGGCTGTAGGTTTTCAGGAAATGGCTTTAGCACTAGACTCTCGATGACAAAAGTTGCAATGTCAATGAAATCACATACCTACCGGTAGATTATTTTAGTTTTTTTCTATTCATTTAATTGGAACAAAATGTAAGCCTACGACTGATATAATTTCCTATAGCCTAGTTGTATTTAGAACTGTATTGCAGGCTATCAAATTTAATCTGTATTTTTTAAATTCATAATAGCGGAGGATTTTTAATTATTATTTAGTTTATTGGACTTTTCCTTTGCTTCTAGTGTTTAAACTACATATTAACAGTATAGAAGTGAAAGGAAAAGTCCAATAAATTAAATAATAAATTTATCTCTTATAAAATTTAATTTAATTTTGTTATTTTTTGTTTTTAGTTTGAATATACTTAAAAATTTATTCTCATTGATGGATAATAAATGAAAGGCTGTAGTGAATATATGAGGCTGCAGTGAATATATATGAAAAGAGGCCGTAGAGGGCATAGATGTTTAGCCTATATGAAAATACGTTGGATTACTCTTTCATCTTTAGTTTTGATTTCTAGGGCACTCATATTCTTATTCCATGTGTTTGTATGAGTGATCTGATGAAGTAGGCCCTAGGTAGCCTACCTAAATGTAGATTTCTGAATTGGGTAATTGGATTTTATTAGCCTGGGTGTTTGTTCTAAATGCAATTTCCCACAGTCATTTAGGCCTACAACCTGTGTATTTACATGTCAATTTGTAGGTATCTCCGATTTCTTATAATTATTTCTTGGTATGGGTTTGCCATGGGCATGCACAGAGTCTGTCTCTACTGTGAGTGCCAAACCCAAAAAATGTACTCTTCCCCCAACGAAAAAGTGTCAAAACTTACATGGGCAATACATGGGGATCACTATTATAGATAAGAGATACATAGGCCTAACCTGTAGAAGATAAGTTTACAGAACTCGTACCATTTAAAAAAACGCATAATATATATAAGTTATTGGCGACGTTTTGTTAAAATAGGCCAGTAATATCGTGAAATAACTAGCTGGTTCTGAGAGATTAGAGGCTATCCCTAACTTACGTACTTAATGCTTCTGAAGAGAGGGGTACGTAGTAGCATTTTAGTGACGCCATTCTTTGTACTTTGAGTACCGTACGTGATGAATAAAGATATTATTGATTGATTGATTGATTTATGGGGATTTTTCAGCATTGTTAGGGGAGAAGAATGGAGATTTTGACACAGTGTTTCATTGCTATGACCCAACTATTAATTTCTTAATTTTCTAATTTATCTCTTTTTCCTTTAACATTTTTAATTGCTGTCACTGTTACATAATCATTAAGGTGGGGGGTTTGAAATGGCCGATTTAGTTAAAATTAGTGTATTTTGTGATGGTCGCTTAATTAAACTGGGCTGCCAATTGCTCTCCTTTGAATTCACCAATCACCAGATCAAAATGATAAAATTGCAGCTTTTCGATGACTTGATTCCGGGTTCATGAGAATAAAGTGCTAAGAAAAATAGGCCTCAAGCCTATATGGACCAATATAAGTTTAATTAGGCTGGAAAATATATGAAAAAACAGAGAACTTAGAGGCATTAAGTTATATCACTATCCAGATGTCATAACAAGGATAAAAAGCAGAACACTGTGAGATTACATGTGTACAGATGAGACAATACATCGTTGAATGAAAACTATACCAAGACCAATAGGGTATAACCCAGAAGGCAGGAGACCACTCGGCAGGCTGAGACTCCAGTGGAAGAGCTGAGTGCTAAAACTTATAAGAGTTAAATATTTAATTAGGAACCCTGAGGCAGCTGAGGAAATAGAAGAGTAGAGAGGAAACGTTGGCGAGGCCAAAAACCTACTTAGATTTCAGGTTCCAGTGGCCAAGGAGGTAAGTAAGATAAAACTCTTATTCTTCATTAGACCAGATAACTTGTTACAAATAATAAAAAATTAAATAACTATTTAACAGCCTGTCCCAAAAGCAACTTAAGAAAATGCATCATGTCCACCTTAGTCCCTTGTTTAAACTAACTGTCTAAAGAATTAGCTTTTGAGGACAGGTAATGCCAGTACAGCATAGCAATGAAATTTATTAATTCACAGTTCTGAAAATATGTTCAATAATATATTGAGTGTACGAGCTCACCTCGGTAATTTACGGCTCCAGGGCTTCTTAATCCAGACAAAGAAGGGTCGGGAGATGTTCTTGATTTCCAGGAAGAAGTAGGCGATAACGTTGGACTATTATTTTGACTCTGTATTAGATTACTATTTTGTCTTGTTAATGAAGACATCGGCAATGTAGCTTTCATCGGCCCCTGTTTCGAAGAAGGGGACGACTTACGCACCCATTGACTACTCTGTCCCGACATCTTGTCATTCACTTCAATTGAGACAAGTTTTCAATAACTTCAGCCAATTTCACTCTCTACTACATTTTAGAATATCAATCCCGTTTAAATAACGTATATTCAACACCCCACGTCAAAGAAACCCCAGGCAAAACCCGCAAACATACTTAATTTGGACACAAAGGACGAGAGTTCTTTGTTGACTTGACAAATCCCTGACCCTGTCTACCACTCGTAGTACTACACACTCACTACAACAGTAACAAACAGTACACAAGTCAGTAATACTTCGCGATCGATTCTATCAAATGTTGTTTGGGCTGATGAATAATATTCTGAATATTTTAAATTGGTTTAAAAAGAAATTTAAAAGTGAACCATCGTTAATTAAATGCGACACTTCATATTATAAACACAAAGCTAATCCTAGAGTGACAGATGACACATCACATAACATAACAAGCTAACACAAGTTCATACAATTTTCTGTAAAAATACATAATGTATTAATCATTTGTAATAATTTATCTTCAAAATAACCAGTTTAAGTTTAATTTATAAAACTCAGTAATGAACTTGATAAAAACATTAAACTTCGCTACGTCAGACATCAACAACAGCTGTTTCCGATGACAGATGTCGTTCTTAAGTTCCCGCCGGAATAAAAAGATATGATGTTGAAATAAAATTGGAGAAAAAATCCGCTCCGTCAATGCTTATGAAATAAGATTATAGACTACAAATTATGTGTAGAATAAATCTATTTTGTGAGGGGCACCTTAAAAATCCAAAAATGGCTGAAATGTTTGGTGTATTTTATTAAGTCCATTGGATTTAAAACCAAAACCGTGAATATTATAAAAGCCTTGATTATGAATTTAAACAAACATTTAGCACCCTCTTAAGTTTGCCAAATTCTTATTCTTAAATTCTCAATTATATGCCGATTTAAAAAAAATTTAACTAGCAGCGCCACTTCATGACTTAAAAACAACTTGGTAAAATAGGCTTTAGTTTCATGCTGATAATGTATATGGAGTTTTGCAGCGTAAAATACCTTTCAATGAGGAAGTGTGTGAATTTTTGTGATTTATTACAATTTTCTAGACTGATTTTTTGTGTCAGTACTGGAATAAAATCACCAGTACCTTATTGAACTTCTCATCGGACAAAATTTTAAAAATAACTTATTACTTAATTTAGACTTGAAATTTCAATATGGGTGAGATATTCCTCACAGAATTTGAGAACTTCATGTATTTAATCTGTTTTAAAAGTATTAACTTAATACTCAACTAATATTGCTATTTATTTTAAAACTCTAAACATTGAAACATGCATCAATGTGTTGAAATATGTATCAATGTGTATTCACTGTCAATAGTTTGTCTGAAAATCCCATCTCCAGAGCACCTCCTCAGTTACTTATGTTACTTTTTTAAGTCTCCTTTTTCAGAAAATAAATAATTCTGTAAATTAAGATGATTATACAGACTGATCTTAGTTTCAATAGGGCAAATACTCTTCTTAATTTTCTGTTGCCTTAAAAAAGCCAATATTTTAAGAAATAAAATCATAATGTGGATGAATGTTAACTGACTAGCCCTTCATTCTGTGGTATATCTCTGGAATTATTTCAAATCTTGATCATCTGTTTTGTTAAACAAATTATGTGAATCGGAAAAAATTCGCAAGTTTTAACACAGATATAGCACTTTCGCTGGAATTTCAAAAGCCGTATGAATTTCAAAAGCCTCCTGTGTAAAGGCTTTTCATGGAATATTTTCCAAACCCGCAGAAGGCACATCTAGAGAGTAATAGCTTGAATTTGATACCAAATATGTGTAGAAAGATTAATTTCTAGAGGTCTATATGGTCTGTACAAAATTCCAGAAATTCTTTTAATAATATAGATAATTTTAGGTCAAAATCAAAAGAAAATTTTCATTTCAATAAGCACAGACCAAGGGAGACTATCTTCCAGTCTCTCTCCCACCAATGGAAATAGCAGGCCGAACCTCTGCAAGCAAATTTTCTTTTGAGATGTGAAAATTAATATGTCTGTTTCCTTTGGATTAATTTCAATTTCAGAGAAGTATCTGAGGAGCACCATTGTACTCGTGGAATGTTTCTACTAATAGTTTGAAAATATTCTGGTTTTGTATACAAAATATGTTTTCAAGGAATTAATTGGTAAAACACCCCCGTTGCAGCATACCTGCATACTCAGCGAATTTCAAGTGCATTGGTGATGAACTTTTTTGTTTGTAATATAATCATATGTTTCTATCTGTCAAATATTGAGATTAAGTTTAATCAAAACAAACAATATTCCAAGCCATTTCATACAATTGTTTATTTTTTTTATAGTAAACAAAGGCATTATAAGATAAATAGAAACACATGATTTTACTTTAAACAAAAGAAATGCATTGCCAAAGATATACCACCTCGTCTTAACAGCTTCTAGTTAAAACAATCTAACTTTATTTCAATCCAAAATAGTGAGATTTTACATGTTTTTGTAAGCTCCATAAGAATAACATGGGGAATGAGTATGCAGGTTTGCTGCTAAGGGTAAATTAAAACTGGATGGTTTTTATCAATTTGATTTGAATATTTAGTAGATCTGAACTAGAAGAAGCCATTTACCAAGTTTTATCAAGATATATTGAGAAATAAGCGAGGTATAGCATTTTACTTATTTCCCATAAGGTTAACATTGGGACAACGTACTGTGTTTACCACTTTCAATATCTTGGTAGCCAATGGGCATAAGAGCAGTGATTCAAAATACTAAATTGTTTGTTGTTTTGAGCTGAGTTCAATGGTACTAACAAAAAATGGATTATTTTTATTTTTCTATGTTAGAAACTAAAAAAACCCATTTTTGGGGGGTTCACCCCCCTTTACCCGCCCTTCCGGTAGTCTGATCGGGCTGGTCCGAATAATTACTATTTTACACATCCGTGCCACATTTCATTAAGATCGGACCACTTTTACACGAGTTATCATGCTTAAAGTCACATATATATACATATAAATAAATGAAAATGAACGAATGATGTTTTTTGCTTCTGGGGGTCCCAAAACGAAAAGTTATTATGGTCTACCATGAGTACTATGGTAACAGCTTCTTCCCTATAGAAGAAATTCGCTAAAATTTGGAATAATAATTGTGGTAAGAAGTTTGAGATATTACTTATATAAACAATGAAAAAAACAGGCCCTAATATGGAGCATTGTGGAACTCTTGTTATTTTTAAAGCTTCATCAGAGAAAATCTGTTTGTTGTCACAGTTGAGATTGAAATTTACAGGTAACAACCTTCTATAATTAAAGTATGACGAAAATTCCATTTTTGATGCCTAAGCATTCGAGTTTTTAATAAGAATTCCATGGTCTAATTATTGTTATAAACTGGAACATAAAAAAGTTTTGGCCCAATCTGAACCTTGAGATCAAAATTTGTTTCCGAATTTCATCAGGCAAATCTCAGATCATGCTTTGATGCGATGCAGGACAGCAACACTTGTTTTTCACAAAGCGAAGAAAAAATTTGTTTTCTGTGACACTCTCATGAGGTCGTTTAGCAGTTAAGTTTATGTCATGCAATGGAAAATTCTACGAAAAGACAATTCTGTATCCCTATGTTGTGATATATATATATTTTTTTGTGTTTTTAAAAAAAGAGAGTGGCGGCCTCTTTTTCACCTTGCCTTTGCCCCACCGACATAGACTATTGATCAGTGCGTTGACGTTATCAAGCAAAGCCAAGGAGTGAGGCGCTACAGTACAAGGGTGAACAGTACTGCTAAAAGTTTGCGACAAGCTCAAGTCTCGAACCTGTGACGCTTCGAGGCCACAGTTCCGAAGCCGAGTGTGCTACCAACTGCGCCACTGATTCACTATACAATAATATAATTTCCTAAAAAATACTTTCATAATCATTAAGAACGATACCTCACAAAATATTAAAATGAGAATTGTTAAAACGTGACGACGATAACAGCAGTATCCTGATATCCCATAGCGTATGGACCATATTGTAATTCCAGACTTAGAGATACAGTTATTCATGCAACACAGTGAAAACACAAAATGATACCAGCATTTTTCACCGTTTGCCGGATCTTAATTGCTGTTTCCAAAAGTAATCACCTACCTGTATATCAAGCTACAGGTAAAAAAAAATACATACATATCTATAATATTGTTGCACTTTATTGTGATATACGGTACAACGTAATAACACAACATGGCAGTTGAAACTATCAAGAGTTCAATGATGAAAAATGTAAATAAATAGCAGACAATGACTAGAAAGTATGGTGATAGGAAACAAGACTACTCAACAACAAAAAAACTGCTGAAAAATTCTTAAATTCTTATTTTGCTCCAGCTTGATACAAAATATCTTCAGCGGTTGCAGAGGTTAACTGGTAAAATGTTTAGGGAGGGATGACACAAATGAGGTACGAATTGTACTGCTCGATTACAATGGGTCCAGACTGGATGCAATTCTGCTGCCAATGACAGGCTTTTAATACAGTGAATAAAGTTGGTTTTGTGCGGTTTTCGGTTAGCTTATTTTATCTCAATCCAAACACCTGGTTGAAGTGTTTCAACACATACAGTATTATTCTTAGGTGGAATGTTCACATGTTCACTTTTAATTTATATGCATCCTATTCCCTACCCTCCAACATTTTTCTTATTGGGTCACATTAGAAAAAAATCTGATTTAAGAATCTGTTAAGTACTGACTGACATCTAGTGATCAAATAAGTCAAATTTCATATACAGTTTGATTAGGTACTGAGGCTTGGTGTGAAAGAGATAGGAATTTGAGGGTAAACTAGTACAATATATATAATTATTGTAAACTCGTTTAAATGGTATAATAAACATACTTGAAATAAAAGGATGGCTAATCCATAAGCATACATAACAGTTGTAAGAATAATGTTGAATGATTAGATTATCATCTTACAAGGGCTGCCATATGTCCTGGAACAGTCCCGGTATTTTTCTCTTTGTCTTGGTTGATTTTTCTTATGTTCCGGTCAAGTTTTAAAGCGCGTAGTATGTTATTAAATATTAAACTAAACCAGTGATTTTATTTGTTCAGTGAGGCGCTGTACATGGAAAGCGTTGCCACCACCCTAAAACCAAGACAAAACGTGCCACACCTTCCTGTTAAGTTGTTCCACTTTATTTAAAAATATGGCAGGCCTACATCTAACTACAATGTTACAGAAGGCATTTTTAAGTTTTTGACATATCCATGTTACTACATACAACAATTACTCTAGATTGTATTTTTTATGTAATTTCCATTAGAGAGTTTCTTTTTACTTATTTAACCTATCAAACATAATTGGCATTTATAAAATAATATTTTCAATAGGGGTGTGCGAGTATTCGACCGGTCGAGCTTTTCAGTATTCGGCTCGGCTCGACTTTTTTCGAAAAAGCTCGACACTCGAGCCGAGCTTTTGATAAGAGAGTTCTTATCGGGAAGATAATTATTGCGATCTATTTTTGGACACGTTAAACCGGAAGAGCGTTTCCTTCCCACGAAAAACAAGCAAAAAACATTCCCGTGATAAGGAAAGGACATTGACAGGAAACAAGAAATATTATAAAGGGAGCAAACATTGGCCCTTTAACCTACCTAATCAATGCCTCGCTAAAGTTTGGGGTTTTCCCAGAACAATTTTAAATTTCTAAAGTAGTCCCTGTTTTTAAGGATGGCAATACAGAGGATGTAAAATGTTATAGACCGGTATCACTTCTTCCAGTGTTGTCAAAAGTTTTCGAAAAAGTAGTGTATTCCCAATTAGTTTACTATCTTGAAACGAACAGACTGCTAGATCCGCAACAACATGGATTTCGATTTGAAAAGTCAACAATAACAGCAGGAATTGATTTTATTCAATCTATAATTGATTCTATTGACAGAGGGGATAAAGTTATTGGAATTTTCCTCGATTTGTCAAGGGCATTTGACAGTGTCTGTCATAAAAAACTGGTAGAAGTACTTTCTGATTTGGGGGTGACCGATACTGAACTGTCTTGGTTTAAGTCATATTTATATGGAAGAAAGCAGTTTGTGGAAATCAACAGCTACAAAAATCATGGTAGTGTTAGGTATAAAGAAATATGTAGGTCCAAATTATTACCAGTTCAGTTTGGGGTTCCTCAGGGATCCATCCTAGGCCCATTGTTATTCCTTTGTTACATTAAAGGATTGCCAGGGGTAACAGTGGGAGAAAACGATTCTATTTGTTTGTATGCAGATGATACAAACATCGTGGTCTCTGGGAAATCTGTCGAGGATATTGAATTTCTTCTCATGTTAGCTTGGCATTAGTAAAAGAATTTTTAAACAGTAAGAACCTTCTTCTCAATTCAAACAAATCAAATTTTATATCATTTTCTACTATTCAGGCAAAAAGTAAAATAAATCCAAGTTTTTTATTAATGACACTGAGATCAAGTACAAGATTCTAAATTTCTTGGTTTGGTGATTGATGAAAATTTGAGATGGGATAAACATGTTGATTTTATCTTACGTAAAACTTCTCGTGGTCTATATGCCCTAAGACGCATGGCTAGACAATGTGATGTTGATGCCTTAAAAACAATTTACTATGCTCTAATACACACACATAGCCTATGGGATATGTATTTATGGAGCAACTACAAAGAAAAACATGGATAAAATCTTAATTCAACAAAAAAAGGCCCTAAGAATCATATTTAACCTAAAAAAATAAAGACTCTGTTAAACATATTTTTTCTAAATTTGAAATATTTACCGTTTATGGGCTCTACATATTTGAAACTATAAAATATGCCTCAAAAATTAGCCCCGCGCCAGATAGTAAAAATCATCAGTATAACACCCGGACACAAAGACATATTAAAAATCACAAACTTGAAATTTTTAAAATGAAACCTTCTTATAAGGGTGACATGTTCTTTGACTGTTTACCAAGCTCTCTAAAAAAAGAAAAAGGAGGGAAAAAATTTCTCGATTCGTTAAAACAGTATTTAGTAAATCCTTATTCGATAGAGGATTTTTTCAGTGTTAGGAAGAACAGTTGAATTTAGTGAGTGCTAATTGCTAATATGTGGCTCATGGTGTACCCACCTAATGTAAAGATTGCATCGCATGAAACATATTGTATAAATTATATATTATTGTAATTATTTTTGACTCTATTCATTGTATCTTTGTGTACATAGCTTGAATAAAGATATTCTGATTCTGATTATCTCCATTTAGACGGAAATCAGAGCTATATTTAGTTGAACATTAAGGAACTCGGAGCTATATTTAGTTGACCTTGAGGAACGTGAAATACAGCATTTAAGTCTATTGTTTTATCAAGGCTTATCTCTTAAACGGTATACCGCACAAGTTTCATTTTGGTCTCATTTGATTTATAAAAATAAGACAACAAATATGAGCCGTCATTTATAGTTGAATGACAAGTAATTTGTATTTTTGCATTTTGTAGTAAGATTCCTTATCTCTTAATTAACTCGCGCTCTTTGGCATATACGCACACACGCACTGAGTCAGACAATAGCAAAAACAGGGAAGGGGCTTGGAGTAAACAACCTCCACCCCCCCCCCTTCCTGGCCACTGATAAGGAGAGTGAGAGAGGTAGCTGTTGGGCTATTAATTAACAGTCCTGTCTAAGGAATATGTCGGCCTGAGTCAGTAACAAGACTACAAGATCGCGCCACAATCATCCTTCACTCATCTGTCATTCATACTTGGCTTAAAATACCTACCTGGGTAGGTCGCCATTTCAGCTATTGTATATATATGTATATGTTTCTTTCTTTCTCTCTATTCCGTTCTTATTTATTTATGATCTTTCTTCTTCTTAATTGTACATTATTTCTTCACTAAAATTTAGAAATGCAACTAATTTTAGGATTACATTAAATTATTGTTGTTATTAAATGTTATTTCATTCATATATTATATTCTGAAATAAGTTTAGCCATGAATATTATGCCACAATTGGGACTGCTATTTAATTTTTTATCATCTTTACGTATTGAACATTAAAAAAATCAATCTTGTGTTTGACTAAGTGTAAATGTGTGATTTTTTTACTAGATATAACTATTTTAAAACCTTTCAACTACTCCTCTCTACTCTTGAAATTAAATGTTGTAGTACCTATATGTAACTAGTCTAATTATTTAATTTTAATTATTTATTTTAAAGTAAAGTATTGTGGGATTGGTTATTACTTAAATATAATGTAGATAAATGTAGATTTTAAATTTGGTATTTCTCTTCATAAATTATTTTTTGAGCCAGTTTGATTAGTTTTATGTTACAAAATACTGATGCACCTATCAGATAATTCACTTGTTTTGGAGATAAGCTTTCTATTTTTGAGCTGGCGGTCACCTAAGGTATGCAAACATTAGTCTATTGTATCTTTTAAAATTAAAATCAAGCTCCATAATTTCTTTTAATAATTTGGTGATTGTTAAAAAGCTCGGCTCGAAAAAGCTCGAACTCGAAAACTTTTGAAAAAGCTCGGCTCGGCTCGAGTTAAAAAATCACTATTCGCACACCCCTAATTTTCAATCAAGTAAACTTGCTGTGGTTTTGAAATAGCTTTAAAAATTGCATTTACTTCTTCATACAAAAAAATCCTCCACTATAATGGTAGTTACACCCTTTTCAACATTAAAAGTAAACATGTGACCAAATAACATTATCTGCACAAGTGGCTTGACTTGTTCATTTATAGTTTGAGAGAGCATGGTCAATTTCAAACTAAAACTAATTAATCAACTAAAAGCTTTATATACTAGTAAAAATTGAGCTAACAGTTCAATAACTGCTAAGTACAAAAGAAAAGATAATACAAATCAGAAATCAGATATGATTGTCATCATGTGTTGATTTCAAATACATGTTCAGGCTTTTGTAGTGCTATTACTGATTCATACAACTATATAATTTATAAAATATATTCAAAACACAAATTCTTCTTCACTTTCAATATTTAACATGGTTTAAAACAATTTTGAAGAGATTCTTGATAAATTAATACATTGCTTTTATGACAAATGTTTTAGACAAGAACATTGAGGGTGAGGGAGCATTATAGTTTGCACATGGAAATCCCGACCATTTAAGAACATGTGCGAGATAGATGAATAGTGAATGTTTAGAGAGATATAGACAATTCCTAAATAATATGCATATGACATTGGCTGCATCAACGTTGGTTTTTTATACCTGGTTCCCTATTGGATGATCAAATTTGTTCTTTATTTTTCTTGGAGTGTTTTTATTATCCGCTAGATAGTGACTCTTAAATCTGAACCGAGTTGACAGCTGTCATCGATCAAAAAAAATTAACAGTATTTGTTTATTTCTGGGGAAATCATTTATTAATTAAAACTTAAGAAAACATAACTATTATGAGTTTAAACAATTATTTAATGACAAATAAATGCAAATGCATAGAATACAATGTATATTTCCAATTTCATAATTGAAATTACAAAGATGAAACTTGCGTAAACAAAATCTCAAAACATAACCTTTTATATATTTTGAAAAATGAATTTTACTTTTGTTTTGAAAATTAATTCGCTTATTTACAGCTATGTAGCAGCTGGGGCGAAGCTTCCTCCTCCCCTACACTCCGATCCATCAAAATTCTTGCACTAGTCGGGATTTTCATGCGCAAACTGCTAGCAAATTTTTTTTAAATCCAGTTACTACTAAAGAATTTAGGAATGTTTATTTCTGATTTTGTTTGATATATGCATAATTACAATTTTATCTTAGGCTATGAACTAAAGAGCATTAAACTTTGAGTGGAGGAACTTGTTAAACTGACTTGTTCAATTCCACTAAAAACCATTTACATAAGTAAAATTGTGTTACTTTGGTTAAGCTGGGCCTCTGATATGTGTGAGAGTAGTGACAACAATTGTAAGAAAAAGAAAATGGCACCAAACTTTGACTTAACTAAGTTCATATTAGTCCACACCGCCAGTCTTACAAAAAAACAACTCTACAAGTGACTAAAATATTCATATGTCGAAACAAAAACTTGATTTACTTGGATCAACTCTGAATGGGAAAATTAACTCGTCGAGTCATACCAATCTCATACCAACTTCTCTCGTGTCCACTCCTACTTTTTCAAAGGTCTGAACTGTCAAACTCCTTCCCAACTAACCCATTATAAATCAGGCTAGAGATTGACAATTCGATGATTACTAGCTGAATAAATTACTATTCTGAGATATTGAAATAAAAGATTAAGTTAAAATTAAATGCTGAAGTATTCTTGTGTAATTGGCGTTCAAAAATAATGACAAAATGTTTCCTGATAAAATACAGAAATACTACAAGCATAAAATTTGTAACATTTTTTCCTTCGATAATATTAATGATGTTACATTAATAGTACAGGTTTACAACACATTTTCACCTTAAAAAATTTTACACACTTAATATTGAGAAAACTTTGCATCAGTGGTAAAAATATTAAGGCCCTGATTGACATATGAACTTACACAAATACAACAGTGATAAACTACTTAATTCAGCTAATTTCTTGATTCAATACAACGTGCTACAAAACTGTCCAAGATATAAGTGATATTGGTTAAATTGTTATAAAAAAATTATTGTCTTAATTTTATAATAGAAATTAGAATTTGTGCAGTGATAAAATGTTAATGTTTGCCACTTGAAACAACTTGAGTACTCATTTCTATATTGGTATTATATATACAAGTATGTCATGTTTTAAGCATTTTACAAATATTCATTACAATGTTTTATAGGCTTACATGTAAGTAAATTAAAATTAAAAACACCCTCCCAGGGTTCACATAATAATATTGCAAAGTAAAGCTGCTTTATGACTTGACAAATTTTTATAGTATTTCATTGTCATAGTGTCATGTTTTATAGTATTTATAGTCATTGCCAATTCCTTATTTATTTTCATATCCAATTTATTGCCTCAAAAAAAATACAGGCTGATTAATTCTTTAATGGTATAATAAATGCAACGGCCTTTTTTATAAACTGTTTTGATCCTTTCCAACATTTTATAGTAATAGTAATATACCATGAGTAAAAGAGAACACCCCAGTATTGTTTATTCATGATAATATTTTGCATATAGAAATGCTGGAGAAATACTTTCTCATCACTAAAAAAATCTACTTTATTTGGTGGGGTTGTGTATGTGCATAAAAGAATTACATTGACCTGTAATGACTATATCATCGTGTCTTCTCTTACGATATTAAGGTACGATTATAAGAAACATTATTTATAGTCAACTCCCCATTGCAGTAGATTTGAATGACATGAAAATTGAGTACTTTTCTATGATCCTATGATAAGTTTGTTGCTATTTTTTGGTGAACATGGTTAAATCAGCTATTAGGCCCTTTGGCGCTACAATCTGCATTGCACTTACTATTCAGGGATTTTTAGATACAGTTAATAAATCAATATTTGTTCAAAATCTGCAGTAAGTATTAGCCTAAAGTGATATAATGAGAAAGTGCCCTCAATAATATTTGCTCACAGAAAATAGTCACAATAGTGAAGGGTAAGAAAATATAAAAATGAACTACCTATACCTAAAATGGCTTTTCAAGCAGATTAATTTGAATTATAAATCAGTACAGTATTTAAAATACTGGTGTAGTGGACAAGAGTAGACACAATTTAAGCTATAATAAAACCATATTGGCACAATGAAAATAGGAAGTAAAATCGTTGCTAAATTAGATAAGACTAAAAAAAGTAAAAATCAATTAAGCCTATTCAACTTAGAAAAATGAAAAAAAACACTAAATCTATTTACAGATACAGCACCGTTTGCATAATAAGCTTCGAAGTGATTCACCAGTATCGGTATTTTTTAATACAATCATTTCCGAGATCTACGACTATCAGATGCCTATCATTTGTGGTTGCTATGCCACTCGGTCGTTTCAGTTTTGAATCATGAGAATCAATTGTCGATAACAGTTTTCCGTCACTTAGACGGAAGATCTGAATGAAGTTGCGCCCCTTCTCAGAACGTGATGCAACAATCATACCTTCAGCGTCCACTGCGACTCCACCGTATCGCCCCTTCCCTGCAACACACAAGTTTGTAACTTTTGGATCACACCTAATGACAGGGTTCCCACTCAAACTGAATTTTAAAATTCACGGCTCTTTCACGGTTTTTAAGGTCCGAAAATTACGAAATTTACGGTCTAAATATAGGAAAACATTTTACCGCCCGCACAGTTTCACAGAGAATAACAGGGTGGGGGGGGGGGGGGTTTGCGAGGGAAAACTTGGCAGACGCATAGCGCCGGCGGCGGCGCGGCGGCGCCAGCACAACGGAGAAGTAATAATTTCTGTACCAATAGAATTAAACTTTGTAATATTTTAGGTAAAACAAACTATACTTGACGGAAAAATAATTTAAAATACAATGCAATTAAATAAATCACAACTGTTTCACAAAATACGATGTGATTTTTTAACATTATTGTGACTTAAGAAAACAGAAAACATTGTACCGGCGATCGCGGAACACGCACGCAACTTAAATATTTTTTAATTTTTAACGCCATCCTCTCTTCCTTCCTTCCTTTCTTCCTGTCTTTCTGCTTTCCATCCGCCCAAACAATGCGCAGAGTCCAGTGCGCACTATCGCACTGTATGTTGCCATGACAACCGTGTGTCGTCATAGCAACGAGCCAATCACGCACT
Organism: Flexamia atlantica; assembly: GCA_035578135.1. Lineage (NCBI taxonomy): Eukaryota > Metazoa > Arthropoda > Insecta > Hemiptera > Cicadellidae > Flexamia > Flexamia atlantica. Next base: position 24,327,640 of record JAQJVK010000005.1, read on the forward strand.
GCGTTTTAAGACAACAAACAGCCGTGCAATGAAAGACAATATGATAGTCTGCGCTTGCGTATGTTGCCAACCTTTAGATGAATATTCGATCGTTCATTTATTGCGTCTTGACCGAGTTGAAGTTCATGATTATCAACTCTCTAATCATCAAAAACTCAAAATATGATCTAATTAACACGTATTAAAATAATGTCGTGTTTGTTTAAAAATTAATTGCAAGTTGTAAATACACTTAAATTACATTTTTTTGTAAAATAGTTTTTTGCGAAAGTTGAAAGTAAAAACGTGATTAAAAATAATTCTTGTTGCCAGTTTTGGACACCGGTTAGGCGCGCCGCCTGGTTAATACGCCTCCGGATAAATCGTTGTTCTACTGTCCGTAAATGTTAGTTAATGGCACAACGTTGGTCGCCTGCAGGCATGTTTTCCAGCGGCCGAAGTTAGGGCCCTGTTGTCATTCAAACAGTGCAATGGGTAGTGAGTGATAAGTAGGCTTACCATAAATTTTCAGAGCCAACACCAGACACCAAAAGGAAGGGGAGAAGAGGAGAATAGGGAGTCAAGGAAATGAAATGGTGTGGTAAAGTTTGGTCCGGTGTAATTCTAAGGGTCTCGACAGACGGGCTACTTTGCTGCCATTTTTGCGTGGCATTATCGTTTCTTGATAACTGATTGGCTAAAAACAGTTATGTAGGCCCTGTGACCAAGCAGAAGACGCTGTTGAGTAGTTGTCGCGCAACGAATTAGCCCGTCACCGGCCGAGACCCTTGGTGAACTCATAAAATATCCCTTCGTTGTTCGTTTCGTGTAGAATTTCTTTTGTTTTGTTTTGTATAAACTTTCTTGAAAACTGCTCAAAACTAATTACCAATTCATTTGTTTCGGGCGTTTTCCTTTTTTTCACGCAGGCTGACTAAAACCCCGGACAAAATTAAACCCCGGACGTTTCCCCGGACGCAAGCCTGAAACCCGGACTGTCCGGGGAAATCCCTGACGTCTGGTAAGCCTAGTGATAAGTAAAGGTCTGCGGGAACCCCAAAATTCTGGTAATTACGTGAACCCGAGTGGTCGGGCGGGTTCGACACGTCTCGGGCTTAATTCGGGGATGAATATTTAACATATAGTTTGATCATGGAATTTCTCTTGAACGGCAAGAGGTAAAAATTTCATTTTTGACTCAATCGACTAAAAATCAGACAAAAAATATTAGCCGTCAAATGTTGTTGTAGGACAAGTCGTTTGGATTTTCGCATATAGAAAACAAAATACGCAACAAAGACGTTCGTTCTGGTGTCATTTTTAAAGAGTTTATTTATTGTCACAAACATCTTGAACGATGATGCAAAAAACAGAAAATGATTAGAAACAAGCAGCGGAGACATCGATGCATTAATCGGTAGTTGAAAACAGATGAGTCGTACAATAGAAGGAATGTAAAGAATAAGAAAACAAATTAATTAAGGAAGAAAGAAATTCACGTATTTATTTACCGCGCAAACGTAAACCAATGAGCGTGCGTCTTCAGCTATCTAGTCTTCTCTCTCTTTACCTTTCCATCCTTCCCTCCCCCCTCCAAGGCAACCGATCGCGTTCCGCCATTACCTCCCCAGTCTCCACCCCTCCTTCCACAGCCACAGTGGAATCTGAATCTCAGTTTAGCAGCCCCTACCGTCTAGCCCTGTACGTACAATCTACGTCTTAAAGTACACAATTGCTGTCTTCGTCTTGGGACTGTGAATCATTTTTAGTGTCTCTAATAAATTGATACAAATATTTCTCTATAATTTAATAAAACTATTGGCTATTTTAAAATTGGCTGATTTTAAAGGTCTGATGACGAAATTCACGGCTCTTTCCAGGTTTTTTCATGGTTTGCCAAATTCACGGCTTATTCACGGTTTTTAAGGTTTCACGGTTGAGTGGGAACCCTGTAATGAGAATAGACTCCAGTGACACCGGTGTGAAACAAGCTAAGGTATTCGACCTGTGTTCACACAAAAGCTGAGAACAAGGATCACAATTGAGATGCTTGCTTATTGATAAAATGTTGAAAAATGTATTGTTAACATACACAAGTGAATTTAAACATTATGGGAAATCATAACTGTTTTCATTTTTTAATATGGTTAGTTTATAGCATATTGAAATATGTTACCTTTTCCTTCTGAATATATTTCCTGGAGAAAATCTCCTTTGGCAGAGAAGATCTGAATCCGAGAGTCGGCAACAACGATCTCCCCCCCGGGACCGACAGTCACACACGAGATTAGGTTGAAACAACCTTTCTGGCTGCCTTTTTTTCCCACCTAAGATCACAAACATGGTATTAATAAATTACATTGTTTAGCATCAATCATATTAATGAAGCACTCTCCCTCAAACGCAAAATCCAAGAGACAATTAAAATATATTTACCAATCAAACTAACAATAAATTTTATGGTACTTTGAAGGGGTGTGCAAATTTTTGAACTCGAACCGAGCCGAGCTTTTTCAAAAGTTTTCGAGTTCGAGCTTTTTCGAGCCGAGCTTTTGAACAATCACCAAATTATTAAAAGAAATTATGAAGCTTGATTTTAATTTTAAAAGATACAATAGACTAATGTTTGCATACCTTAGGTGACCGCCAGCTCAAAAATAGAAAGCTTATCTCCAAAACAAGTGAATTATCTGATAGGTTCATCAGGATTTTGTAACATAAAATTAATCAAACTGGCTCAAAAAATAATTTATGAAGAAAAATACCAAATTTAAAATCTACATTTATCTATATTATATTTAAGTAATACCGTTAAAACAACGGTAGGGTTCCCTTTATCTGTGCTTTTTTACACACACACACACACACACACACACACACACACACACACACACACACACACACACACACACACCAATCCCACAATACTTTACTTTAAAATAAATAATTAAAATTACATAATTAGACTAGTTACATATAGGTACTACAACATTTAATTTCAAGAGTAGAGAGGAGTAGTTGAAAGGTTTTAAAATTGTTGTATCTAGTAAAAAAATCACACATTTACACTTAGTCAAACACAAGATTGATTTTTTAAATGTTCAATACGTAAAGATGATAAAAAATTAAATAGCAGTCCCAATTGTGGCATAATATTCATGGCTAAACTTATTTCAGAATATAATATATGAATGAAATAACATTTAATAACAACAATAATTTAATGTAATCCTAAAATTAGTTGCATTTCTAAACTTTAGTGAAGAAATAATGTACAATTAAGAAGAAGAAAGATCATAAGTAAATAAGGACGGAATAGAGAGAAAGAAAGAAACAGCTACCTCTCTCACTCTCCTTATCAGTGGCCAGGAAGGGGAGGGTGGAGGTTGTTTACTCCAAGCCCCTTCCCTGTTTTTTGCTATTATCTGACTCAATGCGTGTGTGCGTATGCCAGAGAGTGCGAGTTAATTAGGAGATAAGGAATCTTACTACAAAATGCAAAAATACAAACTACCTTTCATACAACTATAAATGACGGCTCATATTTTTTGTCTTATTTTTATAAATCAAATGAGACCAAAATGAAACTTGTGCGGTATACCGTTTAAGAGATAAGCCTTGATAAAACAATAGACTTAAATGCTGTATTTCGCTCCCCAAGGTCAACTAAATATAGCTCTGAGTCCCCCAAGGTCAACTAAATAAATGTAGCTCCGATTTCCGTCTAAATGGAGATAATATTTCTTGTTTCCTGATAATGTCCTTTCCTTATCACGGGAATGTTTTTTGCTTGTTTTTCGTGGGAAGGAAACGCTCTTCCGGTTTAACGTGTCCAAAAATAGATCGCAATAATTATCTTTCCGATAAGAACTCTCTTATCAAAAGCTCTGCTCGAGTGTTGAGCTTTTTCGAAAAAAGTCGAGCCGAGCCGAATACTGAAAAGCTCGACCGGTCGAATACTCGCACACCCCTAGTACTTTGGTATTATACGGAGGCCACTATTTTTAGAGAGTTTTTTAACTGGTTACCAAAAATAACTGCATAATTGGAGAGAACATACTTTAATTGACTCACTGTCCAAATTTGACATAATTATTATGAGCGGTCTTTATGTTTTGCCTCCTAGAAGGCAGCGATGTCGGCGAGTCACCGCCGCTAGGGGCAACACCCGATGGCCACCTTTAAACAGCGCGCTGCGGCGGTTATGTTAGGTTAGGTTATCATATATATGTGTAGGACTTTCCTCGATTCGTTGCAGATCAAATGATACCGGATGAGTCATACTTTCGCCCGCCAAATCCTGTAGGCAAGTGATGCACACACTCCGGTCAATAACCTGACCTAGGCCTACTTGGAGGGAATTTGGCGGGTGAAGGTATGACTAATCTGGTATCGTTCGATTCGTAACAGAAAGAGGAAAGTCCTACTAACATATTTATGATAACCTAACCTAACATAACCACCGAAGTGCGCTGAATAAGGGTGGCCTCCGTTTAATACCAAAGTACCAATTTTATTTTAATAATTAAAAGTTCTTAATAATTGAAATTTTAATAAATAATTTAATTGTTTAGTTCAAAAACACGTTAAATGCCAACAATGTAGTTTTGAGAAAATCAAAGAAAACGTAGCAACTGTAAATTTATTTCAATGTTTTAAACAATTTTTTTGGTGAACGTAGCCATTAAATGAATGTCTGTGGTGGTGACATAAATATTTTTACATTATACATATTTACATTAAAAAAATTAGAACATTTTTTACATGACTGGTTTTTGCACTAAACCAAAATTAGTCACCTACATTTAGGCAGTATATTAATAAAATAAAGCATTTTATGAAATAAATCAAAAATTCTGGCTAAAACAAGTAGTTATTTATTAAAAAAACAACTATCATTGCTGCCAATCTTCATGGGAGCAAAAAAGAAATTCCCTACTATTTAGTGCAAAAACACGCAAAGTCCCTGGAACGTGACCGTGGTGCTATTACAAGGTTTGAATTCACACTGTAAAACTAGTTTAACACAATTTGTTGAGTTTTATTCTGAGTTTATATAGGCCTATAATAAAAGACAGTCGTGGACAAGGAGAGAGTCAAATTGGTTGGACAGATATATAAAAAAATTATATGTACATTGATGTCATCAACAGTAATAAGAATGGATATCACCACTCAGTGGCTAATTTTAAATTGCAAAATTAATTCCCTTCATCTTAATTAAGCAGCTTATTGAGATATTGGCTTTATGAAGGCATATATTTAAGCAGATGACCTGTGTTATATTTATTTTATTTACTCCACTGGACTTCAAAAATCACTTCACGCACACCCCTGCTAAGAATTATTCTCGAAACAATCCCAATAGAGTAGCCCAACCGACCTGAAACAAGAGTTTGCCTTCGGTGTCGAACACGAACACACAGCTAGGCCCATTGTCGGCGACCAGGATGTGGCCGTAGTTGGTGTCGATGGCCAGGTCGATGGGCTCGACAAAGCCTTGGTGCGTGAAGGTGGCCAGTGTGACGCCGTGCGTGTCGAGACGCGTCACCGCGCGACTGCGCCAGTTCACCGTCGCCAGCCAGCCGCTCTCCGCGTGCACCGACACTCCAGTGCAGGAGCGGCCCGCGAGGCCCGAGCTCTCGATGTGGCGGATCAGCTGCAGGTCGGGCGTCAGCACCTTCACCCGTGAGTTGCCCGTGTCCACGACGTACACCTTCCGAAGGAAACGGTTCAATTTAGAATGGTTTAAATTGGACCTACTTTCAAAATTACATTTGCCTACGAGGCAGTAACAATATTTACGTGCATGAATTCATAGTCATTTATGAATATCAGAATACAATAAGTTTGCTGGCTTTCTGTGATCTATCATTGTTTTACCACATCGCTACAAGAAAGTCCTATGTTGTGGCCTAGATAGTTACATGGTATGAGTCAAACTGTGGCCCAGGCCACCAGTAACCTTAGTGATAAACTTCACAACAATATTATATGCCAATCTTTTGATGTGGATTGTATCCTTCAAGTTTCAGCTGATTTGAGATTTTCATGTAATCATTGTGACTTGTTCATAACTGATAACTTTGGGAGAATATACCCCCTCCTTCAGCAGCCAATACCCCTCTACTCCTCTTGCTAAAAGTAAGTGGATGTTTTTCCACTATTTACTACCCCGGAATATCTGATTTAGGACTACACCACTAAATAAACACCATGTTATTTTAGTGTTATGTAGACCACATTTGGGCTGTTAACTCCTATGAGTACAGGCTTTACAAAGAGCTTGGCCTAGGCCACCACGTCTGTATATCCGGCAAGGCAGTCTACCTGTGAACATTTGCAGGTCTAGCAAAGACACAATGACGGGCCATAGCCTTGAAAATTGTTTTTCAGTTAAAAACTACTCAGTATGTTGGGCATCCAATTACAACAAGAAATGTAAAGTTGGGCATCAAATTAGAACAAGAAATGTGAATCGAATAATAAAAAATGCAGGTAGTAACAAGATTTGGGTAACCCACCACGCCGGTCTGGTTGTCCACAGCGACTGCAACGGGCTGCAGGAACTGGTCCTTGTCGGAGCCGCGGCTGCCGTATGACTTGATGGGGTTGTTGTGTTCACTGACGACCACCTGCAGCGGCGAGCCTTTTACCGGCCGGTCGAGCACGCTCACCGATATCGAGTACCTGTGCAACAGCAGTGGCAATGTACCTCGTTGTTGTTTAAGGAATAGATATACCCTCTATTTTCATCCTCTGGATGTGACCAGCTGACAAAATAATGTTGACGCTTACAATGATTTGATGCCAAGGATAAAAACCAAAGTAACCATTAGGCAAACTTCGCTAGTCTCTGATTCTTTTGATAAAAACTGCGCAGAGAAAGTTTCAGCTTTTATACAACGACGAATGTCTGGCAGTCATGGGCTCTTGGCCTTCAGGCTTTGTACCATTAAACCAGGCACAAGTATTCTTTATTAGGCTCTAAATTCATACCAAAATAAACTGTATCAGTAAACTGACACATAATTTCTCCCTTAAAGCGAGAACACCTACAATAAAAGAAAACAAATTTACAACTATCCCACAAATAAATACAAATATAATCAAAATCAGTTACTAATTATCAGAGATTTTGGTTTTTAAATATTTTCCAAAAGAATAACATTAGAAAACATACTGAATTTACCGCCAAACAAAAATATCAATTATCTCCACAACCAGTTGACGCACTCTAATAATTAAAAATACTGGCATGCCTAATTTAATGGTTACAAGCCTAATTTAATGGTTACAAGTATATTTTGATTATTAATCATAATTTCAAGCAAATTTGAAAAATTTGCATTTTTAACACTTAAATCTCCATAACTTTTGAACCTGAATTTTTACAGACATGCGGGTGGTGTCATTTTGTTTGGCATCTTAAGCACTTCAAACCATGACATTTTTTTATCAAAATCGTTAGAGCCCTTATTGAGAAATTTGGTTTTTGGCGTATTTTATGGGTTTCTATGAGGTAAATACCCTTAAAAACAAAAATTTTAAAAATTAAAGAACACCTGGACACATCACGGCTTAGTACCTACATGCTGAATTTCATGAAAATCGGGCCAGTGGTGTCAGCTCTAGCTTTGTTTACATACACACAGGGCCGGATTTAGGCATGGGCCACATGGGCCCGGGCCCAGGGCGGCAAATTTCTAGGGGCGGCAAATTTAAAGGCCGGTTAAAAGTTTGCAAAACTGTGATACAACCGAGATTACCAGCTACGATAAAACCGTTAGATTTTATTGCCGCGAAATGACCGTGGGAATTTTGCCAATCGCTGCAAATTCTAAAGATGTGTTTTGTTTTGTGATACAAACCAAGATTCGTCGGCTGCAAATAATCCAGTTTTTGTCGCCCATGAAACGACCATGATACATGCGTGCCAACTGCTATAAAAATGACCGATTTTTCGGCCACGACATGGCCAATATATAATCGAGACTTGACAACCGCAATGCAACCAAGAGATCTGTCAGCAGCGATAGAAGCAGACAATTTTCCGGCCGCAAAAACGAGCGAGCAATTTTTCGACTGCGGGACGAGAGCGCGATTTTCTGGCCATAATATGACCGAGAGATGTACGTGAGGGCCACAGAGATACTTGATGGCCATAATAATGCACCAGAGATTTTTTCGGCTGCTATGCTACCTAGAGATTTGCTGGCCGCAAAACGAGCGAACGATTTTCCGGTCACAATACGACCGAGAGATTTTCCAGCCGCGATGTAAACAACTGATTTCTGGCCACGATATTATCGAAATATTTGCTTGTTGCTTCAATTGACAGCTTTTCTGGTCGCGATGACAATACCAATGAAGTAAACTGCTATATTTTGTTTAGTTTTTTACTCAAGTATCAAAATTCCCGACCAAATGTTTAAATTCATTACTTTTTCCCGACCTCTAGCGAATTCCCCCTATAGGGAAGAACCAATTACCGCAGGTCTTGTGGTAAGACCTAAGCCCAAGACCACCATAACTTTTTGTTTAGGGGCCCTCAGATACCAAGAATACCATTTGTTCAAACTTATACAACTGTAAATTATTTATTCAAGCATTTGAAATTCGCTGAGTATGCAGGTCCGCTGCAATGCGAGTTTTGCTCGAATTGAAAAAGATTTATAGGGATTTGACGGCCACGACTCTCTCTTATTTTATTTTATTTTACCATGAGGTAAAAATAAGGCGATAATAAATAAGCTTTGGTAGCCACGAACTGACCGAGAGACGATCGCGGCAAAACGATCAAGAGAATTTTAGACCGCGGCAATGCGACCAAGAGATTTGTTGGTCACAGATTAAGTAAATCATTCAGTCTTGTTAACTAATTGTTAATATTGGAAAATACCACAATATTCATTTAATTAATTTTATTTTGTGCGGACTTTTGCCAGCTGGCAACAGCAGACATATACACGAACACAAATATTGGTGTATCTTTAATGTTGAAAAACTCAGGTTTAGCTAATAAATTATACTAATCCCAAATTATTGGGCGGAGCAAGTGCCCCCCTCTCCTAGTTACATTTATGATTAGATCTGGAAAAATTCCACGTTTGGGAGGAGGGGCGGCGGGATGCATTGGGCCCATGGGCGGCAAAATCGTAAATCCGGCCCTGCATACACATCAACACAATCATACACACACAAACAAGGATAGACGAACAGTCACCACTCCAGAAACCACTTTTTTTTATTCAGGGAGCACTAAAACAAATATATCTAGTAAAACTCAAATTTTTAAATTTTGATGAAATCAATACTTTCTCTATATACCTACTATGTACAAGGGGGAGAAAGTAAAAGGATTCTGATATATTTTCTCGTAAAATCTTAACTGCCTATAAGAGATTATTAGCCAAGGTTTTAGAGAAGCTACCAATTATGAGAATTTATTTATTTCAAGAGTTTGACACATATTTTAAGGAAATTTGTGCTAGCAAACAATCAAACCTAAACTTACAAAATCCATAGGCCTATCTCATTGAAGTGTAAGATGAAGTTTTCGGACAGTACGGTCTTTTTATGGAACATTCTATAAAGAAATAATTTAGAAGGAGCTGTTGATTGGCACCCAACACACAATTATTAAATTCCAGGCTGGTTTTATTTTCCGAGTTTCCCACCCGAACGTCATGGCCTGTACTCACTTGCCATGCGAAGGTGGCCGGAAGCGTATGAAGTAGGTGCCGTCCTCCCGGTCCTCCACGGTGGCCACGGGGGCTGCGTCGGCAGCCGCCCCAGCCTCGGCCTTCACCTCCACGGAGATGGGGTCGCCGCCGTTGGTGCGGGCGTTGCCGTGGTAGTCCACTGTGTTCAGCACCGCCACCGCCTCCAGGTTTACAACGTAAGGCTCTGCCGGACACCAAAGTGATTCATTAATGCTGAGTGATTTGATAGAAACACTTAAATGGGGAATGGTGACTGAACAGGAATAAAAACCTACAACAAATTTTCTAAAAAAACAATGCCACAAGAATAGTTGGTAAAGAAATATTGAGTCACGTACAGTAGACTCAATAAGTACTTCGACGTAGTTCTGACAATTTTCGTAAGTATTGACGTAGTTCGACAATAAGTGGACTTCGGGGTTGTTGAAGTATCGAAATGTCAAAATTTAGGGAGTATATAGGATTTTACATGAACAGAAGCATAACAAATACAAGTAGCACATGTAAAACTCCTAAATTTATTCAATACCATAAACCTAAACCACTGCACACCATTGCAATGCAGCTATTTATTTAGCTTTTAATCATAATATAGGTCCCAATAAATATTACTGGACATTATATTTGAAAGTCTTTAAATGATTGTTGGGTGTCAGCACGTATCAAACAATACAAAGTGTCGATGTACGAGAGTCTATCGAGAGTATACTGTAATATGAACTAAATTTTTTTAAGAGCTTAGACTATTAAAATTTATCTTATAATTATGTTTACAATGTTCCCGCCACAACAACCTACCTTTGGCGACCAGTGTGCAGAGGCTGGGGAAGGTGGTGGACGTGCGCACGCGACCGAGCGTCGCCAGCGCGCCCTGCAGCCGCTTGAGCGCGTCGCTCGCCAGGTCGCACGCGAGGAAGGCGTTCTCGCGCGGCTCGGCCAACGCGCCGGCGCTGTCCAGCTTCTCGCCGAGGCTGCTGATGCGACGTGTGATGTAGCGCACCTCCACCTGCTGCTGCAGCCCGTCGCACTCCTCCCGCACCTGCACCCGTCACACGTTACCGAGCAAGCGGTGGCAAGAATTCAGTCACGCTTTTAAAATTCAGGCAAAACAATAAAATGAACAATAAGTGATTTCCGAAACCCAACAGTTAAGAGTCTATCACTTTGCTTTTAAAAGAGGTTTTCAGGTTCAATTCTTGAAATATAAACTGGATTTGGACCGCTTTCGGCTGATAGTAAATGGTTCTTTATTGTGAAAATGCTTTAGGCATTGATAGATATGGCTGGGTAGCACAGAGGGGACTTACTTCGTAAATCAACTTTACTTTTAGATATTGAGGTGTTATTTGCAGTTTAAAACTTTTTGGGAGTTTTGTCCTTACTGAACTGATATTTCTTTGGTCTCTCGGTCATCCAACAAATTTTTCATTAACGAGGTTTACCCAGAAAAATAATTTTAAGTTACAAATAGAGAAACCATTCATTTGTTGAGAACCTCTATTTACAAAAAAAATCAAATAAAAAATTAAGATTTTTACATTCTACAATTATGTTATTTTCTAGGTTGGTATTTTTTATGAAATGGCTATTTACAGAATATTAACATCATATTTGTCATAAAAAACAAGATAATATTCTCAATTTTATCAAGAAAACACAATAGAACAGTCAAACTAGGCTGGGGGTTTCCCTCATATCAATGTATCTGGGGGCTTTCCACTCACGTATCTGGCTTCTGGCTTATCCAACACAGTAATCTTGTAAAAAAACGACCTCTTCATTTTGTGTCCACTGTAATTCTTATGAGATTGTTTGTCAACTCGGCACTCTATTGCAATAATGTTGTTTTCTCATAAACACTTTGTTCTCATTAAGGTTGGGCCCCAGGCCATCCCTGCACCTGAGGTTTGGTAGTGTTGTACCCTAATCTATTTTGCAACTATATTTTGACGTTTATGCTGAGTTTCTTACTTTTAAATATCTCAAATAAAAGATCAAACGATATATATTGTTTGATATATTTGATAACATACACGGTTAGTTTACAACCAAATCTGGCTTAGACTGGTAAATAGCACCATATCACATTAGTTTGGATACGTCAGATTCTGGCTGCATTAGCACACACTCAGTGGATTTGCATATGCTCACCTATTAATCAATTATCAACTCCAGCTTCATATCAAATCTCAGAATATATTTGTCTCTTCTCAAGATTAGGTAATTAAAAAAAAATAAAAATCTACGTTGAAGCAAAAATAAATTAATCATCAAATGAATTAGCCAATATGCAGTCTTTGAAGCTTCTTTGACACTGAAGAAGAAGAATCATATAATTAAAAAGAGGTTTTTGTTGGTTGACACAAATAATTGTTTAAGATTAGAAATCTATATTATATTATTATCTATATAACACTGTTTTGCCCTTAAAAACGAACATCTACATATTTCGGATTTTCAAGCGATATTCTAAGAGTAATAATTTCAAAAAGTCATGGCTTTGCCAGCAGTCTAATGGCAAAAAAAGCAAGCTTAGAAAAAACATTTTCGTAATTTCAATAACTAATCAAGTGATTAAGAGCAAGTATTTTTATTTAGGCACTTAAATTTATGAGAAAATAAAGAAAAATGGAATTAAGATACGATTTGGGGGTCAACTTTACAAGGGGGCTCTTTTTACAGTGGTATTATGGGATGATAAATTGTGGTATGATAAACTGTAAAAGGGATATAAATGTATGTGGTACAAGCAATACAGACTCATTAAGAGAATAGATACAACCCAGTCTGGAAGCAGTAATATCTTGATAAGATGTCAATGTGGGAATTTGTGAATGCATGAAGCTATTGAGTAAAGCGAAAGGTGGGCGAACACAATACCAGGTGAATAATAAGACAGAAAGTGTGCATCATGAATCATCTGGATTCTAAACTCACAACGTCTTTGCCGTACGTTTCAAGTTCAGTGCTTTGACCACTTCGCCAAGTGCCAGTCAACCAAACCTTAACAGAATTCAGAAAAATCTCAAGAAACACTCATCATAGCTTAGGACAAATGCACTGTTATGTTGTCTTTAAAATAATTATGACAATAAAAGGTTTGGTACAAAAATATGATTAGTGTCAAAAAAGAATATGATGAGTGGTTGAAAAAATTTAGTTTATTCCAAAAGATGTGATCAAGATTAAAAAAATTAAATTCTTTAAACTCTTTTACAAATGAGACAGTTTTTTCTCAAAGCATAGTAATATCTACAGTCTAGCTGATCCAAGAAGATAAGAAAATAACAACCTGTTATGGAAATGAGAAATTGCTGTGAATGATTCAATATAATGTATTAATTGATCAACAATTTTTGAACATCCAAAACAAGGTAGGCCTAAAAAACTAAGTATTTGTAGCTTGAAATTTGGTTAAAAAAGAAAAAAATTTCTTAAAAAATAATACTGTTCACTATCGAAACACTGTATTGTTAAAAATAACGCTAAGAAGAAAGTGAAATGAGTTTGTGGCCTAACCTTGTCTTTCTCGGACTGTATGAGCGCCAGCTGCTCGTCCAGGACCTTCTTCTTGGCGTCGCGCGCGAGGGTGATGGCGTCGCAGAGCTCGGCACGCCGCTGGTCCACCGCCGCCGTGATCTCCTGGAACGTGGCGTCCAGCCCTGCCAGGCACTGACGCGTCGTCTGCTCCAGCCGCGCGATCTCTCCGTTCACCGCGTCCTCAGCTTGCGACAGCTGCAGTAACAAGGGGTTACTGTTTAATTGTGATACTAAAACTGTTAGGTTATTTATAGCAACTTCCTGAAAACCACTATTTTTCTGCAAGGTTTCTAATCTTCAGACATCATTTTTTGGTTATAGAAACCTAAGCGGAAAAAAGGATTCAACCTCATATTTTTCTGAAAAGTGGTTTAGTTAGTTTAATAGTTTCATTGCATTTCTTTTTATTTAGTTAATACAAAAAGTGTTAAAGGACTGTTTTGCACTGAATTTCAATTCTATTAGTTTTGCTGTCTGTTGGCACTCTCCCCAGTGTTCTTTCGTATTTTGTGTCTTTCTACACCAGTGGCATTTTTTAACGTTTTGTTCGGGAACGGTCCAAACCCGGGTCTTGTTACTATCTAACAGCGACCTTTTGTTAGATAGCATCATTAATTCATAGCCCAATGACAAATGGCAACTGGACCCAGTTTTGATCCTGTTAAGAAATCGAACCGGCGACCCTCAGATTATGAATGTTAATGTTCTTTGATCCATGCAAACAACTGGTTCAAAGATTGCACTCTGCTATGACTGAGTTTACACTTGTATAAGCTATGTGGTTGATACAACAATTAAATTTTTCAACATTGAATTTCATATTTGTTACATAAGGAAACGCTGAAATAAGCCCTCCACAAAATAATAACAAATTATAAAGACAAACTTTTTTACATTAATTAACCAACACTAAATGAAGATGAGATCAAAAACAATTAACGCAGCCGTACCTTGGAGATGCACTCATTGGCTTTGTAAAGCAGTATCTCAGACATGCGTTTGATGGCTATGCTGAAGGGTATGACCGTGTGTTCGCACGAGGTCGAGGCTGTGGAGTGGCTGCCGTCCGTGCACAGCGAACAGAAGACTGTGTCGCACGTCTCACAGAACAGCAGCTCCTGAAACATGACATCTCGGCTCAATTTTTTGCATCATTTAATTAGCTCTTTACCAAAATTAGTCATTAAATATTTATTGATTGTGAATCAATAAATTGGCCTGTGAACCATAACATTTATGAACAACATAATTCTAACTCAAGCATTATGAAGTATTACTCAAGTATTAGCCTAGCCTACTTTTGTTAAATGAATTTTTTGTTGAGATTTCCCCTTGTTGAACTCATAATTGCCTTCATTAGATCGTCGTTGCATTTGCCAAAGGACTTGGCTTGAATTGCTCATAAGAAGCCATAATCTGATTGGTGCATTATAAGAAACTCTTAGTGGCCTATGGCCAGAAGGACAAAATCAACAAAATAAATACAGTGCGCAGGGTACTACACTAGCAACTTCTGAAGTTCCAAACGCTTGATTGTTTTTGTTGTTGCTAATAATTTATAAATGCCAAAAATCCCCTCGTTGATAAAATAAATTAAGAGTTATTTATATTCAGGCCCACACATCAAAAAATAAATTTGACATTTTTCTATTCTATCAATATTTTTTAAACGTCGACTACATTTCAAGTAAGTTAAATTACAAACCTGATTGAGATGCACTGAACATTTAGGCACGACTTCTCGCCTCTGCCGTGCCATCAGGTCTAGCAGCTGGTTGACCAGAAAGGAGGGGGGAAGCGCGGCCACGCCGCCGCGCGGTATCGTGATGCACTCCCGACATATCGGGCAGCGGAAGGTCCCGGTGTCGCGCGTCTGCGAGGCGGCGATGCGGCTGAGGCAGTGCAGGCAGACGGTGTGCGAGCACGGCAGCAGCTTGGGCGTGTGCTCCCCTCCGTCGTACATGCCTGCAGAAAACACACAATCACTATATCAAACAGAATTTTATTTGTGTATACTTCAAACAGTGTATATGTGGATTATGAATAAAGGAAAAGAATAGATTAAATACTGAAGCCCGTCATCAAGTTTGGATTGCAATTAGGGAAAACCAGAGTGTTAATTAACAGGATTTTTTAAAACCTTGATAACCAACATCAGGAGACCAGGTAGTCATTGTATTATCAAAAAAGCTGTTGTGGATTACCAAGGATATAAAAAAATCAGCTAAAAGCTATATGAGTTTAATCTACGCAATAGTAAAACAAATTCAGATTTTAACAAATTGGACAGCCAGCGTTTCGATCGGCAACTGTTAAGCTGTTAAATTCAAATGTTAAAAACTTTAGTCACAAAAAAAGGTTTTAATAAAAACCTTTGTTATCAGTTATCAGTTTTGGCATTTAAAAATTGTATACCTCAAAATATATATAATTTACAGAGTGCTGAGGCAAAATATTAATTTTTTTTAATGACTGTAAAGGGCAGTATATTTTTTTAATTAGCTATAAGAATTAAAGTCAATACTTGTTAATTCCTATCTAAATTCTCAAAAAATAACCAATTATTGTAAAATTGCAGGTGTCTGAAACATGTTCCAAACTAAAATAATTCACTATTTTATCAAAAAGTTACATTTTCTGAACATTATAAAGCATTAAATTAACAGAATGTTTTTGCAGAGGCGAGTAGAAAGGGGACCAGATGCACCAGACCCACAGCAGGCTAGGTAGTTTAGACTTTTTCTTCTATTTCTGAACAGAGTGCATCGAATGTTGTCAAAGTGGTGTCGGTTCTGAAAATATCTCCAGTGATAAATGATGTGGCCACAAGCCAGGGACTTGACGGTATTCTTTGACACAATCAAGACTATAACATGTTTGTTTTCTTGGGACCATATAGCCTAAATTAATTATTAAGCTATCATTATTTTTTGTATTATTATGCTAAGAATAGTTTTACGATGCATTCAAGTATTTTTTTAAATCAAGTGTAATTTATTATTGAGGATAACAACACTTGCAGCTCAAAATATAACTCTGGGAAAGTACAATCACAAATCTCAATAATTAAAATGATAATCATTAAAATGCTCTTTTGTGAACTAAGCAAATTGTTTAACACATTAGATTAAATCTTTTTTTAATTGTTTAGTAGATTTTTTTTTTACTTTATAGACAAATCTAGAAAGAAATGAACAGAAATTAATCACAATTAAATAGATCCCTTAACTTTCTCAGCTAAGTGCTTAAGAGCAAACCGGAACTTGGTCAATGATCCGAGCTGCCACTTACACAGACAAGTGCCGCAGGTGAGGAAGCTCTCGTTGAAGTCCTCGTAGTTGATGGAGACAGTCTCCACGAGGGTGGAGCTCATGCTGACCATCTCGCCCCTCGCCTGCGACCTGACAATACAACGTGGCTGCTTAATCAAATATTACCTTTAGCATTTAATATTTACAGACCATTAATAATCTATACATACTTGGTAATTTGTTGGGTGTTTTTTTATTAAAGCTCCTCCTACAGTGATTATTATAATTTGGGTGTTTTCGGAATGAGTTCTGCAATGAGTTTTGCGGGAAACAAAAGTTATGGAGGCCAAACTGAAGGGTTCAGCCTTATACGCCCATAAAGGTCATACTTGCTTCTACTGGAAAAATTTTAATCTCATTCCAAGTGAAGCTGCGCCAGTAAATCAAATAACAGTAATAATAACAGATTATTTTGACCTTTTTTCAGACACATTGACTTCTTAACAAAACATTTCTCAGTAGGCCTTGTGAAAATTTAAACTTTAATTAAGTGTAGAATTTTATAGAAAACATTTTTGTATTAGGTCATTCTTTTTTAAGAGATGAAAAATTACTTTTCTTGAGCTACTAAAAAAAACTCCTTGACTTTGTTACATTTTATTCCACTTGGTTGTATATAAACTGTTCACAAGAAGTAAAATCATATAATTTACATTAGTATGTGAGATTCTAGCTTATCAGTGCTGCATACAATAATATTCTACATGATTCCATTATCACAGAGCCAAGTTGAAACAAAGGAATATGTTTTGTAACCAAGCTCAATTTATCAGTAATAATGACTGCTTGTGGTCTTACTATTATTCATGGTGTAGGCCTATCAACAACGGAAATGCATTTCAACCTATGAGTAGACCTGGGACATTTTGATTAGAGCTAAATTGTATATTAGCTCTAAAAAGAAAAACAATATTGTCAAAGTGAAATGCCGGACTTAAGTCTTATCATGAGACTAACTCTAGTAGCCTAATTCCTATAAAAGGAAATTCCCTAATAAAAAACTAGGTCTGAAAGTTTTATTAGATGCATGTGTTAACAATTACCAAAGAAACAAAAACCAGGAAGTCTGAAAAACTTGTAGGACACAGTCTTTCCTTTTACAAGGTATGAGGCAGACTATCACATTACTGCCAACTGGATCTGATGAAACCTCGGTAATAAACCATGTCCCTAATGGGGGAATGATCGTCGAGCTCTGTTACAGTATCATACTTTATTATAGGTACCATACATATATTATTAGGTTGACATTCTTCAATCAACAAATAACAATAACTTCTTTCTATAAAAAACATAAAATCTGTGACTTGTAAAGAATTTATATGAATCTTCTCTTGTTGGTTTTTAAACTTTCTTTCTGTCCTATATTCGTTTCTAAATTGATTAGCTTCCTTCTCATTACTGCAATAACAAATTAAAACATTAAACTTATTTAATTCTGTTCAATCTTCAAAGATATTTCATCTAAGATTTTGATATAGAAATTGAGTGAAGATAAGGTTACCATATCGCCGGATGGATTACCCTGGAGACTGCCAGATTTTAAGGGTAAAATTTCAATTCCAGGGAATTCCAACAAAAAATGGGAAATCTCTCTTTTGGGCTTTACACTGACATTCATTAAATATGATGAAAATCAAGTGAAAATCGTATTTCAAAATAGATAAATATTTACATCCATAAGTTTACTGCTAACTGCTACTATCTTTTGTCTTTTAAAATTCTAAATCTATATTATTAATACGCTACATGGAAACTTTGTTAACGATAAGGCTTTTTTAATTTAAGACTTACCCCCTCATATTATATATCAAAACATTCAAGGTTAAGATGGCGTAGAGGGTGGTTGTTGAATTAGAGTCGTGAGATTGTGTTTAATTTAAATACCTTAACACTGAGACTTGAATGTATATATTTTTTAATATGTTAAAGTCAGATTTTGTTTTAGTTTTTTTCAATTGTAAAATTATTTTACAATTTTATTAAAGATCATTTGGATGCTATAAACACAAGGTTTTTAATGCATATTTCCATCCATCAAAGTTTACGGAGGAGGATGGACTGATGGACTATTTTATTAAAGTTTTTTTATCAATTAGATGCAATTAAAACAAAGTTTTTAATAGCTATTTCCATCAAAGTTTCCAGGGTAGGACCCCCAGGGGGTATTCCATACCCCCCAGGCCCCTTGGTTTGGGGTAGCACGCTAAAATCTCCTCTTTTTCCACATATTACCATATGGGAACCCTAAGTGAAGGGAAATAACAAAACAATGTTAAAAGGTATCAATGTTTATGAGATAACATGTATTTTCTAATAATATTAATACAATTTTATTTGTCAAGTAAATTACTTTTATAGCATTTATCAAAGCTATTAAGGCACTGCAGATGTTATCTTTTAACACTGATGTGATATTATTTTAGCGGTTGTTTAAACCTGTCAGTACATGTTATCTATGTCTGCAGGAAACACTGTTTTGCTATTTCAGATAACAAACTGCTTAATATAAATACATATTGACAAACAACTTTCTTATGATATCATGCCTTTAGTATAATTCCTTATTGTTTGCTGGTCTACTTTAAGAGATCAACCCCTCAATCCATGAGGTTAATCCCTTAAAACTAGACCAGCAACTAAAAGGAATCGGATACCAACAGGTGATCAAGTACAGTAAGTATCAATTTAATTATGTCATTTTGGTACCTTAAAATAAAAAAATTGTAAAGTGTATGGCTATTTTTAAATTAAATTATAAAAAATGAGACAATTATTTAAATCCATTAGTGGTCTTTTACAATGAAAGCACGGGATGAAGAACCCTCGGGATAAAGAGATCTAATGATGAATCTTTCAATAGTCTTTGAGAAAAATTAATGTTATTCATAAACTATCTAACAAACATCTTTTTTCCAATTAACTTATCTAGACTTATAGTAATGATATTTTAGAATATGATTCATGGTATTGATTTTATTCTTTTTTGAATTTTATTAACAGTTCATATTTATTAACAGTTCTATTCTAGACTCTAATATAACTTGGTATTAAGAAATAAATTGATAATCACGAGCATACACTTTCAAAATTCATTAATAACTTATTGTGTGCTCAAAAATTATCAGTTCGTCAGAAACTAAATAGGCACTAGTAACAGCTTTTGATATATTGATAATTAAATGTTTATTGTATATTTTTATTTCTGGTTGGTTGGTGTTGCCTTGGTACTCAATTCTGCTGAAAAATGTTTAATATTATGCAGTATATTATTTTTGCATTTGGAATTACAAATTTTGTTTTGTGGTTGGTTTGTGTTGCCTTGGTTCTCAATTGTGCTGAAAAATGTTTTTACTGTGCAGTATTATTTTTGCATTTGGAGTTTTAGATGCTGTCCACACTGTGTTTTTAAGAACATTTTTCGACATAGCCACCAACAATGCTTATGACGAGTTTGATTCAAAAATTTACAAGTTGTTTACTACACGTTAACGAGAGCTGATTTAATTTCCAAACTCCTTTTTTTTGGCCATTCAGTATTAAAATCCTGAAACAATAACAGAATAATAATTTTATAAATTAATCTTCTACTTTTGACTATGAATAATTAAATCAATGACTTCAGATTCAACGTCAGTGCTTCTACTTTGGATATTCTTACACATGCTCTAGAAAACAAACTGCATTACGACACATTGGACAAAGGTGCATGCTCAACTGGAGTGGCCCTTGACAGTGGATTAGCCGTGACAGCAGCTGTTGCCAACAGCCTTCACGCTCCAGTCTCTGTGCTGGGCAGGTGATGGCTGAAATACGGGGTGATAATGTAGAGCAAATGGAGTCTAAATATGATTCCATTTACTCTGTTTTTTAGAACTCCGTATTTTAGAGTTTTTTTATGATTTCCAGAAAAAACTTAAGTTTTTATAGGAAATTTTTGAACTACCGGTATTGCTTTTTAATTTGCTAAACTTTTCAACTTTATTTTTTTATGTTTTTAATAGCACTAGATAACACATAGCTCGAAATCGAGCAAAAATCATATGGTAATAGAATGAAGAATAATCAGCCTACTTATATACTTTTAAAGTTTACTCAAAGGGCTAACTTCATTAACAAAATTATGGCTTAACTACTGAAACTTTTAAAGTTAATTTGATCTACCGCAGGAGTTTCTGGTAAACGTAAACGATTTTTTAGGGAATACCTTCATTTTCCCATGTCCTCTTTTTCTGAAATTTATATTTTAACACCAGCAAAAGATCACGCTCTGCTTACAACATAATCTAGCAGACCGAGAGCAAACACTGGCGCCATGAGCAATGACTTCCTTTGTTTAGGGATTGCCGCTGCACCTTATTGATAATTATCGCCAAACAGATATTGTAGGGACGGCTGTCTTTATAGGCAACATTTCCTTTCTGGAAAAAACGTGTAAATGACGCACTACTCTACCAGTCTTTTCATTCTTGAAATGCAACCCACCGCAATGAAAACATTTTTAGTTCATTGGTTTGGGGTTGGAAGGAGCATTAAATGTTACATCGGGAGGGCGATGTCAGCGGTTCCTTCCTACTCCTCTGACCGGTCAGAGTTCGTCTTCTTCTTATCGGTGGCATTATAAACGCACCGAAACCAAAAATACCCGTAGATTTGCTCAGGTTGATATCACTTTAAAAAACACTTTGGTATCGTAAACTACATTGTAAAACTGGTAACTACAATGAGTAAGAGCTTTAAAAACTTCATGACACAACCTAAATTACATAATAAATCTTAAAAAAAAACCTGTTGAAAACAAAACCAAACCAGCTGTAAAAAAACTGCTTTTTTCGAAAAATTAAATATAATAATTGCTGCAATCTATGGTTTACCTGTAGAACTATTTCAGAGCTTGGCCATATGTTCAGTTTGTAAACAAAGTAAACTGAACTTGATCAAATGTGGATGAATAGCGCCACTGTTCCGAAACTTCAGCCCTTTACTGTACTTTAGTGACGCCCTTTTTTTAAAATTCTGAGACTTGTTGACAAATCTACATAAAATTCCCTTTAATTTGATACCTCAAACGTTGAAATCGATCTAGCCGTTATTGCGGTTGGACTGTGAAAAGAAAACCGCTTGCGTATTGCTTTTTAATTTGCTAAACTTTTCAACTTTATTTTTTTATGTTTTTAATAGCATTATATTCTGAAAGCTAGTAAAATTAATTTTGATGGAGGTAAAAAGGTTTTGCACTTGATAATGATAATTTGAAAACAATTGTAGTGTTTTTAATAATAAAATTGATGGAATTTATGAATTTTTAGATGAATAGTATTTGTGGTAATTTATAATTTTATAAAATGTAAAAAGTTTAAAAAAACTTTTTCATTTTATAAGCTAAAATTAGTACCAATATCTTAAATTTGTCTAAGAAAATGTTGATAATGAGCTTAGGATATAACTTGGGACAAGAGTTTATTATACCTCCAGAAACAGAGGATATGGGTTTGAATCTTGAAATTTTCCCTACATACAGAATCTGAATCTAATTGTACATAATTTAAAGGGTTTATTAAAGGGGACATATTGAAGAAAATATGGGGTGTTTTTTTTTTTTTTTAAAGCAACCCAATTTTAAGATTGAATAATGCACATATAAAGATGTAATGACTATTGTTTTGTTAGTCTTTACATTTTATATGACCTATTATACAAGTTTGATAACATTTAGTTTACATTATATGATCAAACAACCCACCATTGACATTTATACAAAGTTGTGCACTCTACATCAAATTCCTGAACACGTTTTGCAAAGTACCTCTTTGAATTTCTTGGATTAAATTTGATATGTTTGTTTCCAGGTGTTGAATATCCTGTGAATTGTTTTTGTAGGCTTTAATTTTTATGTATCCCCAAAGAAAATTATATAGTGGGGTCAAATCCGGGATCTTTGGGGGGGATAATCCTTCACTGACAAAATAAAGTTTTGGGTTGCGTTAAAAAAAAACTCTATATAACTGAACCTTAATCATGTAAAAACATTTCAAAATGGCGACTAATTTTATAAATTTCCTTTATACTTTATTCTGTACTTCATTTAACAATCACAAAATGCCCGCCATTTTTTAATAAATTTATATAACTCAGTTCTGTTTCAACCAAAATCTTCCTTTTAGCAATATCTTAATATATACTGAAAATTTTAAGCATTTCCATGATAACAAGTTTTTTTTGTGAAAATAAAAACTCAAACAAGAGAACACTTTGCGTCAGACAAAAGAATTCCATTTACTCCTAACTATCACCCAAAAATTTTTACACATTGAGTAACACCTTGTACATCTAAAATGAAATAGGCCTAAGCCTCGACAAAGAAAACAGAGAACGAGGCTAAGATTTATTTTCAATCTATCAGCCTAATTTATTTAGGTTTATTTATTAGAAATATTTTTAATATACTTGTGATGTGTAGTGACTGACATACTTTGGAGAAAACAATGGGCTACTTAATCTTGTTAAGGCGAAAAAAATACCTAAATCAACTATTTGTAAAGTCGAATATTGCCCATTCATAATAAAGTTGCTAATTATTAATAACAATTTTTTTTAATTATGTTCGAGCTTTCTAGAAAAAAAACTGAAATTTTGTAGATGTTAAATACTTTAGTAATCGCAACATGGGTACTTGATAATTATTACTGTAATTATCTCTAGCGTGTCCTAAAAGAGACTGTTCAACAATTTAGGTACGGTAACTTAGTTTAACCCTAGACAGGTATCGTACGTAATTTTGACGTGTGCGGAAGTGTTTTTTTTGTCCGATTTTGCAATCAAATGACCTTGAGCCCTGTACCGTCAGCAGTGCTTTTCCCGCTTCAGGTTTGATTTAATATGACTGTATTAAGGCTGTTCTTAATGTATTTCCAAATTTAATTGAAAAAATACATCAAATTTATGTACAATACCTACAACAGCAAAATGTGCTTTTCAATGGACTTTTATGGAGCTTATTCCCTAAAATTAAAATGGAGCTAAAGACATAATGTAAGTTTATTATATAGTAAATAATATTATAAATGTTTTCTTGTATTTGATTGCCTTCTTTAACAAAAAATAAATATTTCATCAAACATATTTTAATTTTTAACCACAGAGTAAAATTTACGTATCGATACCTTTAGCGTATTTTTGAATAACGATACCTTTCGAGGGTTAAGCTTGGATAAAGAGTGATGATTTCAGAGTGAAGCTATTTAATAGTAGCATTTATTATTTTGCATAATGTATTTTTAAAACTTATTCCAAGATCAATGTATTGTATCGTGCAGGCAAATACTTAATTCTGTTTTGCAATAAGATTGTTAGAAACACCATGTAGGTAATTAATCAAAAATGCACAATTCCAGTTACAACACCTGACTATATAAAGACTGTTGTCTATTGTATGCTGTCTTGTCTTGCCTTTAAAGGTAAGTAACAAAAATGGGCAGAGTGCAATACCTGGGCCCTGACCTTCCGCCTCAAGGAATTCCGCCATTCCACAGTCCACTGGATTTCCCAGTGTTATGGTTCGATGGGCATAGGTTTAATTGTCTTAGTCAGACCACCATCTACTAACCTAATCTCCCTTTCTCCAACCAGTCTTACTTTTTGAAGCTAGTGAAGTTAAATAATTAGAGAAAAAGAGTTATATTCTATTATCTATTTTCATTTAACAACTACGTTTTTTTGAGTTCTATACTCCTCCTGCAGTTCTGGACTGATTGAAATAGTTTATGTATGGACCTAATTTATGTTGAAAACAGCACTGTGTAAAAATTTACAGGAAACAAAAATTATAAGGGAAGAGACATTAAAGTGTGTTAACATGTAAAAAGTTTTAGCACATGAATGAAAATTTCAAAGAACAGCTGATTGTAATAAACATTTAGCAGACCATTTAAAACAGATAAACAGCCTAAACAAAAACTTAGAAGCTGATGAATAATGGTATAAAAAATAAAGGAATGTACAGTCAACTGGTGTGAATAAGTTGGGCTCATGCAACTAGCGCTTACAAAGACCGACTACAATATAAACCAGTTAACAAACACACTCAAAATATTATATTATGTGTATGGTTCTGCCGTCATACCGCTTGGTCCGGTAATTGCGTGAGCCCAAATACGCCATAACAGCTGACTATGCACACACCTTTTTTTCCTTTACACCATGGCGAAGCACTAGTTTTATTAAAATGGGAATTTAAGAGATTTTTAACTTTATGGTTTAAAAGAAACACACAAAACCTTAGGTTTCTAATCCTACAACTTTAAAATTTCTTAAATATTTTATTTTTTATATATAATTTAAATGGACTACCAACAGCTAAACTATCGATTTTTTGAAATCAAAAACTGAGTTATTTATTTAATTTTAACAGGAAAGATAAAGGCCATAATACTGAACAGTCTTTACCACAGACACAACACAGCCATGTTTTAGAATGAAAACAAATGTAAGATGAACTGGCTTTTGTGGTGGCCTTGTTAATGACAGAGACTGACCAACTCATTAGCCAGGATCATTTATTGTTGGCGGGCGACCAATGACTGCTGGAAATAGCATCCAAATTTTTTAAAGGACTTTAAAATACCTTTGGTCTTTGGTCCAATTTCAATAAAAAGAAGTACTGTACCACAGATGAAGAACTATACAGATTGGCAACCTAATGCACTTTTGCGTGCCCGTTTTTTCGCGCGGCGTCAAGTTTGTTAGGTCGTTTTGCCGCACATATTGCATTGTTATCAAAGTTATTAATGGCTATATTTTTTCTTTGGGACCTGAAGATTCTATATTGACGAAAGTATACTTGATACCAATGCAATATGTGCGGCAAAACGACCTAACAAACTTGACGCCGCGCGAAAAAACGGGCACGCAAAAGTGCGTTGGGTTGCCAATCTGTATAGTTCTTCATCTGTGACTGTACTTTTACTTTATGTAAATATCATGAAAATATTGAAATTCAAGTTAAGTTTTTAGCTCTTGCTTACAGGTAGAACAAATTAAAAAAGAAAAAACTATTGGTTTGGATTAAACAATTATTTGGATAAACTCTAATTAAAAACTCAACAATCAAGACATTGAAAACATTTTAAACGGCAAAGCAATTACCTACCATAAATTAATTTAAAAAAAACTTTTACAAAACCAAACTGATGAGATTAAAACCACTAACTCAGCCCTTTCCGTGAACTTAGAAAATATAGTAGTGAAGAATTTGATAAATTCAAACTTAATTTTAAGTACCTTATCAGTATCTTTCATCTCACATTTTTTAATTCTGTTGTGGAAAACCTTTGTACTTACTTCTCAAAATATTCTAAATGACAAAATTTAATTGAGCTTTTTAAAGTCATTCTTACTAATAGGATTACTAATAGGATTACTTATAGGATCTTATTACTAATAGGATTTGAGGGGTTCTGTATATTTTTTATAAAAAAATTAAAAATTTATTGAATATTCAGGTCTGCTGAAGCGAGGGTATTTTAAAGTTACTGTTTAAGTTTCAACTGAATAAGATACAGTAATTACTTTACTTATGTTTAAAAAAATATCACCTATTTTATAGCCTTTTCAACAAATATTTGAACATCTTACGACTGAAAATTTTACGAGTGTTATGGGCTAATATAAATATAATGAAAATTATACTGTATTTAAAACTTGTAATGGATCAAATGGTGCCATATACCAAAATACAATATATGATTATTTCTCCATATACATTTATGTATTTAATAAAAACAACATGAAAGGAGGAACTAAAGATACGTTAACAATTAGTACTGTTAAATAAAAGTTGCCACAGCCATTCTTTTACTGAAACGATTAAGATTCTCTAGGTGTGTCCATCCTAGACCTTGAACCTTGGGTCAACGACCTTGAGGGCCCTGGAGTGTAACATATGCACGCTTTGTGCACATTACATCACGCAGGAAACTAAACCTGACCCATATTCGGTTTCACACCCACAGTCACAACCGTCAAAGGAAACCCAACTAGTGCCTTACGGCCAGTGCTTCCTCATGGATCATAACTATAACTGTAACTCATGTTCTACATCTCAAGAAAAAAATCCAAACACAAATAAGATTTACCTAAGTCAAACTCCAGCCTTATGCATGAAACTGATTATAATACCAATTGTTCATAAAAAAGGGAATGTTTGGAAGAATATTTTCTTGACATAAGTAAATATTTCCTTTCTCTTCTATATCTACTACAAATAACTTACAAGGAGAAAAAAAATATTCAGGAAGAAGTAACTTTAACATGTTATTGCTAGAAATTTTTGGTCTTAAAGATTATTTCATTCGAGGAAGAAGATTACTAAATTAGGGATTAAAAAATACGGTTGTATATTATCTCCCCCCCCCCCTGCCAAATAGGCTTAAACACGTCTTTTCATATTAAATATGATTAAGAATCTCACAGTTAGTGTTGGTACTAAATTAATTAGGATACTTATAAAATTTAAAAAAAGGATAAACCTATAGTCCGTGCCAGATTGAAAAAGAGAGTTTCCGACCGGTCCAGGTAGGCCCGGACAGCCCTAATCCGCTGTTGACACAACACCTATTGTTGTGAGGCCGGCCGGCGAGTTATTTCTTGAGTTATTCCTGGTATAAGGAATTTCGAAGCGGCCCGCAGTCAATGACTCAGGCGTGGGGGCTACCCACCCCCGTCGCCGGCCGGCCTCACAACAATAGGTGTTGTGACAGCAGCGGATTAGGGCTGTCTGGGCCTACCTGGACCGGTCGGAAACTCTCTTTTTCAATCTGACACAGACTATACTTAAAATTTTAAATACTCCCAAATAGTTAATTTTTTTTAATTACCTACACACATTTTATTGGGGTGATTGTGAATTCGACTCGGTTGGTTACAAACACAAAGTAAATTTCATGTTCGAGAGCAATGGTCAGCACTGGCATCAAACCATATCATCTGATTTTCCCTCTGAAATTTCTGTCTTGCTCTGGTCTCCAGGACGGTGTTTGAGGCTACTCTCTGCACAAGTTTTTTTATTAAAATGAAGGCATAATGGGTGCCGGCAGTCATGTCCGGCTCTATACAGTACCTCACACGCCTCATTCCCAGGAAGCCCCAAACCTATTTATACCCCCCACCCCCCCCCCTTGTATGGTACCTTGATATTTGAAATTCAGTGATGCCGTGACAGTTTGTGTCCCCCAACACAGACAGTGATACCTATGTTACAAACTAGAAAATTACTTACTATGTTCAAAATTTAAATATTACACCCAGTAAGTTGAACAATTAATGGTATCAATTATGAAATGTGATTCCTAATGAGGATTGTTAATACAATATTTTGTTATAAAACAAGTAAAATGGGTTAAATTTCTGTGAATTAGTGTTGCAGGGTAAAACTTAGCATGCGCCCTCTGCCGTTTAACCGATGAAGGCGCTCAAGGGTAAAATTTTTCACTGCCACAAGCCAACAAGTTTATGAGATGGACTTGCAGTCAAATTAAGTTGATCGAAATCCTGGTTAAAAGGCAAGATCAATTTCATTATCAACAAATGTTTGCAATTTCACAGATCTTACACTTGTTAACTCACTAAATGGTTTGAATAGGCCCTACTCGAGGGGTGTGAGAATGAGGCCATTCAATTACGCCACTGAAAAATCACTTAGGAGTGACTGATAATGCAGTTGTGAAATAACTAAAAGACTTTCGTAGGCCTAAGTCATTTTTCGGCAAAACCCTTGATTTTTTTTACTACAAGGTGTTCATCCCTATTAAATCGAAACATACACTAATCATTTACTACTACAGTCAAAGCCGTAGCCAATGGGGGGGTTAGGGGGTCAGAACCCCCCCGAAATAGTAGAAATAGCCTAGAAATTGTAGTAAATGGGGGTGAAACCCCCCCCCCCGAAATAACCGAAACCCCCTCAAAATAGTAAAAAACCCCGCGGGGAAATGCATAGGGGCCCATAAACAGATAAAAACGGGCAAAAATGATAATAAAGGGGCCGAAAAGCACACGCGTGAGTAAAAAAAAAGTCACCCCTTTTTGACGAGCCGGAAATTCAGCCGCCGGCCCAGTCCAAACCCCCCCCCCCCCCGAAAACATTTCCTGGCTACGGCTTTGACTACAGTTCAAGTTTACCAAAGCCGTAGCCAGGAAGTATTTTCGGGGGGAGTTTGGACGGGGCCGGCGGGTAGATTTCTTTATTTATTTTTTATTTTTATTTTTTTAAAAAGAGGGTGGCGGCCTCTTTTTTACCTTGCCTTTGCCCCGCCCACATAGACTATTGATCTGTGCGTGGACGTTATCAAGCAAAGCCAAGGAGTGAGCCGGTACAGTACAAGGGGTGAACAGTACTGCTAAAAGTAAGCGACACGCCCGAGTCTCGAACCTGCGACGCTTCGTGGCCACAATTCCGAGGCCGAGTGCGCTACCAACTGCGCCACCGGCTCACTAATTTCCAGCTCGCCAAAAGGGGTGACCTTTTTTTTTACTCCCATGTGTGCTTTTCGGTCCCTTAATCACCATTTTTACCCCTTTTCAGCAGTTTTCGAGCCCCTCTACGTTTAATCGGGGGGTTTTGGGGGGGTTCCGGCTATTTTCGGGGGGGGGGGGGGGTTTCACCCCTCTTTACTACGTTTTCAATGCTATTTCAACTATTTCGGGGGGGTTCTGACCCCCAATTGCCTACGGCCTTGAAGTTTACTGAAATTAAGTTCGATTGAGCCCAAAAACGTCCCCTGAAATCAAAACTACCTACAAATTTCTATTAGAATGGGGTTTGTACTAGGGCTTATTTTAATTAGATAGGCCTAGCCTAAGTGGTGAGGAACAAAGAAACTTCGGTATTTACAAACAGAGCTGGGTGAATTTTGGATTTTTAGAAAAGGTGATAGAAATAATAAGAGATGATCAACTGATTGAAACTATTAATTTCTTGTGTCAGTTATCTGCTACATTTTAATCAACCAACAACATTTCACGTGTTTATTGCTTTATACTCAAAGTATAGCTACAAAACATTATTTTCAATAGGTACTTTGTTTTGGTTTAGATTTTAACCCTTTAAGCGCGGAGTAATTTGCATCCCGCGTAATCAGTAGCGTGCAGTTTAATTACACGATCAACACCAACATGCGAGGTTTTCGTCTCTTTGCGATACTGCAGAGCTCGTGGCATGGACGTAGTTCCAGAAAAATCCACTAGAGTGCAGCACCAAACGGTCTACAACTCGTCAGGGTCAACTGTACAGTCGTAGAAAGAAATAACCTAGCAGAACAGTTGTACCAACAAAATAACGAAATAAATCAGCTGAGAACGTCAAATCCGAGTAAACTCGGGTGTTGCGGGGAGGGCACTTAGATGTTCCACAAGATATCTCATGCGTCGCGCTTAAGTGCACAGAATACTACCACGAGCTATCTGATAACAACTATGCCAGAAAAATTCTGATAGCCAATGGGACTATCAAACTTCCCACAAAAAATTATCAAGAAGGAAAAATATTATTTGTCCCACGGGATTAAACTGTCCCTGTTGATAAAACTTTAAAATACTAAGCGAATTAATTATGTCAAATTCATATGTCCCAGGTTTGGAAAATAGGATATATCTATATATCCTATTTTCCAAGAAGAATAATTCAAATAGGCCTATTAACTGTCCCAGGTTGGTTGAATCAAATTGGTACTAAAATCAAATAAGACCTTAAAAATCATGTGTCCCACATGGATTTAGGCCTATATCAACACACTGTCTCAATTGTCCAAGGTTCACAATTGTCTCAATTGTCCAAGGTTCACAATCATTAGTTTCTATTTAAATGGCTCAGCTGCTTTCTACAGGTTAAGTTGGTTTGGGTTGGGTTTTGTAATGTTAGTTTTAGTTGGTTTAGTTCATTTGTTCTGTCTTGAGTTGAACAGAATACTTAAGAGCTCATATAAAAATGGCTAGGGCTAAATTACTCGCTTGGAAAATAGGCCTGAGTACATATTTAAAAGTAAGAACAATCAAAACTTTTTAGAGATGCTTATAAATTTTTGACTGGAAATTCTATACTGGAAATTCAGAGCTTCAATACTGAAATTTGTCATAAATTGCAACAAAGCTGATTTTCATAGTATTAATAAAAAATTTGAATTGAAAACATGCTTGGATTTGCAAATGTAACTGGGTAATTCTTTACTGTTTACATCGACTTTTTTTGGGAGGGGGGAGTGGATGGTTGTAAGGAAGGCCCAACTCCTGGTAGGTGGTAGTTTCACATCCTAATTGCTTAGAATCGAGCCTAGGGCATCTATATGTCTGAACACAACCTGAATTAAGAACCTGTGTGGAGTAATTTCATTTTATTTTAATTACCATTTGAAAACCAGCCAATGCACACTTTCCAAGTACTTAACATGTTAGAAAAAAAGTTATTCAATAACAAAAGAGGAATGTTTACCTTTTCCAGAGCAATCCTTCAGCCTCCTTAAATCTTCTAATCGATATTGAAGTTTAATAACTCGAAATTGGTTAGATTAATATCACAAACATTGAACATACATCAAATCCATCACTTTGTTGCAACTACGTTTGTTTACTAGCGAGCGACATCATAGCCGCCTCTAACGAAGGCCGTGGCGAGGGAGAACTGGCAACGCCGCGCTGGGTGCCTAGCATTTCCCGTCACTCCACTGTAGTTGCATGGGGATTAGCAAGCTTGCCCTTGTTTATACGCTTTTTTGTGCGAAAAATTCGTGTGTTATTTAATGTATGATCACTACAGTGACAGACGGCGTTGCCGAAAAATTGTGTTGTGCCAAATTCTAAATGACAAGCACAATTATTAATGATAAACGGCCTCTAACTTTTTAAACGTATTCACCTTCAAACGCCCTTCACAAGTTTAGTGGATAAAAACTTAGTATTTTTGCAAGTTTGCCTTATGTGGCTATAAATTTGGAAAACAAAAGATAAACCAAATCCAGATAGAAAATTCTTAACAAATAAGCCATACGGTACACTTTATGAAACTACAGTACTTACGTTTTACGGGAGATCATAATTTATATATTAAAATTGTAGGCATTAATTAAGTTTAGGCTTGGAAACTACACCAAACATTCATATATATTAACTGTTAAATTTCAGACAGATCAGTTAGAATCAAGATTTGGTCAATACCGACAGTAAACAGGGGGAATTATAATATTTCAGCTACGAAAGTGCCACAAGTGATGGAAGCCGAGAAGAAAATACGCTAAGAAAGTGAGCTTGGTCCATTCCACTAGGCACGGGGAAATTAGGTTTTATAACGAAGTGATTGTATCCTCTATTGATTATGGCAAAGATAGCCTTTCTTCAGGGGAAATTTTAAACCAAAGTTTAGCTATTCTTGAGGATACATTATATATGATATTCAGAAAAGAGTTTGTTGAGAAATCCAGTTTGATGAATCAGGTTTAATTTATGCTCGTGGGTATATTGCATTTAAGCATTGTCGAAAAAAAATTCGAAGAAAGCTTAAACTTACTAAGAAAAATGAAAATCCCAATGAAATGTATTTCTATGAAATTAACAGGGGCAGTCTTTCAGTCCCTTCTGATTTTTTTCAATGTGTAAACATGTTGGGATTGTCCAGATTTTAGTTTCGCAAGAATATGACAATATTTTATTAATGCTGCAGTCGAAAAAAATTCCAGAAATTAAGCTTATTAATGATTTCTTCTGATGTTGTACATACAAAAAGTCTAGGGAACTTGTGTTTGTGGAATAAAAGTTAAGGATGTGGTTTCGAATATTGTCCTTACAATGGCATACATTTTATTAAACAATTGACTCAATAGTAAGAAACGAGAAAATGAGCTTTAAAAATAATCGTGGAAATATTGTCATTCCTACTTAGATTTAATATAGTTTGTTTCACTGACTTTACTAACAAAATTTGTTTCTTATGAAATGTTATTTGGTCTTTGTACTAAATGGTTTAAAGGAATTATAAAATGTGTTAATATTGATTTCCTTGCTTCCATCATTAGAAAATCAAATGAAATGTGCACTGTAAAATAACTAATTAAGTATTTAATCGCTTTAACAAATCGAAAACCTTGAGGTTGTTAGCATTACGGCGCCCGGGGCAAGCGTAGAGTAGTCAACCGCTCCAGCGGCAGCGCGGCGTTGCCACTTCGAATGCCGCGGCCTTCGTTAGAGGCGGCTATGGCGACATACACAAAGACGTAAATGCGAAACACAACGAGGAGCTAAATGAAAAGTGATGAGGCCTACCTACGCGACTCCGCAAATAATTTGATTCACGAATACGACTAGCATTAAAGAAACTCTCCCGTGCCAATAATACGCAAATTACTAACTAATGTGCATTTGATTACTTGAAAATTGCTATTATTTGATAAGAAAAACAAATTCAACAACCTCGCTCGCTCACTCAACAGCTGATGACTGAAACACTGAAACAAAACTGGTCAACTGGTCAGCTGATGGCTGCGCAACATTGATCTTCATACAGAGCTGTACAGTTGTACCACCTCATACCAACTTTAAATATTATTAGAATACTGAACCATTGATTACTAATAATAGAATAGACTAGAATTTTATTACTCCCTATAATTTCTCAATTCCACTACAGTATTTTTTTTACTTCTATAATGATATAATTGAACAATTTTTACTGGAAATTCTGAAAGCTTCAACACACAGAAATGTGCCACAAATTACAATATATGAAGAATCACAAAGAAATTAGTTATGTGTCAACATTAACAGATTTAAATAGTAAAATCTGTTTTATATTTTCCTTGGCTACATCATGATTGAGGGACTGATCTCACATAAGTCTTCCTCTTCAAAGTCATTCGGAAAGCATCTTCTTTTCTAATGGGCTAAAGTTAAACAGGGGAGGCCTATCAGATTTTTAGTGTCCAAGCAAAGACTACCCCTCCCTCTACCACTCTCTTAAATCCATGTTCCTGAGGTGCCTTAAATAATTGTGTTGTAAAATAAACTGCTTGCCGAGGGGGGGAACGGGGAAGTGCCAGCCACCCTGTCTGCCAGGCTACTAAGACACAATTTTATATGACATTTTAAAGTTTTCAAGAAAAAGTACTCATTTTAACTATAGAAGGAAACCTTGATTAACCAAATTTGTGTACTGTATTATTTCTTTAAATTTATAATTGGCAATTATTTTGGACCATATGAACATTTTGAATAACATGATCATATTTTTGCCAGCTACACCACCCTGCCTAAGCTGGCTCGGACCTGGCGCCCCATGGCCGTGGGCTCAAAGGTCTTACAGCCAACCCGCCAGCGATAAAAAATAATTTTATAAATTTAACTTCAGAAAGCTGATCTAAAGTTCCGGCCAAATCATTAGGCGGGTGGCGAAAAAAGGAAACTCCAGCTGTATAAATTACTTGATGGTAAAGACACCTCCGCTCCTCTACACAGTTAATTAGTTGAACATATTTCCAACAGATAGAAGCACGTTTACTTGGGTATGTTTGAAGAACTTACTCAGCTGATTTGGAGAACACAATCAAAGAGCATAACTGTCTATAACTTCAGATGGGTAAATGATCGCCAAAAACATATTTTGAACGCTATCAGCGCACTTACTCACCCGCCTAATGATTTGGCCAGGAGTGGTAGAGTCCTAGCCCATTCATCTTCTTATCAAAATGTTGATTAATGCTGAAATATTCCTCTTTGGGTTCGCATATCCCCATATATATATAACAGCATTTCACGGCTCATATTTTAACTTAGAACAAAAATGTATTTTGCGTTTTGAAGACTTCAAAATTCAAGAGGCAAATCGCTTGTCAGAGAATTATTGATCAATATATATTTAATTCTTTGAGTTCTGTTCTGTTTATTGCTTAAAATATGAGATTTATAAAACCCAATATTTAATACCGCCGTTGCAGCAGTCCTGCATACTCAGTGAATTTCAAGTGCATAAATAAATAATTTAAATCAAGTCTCGCATCAAGTAAAATCAATATACATTCAAAAGAAAGCGTGCAAAAATACTCTCCTAGTGGCTTTTAAGATCAAAAGGCTATAAAAAATAATAGCGCATGCTTGGCACGAAAATGCAATGTTCAAAACTTCAAAACAGCTGGCTTTTCCAATTTAATCGTATGGGGAAATGACCAGCTGTTTAAGTTTGAGTAAAAAATTTCATAAACATCATCAGTAAAAATCTGTATTTGCTATAGTACATTTATTTGACATATTTAGTTATCTGGCCTTTAAGTAAGCCATATGTCTGTATCCACCATGTGGCTTTGAATCAAACATCAGCTCACATGTTTTAATGTAAACAAAGCAGACGTTTTAGATCCCAATGCTACTTCCCAATGCTACTTAAATGGCAGTTATTTTATATTATTTTTTGTTTTCTAGCAAACTTTAAGAAATTACAGTACTTTTCCTGAGTCCCTGACATTAAAACATTTAATTTAATTGAGCCCTGTTTCCTCATCCTGTGATTTGCCAAATGCCCACAATTGCCCACATAAGATTAGTATGGAAAAATGCAGGTTTGCTGCCACAGAAATTTGAAAATGAGGTATTATAGGCTACAATCCAATATATCTAAACTATATGAAGCCACATAACATGTTTTATCAAGATATGCTGAGGAATAAGAAAGTATCCAATTGTATTTACCTCTCATAAGGTTAACATTGGGAAAGAGAGTACACAGGTTTGCTGCCTCAGTAATTTGATGATTTGGATATTTTAAGCCATGATCAAGTAGATATGAACTGTATGAAGCCTCATGCCATTTCTTATCAGTATATTTTGAGAAATGAGCGAACTACACAGCTTATTGTATTACCTATAAGGTTAGCATGTAGAATGAGTATGCAGGTTTGCCGCAACAGGTATGTTAAAACTGGTTAGTTTTAATTCATTATTTAGTATATCTTAACTAGAAGAAGCCATATACCAAGTTTTATTATGATATGTTCAAAAATAAGGCAGATATAGAATTTTTTATTTCCTATAAGGATAACATGGGGAATGATTATGCAGGTTTGCTGCCACAAAAATGGAAATTTTGGGGATTTTAGACTAAAATACATTAGATCTCATCTAGATGAAGCCACAAACCAAGTTTAGTTAAGATATGTTGAGAAATGAGCGAGATATAGAATTTTACCTATTCCCCATAAGGTTAACATTGGGACAACGTACTGTGTTTACCACTTTCAATATCTCGTTAACCAATGGACATAGAGCAATGATTCAAAATACTAAATTGTTTGTTTTGTGAGGCGAATCCAATGGTGCCAACAAAAATTTGATTAATTTTATTTCTCTATGTAAAAACCCCAAAAAACCCATTTTTGGGGGGGTTATTCCCCCTTTAACCCCCCTTCCGATGGTCCGATTGGGCTGGTGTTTACGAACTTGTCCAATCGATTACCACTTTACATGTCTGTACCAAATTTCATTAAGATCGGACCATATTTACGGCCGCTATCGTGCTCACAGACACACACACATCCACCCACGGTACTCAGGTACTCAGTTTATCTTTATATTTTTGATATTAAAAGTAGCCCTTCATTGTGATAATTGTAATATATATATACAATATATATATACAATATATATTACAATTATCACAATGAAGGGCTACTTTTAATATCAAA
The DNA here is from genome assembly GCA_035578135.1 of Flexamia atlantica. Lineage (NCBI taxonomy): Eukaryota > Metazoa > Arthropoda > Insecta > Hemiptera > Cicadellidae > Flexamia > Flexamia atlantica. The sequence goes on from JAQJVK010000005.1 coordinate 24,363,907, forward strand.
AATATAAAGATAAACTGAGTACCCTTTTAGAAATATTTTTTATTGAGCAATAATAAAAAATAAAAAAAATATTTCAAAAAGGGTACTCAGTTTATCTTTATATTTTTAATATATATATCTATAAGTATAAAAGAGGATGTTGGTATGTATATATATATATTTATATAGTTGGCACGGATAAACTCAGAAACCGCTAGACCGATGGCCACAAAACTTGGTACATACATGTAGAATTTCATGGAGTAGGTTTATACACCTTCAGTTTCGTGATAACTTTCAGGGCTTAGCCCTGGGACCGTCTTAAAGGTACCCATGTCAGGGATTTTGTAAGAATTTGAGTTAGATTTGTTTACTAACAAAACATATGAAAGTAAAATTTAAACAGGTGATGTAAATTAATGGTATTTCTTTCTGCTATTTAACTGTATTTGTTAAAATGAAGATTTGTTTCTTGGTGCCAGGTGGTCAATGAATTAGACTTTTGCATTTTTTCAAAGTGCAATACACTATATAAAATGCTGATATGTAGTATAACATAAAATAAATAACTGATTACTGAAGGACTCCAGTGATCACTGATCACTTATACTTGAAGGACTTTTTTATGACAACTAACTGCTATTTAAAGAGGAAGAGTGTGCTACTTAAAAGAATTAATTTTATCTACAGCACTTTAAAAAAATTGCCGGGACGGCTCATTCAAACGTTTTGTTCAATATATAGTCTAAAAACGTAAGACAGCACTTTTTAATAATTGCTGGAGTGGCATTGTAATTATTGTTCAAGGTAGACCCTAAAACCTTAAGAAAATTATCTTTTACAGTGAATAAAATTTCAAGCTATCTTCTTTGGTTCCTCTAACACGTATGCCTTCATGAAGGAAAGAAATAGGATTTCTAATACGCAGGTCTGCTGCGACGGGGTTGCATAATAAAGTTTTAATTAAGGGTAACATATGCGAGCAGATTCAAAGCCGTCGAAAAAGCCAAGGGTGCCGTTCCTTATATTGTGCCCCATGATCATCATCAGGGCAAGCTCAGGTACCGTGGAAACGACCATAAATGCTTCTCGGCGTTCATCTCTGTAAATTGGCCTCTTGAGTGTGTGAGCGCAATCCTCTTCACCTGATAGCATGATCGACTGGACAGCCGACACAAGCAAAACGCACTTGCAAGAGGAAGAACCACCGATATTGGGCATGAGCCTACCTAGGGCAGCAACACCATTTGGGGCTTTGTCGGTGGGGCGTTGCATATGGTCACATTTTTTATGTACAGGCACTTTATGCAGGAATAGAATAACCCCGTCGTAGCAGACCTGCGTACTAAGAGCGAATTTCTAAAAACTTTTGCTTTATGGAAGTACATTTGATATGTTCAAAGAAGTAGATACATTAGATTTTACAACAAGAAAAATAAATGGGAAAGCAAAACTATATAATTCATGGGTGATAGTGAATGTTTAATTTTAATCGTGAGCGAAGCCACGGGTTCTTCTAGTATATATATAAATTCGAACGAATGGTGTTTTTTGCTTCTGGTGGCCCCAAAACGAAAAGTTAACAGCGTCTCAGGCTTAGGTCTTACCATAAGACCTACGGTAATAGCTTCTTCCCTATAGGGGAAATTCGTTAAAATCGAACGCTGATCACATGTTTATTTTTAAATGTATAATATCAAAAAATACAAAATCAAAAATGTATGATAGGGAATGTTTTTCTTTATTTTGATATGTATATTTTTATTGTATGTTAAAAGTTCCAGGATACTGTATGATACCGTTTAAAGTTTTCCCCACAAAAATCACGATAAAATACTTGTGCGTGTGAATGCGTTTTTACATTCAATTGATTTACGAAATTAAAACAAATTGCTACATATCAAATTAAAGAAGAATACGTTTCCCACAAAAACTGTACTATTTAATTTACAACACCACAAAAATTAACTGAGTATTGTAAATTGTAATTAGTAAATTATTTTATCATGACAGTATGTATATTTGATGTTCATGAATGGACAACAATAGATTTAGCTTCTAAAGTTAAATTTAAGAAATTATAAGCGCAGTAAAGTTTTTCAATACTTTTTAAGACCATACTGTGTGAAAAAGGTCTATTTACTAAGACATGCTTCTTTTAGTAGAGATTGTCATGGTTCTCCACTCCACCACTAGAGTAACACAAGTTGTCTTTGGCCTCCTGTTGAAACTATAACATCTTATAATTATTGAGGATGAGAGCAGATCAGGTTGACAGAGGTTGGACAAAAACTGATGATTTTAGATTTGTCGGAAGAGGGATGTATGAAGGGATAAGATAAAAGGAAGTACCTAATGGGGTTTCTTTAATTTTATTGTGTCAAGACATATTATGATATAACATATGATATCATAGAAGTCACAATATACTGTGGATAATTACAATAAATTTGTCAGTCTTCATAAAATTAATCAAACCTTGACAAAGCTTCTGAATCCAATCACAGGTTCCGATCACCCCCAATTCCCCTTAAACTACAAATAACCAAAAAAACTAACTAATAAAAACTACTTATATACTGATATGCAACTAAAGCAGTGCTTGAGACCCCAGTCTTTAACCAGGTGTTAAATGCACCGGTACTTTTTTCATTGTCTTTCAATTTGAAAATCTATTTGTAATGGTACTCTCTGATGTAACAAATGACCGTTTTGTAGTAAACCGACCTAATATTTCAGATGGAAATCAAAATTAATCTTTAATGAAATTACCTTTCTTAGACATGATGATAGTTGTTATTGGCACTGCACACCTTGTTTTGTCTCAAAGATATTCTTGGAATTTACCATATCATAGAGTAGTTAGAGGTAAGATAAATAACACTTAATACTGAATTTGATACAATATATAACTTTAAACTTTCAATCAGAATCTAATACATACTCAAAACTAATCATCATACGTCCTCAAGTTAGGTTTTAACTAATAGTGGCACTAAATTGATTTACCGTAACATTGAAGATAGGCTTTATTATTAAAATAGAGAGAGTTATGATTTTAACATAATCAAATATTAATGCTTCAACAAAGACATATAATGACCAATTTAGCTGCTCATTACACTGTTGAAATCGTTTATACATTTTTTATACATATCATTCTTTATTATTGTGGTTTATTGTAAACTAGCTTCAATGCCCGTTGTGGTTAAATACAACGGTCTCTAGAAAAATAGTACATGGTATATGGGGTTTTCTTGTGAAAAGCCAGAAAGATAATTAGATTTTTTCAAAAATAAAATTGTTTTGAAAAAAACATGATCAGATGATCAGCAAGCCGGCTCCACACATGCGTCATTCGGCATGCAGCGAGCAGCGATTCGCCGAATCACGAGTAGTGTGGACGGGTGTTTATGTATTTGGCAAGTAGCAAACATTAGGGCTTGTTCATTGTCGGTCCTATAGCGAGACGAATAGTTCGCCGAACGTCGAACATTCGCCGCATGCCGAATAACGCATGTGTGGAGCCGCCTTTAATGTATTTCTATAGAAAACATGTTTTTGAAACTTTTCCACCATAAATCTTATAAAAGTTAAAATATCACAATTACTTGTAAACCTACGGGGAGAAAGCTTTCCAACGGCCGCATATTAAAATCTCTCTGGTAGAAATGTAGATTCAGTTGTACAAAGTTTTGCAAAAAATCTCTAGCTCATTATTTTCTCACCACTACAAACTATAAATTCGGGGGTTGTTTAGCGTTTTTGCAAATAACTTTAAAATGCTGAAGAAATCGACCAAAGTGGAAGGTAATTTCTGAAAGAGAATACAATTTCCCAAAAGACATCGAGATTAATTTCTTGAAAATTCTGATAACTGGCAGCCAAAACTTGGCTACAAAGGAACTTAAAACCAGTGCAAATTTAATAGATATTTTTTTCATAAGAAGCATGTGGGTATTTACAAATTTTCTCCATAGATATTGAAAAAATCAAGTTTTTTTATTCTTTGCAAATCTAGAAGGAGAATGTTTCGTTAAGAACTGTAGATTTAGTTGTAAAAAGTTAAAAAATATCTCTAACTCAATATTTTCTCACTACCTATTAATTCTGAGGTTGCTTAGCTTTTTGCAAATAACTTTTAAACGGTGAAGAAATCGGCTAAAGTGGAAGGTAGTATTCTGAAAGAGAAAAAAATTTCCTTCAATTAGGTACTATGCATTTCTTAAAAATACTGATAATGGACAGCCAAAACCTGGCTACAAAAAAAACTTTAAAAAAGCTGTTTTTTTATCTATTTCTTATAGAAAATATTTGTTGTTATGTTTTCACCATAAATCTTAAAAAATCTAACTTTCATAATTATTTGCAAATCTATATGGATGGAGCTTTCTAACGACCTGTTAATTATTAAATTCTGTTTGGTAGAACTCTAGATTTAGTTGTACAAGGTTTAACAAAAATATGTCTAATTCAGTATTTTCTTACCACTATAAATTCGGAGGTTGCTTAGATTTTTTGCAAATAACTTTTAAATGGTGCAGAAATCGGCTAAAGTGGGGGGTAATATTCGGAAAGAGAACAAAATTTCCTACAATTGGGTACTATACGTTTCTTGAAAATACTGATAATAGGCAGCCAAAACCTGGCTACAAAAAGAAACTTTAAAAAAGTAGTTTTTTAAATCTATTTGTTATAGAAAATTTGTGTTGTTACGTTTCCACCATAAATATTAAAAAAAATCTAACTTTCATAATTATTTGTAAATCTACATGGATGGAGCTTTCCAACTACCTGTTAATTATTAAATTCTGTTCGGTAGAACTCTAGATTTAGTTGTACAAAGTTTAACAAAAATTACTCTAATTCAGTATTTTCTCACTATTATAAATTCGGAGGCTGCTTAGGTTTTTTGCAAATAACTTTTAAATGGTGCAGAAATCGGCTAAAGTGGAAGGTGATATTCTGAAAGAGAATTAAATTTCCTACAAATGACTTTTATGCATTTCTTGAAAATACTCAATAAAGCCAACCAAAATTTGCCTCGAAATAAACAATGTGAAAAAACCCGTTTTCAATGTATTTCTTATGGAAAACATGTGTTTTTTACTTTTTCACCATAAATCTGAACAAAAACAATCTTTCATAATTATTTGACAATCTACAGGGAGAGAGCTTTCCAATGACCCATTAATTAATAAAATCGGCCCGGTAGAACTGGAGATTTAGTTGTCTGAAGTTTGGACTAAACTGAATTATTATAAGAGTAGATGAACTATAAGTTACTGGGGTTCATAGAAGTGTGATGTTCAAAACTTCAAAACAGCTGGCAGAATAAACATATGGAAAAATTACCAGCTGTTTAAGTTTAGAAAGTCACAATTTCTTGAAGCCTAGGTAGTCGGCCCCGGGTAGATCATCCAGATCATACATGAATGATCTTATACATGATCATACATGAAGTAATAATGCATACTTATAATACTTTAATCAACCATTTAATGGGTGGATGTGAAGCTATTTTTATTCGTGGAAAAAATCTTTCTTTTCTTTAATTAGGTACCTAATCCATTAAAATCAGTGTGGATTATCGCTGAGCACAATAGAAAAATTAGAAAGGGTTCATTTTACTCCGCTCTCTAAATGTTTTCCCTTGATTAAGAGTATAAAATTATTAAAAAATGTAAAACATGCTGCTAACTGCATGAAGATGAGTACACCTGCTCCTGTGCATTTTGTCAAGTTCTAATAACTTCATAATTTTATGTAGAACAGTATTTTAAATAAATGTTATCCTTCCAGAGATGTCTGTTGCCGGAAAGGTTCAAACCATACCACAAGAGAAAAGTTATGAAAAGAGCAAAAACAAATTTCTTGAGTCTATAGAATTCTACATGAGACTGGCAGCTACCAAACCCAATTCTGTCTATAAAGATGTTCCTCTCGTGTTCTTCGGGGTATTTGTTACTAGCTTCTGTGCAGTCACTGGCTGGGTCATGTTTTTCTACAAATACGATGACCTTTCAGTCAACACCGATGTACTTCTGCATGCAGTAATAGTCAGTCACACCCTTTATGTGTATTTAGTCTACCTGAAGAACAGATATGTCCTCTCTAACATGACTGAAAGTATGAGAGGTCGTTTTGAATCTCTTTCCAAACAATTACAACTCCACAAATATCATCAAGCCTGGGACAGGGCTGATAAAATTTCTTTGGCTATCATGAGGTTTGCTAATTTTTTTGTCGGTTCAATCTACGCCTTTTACATTTATAATGCCGGGATATTTTCTTCTAACAGAAAGCTACTTTTTCCCCTCTGGACACCATACTCACTTGAAACTGATATATACTATTATTTAACTGTGTTTGCACAGGTAGCCTTTTTCGCTTATAACCACTTCATTCACCTGCCAGGCTTAGGTCTTTGCATAGGAGGAGCCCATTTCATAGGTGCATCCTTTGATGTACTGGGTCTAACTTTCTCGGACATATGTGACTTAGATATCCATCTACTTAATGATAAGAAGAAGTACGAAAATGAAATAACATTTTTCAAGCAGGCAAATGCAAACAGGAAACTGAAATGGATAATTGAAACCCATGTTGATATTTTGAGGTAAGAAATATATTGTATTTTTTTAATACTCTCAATCGAAAATTTTTGATATTTTATAGCTTGGGTTTGTATTAAAATCCATTGTTTTAGCCCCTGAACTGTGGTAAGACTAAAATAGGTACATACCTTACATCAAAAAGTTCAAAAATAGTGTTTTGTCACTCCATGTTTCGCTAATACAGCGTTCTCAAGTGATTTAACTACAAAAGTTTGTAATTACCCAAGTCATAACCTGTGTATGTCACAAGTAATAGGTTACTCGTGGCAAAGCCCACTTTTCCCTTGCATGTATCAGCTAAGGGTGAAGCTAGTTGCCACCACAGAAACTAATTAAGACAACTTTGTTAATCATACTGCAGTTCAGGATTCGTATCTTATGTCATGCCAGGAAGAAAACATGAAAAATCTAATAACCACATTTGTTTGTATATACATAGTATAAAAACTGAAAAATTCAATAGCAAATGAGAGAAGGAACACTAATAACATATATATACATATATATATATATATATTTATTTATTTTTAACATTTCAGAACACAGTACCCTGTTTTAAAATTATTTAATTAGACCAACATGTTTCGAAGCTTTAGCCCATGGTCACGGTCTTTAAATTATCTAACCTTATATAAACATATTTATATAGAGTTTTTATAAACACATTGCCAAATAAATTCGTCAGCTGTTTTCAGATAGACTTGATTACTTTTATCTTTGGGTTCTGAATGTTATAATTTTTTCATATATTAAATTCTTCTTGTTTACTTGCATTTTCTTGATTATATTCTTTGGATCTTTTTTATTATGATGGTAGATATGGAATTCTTCTTTGATATCTAGTTTTCTGCCTTTTATTCCATATTCCAAAATTTCTAAGTCTTCTTCTATGGTTTTAAATTCGTGTTTCTTTATCAGCATATGCTCGGCTACGTTTGATTTCATGCTTGTCATGTTTTTGGATCTATAGGCCTGGATATGTTCTTTATATCTACTGTTAAACGATCTTCCGGTTTGACCTATATAATAGCTGTCACATTCTGAGCACTTGATTTTATATATCCCTGATTGGTTAAAGTTTCTTTTCGAAGGATCGTTTCTTTTAGTTTTATTTATTTTCTTGTTTAATATATCCAGAATGTTGTTTTTGGTCTTGTAGCTGATTGCATAGTTAGATTTGTGGAAGGTCTTGCGGATTGCTTTATTGAATGTCGTGTTGTATGGCATGTAGATGAATTCTTTTGGGATATTTTCCTCCTCATTTTCTTTTTCCTTTTGTTTCTTAATTTTATGTCTTATCATATTATCTATTATTTTTTGTTTATATCCATTTTTTATAGCAAGATATTTTATGATATTTTTTTTTATTGAAGTTTTTGGGTGTCATCGGAATGTTGAGAAATCTGTGGATCATGGTGTGAAATGTATTCATTTTTTGTTGCCAAGGGTGGTTGGAGTTTGCAGGAATTATGTTATTGGTTGTGGTTTGTTTTCTATAAATTTCAAACGCGTGTTTATTATTTTGCTTTGATATAGTAATATCAAGAAAATTTGATTTGCAAAATCTAACTATGCAATCAGCTACAAGACCAAAAACAACATTCTGGATATATTAAACAAGAAAATAAATAAAACTAAAAGAAACGATCCTTCGAAAAGAAACTTTAACCAATCAGGGATATATAAAATCAAGTGCTCAGAATGTGACAGCTATTATATAGGTCAAACCGGAAGATCGTTTAACAGTAGATATAAAGAACATATCCAGGCCTATAGATCCAAAAACATGACAAGCATGAAATCAAACGTAGCCGAGCATATGCTGATAAAGAAACACGAATTTAAAACCATAGAAGAAGACTTAGAAATTTTGGAATATGGAATAAAAGGCAGAAAACTAGATATCAAAGAAGAATTCCATATCTACCATCATAATAAAAAAGATCCAAAGAATATAATCAAGAAAATGCAAGTAAACAAGAAGAATTTAATATATGAAAAAATTATAACATTCAGAACCCAAAGATAAAAGTAATCAAGTCTATCTGAAAACAGCTGACGAATTTATTTGGCAATGTGTTTATAAAAACTCTATATAAATATGTTTATATAAGGTTAGATAATTTAAAGACTGTGACCATGGGCTAAAGCTTCGAAACATGTTGGTCTAATTAAATAATTTTAAAACAGGGTACTGTGTTCTGAAATGTTAAAAATAATAATATTAGTAGCCCTCATACATTTAACTTTATTGATAATATATATATATATATATATATATATATATATATATATGACAAAAAGTATCAATAAAATGTTTATATTTAGTGTTATGGAATAATAACAATAAAACAAACTAAACTTAATGTTACATAAATAACCACAGAGCGGCACGAGTAAGTGATTACTTGTGTAGAGCTGACGATGAAATTGTATCCTCTGAAAAATTACGAATCCGGGGATATAACATTTAAATTGATCCCATTACTAAAAACTGAGATATGCAAACCACTCCCAGGGAATGGTCGTCAATTTCTGACACCACACTCAAGGAAATGGCCTGCACAAGTTTCCAGTTACTCGTGACACATTGAAGGTGTTAAATTTATATTGGATATTATACAGTATAAATAGAATTCAATTTTTACTATGAATGTTGAATAACTCTATTTTCTAGATTTGTGAAGGACTACAAAACTGTATTTGAAACCATCTTGATAGAACTTATGCTCTCCTATGAAGTTGTCATTTGTTTTGCTGCATTTCAAGCTGTGCTGGTAAAACATTAACTAAATATAGATAAAATAAAATATGTGTTATATGTATAATTTGTAAATGTTTGTGTATATTTAATTGTTAGTTATAAAAACAAAAATTATCAACCACATGACAATTATATCCCAAGACTTTCTCACAATCGAAGAAGATACGGGAATTTTTAATCATTTTGTTAACATTTTATTCTCTGCATTTCATCTACACTTCTATATTTTTGTCTATTTTTTTGTCATGCTCTAATTCTACATAATCATCCTTCCAATAAAAGCAGTCAGTATATATTTCTCTTAGAGATTGATAATTATCTGAGACTCATTAGAAAAAAAGGTAAGTTTTGTTGTTCTTTTTTCAACTGATTTAAAGAATAATTTGCATTCCATTCCATTCCCCATTAATTTCCATTCCTAAACATTCCCTTATTCCACAATATACCTACAAAACATGAATTCAACGATACCCACAAAACAATGACTGTCACTTATCATATTCTGACAATGGTGCTTAAATATGGAATAAATTATTACTAACTAGTCATATAACGATTCTAGCATTCCTTAAATCATTAGAGTTACCCAAAGTAGTAGAATTAAACTGAAATATTTTAATTTACTTATGTTTAACTATCATTTAACCAAATCATAAGCTCTTTAAATAATATTTAAGTAATCAATAAAAGAGCATGGTGAAGCATAGATAGCAGCATTAAACTGATAATTATTTAATATTTTTCAACATTTTCACTCGGCAAAGGCGGCGGAGACTCGAGACTACCAGAAGATGGCCCAGGACTGCTTCATGGTGATGGTGATAGTGTTCCACCTCTTCACCTTCTGTTACCCCGGGCAGCACGTTTATAACAAGGTTTTAGCTATCATTTTCATTATAACCATTTCTCATTGCTTATTCCCAATCATTCTTTCAGTCAAGATTTCAGCTAAAGGACCAAACAGGTCAAGTCCAAAACTGTAGCTCATATTTGTCAAAATAATAACTATTTTATCTATCTCAGTTTATAGAGCAAAATATAAAAAAGTAGCTATTGCTTGTAGACCAGTTTGATGATAGGAAAAGTGTTTTATTATGTTTTTTGAACTGACTATAATTTCACAATAATAATTACAATTTTGTGGACTGACTGATAAAATACTGATTGATCGCAGATTACTCATTAACCGCAGCTATTACATGTACCATCCATCTCTTAAGTCCGTGAGCTCTGTGGCCTTTAACAGCAAAACTACATGGTACAACGAATTGAAATTGAAAAAAACAATATTTGTATGATTTTATTTTATATTTTATTTTAGTTTTTGTAAAATAAAATCATTCAAATATGGTATAATTTAATATTTTAAATTTGATGAACTCTGATAAACAGAACAAGTAGGTAAATTAGTTTTTTTTGTTTGATATAATAGGAAACGCTCTGGACTTAATTTTAGCAAATTTCCCCCTATAGGGAAGTAGCTATTACCGTAGGCGGCATGGTAAGACTTAAGCACGGGACCACCGTAACTTTTCATTTTGATGCCCCCAGACCCCAAAAACACCGTTCGTTCATATATATATATATATACACCTGTCCGTAGGCGCGATAACTTTTGTAAAAAAGGTCTGATCGCAATTAAATTTGGTACATACGTCTAGAGTGACATTTATTACTTCGAGTTCGAAAACCAGCGCGATAAGTTAACTCTAAGGAGGGTTTTTTGACAAAATAAAATTCATTTTTAGGATTTAATATCTTTATGTTAATTTTTTTGTAAATTTAAGAGTCAAAATTGAATTCAGCTAAAAAAAATAAACAATATAGTATTTTGAATGATTACTCTACATCAATCGGTTACTGAGATATTTGATCTGCTAAATGCAGTACATTGTCCCCTGAAGGGACATGAACTATCCGAATTCTGGTATAAATACCTACATTTTTCATTGAATTCCCCAAATACCCCCGTCGCAGCAGACCTGCGTACTCAGCGAATTTCCATAGGATTTATTTTGTATATGTGAGCATTCAACTTATTTGTAGGAAAGTATTGTTTGAGTATGTTAAGTAAATAATATACAAAAAACATATATTTAATCATTCATGAGCATTAAATTAACAAGGAGACCACATTGGTTTTCATTTGTAACACATACAATTTTGTATTTTATATAATTCTTAGTCTTTTAATTAAAAAAAAGTAATCTTGTTATAGATTATAAATGTCAACAAACATATAACAAATTAACTCAAAACACTCAAAACAAACAAATAACTTAATCTCATGAAAAAATTAAATTCAATCATATGGTCAGTTTTATAAGTAAACACCCTTGTTATAGCAGACCTGCATCTCCAGCCAATTTCAATAAAACATATTATCAATCCTCATCATTATAAACATACCATATATTATACTACATTTTCGGGCAGTTTAGACCAAGACATCCCCCCCCCTGCCAAATGCTCATACTTTCTTTATCAAATTTAAAAATAATTTGTATTTTAGCGAATTTCCCCTATAGGGAAGAAGCTATTACCATAGGTCTCATGGTAAGACCTAAGCGCGGGACCATCATAACTTTTCGTTTTGGTGCCCCCAGATACCAAAAACACCATTCGTTCAAATTTGTATATATATATATATATATATGTGTCTGTAAGCACGATAGCGCTCGCAAAAATGGTCCGATCGGAATGAAATTTGGCATAGGCGTGTAAAGTAGCAATTATTCGGATGAGTTCGAAAACCAGCCCGATCGGACCACTGGAAGGGGGGGTAAAGGGGGATAAACCCCCCCAAAAATGGGTTTTTTGGGGTTTTCACATATAAAAATCAAAATAATACAATTTTAATTAGCACCATTGAATTCAGCTCGAAAAAACAAACAATTTAGTGTTTTGAATCATTTCTCTATGTCCATTGGTTACCGAGATATTGTAAGTGGTAAACACAGTACGTTGTCCCAATGTTAACCTTATGGAAAATAAGTAAAATTCTATATCTCGCTTATTTCTCAAAATACCTTAATAAAACTTGGTTTGTGGCTTCATCTAGATAAGATCTAATGTATTTAGTCTAAAACCCCCGAAATTTCCATTTTTGTGGCAGCAAACCTGCATACTCATTCCCCATGTTATCCTTATGGGAAATAAAAAATTCTATATCTTCCTTATTTTTCGACAAATCTTGATAAAAGTTGTTATATGGTTTCTCCTAGTTCAGATCTACGAAATATTGAATTAAAACCACCCAGTTTTAATGGACCTGTTGCAGCAAACCTGCACACTCATTCTCCATGTTATTCTTATGGAGCTTACAAAAACATGTTAAATCTCACTTTCTTGGATTGAAACATGTTCTTTTGCCTTTGAAATTCGCTGAGTATGCAGGTCTGCTGCAACGGGGGTATATTTTTATATAGTATAATATATTTTCTGCAAAATCTTGATCAATGAACTCTAACTATTTAAAATAAACACAAATAAAACATTCATTACACTTGAGAACCCTTTACACCTGAAGCAATTAGAGTGGAATGAATTTCATCAGGAGACCACAGCTGATACGCAAAGTAGTACTAGCCTGTTAGCATTTTCCAACAGCTGTCAGTTTATATCTTAATTGTCATTTGTAAACAAAATACAGTTGATGTTTGTTGGAATTTGTTTTTTCATTGTTTGTTGTCCAAAATTATTGACAATAAACAATATCTGACAGCTCTAGCAATGGACTAGGCCAAGGGTCAAGATATAATGCACCAAGTGTACCTGAAAATTCAATCATATGTTCAGAATTGTATTTTTTTTAATCTGGCAAATTAGGGGATTTTTGGAGGGTAAAATTAAAAATAATATTGGACAACGTACTGTGTTTAGCACTTTTAATATCTCAGCAACGGATTGACGTAGAATAATAATTCAAAATGCTAAATTGTTCATTTTTTTAAGCTGAATCCAATTTTGACACTTACATTTACAAGAAAATAATATAAAGATATTAAATCCTAAAAATAAATTTTATTTTGTCAAATAACCCTCCTTAGAGTTAACTTATCGTGCTGGTTTTCTAACTCGAAGTAATAAATGTCACTCTAGACGTATGTACCAAATTTCATCGCGATCAGACCTTTTTTACGAAAGTTATCGCGCTACGGACAGATATATATATATAATATATATATATATAATATATATATATATATTATATATTTATCTATAAGTATATATTTTCATTTTCATATATATATATATATATATATATGAAAATGAACAAACGGTGTTTTTGGGGTCTGGGGAGATCAAAATGAAAAGTTACGGTGGTCCCGTGCTTAAGTCTTACCATGCCGCCTACGGTAATAGCTACTTCCCTATAGGGGGAAATTCGCTAAAATTGGATTACAAAAATTATATTACAAACCATATGATTGAATTTAATTTGTTCATGTGATGATTGATTTGTTTATTTACTTATCTAAATTAATATTTAAACAAAATTAAATATTCAAAACAACAACTTCCCTAACGAATGTAGAATATGCCCACATATAAAAAATAAGTCTTTAAAAATTAATTAAGTATGCAAGTTTGCTGCAACAAGCTTTTTTAAATTTTAAGATGAATCATATGTTTGGATTTAATTTGTTTATATGATTATTTTATTTGTTTTGGTTTTGACTGGTTTGGGTGCGTTCAGCCGCAGTCAACGATTACTATCCGGTTACTATAGTCCCTAATAGGCAAATCCACCGCATCTTGACAATCAACAATGTCCGGTTACTTACCGAATCCACCGTAAACACAACATCGGTGGATGAACAACCGTGATCAGTAGGTGGTACATCCACCAATACCGTTCACTTATTACAGGTTGGTAGATTACCCACCGGTGACTGCAGCTGAACGCGCCCATTGATTGTATGTTTATATAGTATAAACTATAACAAGGATATACTTACAAAAAAATATTAGACTGATAATTATAAGAATAACAAAAAACGTATTACTGGAGTGGATACTGAAGTGATTTCCATGATTATTTCCTTTACATCGTAAGCTCTTCAATTATTATATAATATACTTTTTGCAATAATTACATAAGGTGTTTGAAAAATGTTCTCTTACATAAATTAAAAAAGCTCCCATATAAAAACTAATTCTTTAGAAATCCGCTGAGTATGCAGGTTTGCTGCGACGGGGGTATTACTCAAGGTGAAATAATTCTGAATTCATACTAAATTGTAATTTTTTTTAATATATGTATATTAATTGTTTTATAAGCATAAAGTTCACTGTGGAGGGCTGCTAAGGTTATTAATGTAAGAGAAAATAAATAGAACAGAGCACCCTTTTTTAACTATTTTTAATAGCTACATGTTTCGGCCCTATCGGGGCCATTTTCAAGCTATATCTATTTATTTTCTCTTACATTAATAATTGTTTTAATATAAAATATATCTCAATTTATAAGTAAATAAATACATTTTGTAAACCATATTGGCCATTTTTGTGTCATGAATGTAATAGAGTAAATTAGTAATGGTGCATGTTTGAGATTAATAATTAGAAAGTTCCGGTTAGTTCCTCATCTTGGTGGGACTTCTACACCTACATAAAAACCAGCACCGAAGTGCCACACTGGTTGCACTGCCCTCTGTGATGATACAAGAGCATTTTCATCATTATACAAGTAATCTCATATGCTATACTTTTTTATTCAGGGAGACTAATTTCAACAATAACCATTCATGAGTTAATAACATTTGCACTTCCATGAATGTAGTTGATGTTACATTCTTTTATGACAGAGTGAGATGTTCAGACACAGTCTATACTGCAGCCACTGGGAAGACCAGAGTTTGTCGTTTCGGAAGTCTGTGACTATCATGTTGGCAGCCACCACCCGTCCCATCTCCATCACCTTCAGGGGCATAGTAAACGCATCAATGATGTCTTTCCAACATGTAATTCTATCTTTTTATCTATTATACATACCCAAAGGATGCAATTACCTGTTACTGATATCCAATTATAAGGCCCACATTACACTATCAAATATTTTATGAAAGATCTTTTATAAAATATTTCTGAGAGTCTGAGTATCCAGATATAACTATTACTTTGGTCAAATAAGTATCAATTCTGACTGAATGGTTCAGCTGTAATAAAACTCATATAGTTCACACAATATACCTCCAGCTATGGGTGAGGCCCGCATTACACTATCAAATATTTTATGAAAGATCTTTTCTAAAAGATTTATTTGCCCAATCAAAATTCAAGCCAACTGATTTTCAAAACAAAAACTTATAAATTTTGATTGGTCAAATAAACCTTTTATAAAAGATCTTTTATAAAATATTTGATAGTGTAATGCGGGCCTGAGTCAGCTGGGGCAAGGGGGGGGGGAAAGGGGGTACTTTTCTGAAGACATTGTTCTATTGCCCCGCTGCTTGACAAACGTTTTGTTTACCAATATCATATGTTGAAAATATCATTTAATACGATTAGTAGCATAGTGGCCATAGCTGGAGATATAATGTGCAAACTGTACTTTTATATTCGAGCCTATAAGAGAAATATCTTTGTCCACAAAGACTGAGAACTACTTAAGTATTCTGTGAAGGCCCAAATAAGCCAGGCTGGTTGCCAGCACTGATGATTACTGCTGATGATTAGGTACTACTGTATTTAGCAGCTGCTGGCAGAAGCACCATGTAATAGTTTTCAAGGCAGCGGTGACTTGGTGGTCACACCAAGCCTCTAGTAGCAGCTTCCTCACAACAGCTGACCGACCGTCAGTGCTGGAAACCAGCCTAAACAGGCCTTAAGGATACAAAAAATATGTAGAAATTTTGATTATTTAAAAGAACAAATCTCTCTTTTTTTACAAATCTGTTGAATAATTATTATAAGCTTTCCATTACCAGCTTAAATGGTTTTTAGATGTAACAAGGAGTAAAGAGAATAAAGTTTAAGTCACAAAGCCTATCGTTTGAGACAGGATTCTTTAAATATCTAATAATACTAGCTATTTTTAGGAAATTGACAGGAAATCAGGCTTACCTTTAAATAAGTTCACAGAACACATTATGATCACAGAGGTTTGGAAATTTTTCGTGGCCACTGACCACTTTTTCAACCACTAGAGAAATGGCATTCAGTGGTTGAAAAATTGGTCAGTGGCCACGAAAATTTCCAAATCTGTGATCATTATGTGTTCTGTGAACTTATTTAAAGGTAAGCCTGCTTTCCTGTCAATTTCCTAAAAATTCCTGGCTAATGCCCTATCTTTTAATCTAATAATACTAGCTAGTTATCCTGGCTTTCCTCCTGAGAAGTAATTAGTGCTACAATCAGTTTCAAAGCATGTTCACATGTTCAATAGCAAACTAATTAAATTGAATTTTATCTTATGTCGACAGGTAATGCCTAAGCTCTGAAAATTCAGCCCTTTGCTGTATTTAAATTATGCCCTTTATTAAGACTTTGATATATATATATATATTGATAAATCTATGTAAAACTAACTCTAGATTCACACCTTAAATGTTAAAATTAGAGTTAAAATTTTAAATGTTAAAATTCACTACCTCTATATCAGTGAATAGTTATAGAGATAGAATTGTGAAGAAGAAACCTTTGCATCTTCTATTTGTAGAAAATGGTTTTATTCATTGTACCAAAAATCTATTGAGAACTGTTATTTCCAATAATTAGAGCGATTGCTTATTATGTTTCAGGCTTTAAGGACAGCATTTTCTTATGTCAACATATTAATGGTTTTGAAAGAACATCATTGAAGTTTCATAAATACTTACTTATGAAAGCTATTGTAGAACTATTTTGTAGAAAAACTCACAAAGGTTTCAATGTTAACTTTGACATAAAAATGTATTCCTATTTTTGCTTAAATAGATCCTTCTGACCCGCTTTAAATAAATGTTTTAGCCATAGACTAAATGGCTAACACAGCAAATGTTACAGTGTAATAAAACCTACCGGTATCTGCTTCATAAAGTTTTTCATTTAATCCTTTTAGCGAATTTCCCCTATAGGGAAGAAGCTATTACCGTAGTACTCATGGTAAGACCTAAGCCTGAGACCATGATAACTTTTCGTTTTGGGGCCCCAGAAGCAAAAAACACTATTCGTTCATTTTCATACATATATATATATATATATATATATATATATATATCTATGTGTCTTTAAGCACGATAACTCTCGTAAAAATGGTCCAATCCTAATGAAATTTGGCATGGATGTGTAAAGTAGTAATTATTCAGACAAGTTCGTAAACCAGCCTGATCGGGGTAAAGGGGGGTAAACCCCCCAAAAATGGGTTTTTTGAGTTTTTTACATATAAAAATACAATTTAACGAATTTTTGTTAGCACCATTGAATTCAGCTCAAAAAAACAAACAATTTAGTATTTGAATCACTGCTCTATGCCCATTGGTTACCGAGATATTGAAAGTGGTAAACACAGTACGTTGTCCCAATGTTAACCTTATGGGAAATAAGTAAAATTCTATATCTCTCTTATTTCTCAACATATCTTGATAAAACTTGGTAAATGGCTTCTTCTAGTTCAGATCTTCTAAATATTGAATTAAAACCACCCAGTTTTAAAATACCCGTAGCAGCAAACCTGCATACTCGTTCCCCATGTTATTCTTATGGAGCTTACATAAACATTTCAAATCTCGCTATGTTGGATTGAAATATGTTGTTTTGCATTTGAAATTCGCTGAGTATGCACGTTAGCTGCAACGGGGGTATTCTATATTCTTCTATTTGGACTTCAAACTGTATCTTAAGAATAAAATATATAAATTTGCTCCTTTAAGCTTGTATTGAGGTGGACTTATAGTTTTGGACACTTTGTATAAGAATCATGCTATTACTGAGTCAATTTTTAACACTGCCCTTTTAATACTGAAGATCAGTTGGGGAAAAAGAGAAATGTTCTAGCTCACATATACATTTTAAGTAGGATCCTGAAGGTAAATTGTAAATTACTGATGGCTTAATTTAAAGACCAAAGCTGTTAACAAAACAAGAAAAAAAATCATTGGGAATATTGAAAGGCTTACATTGAAACTAAGTCCACAGAACTTAAATAATTTTTTTATATGGCAATTGCCCTATCTTTAAAAAAACGAGTACTCGCGCAGCACGCTGACATGATGGAGTGAATTTCAATTAGGGCTTCAATTGTCAATTTTAGAACTGAAACCCCCAAATTTTAGGATACATTCCTTCCCTAAAATGAGGATAGGGATTCTGATTTATTCGCTCAACGTACTGGCTAATCAAATCATAGGAAATAACAATATTTTGCCGTAATTACAAGTGCAGTTCATGTTGAGCGCAAGCAAGGTCAACACAATTAATCAAATACACAACAAAAATCCTATGGAGGATTTCAGTATGTCACAAGTCTAAAGCAAGGAAGATATGGTGTTGTGATTGGTCGTAACATTCATCATCATTTTTTGCAAAACATTTAAAATAGAAAGCTATTTGGATTGTGTCTTCATCCTACAGGAAATTGTAACAAATCTCTTTATTGTTGGAAGCATACGGAAATACGTTCTTAAAAGCAAACAAATTATTGACGATTAAAGGTTGCCGAATCAAAAATACTAGCTGATATAGTGTAAAAGTTTGGCAGATGTTTTTATTTCGTAAGAAAACCTTTGGCGTGACATTGCAATGCAGACTTTCATAAATGAGGATAAATGTAAACAAAAGTTTTGACAGTTCGACAATGTATGAGCTTTTTTGAAGACACTTCGAGAAATTGCAATTTTTGGCACCCACCAATAAGATTGTTCAGAATATTAATTTTTGTTCTGAATTCAATGGTTCAAACCGAAGTTTCATTAATTAGACTTTTCTAAATAATAAAGTCAAAAAACCTTTTTTGAGGAGTTTTAACCTGCCCTTACACCTCCCTTCCAATGATCAGGCTGGTTTTCAAACTCCTCCCTATAAATATCACTTTGCATGTCTGTACAAAATTTCATTAAGACTGTTCCATTTTTGCGAACGTTATCATGTTAACATGGTGTTTTTGGCATCTAGGAGCCCCAAAAAGACTTTTGATAGTCCCAAGATTGTGTTTTAGCATGAGATCTTTAGTAATAGTTTATTCCCTGTAGGGAAAACTTGATAAAAATCAGAAGAAAACTCTATAATGATAACGTTTCCAACGATCAAATCATTGCTTCCAGATTCAATTTTATGGCCTCTAATAACAGAGTTCTTTCTCTTCTGTCACTCTAATGGGAGGTTGATTTCCTTTTTTCATACAAGAAGCAATGAAATACAATTCAATCTTTAATTCTTGCACATTATTCTCAAAGCATTACCATCTTTCTAGCTGTAAGTGTCATTTGAACATTTGACATCAAAGTTCTTTCAAGGTAAAAGTAAGTATATTAAATGCATTGCATTGTTTTACGTTCCAAGTTCCAACCCTATATTGCATCATGATATCAAGGTTTAGATGCCATTTTTGGGTCATCATTGGAGTCAATGGATCAATGGATAATGAATTGAATGATGTAATTATAATTTAGGTACAGTTAACCTCAAGCATGAAATCTCCATTCCTTTTAGCGAATTTCCCCTATAATAATAATAATTTATTGTCTTAGGGAAGAAG
The DNA here is from genome assembly GCA_035578135.1 of Flexamia atlantica. Classification (NCBI taxonomy): domain Eukaryota; kingdom Metazoa; phylum Arthropoda; class Insecta; order Hemiptera; family Cicadellidae; genus Flexamia; species Flexamia atlantica. The sequence goes on from JAQJVK010000005.1 coordinate 24,383,945, forward strand.
CTGTTACCATAGTACTCATGGTAAGACCTAAGCCCGAGACCAAGATAACTTTTTGTTTTGGGGCCCCCAGAAGCAAAAAACACTATTCGTTCATTTTCATACATATATATATGTTTGTCTTGAAGCACGATAACTCTCGTAAAAATGTTCCGATCTTAATGAAATTTGGCATGGATGTGTAACGTAGAAATTATTCGGACGAGTTCGTAAACCAGCCCGATCGGACTACCGGAAGGGGGGGTAAAGGGGGGTAAACTCCCCAAAAATGGATTTTTTGAGTTTTTTACATAGAAAAATAAAAATATTCTAATTTTCGTTTGCACCGTTGAATTCAGCCCAAAAAACAAAAAATTTAGTATCTTGAATCACTGGCCTATGTCCATTGGTTACCGAGATATTGAAAGTGGTAAACACAGTACGTTGTCCCAATGTTAACCTTATGGGAAATAAGTAAAATTCTATATCTCTCTTATTTCTCAACATATTTTGATAAAACTTGGCAAATGGCTTCTTCTAGTTCAGATCTACTAAATATTGAATTAAAACCACCCAGTTTTAATATACCAGTAGCAGCAAACCTGCATATTCATTCCCCATGTTATTCTTATGGAGCTTACAAAAACATGTAAAATCTCGCTATGTTGGATTTAAATATGTTGTTTTGTATTTGAAATTCGCTGAGTATGCAGGTCTGCTGCAACAGGGGTATTTTTAATCAAATCAAAAATATCTTTATTCATGAAGTACAGTCAAGTGTACAGAATGGTGTCAATTAAAATACAATTTTTGTTTATAATTATGTACAAGAAAGTTAGTCATCTTAATACCGGGTGTTCAAAAAGTCCCGGATCGGCTTGTTAATTTTTTTATTATTAAATATTGACCTACGAAACTTAGAACATGTCTCTTGGACACAAAACACTATTTTAGCAAGTATTCATTAACCCCCTACCTCCTCAGGGGGACGGCCCACGAGGAGTCAGAAGAAAATCTTAAATATAAGCATGGGTTGATATGTACGTCAAATTAAAGCGCTTTTTGAGTAGAAAACAATGCCGTAAATCCGATCTCAATCGGATCACCGAATCCAAAATGGCGGCAGTTTAAACTTTTCTAGACTGAAATTTTTAACCTCCTTAAATATTCGATTTCAGACGTTCTAAGAGTCCGTTCGCGATGCGGTTTGCGGAGTTAAATTTTGCTTTATTGCCCCTTTAAAATGATATACATATCGACCTATGCACAGCCTATGGCATAAACCACTTCCATGAGGGACGGTGCCTTAAAGGATGTCTTGCATGGATGATGACCGGCATAGGTGGTGCTGTACATAATTTTAAAGGGCATGAAATTCTCAACAAAATGCCGCAAACCGCATCACGAAAGGACGCTTACAACGTCTGAAATCAAATTTTTAAGTATGTTAAAAATTGCAGTTTAGAAAATTTTAAACTGCAGCCATTCTGGATTCGGTGATCCGATTGAGATCGGGTTTGCGGCATTGTATTCTACTCAAAAAGACCTTTAATTTGATGTACATATCAACCTATGCTTATATTTAAGATTTTCTTCTGACTCCTCGTGGGCCGTTCCCCCGAGGAGGTATGGGGTCACTGAATACTTGCTAAAATAGTATTTTGTGTCCAAGAAACATGTTCTAAGTTTCGTAGGTCAATATTTAATAATAAAAAAATTAACAAGCCGATCCGGGACTTTTTGAACACCCGGTATATTCCAGTCTTGTGATGTATTCCTACAAGTTCCTACAAGAAAATACATTTATAAAGGTTTACATAAAAATGTTAAAGTAGGATAATTACTTTACAAATTCCTCTGTATTTTATAAAGGCTTATCAGTCATATAAGTTTTCATTTTGGCTCTAAATAAATTGTAATTTTCGATGTTTTTTATTTCTATTGGCAAAACATTATAATAGTAAATGCCTGCATAGCTTGGTTTTTTTGTAAAGAAATGTAAATTATGTTGAGAGAAAGACAATTGATTTCTGTTCCTAGTAGAGTATGAGTGGTTTGTGCCTAACGTTTCAAATTTATCTAAGTTATTTTTAACTAAGAGAATGAGGTCAAAAATTAATTGACTATAAACTGTCATAATGCGTAATTGGGGGAAATAGTTTTTCACAGAATCTAACGGTTGCAAGCTCAAAATAATTCTAATAGCCTTCTTTTGAAGAATTAGGATCCTATTTAAGTTATCAATTGAGCTATTTCCGTACAAAACAAGGCCATATGAGATATGTGAGTGGACCAGAGCAAAATAGACGGATTTTAGGGTATCGACATTGCAAATTTTAGATAGTTTTCTCAAAGCAAAAAGTCCTTTAGCAATTTTATTACAGAGGCTATCCGTGTGTGAAGCCCAATTCATGTGTTTGTCCAAATATAAACCTAAAAATTTTGTTTCTCCTCAACTTCAGTCAAATGATCAGAATTTAAAATGAATTATTTTTAGTGCATCTGGTAGAAAATGTTATATAATTTTTTTTTGTTTGATTCAGGAGAAGATTTCTTTCTGCCAAGTCTTGTTGGATCATACCAAGTTGATTAAAAGCTAGTTGCTCGATATCGTCAAAAGTATTTCCAGATATTTTTAGACTAATATCATCTGCATAAAGGACTATTTTATTGAAATTAGCTATATTGGGCAAGCCATTTAAGTAACATAAGAACAATATTGGACCCAATATGGTGCCCTGTGGGACTCCGTATTTAATAGATGTTAGAGGAGAGTTGAATTTTATTAATTGGTTATGATTATTGAGGTGGAGAAATTCAACAAACTGCCATCTATCTGTTAAATATGATTTAAACCAATTCAAACTGCGGTTTTTGATTCCTAGATTTTCAATAATTTTTAAAAGAGTATCATGTTGTACACCGTCGAAAGCCTTTCTTAAATCCATGAAAACACCGATTACATTTTCTTTTTTATCTATTGAGTCTATTATTGATTCAATGAACTCGATACAGGCACTAATGGTTGATTTGCCACTTCTGAAACCATGTTGTTCTAAATCAAGCAGATTGTTAGTTTCCAGGAATTCAATTAGCTGGTTGGCCATAACACGTTCGAACAATTTGGCAAAAGATGAAATAAGAGCTAAGGGCCTGTAGTTGGACACTTCCCCATCGTCCCCACCCTTGAATAAAGGTTTAACTTTAGAAATTTTAAGTTGTTTAGGAAAAATACCAGATATTAGAGATGAATTTATGAGATGAGTTAAAGGTTTAATCAATATATGTTTTGCAAACTTAATGATTGTCATGGGGACATGATCATATCCAGTTGAGTATTTATTAGGGAATGAATCTATAATTTTTTTTACATGTTCTTCTGACACCCATTTGGGAACAAAGGTCTGATCCTCAGATGGTGGAGTGTGATGTGGATAGCTTCCAACAGGACCCAAAGAGGAAGCTAATTTTGGAATTACTTGTACATCAACCATAAGTTCTATTGCAGTACTTTTAATTTAAAGTACTTTGAATTAAAATTTTAATTGCACCACTTAAACCCTTGAAAAAAGTAGTTTTTCATATAGTTCATTTTCACTTTTATTATTTCCATTTAGACAGTGTTGGTGTTTTTTTTTAATGTCCATTTTAAATACCCAAATTCAACAAAAATATGCCAGATTAATAAAATATAAAAAAGTGAGTCCTCCCCTACTATACTGTATATGTGACCCGCCAAGGGAAAAGGGACTTTATATTCCCAGACAAAATTTTACAGGACAGCAAGTTATAGAGGACAGGGTCAAAAATCACATTTTTAGATTTTTATTATTTCTTATACTTTATACATGTTTCCAAACAATATTTGGTCTATCTTACACTTGAATTTAATTTTTAACATGGTTAAATTCATTTTTATAAACCCTGGCAATCTGGTGAAAGGGGACATTAACTTCCCCAATTCTATTTAAACAGTTCGAAGTTAAGAATTCTGTGAAGAATAAATGCAGGACTTGCTGTGCCCCCTGATCCAGGAACCAGAACTTGAAATTGTACAAGATCTTCCAGACGAAGTAGGTGACGATGTAGCTTCTGGTCCAAGTCAAGTTTCACCACCAAAAAAGTGTACCAAAAGGTCAAAAAAATTAAAAGATAAAGCTCAGTCAGCTAATATGTTGTATGATTTTAAGACATTTGAAATCATCGTTCTATGTAATACATTGTTTAATAAAACACAACTTTTTACTAATGTTAATTTTATGGCAATGGATTCGGCTGGTTATTGTTTGTGAGTTCATCGAATTAAGTGATAAAAGAGTGAGCCTACCTGGTAATATATCAATCATATACCTAAATTTACAATTAATAAATTAAATTTTTACTAGTTAGTATACCAAAACAATTCGCAGCTGATTTTTTAGTCTAAAAGAAGAGAAAAATGTGATTTTACATAGGTCCATTTTAGAAGTGAAAAACAGTAGTAAGATAAAATCTTGTTTAGTGCAAAAACTGCTATAGGTATGCATCTAACTGCCAGACATATTCCATGCAATTGAGTTATTGTATCATGTACTTAATGATAGGTATTAACAAATGAATTTAAAGAAACACATTTCATAAAATGTATTTAATTTCAGGTATGGGTGAAACAGTTGAAACCAAGAGGACCAATTCATCAAAAAATGATTTCATTGAATGCATGTTGTTCTACATGCAACTCTCTGCCCTGAAACATTTGAGTTACTTGGTAGATGTGCCTTTTGCGACATATTGTGTACTAATGACAAGTTTCAGTGCAATTAGCGGTTGGATTATGTTCTATCATAAATACGACGATATCTCTGTCAACACAGACTACCTATTGTATGCAGTCATCTGGAGCCATTTGTTATATGTCTATGTAACTTTTCTAAGTAATCGAGCATTAATTGTTGAAATTACTGAACGGATGTATAACAGATTTTCAATATTCAACAACCATATTCCACTCCAAAAATATCAATTTATTTGGGATAAAGCTGACAACATTTCTCTTTTCATACTGAGATTCATGAATGCTGCTGTGATTTTGCTTTATGTATTTCACATTTATAATGCAAGAATATTTTCATCTGATAGAAAACTGATCCTACCCGCTTGGTTGCCTTACTCTATCGAATCTGACTTTAATTACTTCCTGACCATTGCCATTCAGTTTACCTTGTTATATTTGAACTCAGTAGTTCACCTGTCTGGCCTTGCATTTGGGATTGGAGGCTCTCATTTTATCGGAGCGACCTTTGATGTGCTAAGTTTCATTTACAATGAAATATGTTCCGAAAAAGTTACTGGTGAAGTCACAGAATTTTGTAGCAAATTGAAAATCTGTGAGAATCCACGAGGGATGTTAGCTGAGGAAAAATTAAAATGGTGTATTGAAACACATGTTCATCTTTTAAGGTATGGTATTTAATTCATGTCTTTTGTAGAATTAATGGAACCATGAAGCAGGAGAAGGAGGGAAATTACACTTATCATTCCCCAGTGACAGGCGTGTCACTCTTGCAACCAAACTAAAACCAACAATTGTAGATCTTAAGATCCCACCATTCTGGAGAATCATTTTTATTTTCTCCCTCCTATATATATATATATTGAGAAAGTATTGTTTTTGTCAAAATTTTCAAATTTGGGTTGTTAGTGGTTATATTCGTTTAAGTACTCCCTGAAACCAAAAAAAATTGGTTTTCGGAGTGGTGTCTGTCTGTCCGTCCGTCCGTCCGTCCGTCCGTCCGTGCGTCCGTCCGTGCGTGCGTGCGTGCGTGCGTGTGTGCGTGCGTGTGTGTGTGTTTGTGTGTGTGTGTGTGTGTGTGTGTGTGTGTGTGTGTGTGTGTGTGTGTGTGTGTGGTGTGTGTGGATGTAAACAAAGCTGGTGACGACACCGGCAGTCCGATTTTCGTAAAATTTGGCACGTAGGTTGTTATATATTCACATATTTCCTTGCTTCTGTTTGAAACCATCTTTCTATTTGTTTATTTTATAATATTATCAGATGATGTAATGTTTTTGTTTTGACTTATGAAAAATGAAAATAGAGCTAATTTTCCAAGTTTCAAATGAGTACTTGTTTATTAATTTTAGGATTTTAGAATGGCGACGTGAAAAAAATCTTATACCATATTTTGTGCAGTTGCATCATTAAATGGAATAGAGCTTTTGTCACTAATTTCTCAGCAAGATATAAATTAAAATACACTTAAGGATAGATGAAACACAATTTCAAATATTCTTACAAACACTCTCTCAGTCTCTGTCTCAAATAGCGACCAGTACCTCTACTGGCAGTGGTAATGTCAATCCCTTTGAACATTATGATTCTAATATAGAACAGTTTGTCTCTTATCTTGAACGATTTGAAAATTATGCAGCAATGAAAAACGTTAATGATGAAATGAAGAAGGCACAACTACTCCTTGCTTCAATTGGGCCAGACCATTATAACAACTTGGCCGCGTTTTTAGGTCCAGAAAAACCATTGAAAACTTTGAACTATGTGACACTTACATCACATTTTATTTCAATTCTTACACCCCCCAAAAATATTTTGGTTTCCCAGCATTACTTGTTGTCCTGTTTTCAAACCGAATCACAATCTATCGTTGAATATGTAGCAACGTTACGACGACATTTAGCAGATTGTGAGTTATACATTAAATGCCAATGTAACCGACGAGTACCCATATCAGAAACATTCATTCGAGCTCAATTCATCCGTGGTATACGTGAAGACTGGATTCGCGAACTTTTATTACAGTCTAATCTCATGAAATTTGACGACATTTTAGCCAAGGCTACAGCACTTGAAGCTTCATGAATCCAAAGTAGAGAATTAGGTAACAAGAGCGTGAACTCTGGACTATGTAATTTTGATTCCTCAAGCAGTGGTGTGAATAAAGTTATACAGTCTCCGCCAATAGAGAAAAATGGAGCACGTCCTCATAGTACACAACACCTCGTGGTACCAAACAGGGTTTGAGGCCTTCAAAACACCCTTGGAATCTTTATCGCTCTTTGGGTATTGAGAACCTTTGTTTTCGATGTGGAAATAAATTTCATAAATCCAATGAGTGTAAGATTGCCCGGGAGAAATTGCGGTGTCAACTGTGCTCCGCAGAAGGACACGTAGCTAAGGTATGTATAAAATCCTTAATGGCAAATTCAACTGTTTCTAACCAAGTTAATTACAACTCTGATCAAAGTGACCCGCATATTCAAGATCAATCTTTTGGTGTAAACAATATCACAAATGTAGTTGATTTGTATGAGCTTGCCACTTATCCCGAAAAATACAAAAAATGTTTATTTGGATGGAAAACCATTAAGTATGGAAGTAGACTCAGGTGCTAAATTTTCAATAATTTCTGAGGATAAGTTACAGCAATTAAAGCTTATAAATAACATTAGACCTTCAAAAATTAAATTTAGAGCGTTCTCAAATGACGTAGTACCTTGTAGGGGGAAGGTTGACGTTAATATAAAGTACAAAAACAAACAAATGTTGGGGGAACTTTTCATTGTGCCCCCAGGTCACGATACTCTTCTTGGTCGGGATTGGATAAGAGGGTTGAGCTTAGAACTTAAGCAAATTGACAAAGAAATGGTGTGTCAAGACAACCAGAATCCTGACGCAGAGCCCATGTCATTGAACTCTGCAGATGTTTTAGCAGAATTTCCCAGCGTGTTTGAAGAAAAAGTTGGTTGTATTCCAAACTACAAGGTCTCTTTGACACTTAGAGAAAATGTAAAACCAATTTACACCAGAGAGAGAGCTGTCCCTTACGCTCTCCGAGAACGTGTTGAACGCGAATTAGACTCCCTCGAACAATCAGGCATCATTACACCGGTCGCTACAAGTGACTGGGGTTCTCCACTTGTGGTATTACCGAAACCGGATGGTGGAGTTAGACTCTGTGTGGACTATAAATGTGGAGTTAATGACCGACTGGTTTCTGCCAACTTTCCGATTGAAAGAATTGAAGATGTTCTCAGTAATCTAAGGAATTCTACATACTTTTGCAAGTTAGATTTGTTTAAAGCATACTTACACCTTGCTGTTGATGATCAAAGTAGCATAATACAAACGATTTCTACCCATAGAGGAACATATAAGATGAACCGCCTCAGTTTTGGAATTAAAACGGCTCCGTCTGGGTTCAACAGAATTATATCACAAATCCTGACAGGCCTACCTAAATGTGCAGTATATTTTGATGATATAGTTGTACATGGCTCTACCTTAGAGGAGTGCAAGAGAAATCTTCGATTGTGTTTACAAAGGTTATCTCAATATGATCTACATTTGAACAAAAACAAGTGTTCATTTTTCAAAACTGAAATTGAATATCTGGGACATATTGTATCGAAAAACACCATCAGGAAGAGTCCCAAAAAGATCCAAGCTGTTTCTGAAATTTCTCGACCTCAGAACGTTGACGATGTTCGCAGATTCTTGGGTATGCTGACTTACTACGCGCGGTTCATCCCGGACTACTCAACAATTTCTTATCCACTTCGGAAACTCCAGACTAAGGGTCATCGATTTAGCTGGACCCCCCAGTGTAAAAAGCATTTGTCAGACTGAAAGCCGAAATGTGCAGTGATCGAGTTTTGGTTCCTTTTGATCCGGATTTACCAGTTACACTAACAACAGATGCAAGCCCAGTGGGTGTCGCTGCGATACTCAGTCATGAAGTGGACGGGGAAGAGAAGCCCATTTCTTATGCTTCTCGAGCTCTTTCTCAAGCAGGGATGAACTACAGCCAGTTAGATCGTGAAGCTCTGGCTGTGGTTTTCGGTGTTTCTCGTTTTTACAACTATCTTTTTGGAAGAAAATTCACTTTGGTAACTGATAACAGGTCTCTCTTTCGAATCTTTGCACATAACAAATCATTGCCTCAAATGACATCCTCCAGACTACTTAGGTACGCTTCCTTTTTATCTCAATTCGATTATGAATTACGATGTAAGAAAGCAAACGAGATACAACATGTTGATTGCCTCTCCCGAGCCAGTAACAAGTACCACAATGACCATGGACATGCTTATCAACAAAGAAGTTAATCTCATACACTGGGATTCAATTTTCCATGTGTCCAGCACCTCAATTACTGCTGAATTAATTGCTGAAGCAACATCCTCCGATCCATATCTCCAGAAACTCATAACGGACCTACAAACAGAGAACGAAGATTCACCCTTCTCTGTTTCTCATGGCATTGTTTTCAAAATGGATCGGATTGTTATCCCACAATGTCTCAGAGGAGCTATTTTGAAAGAGCTTCATTCCTGTCATATTGGAATTACAAAGATGAAGCAATTAGCAAGACGATATGTATTTTGGGAAGGCCTGGACAAAGACATTGAGCGAATGGTTCGGGGATGTACTGAATGCGCTCTTATCAGACACAACCCTCCGAAAGCTCCGGTACACCCTTGGGATGACCCAGATAACAACTGGCAACGTCTCCATATAGACTATGCGGGACCAATAGATGGAAACTATTTTTTACTTTGTGTTGATGCAAAATCAAAGTGGTTAGAAGTACGGGCCATTCGACATGCACCAACAACTCAAGCTACAATAACCTTGTTAGAAGACATATTTTGTACGCATGGTTATCCAATTGAAATTGTATCCGACAATGCCTCAATTTTCACTTGTGACAGTTTCAAACAATATTGTAAAAATCGAGGGATTTTACAGCGACTGATTGCACCAGGCCATCCTTCAACCAATGGACTTGCTGAACGCAACGTACAAACATTCAAGAGAAGATTAAAAGCAATTGCTAATGAATCTGGGACAGTTCAAGAGAAAGTGAAACGTATTCTTTTCAATTATCGAGCCACACCACTTGCATGTGGGTCTTCTCCAGCAGAACTGTACCTTAACAGAAAACTAAGAATAAGGTTAGATGCAATTTTTCCAACTAAACAAAAGAAATCACAAATCCTCTCTAGCCCACCTCGTTTTTTTTATAAAGGAGATAGAGTACAAGTCCGTCTACACAAAGATAATTTGGACATCTGGGATTTTGGGGAAGTTATTAAGCGCCTGGGTTCTCGACATTATTTAGTGAAACTAGATAGTGGACGTGTTCTTAAACGCCACATTGATCAGCTAGTTTCTACTGAAGTGCCACAACGGAATGTAAGGAGCAACATCCAGAACAATAACAGAAAAAATGGACCAATATTATTCAATTTTCCTTGGAAGTTACATGAAGCACCTTCTCAAGATCTAGCTCCCAACCCTCCAAGATTGATGATTCCACATTAACCAGGGGAAGAATCACCGATGACACACCAACCTGAGGGAGAACCATTACGACCAAATTATCAACAATCTGCAGTTCAAGCAAAATTACCTGATGGAAATGGTTCTTGTCAGGTACAGCGAGGGAGGAGAGAAAGGCGTCGCCCAGGCTACTTAAAGGATTATATTTGCAAACCATAACACAGTGCTTTTTAAAGGATTATATTTGCAAGCCATAACAAAGTGCTTTTTTTTAAGCGGCGGATAGTTGTTATATATTCACATATTTCCTTGCTTCTGTTTGAAACCATCTTTCTATTTGTTTATTTTATAATATTATCAGATGATGTAATGTTTTTGTTTTGACTTATGAAAAATGAAAATAGAGCTAATTTTCCAAGTTTCAAATGAGTACTTGTTTATAAATTTTAGGATTTTAGATAGGTATAAAACCATGTTATCTCCAGGCTTTTTTCATTTTTCTTAATTTTTGATTTTCAAATATATTTACCCCATAAAAACCTATAAAAAAACAACAAAACTCCAAATTTCTCAAAAAAACTCTAACGATTTTAATAAAAATTTCATGGTTTTTAGTGCTTAAGATGACAAACAAACTGACACCACGCGCATGTCCGTAAAAATTCATGTTCAAAAGTTATGGGGGCTTAAGTGTTCAAAAAAACATATTTTCCAAATTTCACAAAATCTGTAACAATTTCTAAGGAAAATATACTCTCAACCATTAAATTTAGCTTGAAAAATTAAATAATTCTGTATTCTGAATCATTAGTCTTTGTCAACTGGTTGTGGAGATATAATTGATATTTTAGTTTGGTGGTAAACGTAGCTAGTAAGTTGTCCAATGTTATTCTTATGTCATGGGCTTAGATCTTACCATAAGACCTGTAGTAACAGCTTCTTCCCTGTAGGGGAAATTCTTTAAAGTAGATGGTTTCATTTTAAAGTAACCCATCATCATGATGGCCAATTGGCCATCTGATGCAGATGACTTAGATATGTTATGAAATTCAATTCTGTCGTACTTAAAAAGCAATCTTTGTTGCTGTAAGACAATACAAATTTGCACAGCATGCATCGCATAAATAATTTACACTGAGGTAAATTACAGTTTGATAAGAAAAATTAACACTTTAAATCAAGCTACAGCCAGCCATTCGTTCAGTTTTTAAAATGATATCGTTGAAGCGTCAAATCAATGCTGTCCCTGATGTGTACGGTAGGTCATGAACTTGCCCATCGAGTAAAACATGGAGCGGCACTAAAAAGCGCCTTAATTTTAATTTAAATTTTGTCTCTCAGTTTTCGAATCGAATGATTTCTGGTACTTCATTTAGAATGTAAACTCCCATCTGCCAGGGTAGGCGAGCCATATCTGTCAACCTGTGCTGCACTGGTCTGTCCAAATTTATAGACACTCTGTGGTGACTGTGGACATCACTGCCCTGAATTGGGTGGCTTTTGAACTTGCAAAAGAGTGTAGTTTCCAGAATATACAACTCAGCCACTGTCAGCAATCCAAGTTCCTGGAATGCATCTCAGCACGACTCTCTAAATTTTAGTATTGCCACAGATGAAGAACTATACAGATTGGCAACCTAATGCACTTTTGCGTGCCCGTTTTTTCGCGCGGCGTCAAGTTTGTTAGGTCGTTTTGCCGCACATATTGCATTGGTATCAAGTATAATTTCGTCAATATCATATCTTTAGATCCCAAAGAACAAATATAGCCATTAATAACTTTGATACCAACGCAATATGTGCGGCAGAACGACCTAACAAACTTGACGCCGCGCGAAAAAACGGGCACGAAAAAGCGCATTAGGTTGCCAATCTGTATAGTTCTTCTTCTGTGGTATTGCTAAGATTTGTATGGCTTTTTACTGAAGGATGAAGATACGGTTTGATTTGTTATGAGAGCATTCCACCTCACAAAGCAGAACCATATTGCAAATTGCATTGAATCAAACAGTTATAAGCCATTAGCAATAACTCCTTAAAACAGTTTTCCGAAAGTCTTCTCAACAGATTCCTGATGAGGCTTTTTTCCAGACACTATCGGCATGGTCATTCTATGTCAGCTCATCATCATCAATGAGCATTTAGAGGAATTTAGTGTGGCCAACTTCTTCAGTGATAGTATCGTTTATCATTGCAGTCAGACGGCATGAATTTAGGGCGGTGCTGCCTCCAAATACCATGCAATTTGATTTTGAAGGAATTTGGTTTTTGGTTTCAAAGTATTGAATGCAAGAATTTGTGCCTTCAAAAGATGATATTTCAATTTGCTCAATTTTGTTTGAACTGAATCAGAGTCGTGTCGTTCACACACTGAACACTTTGAAATTCCGAATGAAAGAATTCAAAACATTCACCCATACCAAGAATAAAAAAGGCCCGATGATCGATCCCTGAGGGACTCCATATCTCAATTTGGTTGAATGTGAAATTGCTCCACTGACTAGTACTACTTAAGTTACAGCTGAAGTAGACATGAATACTTAACAAGGTAAATTGTCGGTTGCAGGATCATCTATTTTTTTCTATTCATCTTGCTTTAGAGTTACCGTTAGTGGTAATGAGAAATTTGTATTTGTAATATGCTACCACAAAAGGTATTATCGGGTTAAAGAGAATGTCGATCAGTTTAAACAATTTCAGACCATCAACATCCTACAGTAATTCTTAAGCCAGAGTTTCTTAATACTTTTAGGAAGAGTTAATGATTTCAATTACTTTTAAATGAAGAACAGTGGCCTCAGATATGAAGAACACAATACAATATAAAAGGGTCATGCATTTAACTATTATTACCTATAATTGAAAAGACGGTGCCAAAATCATCCTGCACACTCATCTCTCAGCATATTTGGCTTAAAACACCTACCTCAGTAGTGCCATTTCAAGAAAAGTTTAGAGTATAATGGTCTAATTGGAAGTTTTTAAATTGCACTAGAGGCTGATGAGTAAAAAGGTTAAATATGTAATAATTTGAGGTGGATCTGAGTTGTACAAAAGATTTGATGCTATTTAAATATAATTAAAGTATATATGGGATGTATATGGTTCTCTTGAATTACATTATTCATTATCATGGACTGGGACGGTGGCGTGTCCTGTAATCCAGCTACTTGGAGGTCACGAATTGTGGATAGTTATGAGTGATGGCTTGTGGATGCGGTGTTCACTAGTGGGGATTAACGTCCGCACTATTGAGTACTCATTCATGGGACCATCCTCATAATTAGACCAGTTCGTAAATTGTTAACCGAGGCGAAATCGTGGTTCGGATCCCACGTTAAAATGTTGGTCCCTTAGTTGCCATTGGCTGGGCTATTGCCAGGCTGTCTAAGGAATATGTCCTTGTCGGCCTTAGTCCTTAACAAGACTACAAGATCGCGCCACAATCATCCTTCACTCATCTGTCATTCATACTTGGCTTAAAATACCTACCTGGATAGGTCGCCATTTCAGCTAATGTATCTAATGTATCACAAGTATTGATTATTAGTACGTTAATTAGCTAGATAATCAATGACTACATTGTTTATTTTCAGATTTGTGAAAGTGTACAAATCTGTTTTTGAAACTGTCCTGATTGAATTGGTCCTCTCCTGTGAAGTTGTCATTTGCTTCGCCGGCTTCCAAGTTGTTTTGGTAATTATTATGCACATGTTCCGATATTGGTAAAATTACTTATATACTTTTTTAATAATATCCTTGGTGATATAAAGGTAGGCCAAATACATTGTAGGGTGAGTGCATCAGTGAATTAACGGTTAAGGACTTAGTGTGTTGAGTTAATTTAACATTACCGCCTTATTTCTTGTTTACAGTTATCTGATACATTTTAAAAAGCTCGTTTGTCATTTAAGCATTAAGAATCATCTGTAAAAATTACTTTACAATCAGAATTCTGATGGCAATTTGCATTTTTAAACAACTATGTCTATGCTTCAGTGAATGACCGACCTCATTTAATTAAAGCAGCAGTTATCCACTCTCACGTCACCAATCACTACAGTATTGCACTCACTATCTCCGACGTTGATAACGCACACATAGACATTCAGAACAATACTGATACTCCTCCCCGCACCTACATTGACCAAATGCTACTGACTGGACATATCTCTCAAGTAGACTGGAGCCCCGTTTTTAATAGTATTGATGTAAATTGTTATTCTGCAGTTTTTTGCAACAAAATAAAAGATTGTTTAGTGGCATCTGAAAAAATATCTTTCCATGGTAGGTCAAAATTAAAAAAATTAAAACCTTGGATCAGTGCGGATTTAATCAAACTTATTAGGGAGAGGGACAAATTGAGTAAAAAAAATTAAGAAACAACCTTTCAATTTACTTCTTCAAAATAGATTTTCTGCTTTGAGACATAACTTAAGTAAAATCAATAAAAAACGCCAAGAAAAGTGATTACAGAGTTAAAATCAACGAATCTAATAGAAACCCGAAGTTAATTTGGGGAATCATTAACAAACTTTCTGGTATTCATAAACCAAAAGAAACATTTCCTTTTGAAAAATTTCGTCCGGGGTCTTCTTCCAACACGAATCTTAAACTTCAAATTTCTAATGAATTTAATAACTTTTTTACACAAGTAGGTTATAATTTAGCCAGATCAATTAATGCAGGTGGGGCTCCGGTTGTTGATGACGTAGATTTTGCACTGGACTCTGTTTTTACTTTTAACACTGTCACGGAACATGACATTGCACGTTATGTTGGGGGTCTGCGCGGCGGGTCGGCGCCTGGCCTTGATGGTACCTCGGCCTTGGTCCTAAAGAGTAACGTCCACTTTATTTCTGCACCGCTTGCGCACATTGTGAATTTAAGTATTTCTACAGGCATTTTTCCTGATTTGCTAAAAATAGCAAAAATTATCCCCCTTCACAAATCTAATGATTTCACAGACATGAATAATTTTCATCCGATCTCTCTTTTAAGTGTGATTGCTAAGGTGATTGAGAAAATTGTTTAGGATCAGCTTGTTTTTTACCTACATCAATTTCAAATCCTTTGCGAATCTCAATATGGTTTTAGAAATGATAAAAATATTTCAGGTGCTCTTTTTGACTTAAATAAAGATATCAATGATGCAGTTTCTAACAAGAAAAGTGCAATGCTTGTTTTCCTAGATTTAAAAAAGGCTTTTGATTCTGTTGATAGAAACATCTTGTTGCGGAAACTTGATTTGATCGGGGTTCGCGGCATCGCTCTTGCGTGGTTCCGTAGCTATCTAACAGGCAGATCACAAGCTGTGTCAATAGGAGGGGTGTTAAGTGATGTTTTGCCTGTAGAATACGGGGTGGTTCAGGGATCGACTCTTGGCCCGGTCTTATTCCTGATCTACATAAACAACATTTCAAAACTTCAAACGTATGGAAAAATATCTTTATTTGCAGATGATACTCTTATTTTTGTTTCCGGTAACACATGGGCAGAGGTAAAAAACAAGGCAGAATGTGATTTATTGTTGCTTAAAAAATGGCTGGATCAAAACATTTTGTCCCTAAATGTTTCAAAAAAAAAAAAATTCATGCCAATTTCATTGTGTAAAAGAACTGATTATCAACTTAATGATTTAGCAATTCATGTCTGTGGAAACCATTTGAATAACACTTGTTCTTGCAGCCATATTGAAAAGGCCCCTCATATAAATATTTAGGAATAATATTTTATTCAAATTTAAAATGGCCTGATCACGTCGAATTTTTAAAGTCGAAAGTACGCAAATACATTTATGCTTTTAGACAACTGAGAGATATATTAAACGAAGACGAACTAAAATGTGTTTACTTTGCATATGTCCAATCTTTAATTTCATTTGGTATAATTGCTTTTGGCGGTGCATACAAATCAATTTTACAACCTCTCTTTGTCATACAAAAATCAATACTGAAAGTTGCTTTTAAAAAATATAAAAGATATCCTACAGAAAATCTCTTTTCAGAAATTGGTGTTCTCACGGTCTGTATATATACACGTATATATACATTAAATTTCTCGTGGTTCATATGTACAAACACTCTGAAAACATTTTTGATAAAATTTTGCATGATCATAATAGGCCCTACCTGTTTTTCTAGGAATGGTGGCATCATGGTACCGCAATCAAACAAACCTTTTTCTCAAACAAATTCTTTTTTCATTTCAAACATTGTTTATCGGAATATGAGACAGAGGTATAATAATTCACACCTTTTTAATATTACGCCCCTTTCATCTTTTAAACAACATCTTATTGATTGGCTTATCTCTTTGGGTACGCGAGGCCGTTATCGCGCTGGGCCCGGCTTGACTGCCGATCCCTACACTACTCCAATCCCCCCCCCCCAATGACGCTCAATCTGATATATACAATTGCATTCAAATGAAACTGCATGCAAGGTTTAATTCCGGCCACTCATTGTTTTCATAAATTGAATTTCATCATAAACTAAAAATAACTTTCCATTTTTTTTGTTCCTTAATTTTTATTTGGTCTCTGATTGGCAATGGGTCTACACACGGTCTATACGTCCATGTAGACTCTTCCTATATTTAAGTTGTGGAATTATATATATTTATAATATTTTTTGGGAAATAAAGTATATTTCATTTTTCATTTTTTTAAATATTTAAATGTAATAAATGCAAGCAAGTATTTAAATGTAATATATGGAATTAAATGTTTTTAAAATTGAAGAATAAAATGTTAGCTAGGCCTACTGTTTAGTTATGAACCATTTTGAAAATATTCATGAATTACAGAATAAACGTAAATTTAGCTTGCTGGTGATTCATCTTGTAGGTGGTTGGTCACTTGATATTAAATATGTTAAAAACATTTTTTTTCGGTACCGTAAATTTGTACTAATTGCAGAGAAACCTTAAGTATAAGATTCCAATACTGCATTTAAGCCCATTTATCAATTGCTATCCAAAATAAAATGTTTAATACAGTATTTTTAAGGCAAAACGGTCATTCACTGGAGGGTGGTCATTTACTGGTGCACTCACCGTATAACTTATGAATTACAAATCAAAATATAGTTTGGAAACAATATAGGAATGACCAACACTGATACTTCTTAATGATTTCAATATACCTAGGTAAATAATATGAGTTGTATAGTTTATTCCATATTCAAATATTCTCATTTCATAATTTGTTAAGCCACCCAATGTTGTTCAACACACAGAGCGAAAGTGACTTTTTGGTGCTTAATATTTTTTAAAAGCTCGACTGCACCTCGCTCGGTGAACTTTAACACGTAAAATGAAAGCTCTTTTAAAACTCCCATCAGCTTTACATAAAATTTTTAATTAAATATTTAATAAAATCTGCCAAACTTATAAAAAACCAGCCTTGTAGAGCCAGGATAAAATTAAATAGTTTTATCAAGTGGCTTTTTTAAAAGCCTTGGATAAGCAAGACCAAAGAATCCTCATCTGAAATAAAACAATGTTAAGCAAAAATTTATAATAAAACATTCAGAATAATAAAAATGTAGTGATGCTTGCTGCTAAGAATGGAATGTTTATGATATATTCATTTTTTAATTTTTCTAATTTTGCATTAAGACCTACTTACTGCACTCCTATTATACATAAAGACCTTCTACATTATGTATATGTCATTATTTCATTTTGCAATAGAGTATGTTTAAACAGGTACAACATATTTTTTTAACCTTGACTATTATTGGTTAAAAACTTTTCCACCGATTAACCTTAACATTTGGAAATTGGTTGATAACGTTTGTTGAGTTTAATTTTTAACTGTCTACCAATCGAAAAATCCTGTAAAACTAGTGAAATCTATTCTATACTTATTTAATACGCTACGGGTTTTTTTTGTGATCATTACTCCTCCTAAAGTTCTGGGCCGATTTTGATTATTTAGGTGTCATTGGAAAGAGCTTGGCGTGAAGTTTTGCAGGAAATCAAATTTAAAAAGGTTTGACTAAAGGGAAGAGCCCTAGACGCCCTTAAAGTTTCATATTAGTCCATAAGATTTAACATGGGAAGAGAAATTTCAAATAAAGCAGCTGATCGGAGCAAACAAAGTTTTTCAGCAAATCCATATGTTGTTAATGGAATTGAAACCATTGCATGTAGAGCAGGAGGCATTTCAGTTGATGGAAGACGTAAATAAATAAACTACTATCCTAATACATACTTAGGATCAGAATTCAGTTGTAAAAACATTTATTTTGAATAACATGTGTGAAGATCTTAATATTCACATATGTTTATATTCCAAAGATAAATACTAAAAGAAAAAATAAATTTTTATGTATAAATTCTAAAATGTAAATATAAATAAAAGAAAAAGAAGCAGACTTAACATTCATTATGAGTATATTTATTGAGCCATTTTAGTTCAGTTTGAGACTAAGACGGGCCATATGCTAGGGCATGAGTTGCATAAATGAGAGCATGAGGGCATGAGAGCATGGGCTTAAGGCATGAGTTGCCATAAGTCGAGAGTGCCGCTAACGCATGTAACACTGGAGAGCACAACTTCGCGATCACAATGGCACAAGTACACTCTATAGCCGCGACAGGGCAAAACCTACCTAGCGCGAAAATGAACTCGGCCTAAACGTTACACAGTTGTCATAAAAAAAGTTTAAAAGGCACCAAATTTAATTGCAATTCATAAAATGTTCCAGGGGAGGGACCTGGATAAAACTGCTGCGGGTTTCTCATATCCTCCCGGCCACCCGGTGAGCCATAGCTCCGGTACTTTTTTCGTTAGAAATTAAGCCATAGGTATAGCTCAGGGTCAGTCCATTGCAAAAGTTGGAATTTACCTTCCCTCCCCAGTACTTTCTCATGGAGTACTGTATATGTGGCGGCAGGTCAAGCCAACTCCTTTGAGGGGCTCATAATATTCTTAGAAAACACTAATGAAACATGGACGTCTAATTACAAATGATTGAGTATTCACAAGAAATTTAGTTTAAAAAAGCTTTTGTAAAAAGTTACAATATAGCAGGAAGTTCAACCATATGAATAATAAAATAGTTCTAGAATACGGTACCATAATTATTTTTATTTTGAAATCAATACATAACAATTGCTCGATCTCGAGCAAAGGGTTTACTAGTGTGGCATTAACATAGTTAGAAATACAAATTAATAATTTCTTTTGATACAAACCGTATTTTCTCTAAAATCCTAATCTTTAAGAATTTGTCATAATGTATTCAATAAAACAATGTTTATTCGTTTATTGCATATTTTTATTCGGAATATTCTTTTTACATATGGTTTAATGTGAGCATTAATATTTCTAGATTTTTATAAATTGCAAGAATAAATTGTTTATTTGTAATAAAACTCCCTAAGTTCAAAAACTCTTCCATAGCAAATGCTTATTCATAATGTGCGATAATTTTTCTAACTTTGATATGCTGTAATAAATTAGATCGAATATATTTCTAAAAAAAATTACACCACCACATTCGATAGAAAATTTAATTTACTTTCAGTTTAACATTGGGTAACACATAGCTGTCTAAGATTGGCCACAATTTTAATTCAAAATAGTGTCGAGTTTTTGCTGCATCCCCATTGCTCCTGCCACTCCGTGTGGCCCTGGCCCCGTGGGGATAGCAGGAGCTTGCCGGCTTGTTTTCACAGCACACAGTCGGCGATCCAGTGTTCTACATATATCTAAGGATAAACCAAGGGACCTGGAGGATGTATCTCAGGGCTTTAGACTGAAATTTTGGATAATGTAAAGATTTGATTCACTGGACATTCCCCATAGCTGAATATTGTGTGTCCACACTGGATTCAAAATAAATTTGTATAACAGCAAAATTTATTTTATCTTGATAATTTTTAATTTTTATTTAATAGCCAAGAATGATTTCTAAGTTTTAAATTTAGGGAGAGTGTCTTGTTCCAAATATGACTTAAAATTTTAACTCTTTGAATTTGTTTCATTTATGGTCTTAGGCTGCAGAAAACAGAGACTATGGGAAGATAGTACAGGATTGTGGAATGATTATAATTATTACTTTCCATATGTTTACACACTGCTACCCAGGCCAGCACATATATAATAAGGTAGGTTGGTATATACAATTTATGATGTTTTCATAGGGGGGGGGGGTACCATACCAAAGAGTGATATATTATGTTTTAAATATTCAAACATTGAAACTTCAAGTATCAAATTGAAAGTTTACTGGAAAAAGTATTGCATGTGTAGGCAATCTATAAC
Source organism: Flexamia atlantica (assembly GCA_035578135.1). Lineage (NCBI taxonomy): Eukaryota > Metazoa > Arthropoda > Insecta > Hemiptera > Cicadellidae > Flexamia > Flexamia atlantica. Next base: position 24,404,473 of record JAQJVK010000005.1, read on the forward strand.
TAATAAAAAGACTTCTTGGATTTAATTTTAAAAAAAACTTTGAATTCAGTCTTTAAAAAACTTTAAATGCAATTGACATTGAGTTATAAATAGTATTTAGATGAAAAAAGTATTTATTCTGGGGCAAATTTTACTCAATACTTTAATGATTTTGGGATCATAAATGTTGGGTTGATTAATTGTTCTATACTTAAATTATGAACACAGTTTTTTTTTCACACAGAACCAAATTTGTTGTGTGTTTATCTAACACAAAACTACTCTGTGACAGAGTGAGCAGTTCAGAGATTCTTTATACCTGAGCCCCTGGGAAGACCAGTGTTTGTCATTCCAGAAGTCAGTGACAATCATTATGGCAGCTACAATCCATCCAATCCCCATCTCCTTCAAGGGCATTGTCAACTCATCTATGCTCTCATTCCAACATGTAAAATACTTTCTGTTATATTTTTAATATCTTACATAAAATTTATAAAAGAATTCTTTAAACAAACTCTTTGTAGAATAGTTTGCATTACAATTGGTGTCTGTAGTGAGTCAGTGGCGCAGTCGGTAGCATGCCAGACTTCGGGCTCTCGGCAGTGATGTCAAGATTTTGAATCTGCCAATATTGTACTGTACCAGCTCACTCCTTGCTTTGCTTGCTAACGTCCATGGTCAGATAAGTAGTCTATGAAAATGGAGAAACTGCAAGGTCAAAATGAGGTCACCTAGATCTTTTTATTAAAAACAACTGTTTTACCCCTGGGTAAGTGCCCATTTTGCCTGGTTATCAAATCGGGCCCGTGAAAAGCTCAATGATAAGACCCTTCTCAAAAATACAATTACTGAATAAAGACAGTTTTTCCAGGCCCAGTGTAACTATAATACCAGCAGTAATACCAACCTCAATAACAAGAAAATTTCAATAACAATATTGTTCCAAAGATTTATTTTAGAATTTCTTAATTGAGATCCTACTGTGTAACTCAACCATATTTCTGTAACTTGAATTTGATATGTGTTTCAGGCAATGAGGACAGCATTTTCCTCAATCAACATTCTAATGGTGCTGGAAGACATAAATTAGCAGTGAATTTTTTTCTCTTAGGGAAAAGTAGTTTTACAGTACTGGGTGTCAATAAATGAAATCAGGAAACTGACAAAATGTGTATAATTCCCTCTTTCCAAAACCTTTTTTTACTCATAGATGATTTAAAATATCCAACATATTTGTATATTTTGAAATACTTTTCGTTGATAATCGTTAAACTACCGTATACAAACATAATATTAGATTGCGTTGATACCGGGACCAAAATAGTGATTCTTTTCAGCTTTAACACCAATATAATGTTGTAAACCTTTGTAAAAGAGTAGTTGTGGTGCCTTTTGTTTTAATACAAAACTTTTCTTATCATCCAAATATTTATTAATTAATGTACAGGACTATATTCGATCACAGGGATAAACCGGACGCTGGATACTTCTTTGACTCTGGATGCAGGGATTTAACACAATTAAAACTTTGCACTGATCAAGCCATTCATGAACACTAAACTGGTTTAAATTAATCTTAGTCAGCATATATAGGGAAAGCAATATACCTACCTATAACATTACTTTGAAATTACTTGGTCTACTATTTTCAAAAGGAGCCAGCCGAATGTGCTACAATAGAGTAGGGAAATCTAACTGCTTAAACATTTCAGTTTTCAATTACAATTACTGTACTTACTCCTTTAATTTAAAACTAAAGATATTTTTTCAGTAGATATGTCAATACATCTCAGAACTTTAAGGGAAGGCAGTTATAATTTAAGTTCTGTTAAGTGCTGGATTTTTGGAACAGTATTGTGCTATTGTATCTGTCGAAATTATAGATCAGACACGATTCATTTTGTTTGCATCAAAACATACGTACATGGTGTGAAGAAGTGTAATCCCAAAAGTCCCGGACTGGTTTAATACTGTCCATCGATGACTTGATGGCTAGCGGGTTAAATTTGAGGGGAGGGGATAGCAGGCCGGTTACCATAACAACCCGTCTACATTTTAACTTGTTAAAAATAACAGATGATAAACACAAGAAATTCATAGATAAATCAATTGATCATATGTTATTGTTACATTTTCCACGTTTGAAAATCCAAATTGATCCAGTTGTGTTTGTAAACATCCAAGCTTCTTCTATTCACGCCATTATGCTCGATTCGTGCGAATGAAAGTTTTAAAATTAGTTTTTTTGTGGTAAAGGTATTTATTTTCCTGTTTTGTGATAACATCCGTACGTAAAAATGGACAAACCATTCGGGCGCGCAACTAAACGCCCGGCGCACTGCAGGTGAGTACGTCAGCGCGGGGAGTACGCAGCAGCATCGGCATCAGTATAGTACAGACTACATTTTCAGGTCGGCTACTAGTGCCGCGTTTGCGGCGAGAGGGGAACGGCTCAGCCAATAGCAAGCGCACTCCTCCCCTCCCCCTGCACTTATCCCTCTAGCCATCAAGCTATCGGCAGACAGTACCTTTTATACGAAATGATATAGGTTAAAGACACTTTGCAGATATGCCCAGTATTTTTTTGAATCCATATTATATTTTAAAACACACACACAAAATTACAAATTGGAACTAAGACAAAAGAAGAAAAATGGAAAAAATCATGACAAACATGAGTAAGAAAAAAACTACCTACATTGGGAACAAATTTTAAAACGCACTCCCAGCTACAGAAAAATTAGTAACCACTCTATCAAAACAAATATAAATCGAAACAGGAGCTTCATAATAAAAATTACATGTATGTAGCTTGGATTTGGAGCAGCATGTGTTTTGCTTTGGAGTTGGTGGACCCTATGTCAGATACCAATTGTTGTATTTTATGTACAAAGACAATAAAAGATGATTGAGAGATGAGTTCTGTAAAAAATCACTCCTTTTTGCTGTGCATGTCAACAGGGGTGCCGTTCCCCCCCAAGAGCTATGACGCCAATCCCCCAAAAATTTCCAGAATCTATCAAATATCCCCCCCTCCGCACAACATACATTTATGACATCCTATTTAAGCAGTTGACATTAAAATAATCTGGGTTAATTTAAGTTACATCACTTTCAATTTTTAAACATTTTTCCGACTAAAAGTTAGTAATATTAATTACTTAAAAATTATTATTTTTATTAAACTTCGATTTTAATAGTCGTCAGATGGAACATCGTCTGGGGGAAGAAGTCAAGTGTAGCCTTTTACCATTCTTAAGCCTTGGCCCGCAAACTCGAGGCATTTCGTCTTATCACAAATACTAAAATGTACACAGAAACGAGGACATTAGGTAGCTACCTCCAAAAAAGTCAATATTTCCTTCTATCATAAGCTTCACACCAACCGTTCACAAAACCACTGTCCCAATACACGACTGACGCTCTCATTTGTACTACAAGGCCATGATCTAACCCTTAATCATAAACACCCATCACATGTAGGCCTTTACAGCAGGCAACTTGACAACATGTCAACATAACAACACCCACAACAACTGACCCTGCCACTATCCACTATCCCAAGTTTTTCCCACTTACGAAAAGCACTAAAATTCTGAATTTTTGTGAGTTCATTCCTCATTGCATTTCTGGTCGATAATTCAGTGGAATAAATTAAGGAATTATTTCATCCTTTTTTGGCGAAAATATGTCATTCTGTCATGAAGCTGTTATTACTGCATTTTTAAGTTGAAGTTTTACAATTTTTACAATCCCCTGCTCCTAAATGTATTTAAAAACTTTTTAACGCCCCCTACGCTCCTAGGAATAAGACGTCAACGCGATATTGGGGGAAATAATTAATTTTGCTAATGGATGACCGATTACAATTTTGCTTTATCACCATTTTTAATTTCCCCCCTTAAAATGTGACGGTTCTTTTCATTTCAAAGTCCCCCTCTAGAAATAACCTGTGAAACGTCAAGTCTATATGGAAGGGGGGACAATTCATTTTGATATTAGTTGACTGATTGAAGTTTTAGTTGCATTACCATTTTTTCATTTCCTTCCTAAAAAGGATATGTTCATTTAAACACACCCATTCCCCCCCAAAAATAATCTTTATAACGTCAAAGCTACATTGAGGGGGAATCATTAATGTTGCTATTAGGTGACCGATTGAAGACTTTGTTGTTACCAGTTTTAAATTTCCCCGCTAAAAAGTAACTGTCCATTTCAACGCAACCTTCCCCCTTAAAATAATCCTTAAAACGTCAATGCTGTATTGGGGGGAATCGTTCATTTTGCTATTAGATGAATGGATGAAGATTTTGTTGTGTTGCCACTTTTACATTTCCCCGGTTAAAAGTAATTACTGTATACATTTCAATGCTCCATCCCTCCTCAAAATAAGTTTTAAATCGTCAAAGCTATATTGGGGGGGGGGGGGAATTATTAATTTTACTTTTTCAAGTGTAAAAGCAAATTTGCATTTCCCCCCTAAAAGTAGTTGAGTAATTTATCGATAGGAAACAGGACAGGTTGAAAGAATTAATCTGTTTGTGTTCGGTTGGAGAGAGTCTCGTGGACTGAGCCAGTTCGGCTGCTTGCGTGCCGCGGCCGCCACGGAAGAAACAAGTGTACAGGAACCCTGACGGTATACACGTGCGGGCATGTCCATGTTGTATATCCCTATTTCATGCATTGAAAATAAAAATTTTAATTTATATACTAATTTAAATAGTGTAGCAATTAATTTATTTTTGACGATTTATTAGTAAAATTAGAAGTGGTACGTTTTACCTGTACAGAAAACATAACAAAAAAATCCCCCCCAAAAAATTCCATGACGTCATTGGCGTCATAATCCCCCCCTGTAGGCACCCCTGCATGTCAAGTCTGCCCCTGTCTCCAAACCAAGCTTTTTATTGGAGAGGGGGGGGGTTGCACCAAAATGTTTAAATACAATCACCATCTATAGTGACCACTCATTCTGAAGAGCTTATTAAAAGAAACAAAATGCCACAAACTGAGTTTTGATATCACGCCCCTAACTAAAGTTACAGCTGTTTGAAAATGTGAAATTGCCATAGTTATTTGCATTGAAAAATATCCATAAGTACTTCAGTAGACTATCATACAAATGGCATCTAAACTTTACAAAATTTGTAGAGTTCTTAAACCACTCTTGGCATAAACTAGTTGGTGTGGTAAAATTTTAGTACGGTGGTTGCCCCATTAAAGAAAACTAGTAAACCTGTTGCTCGAAATCGAGCAATTGTTAGGTATTGATTTCAAAATAAAAATAATTTAATGGTTCAGTATTCTAGAACTATTTTATTAATTATATGCTTGAACTTACTGTTATCCTAAAATTTTTTATAAAAGCTTTTTAAAACTAAATTTTTTGTGAATCCTCGTCATAGTAGAATAGTCATCTTTAAGGAGATGTCCATGTTTCACGGCCCTGAGTAGCGTATGACCCGTCTTAATCTCAAACCGAACTACAATGGTTCAATAGATATACTTATAATCAATGTTAAGTCTGTTTCTTTTTTCTTTTATTTATATTTATAGAATTTATACATAAGAATTTATTTCTTCTTTTAGTATTTTTCTTTGGAATATAAATATATGTAAATATTAAGATCTTCACACATGTGATTCCAAATAAATGTTTTTAAAACTGAATTCTGACTTTAAGTATGTATTAGGATAATAGTTTATTTATGTACATCTTCCATCAACTGAAATGCCTCCAGCTCTACATGCAATGGTTTAAATTCCATATGGCTTTGCTGAAAATCTTAGTTTGCTCCAATCAGCTGCTTTATTTGAAATTTCTATTCCCATGTTAAATCTTATGGACTAATATGAAACTTTAAGGGCGTCTAGGGCTCTTCCCTTTAGTCAAACCTTTGTAAATTTTATTTCCTGCAAAACTTCACGCCAAGCTCTTTCCAATGACACCAAAAACATGAAAATCGGTTTAGTAGTTTAGGAGGAGTCTTTGTAACAAAAAAACTGCTAGTGTATTAAATAAGTATATATATAGAATATAGATTATAATCACTCACCAAATGACTATTCTGAAGGGCTCGTTTGGTGCAATATCTGAAGCACATTCCATGCCCTATCATGAACATTATCCATGTTTTAAACTGAATTTAGTTGTGATGACTTTTCTGGGCTGGTTATATAACTTCTTGATTGATGAAGTCCGTCACATATTTTGTCCGTTCACTTATTTAAACCATAGTTTCAACGGACAGAGCATGTTACGGATGCTGTCAAGAAGATATGTTTTTAATTGACATACAGTACACCTCGGATAATCCGGACCTCACATTATCCGGATCCCGGATTATCCGGTCCGGTCCATCCCAGAAATTAAAAAAAATTAAAATCACGACAAAAACATGATTTTAGCAAGTATACGTGTGAAATGCGCCTTTTAAAAGTAAAATGAAAATGAAATACATTACTGTATGCATTTGGAATCACAAATAATTGAAGGAATCGCATTGTCTGAACAGTTCATTACAGTATTTTCGTGAACGTAGTTTTCTTGGGGCGCTAGCAATAATCAATAAAGGCATAGCCTGCCTAGGCAATTTTGAGAGTTTGTTTATTGCTGTCATTTGATGTGTTACGTTATTTCCTAAGAAGAGTTACTGTAGTTACTGTTTTGAGTTACTTTAAGTAATGATTATTTAAGTTTGAGATATTTTGAGCTATGATTATTTAATGTTAATAAATTAAATATTTTAATCTGGCGTTTTATTCCAAACCTGAACCATTGGTACGGTAAAAGTTAACATTATATTCGTATGATCAATAATAAAGTTTAGTTCTTAAATTTATTTCAAAATTGAACCCTCGTAAAATTTGAAAGACGAACGTGTGTGTAGAGTCTTGACACGCCGTTTGCAGCATCAATTTAGCCGGGGCTAAGGTACGCGATCGCAATTTAGGCAATTTTATAATGACCTCGGCCTATCCGGATTTTTTGTTATCCGGATCGGTGTTCCGCCATATTAATGGATAGTTCGAGGTGTACTGTATTTAAAAATGTTTAAATATTATGAAGGCTGTAGTTTTTCAAAAGGGCTGGATATCAGTTTGTAATACGCTATGCACTAGTGAGTTGTTCTTGAAAAGCCATTCATCTTGAAGGCCACTTAGTCGAGAATTTATAAATATGGGGCAACCACCGACCCAAATTCAAAATTTGCGTATGGGCGTATGGGATGGGTTTGTGACATCAAAAGTTTTCTAAACAAACTTCACACCAGAAATGGTTTAAAGAATTTGTTTAAGTTTAGGTGTTATTTGCAAGGCATTGACTTGTTTTTAAGTGCCTGTTTTTTTGGGATCAACACTCCTCTGAACTAATTTTATTTAGGTACCATTATTGGAAAGAACTTAATTATATGAAGTTTTGTAGGGAATAAAATGTATGAAGATTATCCAAAAAGTTAAAGCCCTATAGACGAGATGCCCTTAAAATGTTGTATCTGTCTACTAGATTAAAATTGGAGCATATTAATTAATAGTAATTAATTAATATTTGGACCACCTTGAATTATTAATTAGGATCATACATATATCCCCAAAAATCTTTCTTGTGCCTTGTTGTAATAAATTCCAAAACTTATTTTATATACATTGTTTTTATTTGATGTTATTTACTTATATACACTGTTTATTAATAATCACTAAGCATTTGTACTCTATGTTTTCTTAGCTATCATTTTCCTATGTTTATCAGGTTGGTACCACTGGTTTTTATGGGTGTCAGTCGTCAGTCTCAGTCAGTCACTTGTCATGTTCTTAGTGTTTTGCTGAATCGTGTGAATTTCATGTGATTTACATAATCATCAAAATGAATTAATTGTATTATTTTCTTTTAAATGAAATGGTCACTTTCATAGGCAAGTGACCTCTCACCTATTGGTGATAGAGTACTCTCACTCTCATCTATTGTATTTGCCCCTTCCTCCTTAAAAAAACCAGGTAGGGTAGGCTTAATAACTCAAAGTTACGAAGTATATTCATGGAACAACCTTAAGATTTTAAAAAAAATTATTTTCCTAATCAAACCAAATTTTTATCAGTACTAAATTATTTTATAGTGTTTTAATTCCTCGCGAAAATTGTGGGTAAAGCCCCAGTCTAGGAATAATTAGGGTTTGTGTAATTTAAATAGTATGTAAAAAGACAAAATTTTAAAAAATGTTGACTTATTTTTAAACAGGATTGATTTATTGTTACTCAACCTCTCTTTGACCCACCAAGAATTACCTCTACCATATGACTTTACGTACCAGCCTCCAGCAGGCCCACCTATTTAAATTAAAATATAGATTTTGTATTGGTCAACGTCTTATACTAAGATACCCCTTATTGAACAGTTAATAAAAAATAGCTGCAACTCACATCAAGTATATTGTATTGTGATAACGTATTACACTGTGTATCATAAACCGTTTTCGAAATGTCAGCTGAAGAGCCAATCTGTATTAAACAGTCTAATGCCAAAAACCTATTTTTAGCGTGTGTTCTCTTCTTTCCTAACATTTATAAATACGTACTTAAAAATTAACTATAAATTGATCTAATAATAAATTGTAGTCGTTGTTGTCATTGTGTAAACAATGCTGAAGCGTTCACACATAAATAGATTTTTGCTGTTGGACTGCCTTATGCTGGTTGGCTCTTCAACTGGCTGTGAAAATGGGGCCCTAAACTAGCAAAAGTCAGCTATGATCCTACTCGGTTTCTTATTTAGGCCCTATTATATTAAGAAAACTATTTTCTACAAAAAGTTAACAATACGGAACTTGTATTCTCAGAGTTAAGCAGTCATCTCAAAACTTTGTACATAGGAGTTGAACCAGGGTGTGGTCCAAAAACTATGTAAGTGATCGTAAAATAAGAAAAAAACTTTCAAGATAAATTACTGTCAAAACAAGCTTTAACAGATGTTTTTATGTTAAGTCATATTAGTGTTAGGCTGTATTAAGTTAAATTCAATTCAAATTTGAATTAGCAACTTAAGGCTAATGGCGAGCAGATTTAAAATAGCTTAGGCATATATATTACTTGTAGGCCTAACTTCTTCCCCAACACGTAATAGGCTATAACTCTGTAGTGTATGGTCTCTATGTTTTAGAGACAATCATGTTTGTTAAGTTCAATGGGCCCAAGTCAAATAATATTCAGAATAACCAAAATCATAATTACAATACAAGGCAAAAACAATTCATCCCTCAGCATCATCGATTAGAACTTTATAAAAAAACAATATACACAGGGAATAAATTACTTTTAAAAATTCCAGAGGCTACAAAAAAAGAAAAGGATTGTAATAAGTTTAAAAGAGTACTAAAATATTTAGTCAATTTGGTATTGTGTTCTATTGATGAACTGGATTTAGACAGTGTTGGATGTGACCAAACATGTTTAGAAATATATGTGTATTAGGCCTATATATGAAACTAATTAGTAATTTGACACTATTCAATGTATAAACGAACGTACTCACTACATAATGAATAAAGCATTTTTGTCTATTGTCTATTGTATACTGTAGAACAGATAACTAGGTGACACAATAAAATGTCAAAATAAAAAAGGTTATCCTATCGTGAGTTCTGTATGGGACAAACCTCTTAGCAATGGAAAGTATATTTCATTTGGTATTTTTTATAGAAAAACATAGGTAGTTTGTTATCAATAGGCTAGTGTTTGAATATGAATACTTTAACCTCTTGAAGTCCACCCTCACGCCAGCGTGTCAGCAGCATCTGGTGGTGCTTACGGGAGTTATACTCACTTAGTTCAATGAATTGCCACCAAAGCGGTCACTCAAGCGGTTCAATGAATCGCCGCTAGGGTTCGCTAGAGTCGTAGGCTTTAAGAGTCAAATGAGCATTGGTCTGACGGTACTGCGGGGCCGTGTGGTCTAAGACGTTGACTGACGAGTCAATGTTGAAGACATACGCCATGGTTCAATTCCCGCACCATGAGCAATCCCTATTAGGCTTGCAGTAGTGTGGTACAGCTGATGGGAGGGCCGACCTTAAACAAACGGTGACCGGCGTGGGTCGAAGTTGACAGCTATTGTAGGCCTACGTTTACTAGGGATTGCAGTGGACACAGTGGACACCTGTTTTGCTTCTTTTTACCCTTGTATAGGGGGGGGCAGTTTTTTCTATTTTAAATTCGTTGTAGCATATTGTCAACAATGTGGGCAATTACAAAGGACATAATCAAGAAAAATTTACACAATTCGGACAAAATAAAAAAATTTCAACTTAAACTTGAGAAATAAAAAAAACTTGGGCGTCAAGGGATTAAATGATTTATTGATTAATTGATTTTTTAACTCCCATGACTTATGATCTACCATAACACTTAGGCCTACTTATAAAAACAGCAAACCACATATACAAATAGAGAATTGTTTAAAATTATTAAATTTTTCAAGTAGGCCTACTAGGAGTAAGCAAATTAACCTTATCAGTCACTACCAGGTAACATGGTATGGTTTTTGACTCCGATCGCGTCAGTGACCATCAGCCCTTTCCGCACCTAGGCCAGGGCCTTTGCAACCTCTAGGGAAATCCAAAAGTGCAACAGGAAAATTTGTCCTTTTGTAATAAATGTCTTTCATGTAGTAAAGCTTGGATAATCTTAGATCAATACAATGTACCATTTCGTTGAACTCCTTGAGCTGTCTTACATGGTCAGAACAACACTCTAGACAAAAAAAACCATTACCATTTAACTCCTCCAATACCATTTGACTTATCTTTGCTTTTTTCATCTGCCTTAAACTCTCAGAAATATGGGAAGACCTAAATAGGTCATCAGAATCTGTTAGAACTTGTTATCTACAGCTTTGAATGATTTTTAACCATTTTTTATCTTGACAGGCATCATGAGGGTGAACTTGAAGATGTCAGTCGTATGCCTCAGTGTGGTCGGAGTGTTAGTAACACTGTCTGTGTGGAGTCGATGTGGCGGGGACTTGAGAGCATTTGCCCACCATCTCAGAGACAGTGATCAGGTAACGTCACAGTTCATAAGTGTACACAAGGAGAAAGCCATCACTCTCAGCTCCTGATTAACCGTGGTAATGACTGGTTGAATTGTAATGGAGAGCTCAAAAACATGGTTAGTTCGAACACTTTTTGAAAAATAGATTAAAATACGGTGGTAATTAATTTTATCGGCAAGATAACTTTCAAGATAAGTTTTTAAACAAAGAAGCATGTTATATATTCTACAAAAAAAATTTGAACTCCAGCTTTGGAGTATTTGTAAAACGTCGAGTAATGTTAACTCAGTGCAAAAAATCGTATACTCAAGTACGTGTGCACCCCGACATTACATATTCATATTTTTAGAAATACCTCTAACTTGCAAAATCAGGTCACATGAATTTGTGTAAGTTAGATTATTAATTTTAAACTTGTCATTTCAGGATGGGCAGAATGAACATTCTGGCAGTGAAGTACAGGGGTTTGAAGAACTGGATTGCAACATCAATGGAGAATATACCATTGGCTGTCGGAGAGAAGGGGAAGAAGTTTACATACCATTTTCATTTTTGCACAAGTATTTTGAGGTATGGTAATTAGCCATTTGTATTATTGCAATGTTAGTTAACTGTAATATGTACCTCCTAATAAACATGTTTTATAAAAGATACATAAATAAACGTGTATAAAGGTGTTAATACTTAAGGCAAAATATTTCAGGCACAACGCAGAAACATTTGTACAAATCACCGCAAACAAGTTTCACAAAGTTTTATAAGAGGTGCATGAGTCTTTTTATTTCTTCTGAAAAGTGTTTGATGATTATTTGGATATTTGATTGTAGATAACCGTACAATCGTCGTTGAGTCCATTGTTAACAGCCATTGAATATTGCTGTAGGGTTAAAAAATTGCTTAGAATTTGGGAGAAGGCTCATGGCATTTTAGTATTTTTATTCTCTTTAATATTAAATTAGATTTGGGGGCTTGGACTTATTATTTTTTATAAGGACAGATTATACATAGTTTTGTGAGTGTTGTAAAAGTTAAGTTACATTTTTGGTGTAATACAGTAGAATCCCTCTTATCCGGACACCTCGGGACCAAAGCCTAGTTTACACTAGCATCCAACAGTGTCGTCACTTGGACACACTAATGACATTGTTGTTATACCAAAACAGGTTTTACCAACACCTCCGTTGTGTCAACACTTCAACCCTGGTTATATTAGGTGCGATCTTGAATGGCGACACTAATATTTGTAAAAACAAATATTAGTGTCGTCACTCAAGACTGCATCCAATGTAATTAGTGACGACACTGTTACATGCTAGTGTAAACTTAGCTCAAGCCTCTTTCGGATAACAGTTTTCCCAGCTAAACCGACGTTCCCTAAAACACGTAAAATTATAACTTTAATGCATACTGTATAAGCAAATACACTATGTTTTAGATACATATTTACTAGTCTCAAACATTTCCCATGACAGTCATCAATACAGTATTATCCATTTCTTGCTGATCATGTCCTATTAAACCAGTGTGTTGATAAAAATTGTCTGGTTAAAAAGATGTCATTTCCATGGAGTGTTGTCGGTAAAACCGATGTCCGCTTAAAAGGTGTCTGGATTAGAGGGAGTCTACTGTATGACCCTAATCTCCTAGATATCAGCTTGCAAAGTTTATGATTTATATTTTGAATTATAAATACTACATCAAAGAGTACTTTATAAATAGATATTTGCTATGTGGTTGATTTTCAATTTGAATTCCAAATTCATTTGGCTGTGTTGTAGCTTAATTAATCTGAGTGCAATACATACCACATATTGCTTCAAAATTTAAAATAGTATAAAATATACATCTCATTGTCTGTTGTTATCTAACAGGGGAATTAATATTGAAAACATTGTTATCTTGTTTTTGTTGTTGTAAGTGAGAAAATTTAATGAATTGTTAAGTAAAATGTGTTTTAAAACTTCAAGAAAATTTTTCTCCTGTTTTCTTTTCAGCTGTGCTGGATTGTTTAAAACTTATTGTGTGACAATTAAGTTGTGATTTCTGATTTAAGGTCTATGGGAAACTGGCAACATACGATGGATATGAAAGGTTTGAATGGTCCCACTCCTACTCTAAAGTTTACTACCCTAAGTCCAGATATGAGCCTCGAGGAGTCTTCTTGTATTTTGAAAACTACAACGTTGAACTGAGAGAACGTGTTAAGTGTATTAGCGCCATTGAAGGTTAGTTTTAAAAAAAATTCTATACACCATAAAAGTTTTCAGTAAAAGTTTTTATGGAGGAATCTCTAAATTGATTATAGAAATATCATGCAGAATTTAAAAATTATTAAAAGATTAGCAATGATACAATCCAAATACTGGTATCTTAAGCATTATTTATTAAATACCAGTGAGACTCTTGATAAGTCCAGAAATATTTTGTAAGCAATTAAGTCTATTGAGTGTTTGACTTCAAATCTTTATTAATTTACATAAAAGATGAAACATTTGCTTTTTTAATTAATTAATGTGATTAATATATTTTGGGGGCTGACTTAAAAAGTTTAATTACCGACACATTCTATTTTTTGTGACAACTTTTAGTTTTCACTAACATGGGCATGATAAAGACTTACGAAAACAAAGCTTGCCTTCATACCTTACTCCAAAAATTGTAAGTGGTAAATACTAATCTGAGTTAGTAAGAGCTAGTTTTTATTCACATCACTTTAGAACAAATAATCCCTAATTCTAGAAATTCGAGTACACTCAAGCCTCTTTGACTTATATTAATTCACTTGAAACAAGTTCCTTCGTGCATATGACTCCAACTTAACTCTTCCTCACTCTATGCAGCTGTTGAAGAGAGAGGACGATTTGGCCGGTGCTCCACATATTTTGATGTTTAATAGTATGGTTAATTAATTATAGTTGTGAAAGTGCTTATTTATGTACAGTATTGCCACCTTTATTGAGTTATAAAGTACTGTTTTTCTCCTACTGCAATTTTGTGACTTGTCATTTGTATGCTACCAGATATAACCTCAACTTAACCTTTAAACAATGGCAAAGTGTCCAGTTTGTAAAGATGTTGTGACTGGTAGGGTTCTAAAAATTAACTGTAGTGAATGCAACGGTGTTTGCCATGCAAAATGTGTCAACATGAGTAAGGAGGACATAGAGACAGTTGTTGCAGAATCAATGATTTGGCGTTGTCCCCCTTGCAAAAAGGCTCGGCGTGACAGTATGTTTGCTATGTCCAAGGCTGAAAAGGATGAAGCGACGATCGCAGATGTTATGTTTATGCTGGAGCAGGCTAGTGAGGAAAGGAAAAGACTTGAAACTGACTTAGGAGCTTCAATTGAACAGTGTCACCAAAAAATTGAAGAGAACTCTAGCCTAATTGAAAGGCAATCAAATCAATTGAGTGAGTGTTTAAAGACAATTGAATTCTTAAAGCAGGAAAACCAAGAGTTAAAGAATGTAAATAAAAAGTTAACCATACGTTTAGATGATTGTGAGCAATACTCTCGGCGAAACTGCGTCGAAATATATGGAGTTCCTGAAGTTCAAGGTGAAAACGTTTTACAGTTAGTGAAGCAGGTTGGTGCAGCAGTAAATTTTGAAGTTGAAGATGGAATGGTAGATATATGTCATCGACTTGGGAAAAATAAATCGAAAAAAGGAGGTCCTCCCGGAATCATAGTGAAATTTGTACGTCGCTTCGACAAACAACGTCTGATGGACTTAAAAAAGGCAAAACCTAACCTATCAACGAGACACATTGGAATAGCTGCGGACAACCCAGTGTACGTCAATGACAGCCTAAGCTCTGCTAAAAGAGAATTGCTCCGAGCTGCTAGAGAACACAAGTTTCGACACGGCTACAAGTATGTGTGGGTAAAGGAAGGAAAAATCTACCTAAAAAAAATTGACTCTGAACCTGCTATACTAATTACTCATGTGGACTTGTTGAAAACCCTAAAGTAAATCGTAAGTCTTATTTTGCCAGCCTATGAAATTTTAAGAAACCCTTTGATTGAGTTCTTTCTCTTTTATGATTTTGCATATATAGCCTACATTAGGCCATGTCTACTATGGATTTAATGTTTTTAGACTTACTATGGATGTAATGTTTTTAGGCCTACACATGTATTTTTTACTAGTTAGGCTAACATAATTTTTTAAATATGGTAGATTGTAATAATATATTGACAGCCATTGATAATTTTTCTAAAGATGAATGTAATTTGCTAGTGTTTCATCAAAACATTAGAAGTATGCGCTCAAACTTTGATTCATTTTTAATTACCATGGCAAATTTAGAGAGAAAACCAGATATATTAGTTTGTTCTGAGATTTGGATAAATGATTTTGAAGTCAATATGTACACCATTGACGGTTATGAAATGTATGTCTCGTGTAGTGAGCATGTTGCGGGCGGTGTGGCTGTTTATGTCAATCGTCAATACAAGAGCGTAGCTTCGGAGCTTGATCTAAAATCGGCTGATGCGCTTAAAGTTAATGTGACATTGCAAAGTGATCTTATTGTTGTACTCATTGCCATCTATAGGCTTCATGCGTATACAGCCGACACATTTATTAATGAATTATCACATTTGCTTGACAAAGTAAAAAGTAAAAATGTTTGTTTAATTGGTGACATGAATCTCTGTACGCTAAAGCAATCCTTATACTCAGATAATTATGTATCTCTGCTAGCCTCGCATGGTTTTAATCAATTGTTTAACAGTCCAACTCGAATTCAGAATCAATCTGTGTCTTGCCTTGACCATGTTTTTTGTAGATATAATGAAAACAAAATTGTATTCAAAAGTGCACCATTTAATGTAAATATAACTGATCACTTCCTTGTGGTTTGTAATGTTTATGTAGTTCTTAAAGTGAAAACTGTGACTGAGGAAACAGAGGAGTGTAGTGACTTTAAAAAAATCAATTATGATTTACTGAATAGTTTGCTAGCTGAAAATGATTGGAGTAATGTTTATAATGAACCAGATTGTTGCCTTGCTTTTACAACATTTTTAAATATTTTAAAAAATGTGATTGAACATTCATGTTCAATATTGCATCGTAAGCGTCGCCAAAGATTGTTGAAGCCATGGATGACTGAGAGTTTACGTAGGCGGGTCGATAGGAAAAACTTTCTAGCTAGTAAAATATTGAAGCAGCCGAATAATGAAGGATTAAAAATGTATTTTGTGAGGTTTCGGGATAGATTAAAAGTTGATTTAAGGGAACAAAAACAAGCTTGTTATAATAATTTGTTTAATGAAAATAAAAATAATACAAAAATGCAGTGGAATTGTGTTGATGAAATTATTGGCTGTAGTAAAAAGAAAAAACAAAAAGACATAATTATAGCCAATCCGCATGACAGTAATCAAATGATTACTGAACCATCCGACATAGCCAATGCTTTCAGTCAATTCTTCTTGAATGCAGCTCAGTCAACTAGCATAAACAATTCATTGCACTTGTCTCGGCATTATAGGGCTTTTTTCCCTGAAATTTCATGCATAGATTCCTTTTTTATCTTTCCAACAGACAAATTAGAAATCAGCAACATTGTAAATAGTTTAAAAAATAAAAAATCTACTGGTGTAGATGGCCTGTCAGTACACACAATTAAATCAATTTGTCCTCATATTGCAGAGGTTTTAAGTTACTTGTTTAATTTGTCTTTTATTCAGGGAGTTGTCCCTGATGAACTCAAGTCTGCGATAGTAGTTCCTATTTATAAAAAAGGGGATAACACATCATTAAATAATTATCGTCCGATTTCTTTACTACCTGTCTTTTCAAAAGTTCTTGAAAAATTAATGAAATCTCGTCTGCTAAATTTCTTAAACAAAAACCAATTTTTTAGTGAAAACCAATTTGGTTTCATTGCTGGAAAATCAACTGACGATGCTTTAATTAAGTTTTGTTCATCACTGTATGATGGTATAAATAAAGGTCTTTATGTAGCTGGTCTGTTTATCGATATCACAAAGGCATTTGACACCGTTAACCATGATTTACTGCTGCGAAAACTATGGAACTATGGAATAAGAGGTACGCCTCTATCCTGGTTCAAGAGTTATTTATTTGATAGAAATCAAGTAGTAAAAATCAAGGATATTTTTAGTTTACCGGCTAAAATAAATTGCGGGGTTCCTCAAGGCTCAGTTCTTGGGCCGATCCTATTTTTAATTTATTGCAATGACTTGTGTCAGGGAGTGTTCAATGGAAATTTAACTGCTTTTGCGGATGATACTGCGTTTTCATACAGTGACTCATCAAAAATTGATTTATTCTCAAAAATTCAGGATGATTTAAATAGATTAAAATACTGGTTTGATGCAAATGGTTTTGTTCTTAGTTCAAAAACCAAACTCATGACCTTCAGATTACGCAATAAATATTCTTTTGACAATCCTCTTGTATATAAATGTTCAAAATGCCTTGATCAAAATTGTTTTTGTAGTGCTGATTGTCTAGAAATTGAACATGTTTTGGGTATAAAATATTTAGGAATCCACTTTGATAGCGAGCTAAGGTGGGAAATTCATTTGGACAAGTTGAAAAAAGCACTTTTGTTATTGGCCAGAAAAATGTTTTTGTTAAGGTCGTTTTGTTCTATCGAGGTCTTAAAAAATGTATATTTTGGCTTGATAGGTTCTAAGATTCAGTATGGAATTGTGTGCTGGGGATACACTCATTTAAATTTGTTAAAACCAATTTTAAATATCCAGAAGAAAATTATTCGCTGCATCTTGAAAAGACCAATGATGGAACCATCATTTCCTTTATTTAAAATGTTAAATATACTTCCTCTGAGACACTTGTATTTTTATAGGATTTCAAAAACATTTTACACTAAATGCCATAAATGGGGTTTGGTGGAAAGGGGTTATAATTTAAGACAACAGCGAACCACTTCGTATATCATTCCTTTGCCTAGATTAGAATTTACACGTCATTCTTTTGATTACATTGCTCCCACTCTTTTTAGTAAAATACCTAATGAAATAAAAGGATGCAGTAGTCTTAAAAAATTTCAGAATTCTCTTATTAAATGGTTATTTGAATTCCCTGACATAGATAGTTTGTTTGTATTTAATATTTAAAATTCCAGCAGTTGATTATTTTAGATTAGTATTATTATGTCAATTCAGTTAGTTTAACTCATCTGTTGTTTTTGGTCGGTTGGCAATAAGTAGTTTTTTGCTTTATTTCTTTTGTTCTTGCACTTTTATTCAATTTTTTTTTTGTTTAACTATCAGTTGGTTTTAGTTTAAAACTAAAGGTGCATCGGCCTGCATCTCTTTCTTATTAAAGTGTTGGTCACCCCGACACAGGCTCTGCCTATGGGGGACCTAATTTCTGACCAAGCATTTTGTAATATTTTTATTTTTATTTTTAATTTGTTAAGTTTAATTTTGATTTACCTTATTGAATTTGTAAGAACAAGGCATTATTGTATTATTTTTAGTTCCTTTCAAGAATTTAGTTACCTATATATTTTTATCTATTTTGTTACATATGCTGCAATGAGTATTTTTAAATTTTATGCTTATTTTTATTTATTTATTTATTTTTTATTTTTTATTTTATGAGTTAGTTACTCGCCTGTTCATTTGATATGATGAAATGTTATAAACTTTATTGTATATGTTTATTCTATGTCTGTACCAGCTTGGTTGGAAATAAATTATTTCTTTCTTTCTTTCTTTCTTTCTTTCTTCCTCAATCGGCTGAAAGGAGCATTCATAGCTGAAAAGGGCATGCAACAGTATTTCAATGTAATGTAAATTTCAAACCGACCGCATGTTCTGCAGGAGTGCCGGTCTCGACCCAGTGGGAGAGTCAGGGCTACTTCTACCCGACGCAGATCGCGCAGTTCGGCCTGTCGCACTACAGCAAGAACCTGACGGAGCCGGAGCCGCGGCGCAAGGTGCTGGAGGACGGGAGCGGCGCGACGCCCGACTGGACCATCGGCCCCGGCGCGATCGCCGTGCGCAGCGTAGAGCTGCCGCGCCACTCGCACGTGCTCAAGTTTCAAACTTCCTCCGGTAATGATTTATTTGTTATCAATTTGATTTGTAAACGAGTAATTTTTTACTGCATCATGGTGTTGTGAATTTCAATCACTTGATTTATTAAAAATGTCTTCTTAGATAGGTGTTGAGATGTATTTTGGTTTGTCTCCTATCAAGAGATCCATTGTTATAAAACGATACAATTAGCTTAGTTGGCACATTTCCTCGTTTAAAAAATGTACCAATGAATACAACACGTTCTCTCATACACGTTACTGTGATAAAGATCAGTGAGTGACCCCTGTGACCTAGGGATGAGTTGGTTACCAGTACCGCTAAGGGTATTGGTGCCGGTATCAAGATTCGTACGTTCAGCCGATACCAATACCTTAGATACCCAGGCGAGGTGTCAAATTCAGTTAATTGTTGAGGAACTAATTTTAATGGAAATAACATTGACAGAAAACTATATCTTATTTATATATGTTTTTTCAATAGAGATAAGATGAAGAAATGAACGAGACCCTCCTGGAACTCTTTTGTTCTGCAGCGTGCCTGTGACTGGCATTTAACTGGAAGATTTCCAAAAACCAACATGACTAGATAGCCTCCTTATTAGTTTATATTTCCTAAATCATATGTTTAATGAAAAATAAAAATAAATTAACTGTGTTGCTAAATTTTTAGTCATATACAAGTGTTGCTAAAGTCAACTGTGTTTTTTTGACTGGTAGATATTATAATTGATACCGGTGTGTCGCAGAGGCAGGTATCAGCCTGGTCGTGGACCACGTGCTGGACTTTGTGCTGAGTGCCGACGTGCGGCTGTCTGCGGAGGATAACTCGTCGCTCGCCGTCTCGCTGCACAACCGCGAGAAGAAGCAGACGTGGACGCTGCACTACACGTGCTCCGACCAGCTGCTCGACGCCCAGGTACGGTACAAACAGTGATGAGCTTAAAAATCAAAACAGATGTCAAATCGAAGCACAAATGTTTATAACAGATTGCCTAAGATTACCTAAGTTATGATCTAATATTGGATTGTGACAGTTTATTACGAGAAAT
The DNA here is from genome assembly GCA_035578135.1 of Flexamia atlantica. Taxonomy (NCBI): domain Eukaryota; kingdom Metazoa; phylum Arthropoda; class Insecta; order Hemiptera; family Cicadellidae; genus Flexamia; species Flexamia atlantica. The sequence goes on from JAQJVK010000005.1 coordinate 24,424,591, forward strand.
AAATACTTTAGAAATTTATTATTTTCATTGTTTTCCCGTATGCCTAGTAATTTAGCATATTACTGACTCGCACTTGGCAGTCCAAAGTACGGCAAGTTTTTGGGATTATATATAGGTGTATAAACTCTTATCTCTCATCTGATTTTTTTAGAATGCATTATTTAAAAAAAGCTTATTAAAATAATTGCTTTGCCCAAAAGTTTTATTTATACCACCTCCTCTGGTTCTCCGGCTCTAATTGATTTTAAAAATCTAAATTTCTAGATTTTAACCGATAGTTCACTCCTAATTATCCAAGGTTTTTGCCCAATAAACTTGAGTTAACAGGAGAACTTTATCTGTTGACTTTTGATACTGTTTAGTGCAAAAACAGTTGTCATCAATAAAGTCTTCTTGTTTGCTAGATTTTTTGCTAGTTTCTTTATTTTTCTTTTGTTTGCTGGATTTGTTTCAAATCTCTGGACCTTGTAATATAAAACTTATTTCTTTAATCAATTTAAGATCAAATTGACTTTTGGTATTATGGATGCTTTAGATGATTTGGGACTTGGGAGCAATCCAAATCCATCCAATCCAATGTGTTACAATTTAATGTCAATCAATCCAATGTTTGACATTTATTTTAGGATCAGAACATCTTTTACGGGCTGGGCTGCGAGCACCACAGGGATTGGCACCACATCACGAGAGATCTGCTTGTCGACCTTCAAAAGGGGCTGGCGTTGCTCAATATGGGGAAGCGCAAGATATCGAGATCTAAGTTTAAGGTCAGTACCTCTTTACTCCTTCATTAAAAGTAGGGGTGTGCGAATAGTGATTTTTGAACTCGAGCCGAGCCGAGCTTTTTCAAAAGTTTTCGAGCTCGAGCTTTTTCGAGCCGAGCTTTTTTACAATCACCAAATTATGAAAAGGAATTATGAAGCTTGATTTTAATTTTAAAAGATACAATAGACTAATATTTGCATACCTTAAGTTAACGCCAGCTCAAAACTAGATAGCTTATCTCCAAAACAAGTTAATGATCTGATAGGTTCATCAATATTTTGTATTATGTTACATAAAATTAATCAAACTGTCTCAAAAAATAATTGATGAAGAAAAATACCAAATTTAAAATCTACATTTATTATTTGACTCCCCAATCCCACAATACTTTGCTTTGCTTTGCTTAAATAAATAGTTAAAATTACATAATTAGACTAGTTATATATAGGTACTACAACATTAATTTCAAGAGTTGAAAGGAGTAGATGGAAAGGTATTGAAATGGGTATATCATAGTAAAAAAAATTACACAGTTATTCAAACACAAGACTGATTTTTTTATGTTCACAAAGTAAAGATGATTAAAAATTAAATAGCAATTAGTCCCAATTGTGGCATAATATTCATGGCTTAACTTATTATTTCAGAGTGTAATATATGAATGAAATAACAACAATAATTTATTGTAATCCTATAATTAGTTGCATTTCTAAACTTTGTTGAAGAAAATAATGGACAGTTTAATAAAATTAGGAAGAAGAAAGATCATAAATAAGGACTGAATAGAGAGAAAGAAAGAAACAGCCACCTCTCTCTCTCCTTATCAGTGGCCAGGGAGGAGGGGGGTGGAGGTTGTTTACTCCAAGCCCCTGTCCCTGTTTTTTGTCATTGGACTCAGTGCGTATGCCAGAGAGCGGGAGTTAATTAGGAGATAAGGAATTAATTCTTACTACAAAACGCAAAAATACAAACTACTTCTCATACAACTATAAATGACGGCTCATATTTTTTGTCTTATTTTTATAAATCAAATGAGACCAAATGAAACTTGTACGATATACTGTTTAAAAGATAAGCCTTGATAAAACAATAGACTTAAATTACTTAAATGCTGTGTTTCGTGTTCTCCAAGGTCAACTAAATATAGCTCCGATTTCCGTCTAAATGGTAATAATATTTCTTGTTACCTGTCAGTGTCCTTTCCTTATCACTAGAGAATATTTTTTGTTTGTTTTTCGTGCGAGGGAAACGCTCTTCCGACTTAACGTGTCCAAAAATAGATTGCAATAATTATCTTTCCGATAAGAACTCTCTTATCAAAAGCTCGGCTCGAGTGTCGAGCTTTTTTGAAAAAGTCGAGCCGAGCCGAATACTGAAAAGCTCGTCCAAAAAGCTCGATCGGTCGAATACTCGCACACCCCTAATTAAAAGTTTTTGTCCTAATTAATTTGTTTTTATTCTATTACCATTGAATAAAATTTATCTCAGCTGGAAAGTAAGTCTAAAATTGCCATATTTTTGGAGAACCTTGTTTTTAGACTCTCATAAGGTAGCTTGAAATTACATAATAAATTTTTGACCAGTTTTGAAACTCCTCCTTTTAAAGTCATCATTAAGTAGTGTCTTACAAATCAAAAGAAAATGTGTCTTACAAATAAAAATAATGTTGATTTTACATCCCCTGTGAGTGAGATTCTCACTTAATAGCTTACTTATCTTGGAAAAAAATTTCTGTTTCTGCAAAAGCCACAATGATTTAGGCTTTTTGCCTTATCTGAAGATTGCCGGTTCAATGTTCAAAAGGTTTTTTCTTCAATGCTCACAAGGTAGCCCAAAACCAGACCGTTTCACTTTTGTCAATAGGCTATGAATGGATTGTGGGATATGACACAAGGTATCCGTTACATAGTATCAAGACTAGAGTGTAGAACTGTTCCCGATATATAAAAATGCATGAAAAATGCTACCGGCATTTTAAAACACTCAAATTAATAAAAATAAAATAAATTGTTTTACCTTAAACTAGGGGTCTGCGGTACAGAAAATCCAAGGTTCGGTTCGGTTCGGTTCGGTTAATTTATTTGTACCTCGGTTCTCGGTTCGGTTCGGTTCGGTACGTGCGGCAATAAAATCACTGAGTTATAAATCTACTAGGCCTACTAAATATTTCTGGAGCCTAATTGAATTTATTAGTTTATATAGTAATCTATATTCCTCAAATAAATGTAGCCTAAATAAGTTAAAGGGTCGTAAAGAAATTAACATGCTGGTAAAAAGAACACATTTTATTAAGATAAAAAAATTTGTACTTAATAAATAATATAATAAATAAGATAATAAATTTTCTCAAAGTGATGTTTTGCATAAACAATGTTTGCAGCTTTTAATTTGTTTACTTGACAAATAATGCCACCTGATAGTTGTTGTCCTGTGTACATAAAAAATACAAATATTTTACCATAATGAATAAATATTTTTAATTTCCTATTTCCTTTACTGATTTAGTTTTTTATGTCTATACATCTACTTATTATCATCAAGCATTAAGAGCAGCCTTCAAGAGTCATCAATGTTTAAAGGAACTTTTTTCTTAACACTTCCATTATCTTCCAGGCAAGAACAGCTAGCAGTCATATTAAAACAAAAAAGGTCAACGAGCTCAGACATCAGCTATTATATTACCTGTTAGGTTTAGCTCTAAAATAAGTGGGTTAACTCAGATAAAAACTACCGTACCATATTATATTATATGGTGTGTTTAGCTCTAAAACAAGGTGGGTTACTAAAAACATGGTAACCACAATAAATTTACAGCACAAAATTTCATCACTAAGAAAAGGAAAAACTCATAATTCAGGAGAAATTAACTTAATAAAACATTGAATAAAGATAAGCATAACTAAACAAAAAAGTGACATATTACAACTAAGCTGTACCTAACAATGACTTAAGTTTAACTACATTAGTATGACATAGGTTCAAATATTAGGCCTAATTTAAGATAAAAATATAATAACTTAGCCTATTAATGTTTTAAGAGATCAAAAAGAAACGACTACATATATACCGAACAGTTCATACATGTGATCTTTTCACATGATAATACAAAATCTTCACACATATTTAAGGTTCTCATGGAGAAAAATCAATTTTTCTGCGTTACTTGGGAGAAGCCTTCTTCTCTTTCTTGTTATAATATTGCCAGCAGAGGAGAACACTCTTTCAGAAGGCACTTCGGTAGCTGGTATTCCTAAGTACTTTTTCACAAGGGGCATCAGTAGTGAAAGTCTTTCCGAGTTTTCTGCCCACCACTTAAATGGGTCTTCCAAGATCGGTATGCAAGGCTCAGCAAAATATGTTTCTAGCTGAAGAGAACCTAAAAGTAAAGAGACAACTTTTTACATGCACAGTTTCTTCAGAATTTATTATAAAATCATGTTTTATCTAAGTTTAAGCAACTAACAAGGTAAGTGAAACTAGGCCTTCGTTTGATAAACCTAAACCATCATAGCATCAATGGCATATTTTATTTTAGTATGTAGCCTAAAATTTGTGAAACATTTTATTTAACCTACCTTAGACAAAGACAATGTAATGTGGGACATTGCTGTAATAAATACACATAAGATGAGATAGGTTTGATTATTTTTATAATGTACAATCAGGCAAATTGGAGAGATCACCTGACCAGAAAATTTATGCTATGCGATGATGTAAATGAAGCAATAGGCCAATACAAAATACAATTGTTGTAATTCTCTCTCAACATGATTTATACCAAGAGCCAAATTTTGGTTCTCAAGTAAAACTGAACAAGAAAAGTAAATAATTAATTAATTTTAGTCTAATTGAGTACTTTTTACGGAATTACCATTGACTTTAAAGTATTTAAATAAAAATAAATAAATGAATAAGGACTATAAATAAAGAAAGAAATTAAAGATCTCAGAATAGAAAGTCAATAGAAATACCTTAGATTCCTCTAAAACATGTTTGCCAATCATCCCAAAGTTTACCTCGATAATTTTTCTTTGGTTTATGCAAAGTTTTATGAAAAGTAAGTTAGCTTAAAAATTAAAGACTAGGACTGCTTAATTACATTTAAAGGAAATTTGATTGATTCCTCTAAAAATGTTAGCCAGTTCATAATTTACCTCGATCAGTTGTCTTTGTTTTGGCAAAGTTTTACTGTAAAAACTATAAAAAGCAACATTTGCATATTATTATCAATAATATAGTCCCAATATGTACCTTTTGTATTCATCTCTAATACTAAAATATTATAATACTATATTAAAATCAAACCTACCTTGATGTATTACTGGTTTGGAGTTTGTTCCTGTTTTATCTGTCGAAGTTGTCGGCTGCTTCGTAGCTTGAAGAAAAGCTGCCCATACGCTTGATAGTTTTTTTGTGGAGCTTTCTTCCTTTTGTTGCCCTGAAGAAGGCTGAACTTCTCTTGATCCAGATTTTAACTCTAGTCTAAGACTTGTCCTCGCAGCTTCCTTCATACTCTCAGGCAATACTGCATCTTTGAATCTAGGATCTAGCAGCATACACAGCTGGTCAGGTTGTCTTTGCTCAATCAAAGGGAATCTGCTCTGAAGTGCCTGCAATAAGGTTTTGGCGAGTGTTATTCCGCTTTTCTTTTCGTCGATTACTTTCTGAAGACCACATTTCAATCCATGGACAAGTGGAATGATCATGCTTCTAGTTGGTTTCTTTTCAGAGGATACTTCACAAGTGGCATCGAGAAAAGGTTTCAAAATACTAACATAGGATTCTACTAACCCCCAATCATTTGATGTTAGATTTTCGATACTGCAAGTTGATTTTGACAACTCCAGGCACAAAGGCTCTTTTAATTGTAAAAGCCTTTCCATCATAGAATACTCGCTGTTCCACCTAGTTTCAACATCCTGAATCAGTTCCAAAGTTGGCTGTCCTAATTGTTGCTGCCGCTTTTTTAATTCGGCTTTGGCTGTTGGGCTATGCCTAAAATGCCCAACAATGCTTCGGCATTTTTTGATTAAGGTGTCAAAACCAGCATAATTTTTCTTAAGATCTTTTTTCAGGCATAGATTGAGGGTGTGGGCGAAGCATAATAAATGGTTCATGTCTGTGCACCCTACCCCCGTCTTCATATTTGGAGCGTTATCAGTTACACAGTAAATGGGCTTTACTTCCATAAGGTCCCATTCAGATAAGACATCATTAAGATGTTGGCCTATGTTTTCCCCGGTGTGACTTTCTTCCACTGGCACACATCCAAGGCAGATAGCTTGAAGAGCACAATTATTGTCAACGAAGTGTGCAGTGACAGCCAAAAATGACTGGCTCGAACCTGATGACCACATATCTGTAGTTACAGATAGAGACTGTAACTTTTGACTTGAGATTAGGCCTTTGAGCTGTTGTTTGGTTTTATCATACAAATCAGGCATTAGGTTTCTGGAAATTGTGGTAGAACTTGGTAGTGTAGCTCTTTCGTCGGCTACTTCGATAATTTTCCGGAAGCCCGGCTCATCAACAATAGTATAGGGATGAATTTCCTCAGCAATCCATCTAGTCACGGCTAGTTTTAGAGATATGTTTTTAGGATGTTGTGGCCCATATCTTTCAGTAGCCTTAAAAAAAACATCAATTCTTTGTTTTTCAGAGGACTGACTTTGGATTGTATTTACTAAAGATAATTTATCGCTTTTCAGTTCTTTGAAGTCTTTTTCTTCACTCAAAAACTTTACCTGTCGTAGGTGATGATAATGTTGAAGACGATGGCCCGGGTGTCGATATCAGTGCCTCAGGTTGCTCAGGTGTCCATGATGGATCGTCAGGATCAGGATCAGGATCATTAAAGGAACTCATTTTCAAACTTTTCAGATTATCTAAAAATCTTTTTATTTCACTTCGATTCTATTTGAAGTTGAATTACAACGACGTCTACAGCCACAGGCAACAGGCGCATGCGCAACAGGTGACAAAGGCTTGCGCTCAAACAGCAGAGGTCAAGGAGTATAAAATAACAAAGAGAAATCTTTTTTAATTCGAGTTTCTACATCAAATAATCATATAATGACGAGCAACTATACTATTTTATTGCGATGTACTGTTGTACTATATAATATAATTATGTAAAGTTCAACGAGTTTTTTCCTATCAAAAGAGGATTCAGATACTCGTTCGTTTAAGGTGAATTACGTCACTGTAAAAGTTGGCAGGGGCGGTTTACTAGGGACTCTTCGTAGCAACGTACTTTATGGTATCGTCACTAAAGGCCGCGAAACACGGGCGTTTTTGTTGCGGAGCAACTGCGGATTTTGTTCTCTGATTGGATACAAGGAATGCATCAGCCAATCAGGGGGCTGTTTCTAAACGATGTTGGCGAATTAATAAAATTGACTTTGTATTTTGTAATACTAAGATTCCGTTTCAAAACCGTAAGGATAAAATGGAGATGAATCGTAACTAGTGATTAGTGGTTAGTAGCTAGTATTTATGAAACGCGTTTGGAAACACCCCCCAGAAGTTGAATGCCCGCAACAAAAACTCCCGTTTAAAAACGTACGATTTTCTGCTTCGTCGTGTTGCAAAAACACATTTTTCGGGACTCGAATCCAGATGATAGCGATAGTGAACTTGATGCGGTCCGAATGTCACGTTCTACTTCGTTTTCATAAAGCTACATGTTTAATATTCTCGCTCTCCCTCTGACCTGGTAAGTGTATGCTTGCGCAATCAGACGCAAAAAGATTCTGCGAGGCCACTTCAGCAAATATTAGGTTAGAATTGATGGGTATCCCTTCGTAGGCCGCATAATTGTCTTAGTGTTTGAAATACGCCCGATTGTGATAAAACTGCCACTTTATTGTTGAATTATAATATGATTATTACATTTTCCTAAATAAACGTCTGTTGTACCGAACCGAAATGTAACCGGTACACAAACTGAACGGAACCGAGTATCGGTAATGAGTTCCGAACCGAACCGAACCGACTTTTTCGGTGCACCGCCGACCCCTACCTTAAACATTTTTTTAGGTCGATTCCTTTTTAAAATTTACTTCCACTAATCATGAGGTTTTTTTTGCACGTTTTGATTTTTTTTATCGAAGCTCTTGTTACAACTTATGTGATTAGCTGATCTCTCAATTAGCTTTTAAGCTAGAGAGATTAATAATTATAACTGCTTTGTAATCAAATATTGTATTTGAATGAAATAAATAAATGAAATGAAACGAAACAAACTACTAGGGGGTACTCGACAGTCGAGTAATTACTCAAATAGTTGCTACTACTCGAAGTCGAGTCGAGTAGTTAGTTATTCCCGCCGTTTACGAGGCGGTCGAATTTACGTGCGATTTACGTTTGTGCGATCATATTTTACAGAAGTTCGCGAGCTTCGCAAAGCTACATCTACCGTGTATCCACAGTCGGCAGATTGTTTATCGCGGCAGCTCGCTAGTTTCACAATAAGCAGCATTTTCTGTTGATTTGTGGCCCGCAAATATGCGCGACCGTTTTTTACGGCCGATCGCTGGTTTCGCAAAGTTGCTTTCGTTTAGTTACGATCAGCAAATACATGCGATCATTTTTTGCGACTGATCGCGACTTTTGCAAGTCTACATTTGCCGATTTTCAGCAATCGGCAAATACGTGCGCTTTGTATTTCGTGGCCGACTGCGACTTTTGCAACACTACATTTGCTGATTTTCAGGGATCGGCAAATATGCGCGATCGTATTACGCGGCAGATAGCGAGTTTTGAAAAGCTACATCTGCCGTTTATCCGCGACCGACAGATATGCACTATCGTTTTTCGCAACCGTCTACGAGTTTTTCATAACAATAACCTCGAAAATATTTCATAAACTTATAGAAGAATGGATTTTGACAGTTATCTATAAATATCAAATTCTGAGAGATGTTTCAGAATTTGGAAATTGAAATCTTACAGATATATTTAGCTCTGACCTTACACTTAACAACTTCAAATTTGTAATCATATTTTATCTTTTGAATGATACACAGCCTACATTTCTATCTCATTTGATTTTTGTAAAAATGAGAAGAAAATTGTGGACTTCATTGGGAAAGTGGACTTCATAAAATAGTTTGTTAAGGTTTTGTAATTTTTGTATTGGGGGGATATCTTATTCTTATCTGATCGCAGCTGTGTCACTCTGCTCAAGTGATTGGATGTCAAAAAACAATAGATCAGCAGTCAGGCAAGGGGGTGGGGTTGGGTGTAGACAAGTAAACAAATAACTGGGCATAGCTCTTCTCTCTGATGTTTTGAATTCTTTCTTCCACAATTTCTTGGCTAAGGTTTTAATTAGAGCCAACAATTATTTTTAGGGAAATATAAACCTTTTTTTGATTTTTAAAATAATAGGCAAATAATTAAACCTTATTACTGCATGAATTTTACAACTATGCATATTCTACATAAATTTATTTTGTTATTTAGTTACATTAAGTGATTTGTTATTTTGAGTGATTTAGCATAGTCAATTTATTCATTTAAAAGTAGGGTTTATGCAGTGTAGAGGTATTAAAATCAGAGTTTTGTTTTTCCGAGAAAAATTTAAAAAGATTAGGGTTAAATGAAGTAGACCAATTTTATTAGTAAAATTGGAGAAAGATTTTAATTAACTGTAATTCAAAGACCTAAATACTTTAAAAAAATTAAGATTTCATTACTTTTCACAAACAACTACTCGACTCGATACTCGAGTATTTGGCTTAATACTCGACTCGACTAGACTCCACTTCAAAATCTAGTACTCGCCCACCCCTACAAACTACCGATGTTCCATTATCAATTGTGTTGTGTTGGCAGGTTGGCACCATCACGGTGACAGGCTCCGGGATGTTGGACAACCTGACGCTGTCGTCCAGCGAGCACATTGCGCAGTTCTACGCGGCCGCGCGATGGTTCGTCCGCCACCAGGACCCGGACACGGGCGGCTGGCCCAACCCCGTGCGGCGGCGCGGCGTGCCAGGCATGCGGGACCTGCAGCCCGGCTGGTGAGTGACGCTAAGCCTCTGTAATGGCATCCACAAACAATGGATTAGGGAATAGTGTAGAAAATATAGCATAGGAAATATTTATAAACATAGCTTAGGGTAAACACAGTACCTACTGAAAAGCTACGTATTTTCAAAACAGTTTTGAATCTCAACTTTTAATCATGGGAAGACTGTCTCATATTCCATGTTTTAAAACTTCTCTTAGTGATTTTTGTTACAGCTTCCCTTGTAATTTTTTTAACCAGATGTTTTAGTTGGAATTCTATGTTGTGTTACTGGATTGACCGCTTTTATTGTAATCAAACTCTATTCATATTTATGGCTTTTTTGATAAGAGTCTTTAAAGGTCTGCATGGTATGGATTTTCTCCCCCTGAGGCTGAGATTACAATGACGCATTGCAATGTTGTTGAGGGCGCTTCTACTGCAGTACAAATGCACCGCTGGTACCAGTGAGGTGCTTCTGTTCCCTCACTAAAGTAAAACACTCGCAGCCAATGTGATACTTATTTCATGTAATCATAAATTAAATTACTAACTGTTCGCTGCGAGTCACCACATTTTTGCCAGTCACTTATGAACTAGTGTAAAGTTCATAAATGATTAACAAAAATGTGGATCAGATCCCATGTTAAACTGTAGATTCCATGTTAACTGTTGTCATTGGCTGTCAGGCTATTAATCAACAGTCCTGAAAGGAACATGTAAGCCATAGTCAGTAGCAAGACTACAAGATTGCGCTACAATTCTTCACTAACTTCCCTTAAAATTTCGGTTAAAATACGCGCCAGTGCTGCATCCTGATCTTAAACAGGCATTAAAAATATAAACTGATTACTATGATGTTCAAGAAGAGGCTTGAATTTTTTGGTGCTATACATTTTTTATCATCTCCCTTTAATTTAAAAGTCAGTATTTATTTCATAACGTCAAAGCTTTTTTCATCTTCAAGCATGAATTTTTGTGGGGTTGCTGTGATTCAGGTGTTTATCTCCAAATACATTTTATTATGCTGTTTAGGTTGTCAGCCATGGGCCAGGGTCATGGAATTTCAGTTCTCGCCAGGGCATTCTACCACTCGGGAGGTGAGCGGCAGTACCTGGACGCTGCGCTCAAGGCTCTCAAACCCTTCCGAGTGCTTAGCAAAGACGGTGGAGTCTTGGCTTTGTTTTTGGGCCAGGTGACTTAGCCTCTTTTTCAGGTTTTTTTATACTGGTACTGTTAAAAAAAAATAAATTTTGATGATGAACATATTTTAAAATGATGATTTTGTTGTGACTCAACGTCTGTTTGGCAGACTTTTGATTTTGGTTGTAAGGGATAAATTCAATCATGTAAATTAGGGATGTGTCGGTTCCACTTTTTTTCGGTTCGGTTCCGGTTCGGTTCTTACACTGGATCGGTTCTCGGTTCTTGGTTCCTTCTTGGTTATGCTATAAATTCATTGATTGAAACAGTTGTAAGTGGCAGCACCTAACAATTGAATGTCTGGGAAATGAATAATAAGATTTTGTTGACAGAAATTTTTTATTTCAACACTACGTAAAGATTCATTGTTCAAAAAATAAACTGTAGTTTATTTATTTGAAGACTTATTTCTTTAATTTTCAAGTATAAGTTTTACCAAGACATAAAATACTCTCTGAGTTATTAATTTATCTATTAATCCTTCTTGTAACAGATAATAATAAAAAAATTATACAATGTGAACAAAAGATCAAATTCCTAGGTGAAAAATAACAGTTTCCAAATTTGTTTCTATTGATAATTTTACAATTCCCATAGAAAATAACCCCATTCCAATTAATTTTAAAAATTAGAGTCTAAAATCTACCAAGAGTCGATAAATTTTATATAAATTTAGAATCAAAAGTAATCTAAGAAACATTATCGACCTTCAATAATAGTACGCGGTGACATTTGCCACCGGCGCAACGCTCGCGGCGATGCGCGGTGCGATCGATCGTCTTTCGTGGCCGGCAGTTTCTCCCGCAGATTACCATGGGTATTGGAACCGACATTTAGACGTCGGTTCTCGGTTCCGGTTCTTTTGCAAATAACCGGTGGAACCGAGAACCAACTTGAGGAACCGACACATCCCTAATGTAAATGCTGATGTTTGGCTTTTTGTAACTTTAAAGCTTAAAAGCTTTAAAAAAGCTTAAAAACGGTCCAAGGTCAATTATTACTGGACAACAAGAAGAGAGTAGAGACCAGCCATGCTGACTACCCCGTGTTGCAATGGTCAGCAAAGACGGTGAAGTCTTGGCTTTGTTTTTGGGCCAGGTGAGTAAAGCCTCTTTTTCAGGTGTTTTTATTCTGGCACTTTTAAGAAAAAATAAATTTAGTCGATGAACATATTTTAAAATGATAATTTTGTCGCGACTCAACGTCTGTTTGGCAGACTTGATTTTGGTTGTAAGGGAAAAATGCAATCATGTAACACAATTAAATGGTGGATTAATATCCACAATCAATTGGTTCAACTTTAAAGCAAGAGTTTAAAAATGGTCCAAGGTCAATTATTACTGGACAACAAGAAGAGAATAGAGGATAGCCATGCTGACTATCCTGCATTGCCATGTACATGAGCATGCTCTTTCACTCTAGAGTCTAATCACTAGTGAGAAGAATATTGCACTAGAAGCAAAACTTATGTTATACAATTTTATTGTTTCAAAATCTTAAATCTCACGACTATGCTACCCATTAAGATTTGTCACTGAGCGATTAGATATTCAAAAGCAGTAGCATTATCATGCATTGGTGGGCTAAGTTAGCATGGCTTGTCACACTCTTATAATTACTTAGCGTTCTAACTGACCACTAATAATTATAAGACTTTTGTTTGGAGGTTTAACCAGTTGATCTGAATATCATAAACCCACAAATTATATTACAGGATTTTACCTGACTTACCAAAATCAAAAATCTGTAAAACTGATGTAGCGTTCAAAAAACCATATCACAATTTTTTAAATATGTCTCTTAAAACAAATGCACAATGTTCGGTTAACCACTGTTCTACAGCAACTGAAACTGCATAAAATAAACTTGTTTACACCATGTTCCCTGTCTCCCTTGTCCATACTGTTGCCGCCTATCTGTGAACAAACAAAAATCGTCAGGTACTTTTGCCGCTCCCTATATTTGTTCTCGTCCTCGCAGATCCCTTGGTACGAGGAGTACCCGACGGAGCCGCCTTCGCTGGTGCTCAACGGCTTTGTGTACTCTCTGATCGGCCTGTACGACCTGGTGAGCCTGGCGCCAGCGCTGCAGGCTCGCGACGCCGCCGCGCTCTTCAGCCAGGGCGTCAAGTCGCTCAAGCGGCTGCTGCTCATGTTCGACACGGGCTCGGGCACCAACTACGACCTGCGCCACCTCACCATCGGCTGTGCGCCCAACATTGCGAGGTCAGTCGGGTTGAGTGGTATTGTAGTTAAGTTTCCTCAGCCAGGGCGTCAAGTCGCTCAAGCGGCTGCTGCTCATGTTCGACACGGGCTCGGGCACCAACTACGACCTACGCCACCTCACCATCGGCTGTGCGCCCAACATTGTGAGGTCAGTCGGGTCGAGTGATATTGTAGTTAAGTTTCCTCAGCCAGGGCGTCAAGTCGCTCAAGCGGCTGCTGTTCATGTTCGACACGGGCTCGGGCACCAACTACGACCTACGCCACCTCACCATCGGCTGTGCGCCCAACATTGTGAGGTCAGTCGGGTCGAGTGGTATTGTAGTTAAGTTTCCTCAGCCAGGGCGTCAAGTCGCTCAAGCGGCTGCTGTTCATGTTCGACACGGGCTCGGGCACCAACTACGACCTACGCCACCTCACCATCGGCTGTGCGCCCAACATTGCGAGGTCAGTCGGGTTGAGTGGTATTGTAGTTAAGTTTCCTCAGCCAGGGCGTCAAGTCGCTCAAGCGGCTGCTGCTCATGTTCGACACGGGCTCGGGCACCAACTACGACCTACGCCACCTCACCATCGGCTGTGCGCCCAACATTGTGAGGTCAGTCGGGTCGAGTGGTATTGTAGTTAAGTTTCCTCAGCCAGGGCGTCAAGTCGCTCAAGCGGCTGCTGTTCATGTTCGACACGGGCTCGGGCACCAACTACGACCTACGCCACCTCACCATCGGCTGTGCGCCCAACATTGTGAGGTCAGTCGGGTCGAGTGGTATTGTAGTTAAGTTTCCTCAGCCAGGGCGTCAAGTCGCTCAAGCGGCTGCTGTTCATGTTCGACACGGGCTCGGGCACCAACTACGACCTACGCCACCTCACCATCGGCTGTGCGCCCAACATTGTGAGGTCAGTCGGGTCGAGTGGTATTGTAGTTAAGTTTCCTCAGCCAGGGCGTCAAGTCGCTCAAGCGGCTGCTGTTCATGTTCGACACGGGCTCGGGCACCAACTACGACCTACGCCACCTCACCATCGGCTGTGCGCCCAACATTGTGAGGTCAGTCGGGTCGAGTGATATTGTAGTTAAGTTTCCTCAGCCTCAGTCAAGTCGGTTGGTGGGAATTTCACATGGTTCTCTCTGTAGTGTGGATTTTAGTTTTTCACTTTATTTGTAGTATTAAAACTACGACAAGTTAAAAATTGTTGCATCTTAATTAAAGTAATAAAGTATGAGGTACGGTAAGCACACAAATCTAACACATTTTTATATAGTTTAGCCAATTTGTTTTTGATGCGATTGGTTACTAACACTTTTTAAAATTTTCCAATTTAGTTTCAATTGCTACAAAAATGTGTAGCACAAAGTTCTGTGTTAGCAATTTTCCTCGGTTTGTTTTAGTTATTTTAAATTAATTTTATTTTAGTCTAAGCATCATTATCGTTGAATCACATCCTAAAATACTGGAAAAATAATTTAGTGGTAAATATTTTAATGATTTAAGACATTTTGTTACTTACACCCAATAAATCATCTTTCAAAGCAAAGGTTTGTCAAGAATAGTCTGTCGAATGAAGTATTTCCTTCTCTGTTATATGGCTGGTTAAAGTGGAGCTCAATTTATGGCGATCATTAAGATAGAATGCTTGATTACGTATTGAATATTTAAAATTGTTAACCAATAATGCTAAAGACCTACAAATAAAGTAATTCAATCATGAAAAAAATTAATTTCAGGTGGGACTACCATGCGACACATGTGAACCAGCTGTTGCTGTTGGCGACGATAGACAAGGACCCGCTCTTGTCCACGACGGCGGGCCGCTGGGTGGGCTACATGAGCGGCAAGCGAGCGCCTCACAATTGAACTGAGCCGCTAGCAAATATTGTCCAACTTGACCTGTAACCTTCCTGTAAGTAATCGTCAGTAAAAAGGATAGTGGCACATTCAGAATGAGGTTACAACTATTTTCCCCGTGGAATTAAAAAGCTCTCTTGTTTGTGAGTGATTGGTATTTCTAATACCAAGTTTTTAAATCGCTGAATTTTGGCTTTTCTACATTTTTGTAATGTAAAACATGGATATCACACTGTACTTTTTTATTCTACCAATTAACTGCATTAATTTATGTATTTTGTTATCATCTTGGTAAACCCTTCATTGTAGACTATTTCGTAAAAGTGTATGTCATTGGTTGTATGATGTATCTTTTTTAAGAAGTCTATTGTACACTATAAAATTAGATCTGTATTAATTCAAACAATTTTCATTCAGATTTGTGTTTGGTAAATCAAACTCATTTATTATTAAGTCATTTCTTGAATCTTCATAAGGGACCCAAGGACTTAAATGTGAACTTTGACAGTTTCAATTAAAAGGATAATCAATGGAACCAAAATAGGTACTTTACATATCATGATTGTCTGTTTTTCTGTTAGATGCATATACTACAAATAAAGTGAGCTATCAGTTTTGAACTGTTAGAAAAATGCATCTCACTTATATATTAACAACTTCTAAAAATGGTGTGTAGAAACTGTTTTACAAATAATAAAATTATTTATTCGTTAAAATATATTTAAACGATCAATTTTCATTTGAATTGATGATAATGACAAATTACAACTTAAAATAAAGATTCATTCTCTAATAACACAAATAAAGAAACCTCTAATAGTCTTACCAATTAGAAAATTTCATATTTTTGATCTTTTAGTACTGGTTTAATATGTTTTAATTTTAAGTGTAAAATCATGAGATGTTGCAAATCCAAATGAAACTGACTACAGCGTTATAAATAATGTACCATACATAAAATGCACAGAGCTGCACATAATATTTTGATATCACAGACTATTGGATTAGATTGGCCACCCTTTGTTATTTGCCTGTTTAATGAATGTTCTCAGTGGGAGTTTATCACTCACAGTATGGCAGTGTAGATTTTATAGGCCTAATTACAGTAACAGGACCAATCCGAAGATTGTTGTCTCATTGTAACCCAAAGTGTGTCTGAAGCATGACATGGAAAGTTTCATATGGTGGCCAATTAAAAAAAAAATCTGTATGATGTGTAATGCAATTATTATTATGAGTTAGTCTATAGTATGAAAAATTCAGTACTTTTTTCAGCATATTAAATTGGATATAAATCAACTCCTTTTCAAAGAATAATTTTTTCAAACGCAATTGCTCTATGATAAATTATTTTACACTTACCTTAGTAATCTGATGTTTTTTATTTGCTCTAAATGTATTGTATATTTGAAAAAAAATATTATATGAAAAATATTGCATGATTTTTCATGCTTGATGGACCAAGGATGCCATACGAGATGTCAAGTTTAAAATTTTGGGTCATAAAATACAATATCCAGTTGCTATGTATAATTTTTATCTATTATTTAAAACTATCGTAATGGAATTTTAATTGTAAACAATTACAAATTAAAATATTAGATGTGTTTGTACAAATCCATGAATGCCTTTTAATGTAAACATGTTATTAAAAATAATCGGTACTACATCCTCCGGTACTGGTGTACCATATGATGCCAGTATCATCAGTACCAATATTGTACCAAGTACCTATTTCTTTCGAAGAGCTTAAAACTTTTTAATTTCTATGATTAATTATTGTTCTACTTTATTGTGGGTGGTCTTTTAACACTCTCGCTACCACAATTATATGAAATTTTCATTCGCGCAGACCAGCATGAACCAGCGTATGTGCGGTGTTTGTGTCAGCTGGTCATACTGAAATAGACTGAAGACACATATTTGCTTTGGTGTTCCGTTTTTATTAAACAGCTTATTTCTCAGCAACGGTCTATTTTAAAGCCCTGATCTTTTCGTATCAGTCCACAGGGATAACTGTCGCACATGTGCGTTGATTGGTCAGCGGGTATGATGGTCTGTTACACCAAACAACAGTTGGCAAAATTGTTGTTTACGTGGTCTTTTCCACTTCATCACTAATCAGCTGCAAATGTGCTAATCTTTGCAATTTTTAATGGAGTTTGTGTATTTATTGTTTATAACGTTATTCATGAAACGTAATAGGCATCCTAGGCTTACAAATCAGCAAATTTATAACGACTCATATGTGCGTCGCTTGGTCTATTGGAACAAAAATCTTATCTTTTTTACTGGTTTTCGTTAAATAGACCGACCGACACATATTTGCGGCGTTTTAAAAATTACTCAAAACAATAAATGAAAACAATAGTTGTTGTTACTAATTAATTTTAGGTTAATATACAGTGAATTAGTCCATTTATGAAATTTATCTTTTGGTCTGATGGCATTGTTATTCCTATATCACTTGATTTGTAAGCAAAGTTCAGATGATTCCTTTTGGTCTGTGGGAGTGACCAGACCGACGCAAATGTGAGTTCGCTCGGTAGCGAATGTGTTGAATTGCTTTTAAGAAACAAATACTGAAATTATAAGTACTTCATACTTTAAAGCCTACTTCTAAATTAATGTATAGGGCTGAATCACATTGGTCGAGTAAATGGGTCGAGTCCAACTTGGCCGAGTTGCTAGGCTCAGCTGATTCCTATTGTTAAGAATTAATTGTCAACCTACCCGTTACTCGATTCACCCATTTGTCAAGGCCGTGTCACATTGGTCGAGTTGATGGTCGAGTGTAACTCGCCCTCCTTCTCGACCAATGTGACGTGGCCCATATATCCAGTCTCTTTAAACTGTAACAAAATTATTGTTACAATGTTTTGAAAAATTCACACATAGCCAAAATTTCTACACTTATCAGTAATCAAAGTGCAATATTTGTACTTGCAATACCAAATGTTAAATAAACAAATTTTGAAGACCATTAATGTCTTAAATATATATTTTGATTCAATTTGTTTCTTGCCAATGTTAAAACTGACTATTATGCATAGTAATTTGTTTGCGGCAAAATTAATCTCGCCAATTACACACGATTGCATTTTACGATTACTCCCACAGTTTACCCACGAACTTGTGTTACGGCATCAAAGTACTGGTACCGACTTTCTACCATTGCCATCAATTCTTGGTACCAGTAATTTTCCAAAGAATCAGTGGTATCGAGAATTAATTATAATTTGTACCAATACATCATGAATTAAAATATAAATTTTCAATTCTGTTTGAGATTTTTTGATCCTTCGAACTTCTGTCGATTTACTTCTGGTTGAGTATAGATGTATAAGAATATTATTTTAGTTATAAGTATCAAAATCTATCTATCTTGATTTAGTTTTTAGCGAATTTCCTTAAAGGAATAAGCTATTATGAGTTTGTGGTAACATGAATTATGTGGTTGTCGAGTAAAATCTTAATCGTTTAGTTCAGCCCTATTATATTATACTTCCAGCTTTTGAACATTTCAATCATAATTAGTTTTCATTTTATAAATTGGATTTTTAAAATCCTAAATTTATTAATATTTTCTTTGTTATGGCGAAGTTGATCTCAGATTGTTAGTTTTTATTAGTGCCTTCATAAAAATTAAGACAAACATTTATTCTTATTACCACATCTCAACTGTTGGGCTATTATAATTAAGAACTAAGTAAGTAAAGGTTTTGTTTTTTACATTTTTTCAGATTTTTGTTTACTAATGGTAGCTCACAAATATCTCATCCTAGAATTAGTGTTATCTAGACTGAATTGAATGTGTAGGAAATAATATATAGTGATCTCATTAATTTATGCTATGTATAAATATACACTGTTAGGATTAGGCAATCAGACTGTTCTGAGGAGGAAAGTACATGTTTAAAATATTGCTTTGTTAAAAAAAAACTTAATTTGTGATATCCTGATTTAAAAAATAAGTAATGGATTTGGACTTGATTATTTCAGCCCACTGAGTGATGAACATTTTATATAAATGTATCAAAATTTATTTAGGATCACTGCCAGGTGGTTGGAGTCTTAAGAAATGGATTAAATGGAAAAAATTATTAAATGTTTATGCAACCATAATCAGCAATGTACAATTGTTATTCTCAGTATTACTGAGGCAGCTGGTCACTTATGCCTAATTATTATGCAAGGAATTAGTTGTTTCGTAATTTCAAAGCGCACAAATGTGCAATGCCTTTTCAATTGGTCTGAGAGCTAAAATGTATAGAGGAGATCAGCAACTGTAGGAAACGTTTTTCATCAACATGTGAACAGAGGTAAAATAAATTTTGCACAGACACAATCATATGTTTTGTAGAATTAGATATTATTATTGTTCAAAAGAATTATTTTAAAAATATTCATCATTTCTTGAAAGTATTTTCTAATTCAGAACAGTAAATGATGCTTAGCTATTATTTTAGCTGTTTAAGTAATGAATGGTGCTATGTGTAAAAATTGAGTCATAAGATTGGGGGACACTGGTATATAAATATTGGTTTGTTTATATCAAAATTAGTGTAATGATATCTAGGATAGATTCTTATGTTGCTATTTATTAATGTTAATTTATGATTATTTTAGTTATCTACACTATCTTTAGAGTGAATGCTCATACTTCTTTTCATCTTTTCTCTTTACTAACTTTACTTTGCATAAGTTCCTTATATTTGTTTTTAATATGTAATCATTGTTTTAAGCTTAAATATGTGCAATTGTAAATGTTACCTTTAATGTAGTTCAGGAAAAAGACGGTCAATTAGATATTAGTAATGCAGTGGCGAGGCGTGCGGTCATCTACAGATTCGCCGATGACTAACTCAATTTTAAAAGTAAATATTTTAGATAAAACTACAAATAGCATAATGTTAGAAGCCTAAATGTCTATTATTTTCAAAATAAAATCATAAATTTTCGGAGTATCAGGCTATTTTTATGCATGGCGTTTTGCTTTGCCCGCCAGATGCGCCGCGTCCATAGTTCTCTCTTGACTAAATCCGAACCGATTCTCCGAGTTTGGAGAATCCAATCGAGTGGAGCGCCCACCTCCCCGCCTCCATCCCCACCACTCACACCGCTGTTGTACAGGCGACCAAGCGATTCTCTGTCACTGGAGAATCGGTTGGCGTCCGGCTCCCTTCGGCTGTACTCGGCAGCCTTCACCACGTAACGAGCAACTCTCGACTTCTGTCAGTGCTACTTCACGGTGCAGAGAGACCTGCTCCACTACTCGCGCATGCGCAAAGAGACCTAAAATAGTTCACTTCACAGTGCAGAGAGACCTGCTCCGCTACTCGCGCATGCGCACAGTTCTCGCGCCGCGCGCTGTGCTTGTGTTTGTGTAGTTTCAATGAGTGAAGTTGCAGTGGTTTAATTAAATTTTTAACATGTTTTATTATTAATCGATGAGCACAACAATGACTGAAGGAGAAGGTGATATAATTGTTCAACTGAAACAATTATCAAAATAAAACTAAACTGATTAAAAAATTATAAAAATGAAATCATAAACTGCTTAATAAAATAGCTAGCTGCATTTTTCAATGTTAAACTTTCATCCGAAAGCTTTTAAGTATCAGTATTATTCCATTCGCCTTTTCAGTAGAGTCATGGATGTTTTTATCTATGGTCGTGGGGTCTATGAATGACGCTGGGGGACGGATATCCGGGCCGGTCAAGCGCAGGTCTGTCGCGACTATTCTATAAATGGCAATATAGCCGTTCCACCACGCGGTGCCGGCGCAGTCCCGTGTACTTCTACACTATCAGCGATGACCACTCAAAAATGTCACGCGTCGCCACATTTATTTAGTTAATGCATTTATTTAGTTTAATTTTTAAGAGTTGAGTTTTCTTAAAAACATATGTTCGCCTCAGCCTCCACGGTATTTGCCATGTTATTATAATGTAAAAATCAAACCGCTTTTGCTTTTAACAATATTAATTATTATCATCATATTATGAAAAGCTGATTTAAACTTTGACATTGATAGACAATATGATGTCTATCATATTGAAATTACTTGTTGGTTACTTGTTGCTTTGAAATTACTAATTAGCGACTCTGTAAATGTATTACGGGGGCTCCTACAATATGTCGTGTAGTAATTTGTTAAGACCAGTAAAGGGCTGCTTTGTTCGTCTAAAAATTGTTTTGTTATGATTCAAATTAAATATTGATTCTTTTATTTTAAAAACTTCTGTAGTCCTATGGCTGTTTTTTCTCTGCAAGAAGTTATCAGTGATTTAAATTTGAACTTATTTATACCAAGACTAGCATTGGCTCTTTGCTATATCTCCATTCAACATTTCTGAACACTTAATTTTTATTTCAGAAACCTAGAAAATCCTTGTTTTGTCCATTTACACTAGCCTTGTCAGAGAAAAATATATTCTACATAAAATAATTTGTATTTACCAAAGAACAGGTTAGTGTTTTTATAGAAAAATAAACATTTTACGCTTTTATATTATGATTTATTTAACTCTTTCTGAACTCGGGAAACTTTTTTTGCACTTAATTTATTATTTTAATTGCATTACATCACTTTCATGCTGTAAGTTGTACATTTTTTAACTTTCTGGCATAATTTTGGCTTGCACTTAAATTGATTTCATTAATTACACTGCATTTTATTGAACTTATAACTTACAAAACACTCATATTATATGTATCCTGTAAGCTGTCTGTTAGTAGTGCACACATCACTAATTGTCAATCCACATGAGCTTATTATAATTAGTATACCACCCTTTTGTAAATAGAAATATTTTGGATAGAGTTTTTAATTTTGTAGTGATATCATAGATATTTTGATTGTGATTGGCTTTAAAAAGCCTTAGGATATGTGTATATAACAACATGTATGTTTACAAATATTTAGCTAACATGTATTATAACTTTTTAATTGTGTAAATATGAATGTAAAGGAAAAGTAATTATGCTTTAAGACTGTGTACTTAACAGTGGCAATAGAGTGGGAAGGAGCTCCGACTTCATATGTTGTTTGTTCATCAACAAAACTTCACGCCCTACTTTCTCACAGAACTTATGAATTATACACCCAGAAACATTGTAAATTATTAGTGTCCCAATTCAGTGAAAACTAATATTGCTTTATTTTTCAAATTCTATTACATATTTCGTCGATGTTATAAAGGTTTGTCACAATCTTCAGAGATTGATTCCCTCAAAAAAAGTTTCTATTCACATGAGTCCTGAATCATTTCGTTTTCCATCTGTCACTCTCATAACAACAATAATTTCTCATAACAACTGTTAAACCCGCTTGAGGTATCAACTTAAAATTTGGAATGTAAAGGCCAGTATGACTTGCTTTGTTGTGGTTTATCAAATTTATACTTTGCACCATTTCAGAATGGCAGCCATTTTTAGTTTTCAAAGCTTGATATTTTTTTAAAAAAACTAAATTTTACTAAACAAATTCAGGAGTTTAAAATATTTAGGATAACATTTAGTTAACTTTACAGTGTGTTATTAGGTTTACAACACAAAAGTGTAAGGAATTTTAAATTGTCTGTGGTTACTACTTGCAAAGATGCAAAAATTGACCAAAATATAGAAACTAAAGAAAATATATTCCTTTGGTATTTTTTTATCATGTAATAAAACTACACATTTTTGTAACCTAAATTAAATTAAGTTTCTTTTTAACTTTGTATATTTTTTAATTTGTTATACAATTTTTAGTTTTTGAGATTTTAAGCTTGTAACATGGGACAAACCCTCATGGTTCGTACATTAATTGTCATGGAACAAAGAAGAAACTCTTATAAAAAAAATAGTGCTTATTTACTAGGGATGGATGGGATAGATTTTTCAGTTCGGGATGGGACGGGACTGAACTTTTTCCTTCCCTCTTAAATTTGGGACGGGACGGGACAGGATTTTTGTCTTCCCTAGAGCTTCAGGAAATGCTGGTTCACAAATTTATTTTATTACGATAATAGCTATAGGTTAAAACGATGTCAAATATAACTGTACTAAGAACCGACCAAATTTCAAGAGATATAAATTTAAGTGAAAAAAATAGTAACTTATATACAATGGACAAAATAGCAAAGATTGAAAAAATATATTGCAAAATAATGAAAAAACTATTGACTGAATTAAATTGTGGACTATAAGTATATACAACTCATGCACAATCAGTAAATGTGTTATTATATTTTTATAAACTCTAGGCTTTTTATTTTATTTTTAAGTTCTTATTTTATTTCAAAGGAAAGGACTGATGATTTTTCCAGCACTTCAAATTAGGTACGAAAAAAATAAAAATAAATTTGGTTTCCAGTTGTCAACCATAAAGACTAGTTTTTCTAAGCTTAAAAATATAGATTCTCTAAGCTTAAAAATATAGATACAACTCTACATTTGGAAATCACAAACTCAATATCTTAAATTAATTATTTATTTTAAAGCCTCAAATTCTTTACTTTTGCCAACTATCTATTTTTTTTTTTTACTTACTTATGAATAATAATAATATATTCAGATGAGATTAATCGACAATGGAATCAATGAGCAAAGCCACAATTGTAACTGACCAATATGGCCGATTATACTTATAATCACCACCATCATGCCTTCTGACAAGTTATTTCTGCCAATTAACCGCTATCAGTGAATACCTACGATTGTTTTTCACATCCAATCGCAAGTTTCGCAATGTTACATTTGCCGTTTAGCAGTGATCTGCAAACACGTGCGGTTGTTTTTCTCAGCCGATCACGAGTTTCGCAAAGCGACATTGGCCTATTTATCCACGATCGGAAAATATGTGCCATTTCGTGGCCGTTTGAAAGTTTTGTAAAGCTGCATTTGCTGTTTATTCGTGTTCAGCAAATACACGTGATAGTTTTTTGCAGCCTATCGCGAGTTTCGCAAAACTGGATTTGCCTATTATTTGTGATCGGCAAATATGCACGATTGTTTTTGGTGGCCGGTTTTTGGGTTCACGAAGCTACACTCATTTAATTGCAATTACTGAAACAATCCCGTCCCGAAAATTTCCCTAAGTAAATGCAAATTCCACCCGAAAATCAGGTTTAAATTTTCCCGAAGCCACCGAAATTTTGGGACTTGATCATTCCTACTAAATTTGGTGCTCAAGCAGTATGTATACAGACTGGCAATCGGAAAACTGAATATTTTAGAACCTATGTAAACACAATTTTTTTCTTTTTTTAATACTGTAATTAATTCCCAAAGTTTGTAACAGATCTTTACGGATACCTGGATTACAGTACTTATTTTATACTATTGAGAACTTACAGAAATTATTCTTGCGATTCAATGTTTGACTTCTGATAAGGTATGATAAAAAGCACAATCAAACAACATCTTTTGGATGACAATGACAAACTAGTTGTAACAACAAGAGAGTTATTAAGTGATGGGACATTGAGTCCCCTCTAACTGTTGAGTAGATCATTATTTTTCTTTATTGGGCTGCTCAGTTCAATTGCATGTCATTTGGCGCTTAAGTCAAATCTTCCTTAAGCTAAGTTTACAATAGCATGTATCAGTGTCGTCACTTGAACATGCTAATCATATTGTTGTTATACCAATTCAGGTTTAGCAAAGGCCGTTGTGTTACCACTTCAAGTGTTACAACACTTAATTACTGTGCTCACTTAATTTGTGTTTGTGTGTGCTGTTTTATATCTCTCTTTTCATTGGAGAGATACAATCTTGAGTGACGACACTAATATTTGTTTTTACAAATATTAGTGTCGCCACTCAAGATCGCACCTAACCAGTGTAATCAATGAAGTGTTAACACAACAGAGAGAGTGTTCCAGTGATGACACTGCTACAAGTTAGTGTAAACTTAGCTTTACACACAAACATAATTTGTGTCCAAGAGATCTTCCCATGTTTTGTGGGACTACAAATATGTCTATCATCAAGGTATTGGTCAGAGGAATTGTTATGCTGGCAGATCGTTAACCGTGACTTCATCATGAAGGGATGGGGTTCCTGTTAAACGTAAAAAGGCCGCGGCGCTAGTACATCGCAACACAGACCTAAGGGTTCTGCTTACGAAGCTTTTTGCAGTGTATAATGTAATTTTATGTTTGTTTTATTGTTTCACGACTTATTCAATAATCATAATATCTTATCAAGGTTAATATTTTTTTTACAATACTTCTTTTTGAATTATGAAATATGGTTCAAAGAACAAAGTATACTTTCTCCAAAGCTATTAACTTGATCAATTCTGCTGCAGTTTTACTTCCATTATTAAGAATATTCCTCCATGTCTTTGCTTATTGGCTGGCTAACAGGACTCAGCTGGCTAAGTGGAGAGGTTAGTCTGAGAGAAAAACTCTTACATTGGGCGCGTTCAGCCGCAGTCACCATGACTAACCGGTTACCATAGTCCCTAATAGGCAAATCCACCGCATCTTGACAATCAACAAGTTGCTTACCGAATCCACCGTAAACACAACATCGGTGGATGCACAACAATGATCGGTAGGTGGTACATCCACCACTACAGTTCACTTATTACAGGTTTGGTAGATTACCCACCGGTGACTGGGCTGAACGCGCCCAATGTAGCATTGCCAGCTCGAAGGCCATGGCCTTATTATTGGGCAAGCTGTGGTGTAGCCCAATAAGGAAAAAAATCTTTACAGTAAAATATATCAAATACTAATATGAGAAATGAGACTGGTAATAAACCACAGAATAGCAATTCTTGTTTATAAGAATCTGATATTATTTTTCTTTCTATCATCAATCTCTTAAAATTGTAGCTGTGGAGCTCAGATGTGTTTCAAAGGAGGGAAATGTACATTTTTCAAATATTCCCTAAATTATTTATACAGAATCCAAACACTTGGTTGTAAATTGTAAACATTAATCAAACACACATTCATCACCATCAGTTTATGTTTCATTATATATTTTGAAAGATGAAATACCTAAAGTTATTTAACCTGTTACGGATTTGTTTCTACAACAGCTTCATTTTGGAATGCAATTATAGTTTGTCTTTTTATAAATCATGGATGAAACAGTACTTTAGCTACTTTTTGTAATGTACGCCATTTTTTCATGTCTTGCCATTATGTTATGGTGAAAAGATTCTTCCTTGTGAATGACAATAACTTTCCTATTTTGTATTCTTTTTTGTCGATGATGTTTCATTGTAAATAAATCATTTAATATATAATATATTTATTGCAATTAATTGTTGTAAGCTTTTTATTTGCATTTTTCATGTTTTGTTGTTAATTTATTGAACATAATCAAAAACTTCTGTGTTATGAATTGATCAAATTGGTATTTGCACACAATGTACTTCAAGCACTTGAAGAAATAAAATAACTTTTCTATATGAAAGATTTTTATTTTCCTTTTTGACCAATTACATGAAATGATATGAAAAAACATGTTATTGTCATTAAGCTTACAAGCAATAGACAAAGTCAGATAAATACGAGGTACAGTCAAAAAGTTCCTGGAATGAATTTTTGTAGACATATAGCGCGATCGCCAGTGGTAAATTTGTCTTGCATTTGTTGATATGACTCCTTGAGAGGGCATATCGATAGTGGTGGCATAGCTGACTTGCCGTAGTGCAGCATTGGAAAGCGCTTTTCGTGTACCTGCAAGTCTACGTTGTCGGATTTAAAAAAAATGGCATTTCATGATCAGCACACGAACATTGTTCTTGTTTTACTTTAAAAATCACCCAGTGAGACTCTTGAGTTGTTAATTCAAGCTTATGGAGAAGAGGCGATGAAGAAATCCCCCAATATTTTCTTCATCAGCATCACCCAGTGCGCTGTTCATTAAATGCCATTATTCAAAAATCCGACAACGTCAACTTGCAGGTACACGAAAAGAACTTTCCAATGCTGCACTATGGAAAGTCAGCTATGCCACTACTACCGATATGCCCTCCCAAGGAGTCGTACCAACTACTGCAAGACAAATTTACCGCTGGCGATCGCGCTATATGTCTACAAAAATTCATTCCGGGAACTTTTTGACTGTACCTCGTATAGTTATATAAGTTGGCTGATTATAAAGTTGATACATGAAGTTAACATAAGTAAACAAAACAGTGCAAAAGGTTCACCCTCTAATGTCAAATTATTAAATATGTATTGGTTTGATCTTATAAATGCCCTATAAGTTGATGAAAAATGTTTCATTTTTGGTTTAATTACAGTTAAGAAAGATTAGTCCAGGAGCAGTTGTCTTATTCTGTGATTTTCTTGGTGTGGAATTCACTCAGTCCCAGTAAGCTGTTTTGGGTCAGAACTCAATTGTATTCACTGTAGCCTAATGTCATCAGACAACGTCCTCTAATTAGTGACATTCTGCTTCTCTTTCAATGGTTTTTGTTTTTCCCTCCTTAATATTGAATATATAGCCATAGATCACGGAGTTATGAAAAGGAGACGTGAAAAAGGACCAGTGCGCCCCCCTCACCTTATGGTCTGCTCTTACAACACACAGGGCTCTCCCGGCCCAACATGAAAAAATAATAATAATCTTTATATTATTAGACAAGCATTTTTTCCATAAGACTTTTGTGCTCCCTTTTCTTAGCCTTTGTACAATGTAGCGAAAATCTAAGCACACCGATTGAAATTTATATTAGTCTTTTGGAAATATAGAAAATTGAATTTTAAATTTTAAAAAATTTAACATTGGCCTTATGAGTTGCTATGGTGATATAATAACAAAAAAATGTAAACAAAGTTAGCATCATATGTTGCTGTTATCACAAGCTATTTTTCATAGAGTAAAGATTCGATGTAAAAACATTTATGTAAGAGCGAAAAGGGGGCAAAAATATACACAGTTTTAGCGAATTTCCCCCTATAGGGAAGTAGCTATTACCATAGGCGGCACGGTGAGACTTAAGCCCGGGACCATGTTATTTTTTCGTTTTGAGGTCCCTAGAGCCCAAAAACAATGTTCGTTCATTTTGGTATAGAGGTATATATATATATATATATATATATATATATATATGTCCGTAGGCACGATAACTCTCGTAAAAAAATTCCAATCTTGATGAAATTTGGAACAAACATTTATAGCAATATTCATGACTTTAAGTTTGAAAACCAGCAAGATCGGTACACTCTAAGGCGGGTTTTTTAATTAAATAAAATTTCTTTTCAAGATTTAACATATTTCTATTAATTTGATGTAAATTTAATGGTCAGAATTGAATTCAGCTTAAAAAAATAAACAATATAGCATTTTGAATTATTACTCTACATCTCTACATAATTCCACTACAGTTGTTCTCGGATCTGCAAAATGGAGTACATTGTCTTTTTTTTTCCCTGAAGGGACATAAACTGTCCAAATTCTGGTATGAAATACCCAAATTTTTCATACAATTCCCCTAAAATGGGATTTTAAAAAATAATAAAACAAACCACATGATTGAATTTAATTTGTTCACGATTGTTTGTTGTTTTTATTTCTTGGATCTGAGTAGATTGATAATATGTTTGCTGACATTTATGTACTATAACAAGTAAATTTTTAAAAATTATAAGAATATGAATAATTATTGAGAAATAAGATCATGAATGATAAAATTTACTTAATTTAGATTAATGTTTACACAAAATATTCAAAACAACAACTTCCCTAACTTATGTAGAATATGCCCACATATAAAAAATAAATCCTTTAGAAATTAACTGAGCATGCAAGTTTGCTGCAACAAGTTTATTTAAATTTTAAGATAAATCATATGTTTGGATTCAATTTTTTCATATGACTATTTTATTTGTTTTTATTTTGACTGATTTTAAATAATTGATTGTATGTTTGCTTGCATTTTTATACTATAACAAGGATACACTTATAAAAAAATATTAGACTAATAATTATAAGAATAACAAAAAGAATATTGCTGGAATGGATACCGATGTGATTCCCATGATCATTTCCCTTAGCCTATATCTAAAGCTCTTGAATTGATATGTACACTTGGCGCATTATATCTTGACCCTTGGCCTAGTCCATTGCTGGAGCTGTCAGATATTGTTTATTGTCAATGATTTTGGACAACAAACAATATAAAAACAAATTTCTACAAACATCAATTGTATTTTGTTTACAAATGACAATTACGATATTCACTGACAGCTGTTGGAAAATGGTAACACGTCAGGCTAGTACAACTTTGCGTATCAGCTGTGGCCTCCTGTTGAATTTCACTCTACTCTAAATGCTTCAGGTGTAAAAGGTTCTCAAGTGTCAAGATATAATGCGCCAAGTGTAATATACTTTTTGCATTAATTACATAAAATGTTTGAAACATTTTCCTGTACATAATTAAATAAGCTCCCATATAAAAATTGATTCTTTAGAAATTCGCTGAGTACGCAGGTTTGCTGCGACGGGGGTATTTTGTCATCTGATGAAATATAAAAACTAAAACCATAAAAAAATTTTATCAAGCAATAAACAGATGTAAGGAATTAATTGATGACACAAGTTAGTATTTGCCCAGTAAATCATCTAAGAACAAATTAATTTTTCAAACAATTTCAAGCCAAATGTTTTATTGGGGCATGGAGTGAAAATGTAGTCTTTGATTGAAATCAGGACTATTTAGGGAAGATTGAAGATATCATACTCAAATGTGTTCTATTTTACATATATAGGGAGAAAATAAAGTTTGCTCGCTTAGTAAAATTAAGAGATAAAAATTTGCCGATAAAAGGGAAGAAAAAGTACATTAAGTTGAGTGTCTACCGTCCAATGTACGAACTGACATGCAACCGGAGTACAAATGGACACATTATAATCAAATTATGTTTTTATTGGTGGAGAATGGGTATGATATATATTACATTTTAGTGATAATGATTGGAAGAGAGGGAAGGAGAGTAAAAGTTCCAAATGGTAGGAAAGAAGGTAGGAGAGATGGTAAGAAGAGAATAAAGGAGAAAAAAATTGAAAGAAGGTCGGAAGGAAGGGAAGTAGAGAGTGAGGGAAGAAACGAATGAAGGGAGGGAGGGAGGGAGAGAACTGTGGAAGGGGTGTATGTGATAAAACTAATTTGATGACTGGATTTTTATTACTTTTCTCGGAATCAATATTAGTTCATTCTTATAAAAATAAATGTGGATTCTTAATAAAATTCTAATTTCTAAAAACCATGCCATAAATATAAGCTAGAAGTGAGGTAAAATAATTAATGAAAGATTGAGTCTTTCTCTTTTGCTTTTGGTCCCCATTTGGTTATATTATTATGTGTTTACATAGAAAATGCGTACTATATGAAATGTATTTGAAAAGCATTAATGTATGCAGGGATCATTTTCAAAATTTGCTATCCCTATTTCTCGATTTGAAAATTGGTTGAATTTTTGACCACTGGCAATCTCAACTGATAATAAATAGATTAAATTGATTTGATGACAATATTAAACGATTTCATTCATTTTTTTTACTGTCAAAATTATTAAAAACTAGTGGGTTTGAAGGGAGTAAAAGCCCCTAATCTAAAATTATAGTCTGGTAGAAATAACAGAAAAAGTAGGTGGAGGTAGAAGTAATAGTAACAAAAATGATTCTTGTTGTACACATTAAAAATCCGTATCTCCATGGGAAATATGTTATTTTTTCAGCCATCTTGAAAATGTTATTAAAAGCATTAAATATTCAGGAAATTATTGCCATAGGAGATATATGATTGAATATTGTGGCGTTAAATCATCACTGCCGATAATTGACCAACTTCACTTTGAACTTCACTTTAAGAACTTCACTTTGACTGAGTAACATTTTTCACATTTTTTTAACTTTCTTGAGTAACATCGTGGATCCACCATGTTGGATGTAATACATTTTTTTTAATCTATATAAATAAAATTAGAGTTTTGTCTGTACATTGCTCAGAATTATGAAAGTTTTGGTTATTTTTGCGTTTTGAAGGTCAGAGAATCCGAATCAAGCCTTATCTCAATTTATGTCACGATGTGTGTTGGTAACGCTCAACATCACACTTTAGACCGCTTTTCACGCAAAAACTAGAGTACTGTTATGGCTGAAACTTTTTTCCTGTGTTTTATGCACATATTAGAAGGCTTTAGACCACTTAAAACTAGCATACGTCGTTTTGAAATTAAATAGCATGCTTCTAAAAACCGAGTTTTATTTGATTTCGACCAAGTTTGTTTTGAATTTCCCCATAATTCAAGGGGATGACGTTTTGTTTACATTTTCAGCGTTCCAAGCAGATGGTAGTTACCTTCACTGATGGATTCGGCGTTACAGATGTTTTATGATTTCATTCAGTTTTATGTTTTGGTTTATAATATTTCTTTTCAATTGACATGTACTATATCAGGGGCGGCTCCAGGGGGGGGGGGGCCATGGTGGCCATGCCCCCCCCCCCCCCCCGAGAGCTCCGAATTTTGTTAAAATTTCAAACAAGATTTTACTCAAATTCATTCTTGTGTATATGAAATTATTTTTGACCTAATATCGGAAAAACCGTATCGTATAGAAGATTCTCGAAGACGAAACTTTTTTATTTCTATATATTTGTTACTTATGTACACTTGATCTAAGCTTACATTTTTTGTTCAATATTAATAGTACAAGACATTTCAAGTTGTTATGTTGGCAGCGCGTCACGATTTGCCGCCATAATGAGGTTTGGGTTTGGAAAATATTATCAAAGTCAGTGATATTATTTGTGATAAAAACAAATCAATATACGCTTATTATGAAAGTAGCACTTATTTCTTGGGGGCTGTTCCTAAACGATGTTGGTGAATTAATAAAATTGATTTTGTATTTTGAAATACTCATTCCGTTTCAAAACCGTAAAGATAAAATGGAGATGGATTGTAACTAGTAATTAGTGATTATTTAGCTAGTAATTGTGAAACGCGTTTAGAAACAGCCCCCTGTGTGTATGGATTGAAATAATTTTTAATTTTACCAAGACCATCGAGTAAGTAATTAATTGATACGTTTGAATACTATCTGGCATTCAATATTTCGGACTATACGATGCTACTATAGTCTCAACTGAACGTACAATCATAACAAAGTTGGAGTTCATTTAGTCTGTCTTAGTCCTATTTAAAAAATGGACAAATTATTCAATCATTAAAATAGTGGCCGTCCATAAATACGTAACGCACCTATTGGAGGAGGGGGGGGGGGTTTCGTCAGCATTATGCACCGTTACAAAGGAGAGAGGGGGGCTTCAACGCAACGTTAAGCACCTATTAAACCTTAATAATCAATTTCATAAATTATTCAAACAAATTCAAATTATCTTCAAAGTAAAAAGTTTTGACTTTTTATGGGGGGGTACAGTGTTACGTAACTTTTGAGGGGAGTTAGCGCCAGCGTTACAAGTCCGTTAAAAGGGAGGAGGGGTTTCTGAAAAGGCCGATTTTTGCGTTATGTAATTTAAGGATGGTCCCTTAAGTACAATTTTTGACAAAGTGTTAATATCTCATAGTCAGAGGTGATAATAAACACGTATTTGGGGGGGGGGGGGGGGGGTGAACAAAAAATGAACCAAATTTTTGTCATACTTGGCCCCCCCCGAGAAACTGTCCTGGAGCCGCCCCTGTACTATATAAAGTTAATATTTTCCCATTCATTATACATTTATCAGGATTTTCAATATTTTCATCCTGATCCTGGGCCTCGGACTTCACCGCAGACCAAGGCTGCGCACAGACCCTCTCAAGATCACATATTATTAATATCCTTATGCTATTTTATGTTTGAGTGATGAAATGTTTACATTCAAACAGATGTTAAAAGCAAGACAGTTCATATAATGTAAAACCTGCTGTCTGTAAAAAATAAAATAAAACACTGACTAGAGCTACTTAAAAGTCCTTCCTTCCTTATAACAGCTGTTAATGAACGATCTAATGTAATCCATTTTTAAAAAATTGCGGGACGGCTATGTTATTTTGTTGTTGTTCAAAATAGACCCTAAAAACATTAGAAAATACTTTGATGGCATTTAATCAAGGCATTTTCTACTCTACGTACATAAAATTTCATGAAACAGGAAACTGCTTTAAGATTCACTAAGTACGCACGGTCAATATAATAGCACAGACTACTATAATAGAGCTATGAAAGCCCGTTCATTCTCGCTTGGGTACATTCACCTATAATAGCATAGATTCAACGATAGGCCTACTGAGTATAAGCCTTCCCAGGCAGGGACACCCTTAGGGGTTTTATCGGCGGGGGCGCTGGAATGTGCTGGCATGTGTAGTATAGAGAGGCCAAATAAAAATGCCTCGTGCGGGGGGGGGGGGGGAGCAATATTTCTAAGTACTCCGTCGCAGTAGACCTCCGTTCTTAGCGGATTCCTAAAAATCTTTCTGGCTGATAAAAGTATATCTACTTTATATTTGTCAAATACCACTGACCTATCATCGCACAGCCCAAACTACTTGAACTTGACTTAGAACCTTGAAACTTTTCATGGACGTTCCTATACGGCGTGAGCATCCGCTGAGAACGGGTTTTTCAAAATTCTAGGTTTTCTGGGTTTTTCAGTGGGTTCAACGGTCTAAAATCTTTCTGTATAATTAAATGGATGATCTTTCGATTCAACTGTCAATTTTCATTTAATCAAGAAGGCGGTTTAAGCTTCACATACAGATAGGTCTCTACAGCTGATTTTTATAGTTTGGTTCCTTTTTTCATGGTTTTATGGTTGACTTTTTTCTTTTAGGTGATATGTACTATTTTAAAGTTACCAAGAGTTTTTGTACCTTATCTATTTAATCATAAACTCAGTATTTGGCACCATCTTTATTTAGGCAGCGGGTGTTAAAATTGTTATCGTGAGCGAAGCCACGGGCAACTGCTAGTGTAAACATAATGTTGTTACACGTCATTACAGACTAGATTGTCACTCTGATTTCAATGCCGAAATCTGTTTTTGAAAATTTTATCCGTTTTCAAGATATCCCCAAACAAAGAATTTTCCCTATGCAATCCTTATGTATGTTTTGAGCTTTGAATATTCTAAAGGATTTATTAGATTATTTTCTTGATATCCCCGGTTCTAATCAAAGTATTAAGTCCATTTTAGTCTTGAAACACTCAGTGGCTTGAATTTGAGAAACTTGTCATTTGAATCAGAGTAGGAGCTGAGTTATCGTTTATAGTTTAACTTAAAATTTGTTTGCAAAAATTAAATTTTAGTAAAAATAATGTATTTCAAGTTTTAGATGAGATAAAAAGTTCAATCTGGTCTTATATCACTGAGCAAATCATTGGCCTTTATGCGAGCCGTTGATCATTTAAACCAGGCAAGTGTCTGGTGAGTTATTATCTTTCATTCAATATCAAATTCATTTATTTAAAAGATTCTTGTTTAGTTAAGGCTTATCACTTGCCTCACACTTGACCGATTTAAATTATCTATAGTTGAAATCAAAGCTAAAACTATTGTGGGTGATTTAAGGCTTAACACAGAGAAGAATCAGAGGTCGCTTTAAATGGCTCTTCTAGTCTCCTTTTTCAACCTAGAGAATATTCTAAATTTAGCCATATCCTTGTTGAGCCCCTCAAAACGCATTTTATTGAGGAATTAGACTTTCCCATGGAATTATAAATAGAAAATTTCGTTTTTCAAATATTGTACAATGAAAACTATTAACTTTAGAAAAAAATGTTAAATGCAAAAAGTTTTATTTTAAAATTATATTTAAAACAAAAAAAGGTTTATCAAGATCGGAATACAATTACCGGAGTTATAGAGCAAATTATGAATGTAATGGCGGCCATCTTTAATGGCTGATATGGGGGTGTTCTACACGAATTCAAGGTTGGATCTTCGGACAAAAATACTTCTACAGGTATCTTCTATACACATACCAAGTGGCTAAGCTGCATCAAAGAGTGCAAGGTTTTGGTGAAAATTTACGCTAACCACACGTACTAATATTCAAATTTTTGACAATGTTAATGTCAAACAATTTCTTCTGCCCTGACAACTCCCCCCACTCCCAACAACAACCCCTCCCCATCAAATTTTACCACATGTTTCCTTGTGCCAAGTAATTATAACCAATTTGATCTGGTGACTTTTCAATACCCAAACCCAACCCTCATGGATCGCAAGGGGGGGCGTGTGGGGAGAGCCATTATAAGTAAAGCAGTCGTAACCAATCATGATTCCTGTTTTTCTGCTCTCCAATAAAAATATTGTTTTAAGATGCGCCACTTTCCTAAATTTTAATTTAAATAATTAAATCCTCATGTAATTTACCTCTATGAAATACTAAAAAATGTTTAAAATAAATTTGTAAGATATTTACACTTAAAACATTTGGGTTTTATGCAAATGATGCCCATTATGTTGATCTTTTGAAAATTTTCAATATAAAGAGTCTATCAAAAAGATGTAAGATTAAAAGTCTCTTATATCTCCATAAACTGGTGAGTGGCGCTGGACAACGGCGCTCTCTTATCTCAGTTGGACTTCTCTCCCCCTCACAGCGGCTCCCGTAGTACGCAATCTTTTTACATTGTTTTTCAAGAACTATTCTTGGTTATTTCTCTTCCTTGAACTTAATTATGAGACTTTATATTTCTTTAAATTCTGATTTTTTATGTTGAAAGTAAAATCATTTTTTCAAAATTATAAATTGATTAATTTTGTTTATTGTAACCAATTTTTGTTTTTAGAAATATTTAAGTATATGTATTATTTTCACTGAATTTTTATTGGATATTCTTGTCATAATCAGCAGTTGCAGGAAAAGAAAGGAATAGACAGTAAAATGAACACAGTTGTATGTAATATATATATATATATATATATATATATATATATATATATATATATATCAATAATATTGCATGCTTTTCCTATATTTTTCAAATTAAACTTTTATTAATGCAATAGTGTAATTGGCTTTGGCTGTATTATAGCATTGTAAAAATTGTATAAATAAATAAATATCAGTCACAAGAAGTGTTTTAATGTACAGTATTTGTAACACAAAAATATGACCCATGTACATATTCCTTACACCACTTTCCAAAAATTATAATACTATATACATTTACACATACTAGGGGTTATTTTGTGATCAATACTCCCCCTACAGCTCTGAACTTATTATAATAATTAATAATTTACATATTGTTGGAAAGACCTTGGTATGAATTTTTTCAGAAAATAAAATTTATGAATGTTAAACTAAAGGGAAGAGTCTAAGATGTCCTTAAAGTTTTGCATTAGTATATAAGATTTTATATTAGAGCAGAAATTTCAAGGAACAGCAGATTTTTATAAACTTTTACTTATCAGCAGGCCATAAATAAAAGCTTAAAAACTGCTGAGCAACGCATGTCCAATAATAAAGAGGAAAGGGAAAAATGCTTTCACCAGATAGTGAAGAATAAACAAGTAATTTCAACATCCCCTTTATATAGACTATATACGCCCTAGCTGGTCTACAGTACTTCTATCAAGGCGGGTTGACACGGTACGATCAATCTCAGGCCAAGTTGAAGTTTAAGTTTTCCTTCCTATGCATTCCTTAAAAAATGAAAACTATCACAACTTCTGATAAAATTATACTTAACTCACATATTGTTTCACAATCATTGGACTATGCAACCTAACAATAGCAGAATAAATAAAATTTACAAATGATCTGTTACTATTATAAGTATTAAAAAAACTGAAGAATAAATAAGATTTTCATTAAACGTTGTAAAAATAGTACTATTACATTAAGTAGGCTATCCTTATTAATTTTATTCTAACCAAATATAATGGCAAAAGTTACCCAAGTTTTATTTTATTTTAAATTAGAGGTTCCTGATTTTAAAAGTGCAGTGACTATTGGAAAGTTGGTGTGATGTGAGAAATTAAGTACATGCAATGTAGATAAAATATTCCATGCAAATAAATAATTCTTTAAGTCTAGCAAAAAAATCCAAAAAATTGAATTATTGTATTACTGCTAACGTGTTTTTAAGCCTTGCAAATTTTTTTACCTACTAATAAATGAGAACAAATACTTTTATTATAACTGCTTTCATGATATACGATTTAATCTTTATTAAGAGCTGAAATTGCTGCTCTTAAAGCATATACTCCCCGTGGTGTTTTTATCATGATCTGGTTTTAAATGAAACATACTAGAACGGTTAACTACTTAAAAAACTACAAGGCTTCTGATTCAAAAAGTAATTAAAAATTAACTAATGGTAAAAATTCTTACTGAATTCTTAATATAATAACAAAAACTAAAAAGACTTATGCAAAATGTACCAGACAGTTTGCAGTAGTTCTACTGCTAGTTCACTTTGTTGAACTGCTGGATGTATCTCCATGGACCGCCACCGCTGCCACTGTTGACAACCTGACCTCCGCCGCCACGCACCGCTCCTTAGACATGGTCCACATCACTGGCCATCCAGACCCTCCTTGCCGGATCGTCTGTTGTCTTCCTGACTAAAATTTTACCGTCATTCGACCAGGAGAATGCAATTTTTCTGTCCTTGACCGATGATCTGGCGTAGCCCAGAAGTCGGCGATTCTGCGGTGTTAAATGATCTACAAGATATACAGGCGAAGGACAAAGGGATGCTGCTAGATCTGTAGTTTGGATAAGTTTCTGTTTTGCCATCTTCATCCAGTCCGCCCAAGTTATTTGGGAAGTGAGCTGTACTACGATTGAAGGAGTTATCCCTCTTGGAGCTGACAGTCTGTGCGCGATCGAGATAGCGTGTCGATTGTAAACAATCCCCAAGACCTTCGCTACTGAACCGAGTATGTCGTAAATACACTCATTTCTAGTGACTAGTTACGATCGTTCATTCAATTTAAAATTTATTTATTTACATAATTATTGTTTAGTCAAAGGCATATACTCCCAGTTTTAAACGTGATTTAAAATTTGCTAAGGCCGCAGAGAAGAATCAGAGGTATCTTCTAATGTTGCGCTCATCTGGTGTCGAGCGCTGGCAAGCTGGTGTCGAGGACTTAGTTCACCATTAACACCGCCAAAGAGCAGCACTGTCGCTGCCCTCTCCTAATTTAACTTAACTGTCGCTAGTAACTGGATGCAACTAGTAACAAGTAACTTAACTGTAACTTTAACTGGATTTAACTATAACTACTACTTGGTTAGCAGCAAAAATACTTCTACAGGTATCTTCTATACACATACCAAGTGGCTAAGCTGTATCAAAAAGAGCAAGGTTTTAGCGCTAACCACACTATATTGCTTAATTTGTTACATTTATTGATCTGATTTAGGTGTTGAAAGAGGTTAGAAATGGAAAATGACTTTGGATACACATGAAGATTGACAAATGCAAATCCGGTCAAGTCAAAAAGTAATGAAGGAAAAAGATAAAAAAACTAAGAAAAAGTTTAAAATTTTACAAATTTTACCTCCAGAGTAAAAAGTCCTTTTTGGGACTGAAGGAGATTTTAAAAAACACCTAGAGATAACATTAATTTACCTAG
Organism: Flexamia atlantica; assembly: GCA_035578135.1. Taxonomy (NCBI): domain Eukaryota; kingdom Metazoa; phylum Arthropoda; class Insecta; order Hemiptera; family Cicadellidae; genus Flexamia; species Flexamia atlantica. The sequence continues at coordinate 24,463,190 of JAQJVK010000005.1, forward strand.
AGTACATTAAAATGTACCTAGAGATAACATTTTTGAGAATGTAAAATTAACTGCTGTAAGTGGTCTCCATTTTTTGTTAGGATTTCCAGTTTAAGCGCTAGAGCCCCAAACAAAAAAAATTTTTTAAATTTATAAATTCGCAATTCCCCCCCCCCCTTTTGAGCGATGGGTGTGGAAAGTTGTTGTTTTAAGAATTCACCCTGTATTCATTGCAATGATTATGAAACTCCTAGACATGTTTTGGGCTCATGCAAACAGGGGATGTCCTGATAAACATAGACACAATGACATAAATCCTATACTCTTATATGAGTAATGTTATCGTGCGTGCTTGCTTGCACAACGATCTCAAAAACGCTCCGAGGATTTCCTTCAAAGTCTGTAAATAAGTAATTTATGACTCAAAAACGTTTTTTTGCAGATTACTTGGCCAGAGAAAATCTAATAACGTAATAAATCGAATTTTAAAGTTGTAAAATTTTAACATCGGCCTTATGGGTTGGTGATAGCAACGAAAATAAACAAGGAAAGTGTAAACAAATGAGGTAATCATAACAGCCATCAGGGGGGAAATACATAAGGTGACCAGATTTTGGAACAGCCAAAACGGGACGCCCACTTCCACGGGGTGTGGGGAGTATAGAATACCCCCACAAATAGGGGGGGTCCGGGGGACCATCCCCAGAAAATTTTGAAAAATCAGGAGCATTTTGGTGCGTTTTTAGACTCTTTCGGATTGAAAATATTTGCTAGACTCTAGTTCATCTTAACCATTAATTTTAAGTTACTAGAAAACTACAAAAGAACCGGAAAAATTTATTTAAGATTTTTTACATTAAAACGTATTTTTATACCCCACACAAAGAGAGAGGGTCCGGGGGTCCTCCCTCGTGAAATTTTGAAAAATTAGGAGGATTTTGATGGGTTTTTAGACACTTTCAGATGGAAAATATGTGCAATACTCTAGTTCATCTTTACAATTAATCTTAAGTTAATAGGAAACTACAAAAGCACCCAAAACATTTATTTAAGAGTTTTTTACATTGAAACTATTTTCATACCCCCAAGAGGGAGGGGGGCCCAGGGGTCCTCCCTCGGAAAATTTTGAAAAATTAGGAGGATTTTGGTGGTTTTTTAGACACTTTCAGATTGAAAATATGTGTAATACTCTAGTTCATATTTACCATTAATTTTAAGTTAAAAAAGGCAAAAGAACCGGAAAAATTTAAGAGTTTTTTACAGTAAAACGTGTTTTAAATTATTTTTCTTACCAACAACATCAAAACGGGACAAATGGGCGTCCCAAGAGAGTTCGTCGGGACAATGGGACAGGTCGCTAAAAAACCCGACTGTCCCGTTCAAAACGGGACGTCTGGTCACCTTAGAAATACAGCAGTGGGATGAAGAGTACATGGAGCAATAAAAAAGGCTTCTATTTATTAATGACATTGAAATATTTTATAGTAACTGGATGAACTGGTAAACATGAAATAACACCGAGCACACGTTTATTAAAATCTGCTGTTCCTTGAAATTTCTGCTCTAATATAAAATCTTATGTACTAATGCAAAACGTTAAGGACATCTTAGACTCTTCCCTTTAGTTTAACATTCATAAATTTTCTTTTCTGAAAAAATGCATACCAAGGGTTTTCCAACGATATGTAAATTATTAATTATTATAATAGGTTCAGAGCTGTAGGAGGAGTCTTGATCACAAAATAACCCCTAGTATGTGTATATATATATATATATATATATATATATATAGTATTATAATTTTTGAAAGGTGGTGTAAGGAGCTACAAAATCCTTTAGTTTTCCAATTCCATAATTTAAAAAGATCTATCAACAAAATTTTTCCCTCTATTAAATGCATTTTATTTGTGCAGTAGACCGGAAGGTTAAAATAGACAATCATTATGCAGAGTTTGACATTTAATATGTACTTAATTGGGTGGAAAAGGGATTTTTGACTATAACTAAAAAACTAAGGAAGGCAGAATAAATATGTAAATTACCAAATCTTTGGATCTTTGTAGATCTTAAAACTGATATGCTCTTTGTCTTTTGATTTTCAAGGCTATCAACTTTAAAAAAATAAGTTTTTTCAAAATTTAGGAAAAGTTTAAAATTTGCCTCATGTTATTGTAAAGATGAGTTAATCCATTGGCATGGGATCATAAATAAGTAATTTTGGCAATTCTTCCTTATATTAGCAAATATGTAAAATATATATAGCAAGCTAATTTCAAGTTTATAACATTTATCACTTTGAAATATAGAATAAGTAAAAAATAATGAGAAGTAAGTAAACGGTAAAATTTTATTTTTGCCCATGAAGTTTAAATTGAGAGATGAGTTTACAAGTTTGCTACCTCAAGAATCTAAAAATTCGGGAATTTTGGGCTATGTAATGAAGTATACGTCAAGTTCTGTCTATATATGTTCAGAAGTAAAGCTCAAAATATGACACTTACGTGGACCCTACACACTTAAACGGAAGTATAAACAACCTTACACATGTGCATACTCATAAAACACTACTTCTGGTGTCCTTATATTAAACATTACTTCTGATCGCAATGGAGATAATTTTTCGAACAGGTCGAAAGATAAAAAAGTAGATCACCTCAAAAAAACTCATAAAGCTGAATCCTAGTAGTAATCCCAGCAAGCCTCCACAGTTGCCGAGAATATCACCAAGTTCTAATGTTTTCACTCGTTTGACAGAGTTGAATTGGTAATCATTATAGTAAATAGATAGTCGAGCAACATTAAATTTCGATATGTTGTAGTCACTGTAGTCGCCTGGCAAAGCTCGAACACTAAAAAGTTTTTGGAAATCCTTGTCGATATCGTATGTTAGCGAAAAGCAACCAGGAAAACATATGCATGTATTCGACGAATGTAACGGTCCTCTGTCACTCTTCATCAATTCCTCTGACAAGTGTTCAAGAACAGTCAGTAAACATGTTGAGGACACATCGGTACAGTACGGGTAACCAAATTTTCCAGCTACCCTGCGAGACAAGAATGGTATACAACCACAAAGACGGAGAGCGGTTTTAGTGAAACATTCAATCTGACATGCACCCTGACTGTAGTAGTCAAAGTATTCCAGCTGAAGTTCGTCTTTGAAAAGACACTCTCTTCTATCTACGTCTACTGTTCGTAGATTTTCTTCTGCAGTAATTAATTTTGGACTCAATTTCAAGTGAGAGTGCACATTGTAAGGAATCCTCATGAAAGTCTCTACCTCAAAGAAACCATTTGGTGGATATATGTAAACTTTGAATCCGCTCTGTGAGCCAGAACATGTCTCTTGTTGTTCTTCTTTTATATCCACAAGATCAAATCTCAGCCCATTCAAAGGTCCTCGGGATTTTACCCAAAAAGGGCGAACTCTTTGGTCGTGAACTTTCCGTTGTGGGTAGCCCTTCTCTATGTCCCAAAATAATGTATTTTCATGATAAACTACTTCAGATCCAGGCTCCGGGGTGTAGTACTTGAACATAGCTTCACCAGGTAAACTGTTAAAGATGTAACACAGGCCTGAGTTAGTGATGATTGGTTTGAATAAAGTACAGCAATCTTTTCTTTTCCCTTGCAAATTACAGTCGTTAATGAAATTGTGACAAGGTATTGCTGCATCGATTATGAATTGAAAAAACTCTTCATTGATAGTACTATTGAACACCTCTGCTTCAAAACCTTGTTTGTTTGAACAGACCAGTTTACTGAAATGCCTGAATTTTATATTGTCTACTTCCTTGTCTATATCAAAAACTGACTTTCGTATAGGGTGAACAGAACACACAAGCACTGCAGGATATGGGATTTGCCAAACTGGGGTGCTTCTTGGTTCATATATCAGTTGAAATTCATTGTTCATTCCAGTCTGGTATGTGTCCCACACCACAATTCCACCTATGTATAAGCATATTGAGAATATTACCAGCCACAACAATCTCTCTATTCTCGGAGTGGATGGATCTCTAATGTACTTGAGCCCATGTAGAGAACTGAATTTGAGATATTCATCCAACAACTCACAAATATATCTAAATGAAGAATTTAGTTTCCCTCTGTGTCCAACCCTACCATTATCTCGCCTCTGGTTTTTATATCTACTACCTTTAAATTTGTCTTCCTTCTTGAAACCAGTGTTTTTATAGTCTGATATGTAAAACATATTGTAAGAATAATCTTTGTGCTTTTTAAAGATTCTTCTTATTGCATCACAAAAATTTAAAACAGTGTTGTTTTTTTGCTAACAAGAAACCAAATAAGTGCCACCAACTAACACCAACCTCTAATACTAATCTCTCTTACCAACTAACACTGTTTACTTGAGCTAAAATTGTTTTGGATAGCCAGCTATATACCTTATGTAGTTTACATGAATATTAGACCAGACCATGCAATTTTCTTATGTTAAGGACGAAGAGTATGTTAAATGAGGCTTAGCGGCTAACTGTTGGTGTATAATCAATATTATTACAAACTTATGTAGGTTGGTTCTTGATTGTCTGTTACTTGGTCATGCCAAATTTACAGGATTGATTGAAAAGAGTTAAGAGTTATTGATCACAGTCTCTTGGCCATTAGCAAACATGAAGTATTATTATTTATTAAAAGAAGGCATTTATGAAATAAAACATTTACACTAAGAAATAGTTGTTGAACTTTCCAAGAAATCTTAAAACTTATGAAGTACAAAAATAGTCTAGTCACCAAAACAATAATTTAGGCATGAACCTTGAATCAAGGTCCGACTCAAATTTTATGATTGACTCTAGTACAGTACTATTTGATGTAGTGAAAATGAATATGGTGGATGCATTAGTGGCATCCTTGGGCAACTTTGAATATCAAAGATCAAGTTCACAAAGTGAAAGGAACCAGATATGGAAAATATATTTGGTATCCAAAATGACATAATTTTTAAAGCTTTGACACTTATAGAGTAATGTAAAAATATCCTATATGTTAGTTAGTTAAATATATCCTATATAGGCTATATACATAGCCTATATGTTTTATAGAATAATAAATAATTGACTTCAGATTTTAAGTCAAAGATACCGGTACGAAAGGAAAATGTTATTTTCCACCAACAACAAACTTGTTTATTTATTCTTAAATTTTCTTGATGTTTGTTTAAGACATTCATTAAGCATAAATATTTCCCAAAAATAGACTCTGTATGTCTATGATTAATATTACGAATCAGCCATTTAAGTAATTTCAATCATCGCAATTTCATGACGCCTAGTACTATTATACAATAGTACTTGTCGTCTATCTTTATCTATATTATTATATCTATATAAATAAAATTAAAGTTTTGTCTGAACATTGCTTAGAATTATGAATACATTGGTTATTTTTGCGTTTTGAAGGTTAGAGAATCCGAATCAAGCCTTATCTTCTGTCACTCTGTTTGTAACGCTTAACATCACACATTAGACCGCTTTTGTATTTTGTATTTTGTGTCTTTCTACGCCAGTGGCATTTTTTTAACGTTTTTTTGATCGTGAACGGTCCAAACCCGCTTTTCACGCAAAAACTAGAGTACTGGTTTGGCTGAAACTTATTTTCTGTATTGTACGCACATATGAGAAAGTATAGGACAAATTAAAACTAGTGTAAGTCTTTTTGAAATTAAACAGCAAGTTTCTAAAAAGCGAATATTATTTTATTTCGACCCTATAGGGAAGCTTATGAAGTTGTCATGGCAACCTAAACATTAAATCATGAATCCAAGGAAGTTTTCCTGTTTTTCCACAGGTGAAACTGTGTTGATCAGCTAGTGCTAAATGTAAAGGAGAAGGGGTTTTCTAACAGACAACAAATCTTCAAAACTATAAGACCTACACAGTTGAAATTCTGTATCTACACTCTTCTAAAAAAAAGATACACACTAAAAAACGATTTTACAAAATTCCCTGAGGATTACGCCTTATCATATATTTAATTTCGCAAGGCAATTCTTTGCGTCAAAATTTTGGGCGTTTGGCAAGTCATAGAAAGATGGGAGGGGGCTCAAATTAAAGGTCTCTATTCCGTGATGGCGGGAAAAATACTGAAATTGCTTGAAATTCACCAGAAAACTAGAAACAACGTAAAATATCCACCATTTAAAAAGCATTGGGATATAAAAACATCTGCTTTGTTTACATAAAACATGTGATGCTGATACTTGATTGGAAACCATGTGCTTGATATTAACATATGGCAGCTAAAAACCAGTTTGCTATGAAAGTATTTTGTACTATAATAAATAAAAACTGTTTGGATTTTCCCGTGTTAGGGGCTTTTAGCCCCTTTAAGCCACCAGTAGACTCCAAAGTTTCAATTTTGAACTATAGGGGAGCTTCAGGTTGTCTTGGCAACCAACCATTAAGTCCAAGAAAGTTTTTTCACAAAAGAAACCCAGTTGATCGGCTGGTATAATAAAAAATAAGAATAAATCTCAGCAAACAAATAATCAGTATTGAAATCACTTGAAAAAGTCACAAATGAAATTATTAAATTCAATCATCTGGTTGGTTTAGTAATTAAAAGAATCCCATATTCAGGGAAATTGGATGGAAAATCTGGGTATTTATATGCAATTTCGGAATTTAGGTAGATTTAAAAGAAAATGTACAGTGCATTTGGCATGGTGCCCAAAATCCAAGTAAATGATTGATATAGAGTTATGAATCAAAATGCTAAACTATATTTTTAAGCTGAACTCAATTCTATTTAATAAAGGCACATCCACACATGCGTCATTCGGCATGCAGCGAGCAGCGACTCGCCGAATCACGAGTGGATGGGTGTTTGTATATTTGGCAAAACATTAGTGCTCGTTCATTGTCAGTCTTTTCCACACATGAAAGTGAACCAATGTTCGGGAAAAGACGAACTTTGCTTTATCCACACATTCAGCCTTGTTCATGCGAGTAAGTACAGTTAATTTTAAATTGTCAATGTTGCAAGTTATTTAGTGATATTACTGCAGTAAGTTTATCCTGAAGTGATAACAAAAAAAAACAAAAACAAAACAAAATTTAATCTACATTGTATGATTGTAATTTTAAACGTATTATACCATAATATGTATTATACTATATTTAATATAAAAATGTATAACTTCGTAAGTTGACTCTCGCTGACTCGAAATATACCACAGGATTAACAAGAAAATTATCACGATTTTTATACAAGTTAAGTTATGCACAGTTCAACTTATGCGTATTTTTAATTACAGAGGTAATTTGCGCTTAAATCGAGAAATACATTATATATTACTTGAAATGGCGACCTATAGATAGGTAAACCAACTGAAAATTTCGACAAATTTTCCAAACTTCAAGTTATAGACGTGAATTTTGCGTTGCTTCAACATTCAGAGGTAAAGTATTATTACCAATTCCACTGAGACAGAGTTTTCCTTGAGGATAGAAAATAAACGTGTGTCCCTTTTCTTCCACGTTGTGTCCCTTTTCACGGTTAAGGGTAATTTTGGAAACATCACTTTTGCTCCATGGGTCAGCAGGTAGATTTCAGAACCGCCCAAAACATCCCTTTTGCTCCACGAGACAGGGATCTGCGCTTCCTCTCCCCCAAATTCTGTCTTTCTCTCACCTCCAAGCTCTTACTTGAATAGTGCCATTTAAACGTATTATGCATCTTTGCTTTTTTATAGTAATGTATTTTACTGTATAATATTTTATTATTGTTTTATAGAATAATAAAATGCATGTTACGGAAAATGTGTTTAATTTTAAATGTGTTTTTTTAGTTTTTTTTATGTTTAATAACCCCTTGTTAAAATGATAAAAGCGTGGCATGCTAGGAGGGCATCGTCGACATCGACATCCATGTTGACGAATGTTTACCATTCCCAGGACGAACTCGTGCTCGGAGAACCTCGCATGTGTGGAGACATCTGCTCGTTAATCGGCAAATAGCGAGACAAACAATTCACTGAATGTCGAACATTCAGTGCATGCCAAATGACGCAAGTGTGGATGCACCTTTAATTTGTATAAAATAATTGGTGTGTGTACTTAAACTCAAAAATTAACAAACTATCTATGAATTATTTAGACTTAAAGATTGTGTGTGTGTCTGGGTGTAAGACGTAAATAAGTAAATATTTTAAGTTTTGTTTTGTTTTTATTACACCTAACTACAAATCTATAAGATGCAGATTGTTAAGTATTAAACATCAAAATTATTATTGTCCATGTAAAGATTAATAAGTGAGTATATATCTTTGGAAATAGTAACAAATTACATTTTATACCAGTGTAGAGAGCACGAAATACGGCGGGCGGCAAAAACTGTAAACTCATAAAATTTTCTGCTAAACATCAGAAATGACTAAATGAAATGTTTTTGTTGAACTGTCAAAGCTTTGTTTATGTTTCTCCAGGTCTTTTACGTGTAAATTTGTGTTTACTTTACCGTATGATGTTATATTTGATTAACTACCCAAACAAAATAATAAACAATAATTTCGCCAACAGCGCACTCACTCACCCAACGTATTTCCTGCTCGCGATTGTAATACACATTATGCCAATATGGTACACTAGCTGATAACCCCAGCTTTGCCATGTAGATTATTTTCTTCTTGTTTTATTCTTGTTGTTTCTTGGTGCTGCATTCTGTTAGTAACCTTCGTAGCTTTTTCAAGTGGTAACAATATTAACCATTCAAAGCACTTCCAAAATCCATAACATGAGTCCTATTTGGACGATCTTGAGCCTTAGTTCTTAACCAAACCACCATAGGGCACATTATGAGATTTCGAGCTTTAGTTTGACACCAAGATCAAGTGTCTACAACATGTAATTTGGGCTGTAGCAGGAGATATGCATCCAACACCAACACCAACACACAACTCTTTTTTTATAGAAAAAAAGATATTTTAACTCAAATCACAAAATAACAACTAATTCTAATATTTTTTTAAATGTTGTTACGATTTATTAGAGCTGTGTATCACCAAGTCAGAGCTTCGAAATACATGAAATAATTTTTACAGGATTTTTATCAAGTTTTTTTTCAGAGAATGAGATGAAAAATGTAAACTTTCAAAAAATCCTTACGCAAGGAATTAACAAATTTCCTGTATGCTGCCTGCGGTAGACACAATCTTGCACATGATTTATTTATATTCAAATTCAAATTCAAATAGGCTTTATACATTAAATTTGTACAAATTGTTAGAATACAAGTTACACAAATGTAGAATGTTGTCAATCATTCCATATGATCCATTATTCAATTTTCTCTGATTTTGAATTCACCCCCTTAATTTTGGGGTAAACCTATGCCCTTCCTTTGTATAGTGAATGCTAGTAAGTACGTTTATGGACAACAATAACAGCTTTGAAACACTGTAGGTTCTAGGGATGAAAATAAATCTTTTCAAACAAATATTGTAAAAGTAAAGTTAACACTTTTCTAATTGGTCGAACTAGAGCAAAATAAATAACTTCAAAAAAACTCATAAAGCTGAATCCAAGAAGCAGTCCCAACAATCCCCCACAGTTTGCGAGGGCGACACCGAGATCTGTTGTTATTTTACGATTAATCACATTAAATTGATTCTCACCATAGTAAATAGACACCCGAGCTATGGTGCTTTGTACAGAATTATTCATGGACTTTGAAGAAGGAGGTATAGCACTTTGATCAAACAATTTTGTAAAACTGGTTTTGAGATCAAGAATCATCCAGGAACAGTGTGAAGGACATTCACAGTCATCTTGATCAAACTTAATTTTACCCTTTGATTTCATAGGAATTGCAGATACTTCTTCAGCTAATTTTGCTATGCAACGTGATTGCAAGTCGTTGCAGTATGGTTGTCTGGACAACCCGAAGAGCCTTTGTGACGTGATTGGTATACAGCCACAGACACGAAGGGACATCTTTGTAAAGCACTCCACGATGCATGAGGACTGAGTGTAGTAGGTAAAATATTCCAGTTCAAGCTCATCTGAAAAAAAACACCCTCTTTTATCCGAGCTAATTGATCTCATATATTTTTCTGACTGGATAAAAGAGGGCTGTACTGAAATAAATGTGTGAACATTGTCAGGAACTCTGACATAACTCTCAGTCTCAAAACATTTGTCTGGCGGGTATATGAACACCTTGAATCCACTATGTGAACCTGAACAACTAAACTGCCATTCTTCTCTTGGATCCACAAGATCCATTGTCAAACCTGGAATAATTCCTGCCTGCTCAACCCACCTGGGGCGGACCCTCTTGGCTCTGTCACCTTCTCGATTTGGGAAGCCATTTTCTCTGTCCCAGGTGAACAAATCATCATCAGGCAAAATTTCAACACCTGGAGGTGGGCTGTAGTACTTATACATCACTTCTCCTGGCAAATCGTTGAATACATAACACATCCCAAACGAGGTGATAATCGGTTTGAATAAAGCACAGCAGTCAGTTTTCTGTGCTTTCCATACACAACTGACAATAAGATCTTCACACTGTACTGGCACTTTGCTTATAAACTCAAAAAACTCTTCATCAATCGTTTCATTATACACCTCTGTATCAAAATATAATTTATTTGGACAGATTAGTTTGCTGAAGTGCCTAAATTTTGTATCATTTACCCTCTTTTCTATGTCAAAAACTGACTTTCTAATTGGGCTAGAAGGACACACTATCACAGCGGGAAATGGAATGTGCCAAATTGGAGTGCTTTTGGGGTTAAAAACTAGTTCAAATTCATTAGTCGTACCAGAAAAGAAAGCGTCTTTCACTACAATTCCACTTACGATCAAGCATACAATAAAAACTCCCATCCACAAAAATCTTTCTATTTTTGGAAGAGATGAATCTCTAACATATCGTAGACCGTGTAGGGAACTGAACTTGCAATACTCATCCAACAAATCTAAGGAATATCTTGATACCTTAATCAGTAAAGTGCTCCTGCTGTTTATCTTTTCATCAATATTTCCAGAGGTTTGGTCATTAGTTTTTCTGTCTTCATAATTTTTGTAAAAATTTATATTTTTAAAATCTGATAAATAAAACATATTTGTTAAAAATTTGTATTTTTTTCCTATAATATTTAATACTGTTACAGTAAGGAATAGCAATGAGTGACAAGTTTATTTCGTCCAGTAGTGATCGATGAAAATAACTCTAGTGCCTGTTAACCTTCCCAGTAATTTAACTTCATTCTTCAATGTTGAGCAATTTGCTTTTCAAGAAAGCTTGGGATCAACAAACATACTCAATGAGTTTCTTCTGTAAACATTATAGTTTAGAGAACCTCAGTGCCAAATATGTACCTTCATCATTTTAATGCAGACAAATTTATTTCTAGTCTTTCATAAAATACACAGCAATATTTAGTAAACACACTTTTGTACCTTACTTTAGGCCATAAATGCACCAATTTCCATAGTCAATGAATGTGGGTTTAAAGTAACTTGCTTGTTGGAAATAATAATAATAAAACTACAAAAAGACATATAGAATCTTTTTTAGTTTATAAAACAAACAAAAATTAAGGCTGTTACCTCCTGTGTCCGCCTCGTTGATCAAGATATGGCATGAGACCCGTCATCTTATATCTGGTACTCGTCTTATGTCTCTTGAGCTAATATTCTATAATCATGCTTGCAATAACGTTTCTTGTATCAGTCTTCAAGACGTTATCAATCAGGTAGGTAAAATGGTACAAAAACAATTTGGTGGTGGTATTTGAAAAATAAAATTGGAGAGGATGAAGTGAGAATGGATGTAAGATTATGGAAGATATATGGATGTTGTGGTAGATCATAGTAGCATTTGTTTATAAGATATTCTTATAACTTATTCTTGAAGCTATTAAGATTGACTATTTTTTCTACCAGCATAACAAGGTTTGGTTTCAAAAATTGTTAAACTATGATGAGCAGATGGATTTATGCTGTGATTTCTAGTATTATAATTATGATTACTAGAGATTGCCAGTGGTCGAAAATTCGACCAATTTTCAAAGTGACAAAGGGATAGCTAATTTTGTAAATGATCCCCGCATATACCAATGCGTTTCTAAATACATTTCATATAGTATATTTTTCCATGTAAACACATAATATAACCAAACTGGGGGCCAAATCCAAAAGAGAAATTCTCAATCCTTGACTAATTATTTACTTCACTTCTGGCTTATGGCATGGTTTTTATTAATTAGTATTTTACTAAGATAATGACTATTTTATTAAGATTCCATGTTTATTTTTTTAAGAATGATTATTGAATCAGAGGAAAGTAAATCTTCAGTCATCAAGTCAGTTTATCCTGTACACCCCTTACCACAGTTCTCTCCCTCCCCCCATTAATTCCTTCCCTCACTCTCTACTTCCCTTCCTTCCGACCTTCGATCTTTCCAATTTTCCCTCCTTTTCTCCTTCATTCTCTTCTTACCATCCCTCCTCCCTTATTTCCTACCATTTGGAACTTTTTCCCTCCTTCCCTCTCTTCCTATTACAGTAGACCCCCTCTTAACCGACCTCGTTTTAACCGACAATCGGATTATCCGCCCTTGCTGGTCAGATATTAAAGATCGTTTTAACCGACCCTATTTTGACAACAGTTCGGTTTAACCGCCCTTTTCTAGGAATTGCGGCTTTCCATTCCCACATCCGTCGACGGGAACTTTATGCTCAACTCCACAGGTTGTTTGTTATAGGTTAAAATATTTTGAATGCAGCATTCATTAATCTATTAAAACGTACAGTAGGTGCCTTTCAGAGCGCATAATACGATAAACGTCTGAGTTTTCGTTTTCGCATCCGGAAACCATTATATAATTCATCAGTAGAGTAAAGAAATAACAAAAAAAAAAACGCACGTTGTGTGTTTGTGTGGGTGGGGAAGAGGGGGTAGTCCACTCGAAGTCAAAAGTTTTTGCAATGGGTTTTTGTGACTTAAGTCTCCAGTAAGAAGCTATAAATCAACTGCCTAATCCGTAATAATGCAATGATTGCTTGTTTCTCATCACTAATTTTGACAATCATTACGTAAAATTTGTTAAAAATTTATGAACATGTTATTATAAGTGTCATTATAAAAAAATTCGCCTCGTCTACTATTTAGTCTATAAAATGTGACATTTATACAGTAAATATTTTGAAAAATAGGTTGGTAATTATAGTTCATTTTCTAAATAATCCACAAACTGCTTGAGAATTATTTTAATGGAACCCTAAATTAATAGTGCTTTTATTTTAGGTGTTTAGAGGATTACTCGCTTTAACCGAACTTTTAAGCTATCCGACCTAGGTCCGGTCCCGTCAGGGTCGGTTAAGAGGGGGTCTACTGTATTATCACTAAAATGTAATTTATATTTTACCCATTATCCATCAATAAAAACAAAATTTGAATATAATGTGTCCATTTGTACTCCGGTTGCCAGGCCCGATGACAGGATTTTCGGGCCCTTGTGCAAGTGAGAAACCCGCCTTTTTTACTTATCTCGATTCTGGGCCCCATTTTTACTAATCTCGTGTGTATCCGGGCCCCCTGTGAGTCCAGGCCCCTGTGACCTTGCCCCCCCCCCCCCTGTCGCTGGCCCTGCCGGTTGCATGTCGATCAGTTAGTACATTGGATGGCAGGAACTTAATGTACTTTTTTCTTCCCTTTTTATCAGCATCTCTTAATCTTATTTAAGCAAGTAAACTTTATTTTTTCCCACTTATATGTAAAATGGAACAAATTTGAGTATGATATCCTTAAACTTCTCTAAGTAGTCCTGATTTCAATCAAATTCTATATTTTTACTCCATGCCCCAATAAACTGTGGCTTTATGTTTCTACATCAAATCTTTACTCTACGAAAAATAGCATGTGATAACAGCTACATATATGATGCTAACTTTGTTTACATATTTGGTTGTTATGATATCACCAAAACAGCAACTCATAAGGCTAATGTTAATTTTTTTGAAATTTTAAATTCAATTTTCTACATTTCTAAAAGACTAATATAAATTTCAATGGGATTCTGCACATCTACAGAAAAATACAATTTTATCGGTGTTCTTAGATTTTTGCTACGTTGCACACAACCTAGGACTGAGAAAAAAGGAGTACAAAAACCTTATGGAAAAAATGCTTGCCTATTAATATAAAGATGAGCCTGAATAAACTTTTGTTCCTTAACATATAGAATTACTTCAAAAATATGAAAAGATGGTATAGTTAAAGGAAATAAATAAATAAAAATGCCTTTTATTTCCAAGCACCTTTCAGAACAATACTGTTTTACAAAGTAACTCAGGTCACTATATCTAAATTAAAATAATGATTAAAAATTAATTAGAAAAAAGGCTTGCTACTATATTTACAATCCATATTTACAATTTCCTATATATTCTCCATGCACTATTTTCTTCATTTTTTCCTTAAAAGCCAGGATCTCAAGCTGTTTAAGGCTCAAGGGGAGATCATTGTACAGCTTGGGGCCAAAGTAGGAAAATCCTCTCCTACCCACCTCCAAACGCATCTTTGGAAAGTGTAGCAAGGCGTCCTGCCGGGTACTACGCAGAGCACCTCCCCTTGAGCAACACGTCTTTCCACCAGGCACTGAGGCTCCTGCTCCTGATGAACTATGACCCGGTGGATGAGGTTGCAAGTCTGCATCCTGCATATGGCCTCCATTGGCACAAGCCCTGCTGCCTCCCGAAAGAGAGTAATGCGCTCTCGCTTGCGAATACCGCCGCAAACGAAGTGGAAAGCGGTGTTCTGCAACTTCTGGATCCAGGACATTTCTTCCCCGGTTATACTGTTGCCATATGCAGGAAAACAGTAGTAAGGCACTGACAAAACCAGTGACTGTACGAGTTGCAGCTTAGCTGCCTCTGGCAGGATGTCTTTATATCTGTACAGACCTCGCAGCCTTCCCAAAGCAACCTGGGAAGTATGGGTGATGTGATCTGAGAATGTGAGGCTACTGTCAAGCACTACGCCCAATGTCTTGACTGAATCATTCACCATTAACGGCTTGTCCTCAAGTTTAACGTGCACGTCAACATTTGCGATCGATTGTAAAACATTTGGCGGAGCAATATGTATGATCATGCATTTATCAGCGTTCAACTTGAGTCCATGCTTACGCGACCACTGTCACCAGGTCCAAGTTTACACTCTCAAAAACTTGATTGGTTGATCCGATCTCATACGAGAAGTGCAGTTGACAGTCATCTGCATATGAGTGCACATTACAGTGACTTACACATCTGGGGAGATCTGCAGTGTAAAGGGTGAACATATGGGTCCCAGACAGCTTACCTGCGGAACTCCCCTTGATTTACCAAGAGGAGGCTACATACGCGGGTACCCACCTTTGTCACCTGCAGTCTCTTTTCCAGGTAGGATCTGAACCAAGCAATCGCACTACTATGAAACCCAAAGTGATGCAGTTTTGCTAGGAGCAAACTGTGGCTTATGGAGTCAAAGGCCTGCGAATAATCAAGCATGACTACTGAGCTAACCCTGCCAGCGTCCCTCGCCCCAAACAAGTCTGCAAACATATTTAGCAATGCAGTACAGGTGCTGTGGTTCTTTCTGAACCCTGACTGCAATTTTGGAAGCACATTCTCCTTATTTACGAACTCAACTATTTGGCGTATTGCTAATTTTTAAAGGATCTTGGACATTGCTGGCAAGACTGAGGTTGGCCTCAATTCGTTAAGGTTCGATGGATTCTGTTTTTTGGCCAGAGGGTGTACAATGCTTTTCTTCCAAAAATGTGGGAACTCACCTTTTTTCAGAGACACATTCATCAAGTGAGTGATTGCTCCTATGGCAAATGGGCTGACGGCCTTAATCATAGCAATGCTTACTTTGTCCACGCCAACAGCCCTTGAATTTCATTAATTGCCACTCTCACTTCGGGTACTGATACTTATCTAAACTTAAATTTGTTCTTATTATGCGTCTCTTCATTTTAAGATCTAATCAAATCAGCATCTGCTTCATAAAATGATCCCATTCTTACAAAATATTCATTCATTTCATTGACTTTTAATTCTTTGGGTAAGTCGTTTCCACCTTTTTTCCCCACAATATCAGTTTGTTTAAGGCATTTTCAAAATGTTCTAGTATCTCTACAGTCTGCCAGTTTTTCCGAGAAAAAATCCCTTTTAGCTTTCCAGACGGCCCCATATTCAGCCTATTTCTCACTTTTTTATATTCTGCCCAGTCAGACTCCTGTATTGTTTTCGAAAAATGTGACCATAATTTATTTTTCAGTCGAGTTAAAATAACTATTTCATCATTTCTCCATGGGGCTTTTTTCTTTGTCACTCTTTTCGTGACTAAGGGTGCCTGTTTATCATAAATATCTTTTATCTTAGAGCTAATAAAGGAAGTAATTTTCTCTACACTGTCCATATCCTTGACTGCTTCCCAATCGACATTCTGTAGCATTAAAATTGCGTCAGCTATACTAAACTTCGAAAAATCTCTGTATGTAACAAACTTAACCATTTTTCTTTCTCTTTTAAAGTCTAATTCACAATAAATGAGTTTATGGTCAGTGATTTTTTTATCTCTACGATCCAGTACAGCTGGAGCATCAGTAATGCCACACCTCTTTAGTTACATTGCTTTATTTGAAATAACATGATCTATCAAGGTTTCTGAGCTAGCAGTAACCCTTGTCGGTTCAATGACATGTTGTACACAGGAATGGAATCTCAAGAGACGGCAAAAATATTTGGCCTCATGGCAAGAGTATGACAGTAAATCAATAGTTGTATCTCCTAAACATAAAACATAATAGTCCCCCCCCCTAACTTTTTCCTATATTTTTTCAAATATCAATTCCACACCACCCCCATACATTATTGGGTAGTTAATATTTCATTTTAGGGGGTACCTAATTTTGGCCGCCATCTTGGATACGCCATATTAGATCCAAAATAATTTTTTCAAATGTAAATTTGGTGTTGTGACCTCTTATTTCAAACTAGATTTTTTCACTGATTACAATGCCGCAATCATTTTTAGCGAATTTCCCCTATAGGGAAGAAGCTATTACCGTAGGTCTCATGATAAGACCTAAGCCCCAGACCATGATAACTTTTCGTTTTGCAACCCCCAGAAGCAAAAAACACCATTCGTTCGAATTTATATATATATATATATATATATATATATATATATATATATATATCGTCTGTTAGCACGATAGCGGCCGTAAAAATGGTCCGATCTTGATAAAATTTGGTACAGATATGTAAAGTGGTAATCGATTGGACGAGTTCGTGAACCAGCCCGATCAGACCACCGGAAGGAGGGGGTAAAGGGGGATAAACCCCCTCAAAAATGGGTTTTTTGAGCTTTTTACATAGAAAAATAAAATTTATCAAATTTTTGTGTGCACCATTGAATTTAGCTCAAAAAAAACAAACAATTTAGTATTTTGAATCACTGCTCTATGTCCATTGGTTACCGAGATATTGAAAGTGGTAAACACAGTACGTTGTCCCAATGTTATCCTTATGGGAAATAAGTAAAATTCTATATCTCGTTTATTTCTCAACATATCTTGATAAAACTCGGTAAATGGCTTCTTCTAGTTCAGATCTACTAAATATTGAATTAAAACCAGCCAGTTTAAACATACCTGTAGCAGCAAACCTACATACTCATTCGCCATGTTAATATTATGGAGCTTACAAAAACATGTCAAATCTCGCTATGTTAGATTAAAATATATTGTTTTTCATTTGAAACTCGCTGAGTATGCAGGTCTGCTGCAACGGGGGTATTTAATATCTCAATTGGTTCTCAAGATACGGTTACTTTAAATTAATTTATTTTCAACAAATTTGAACATTACAAATTGATAAAACACCCCCGTTGCAGCAGACCTGCATACTCAGCGAATTTCAAATGCAAAACAACATACTTCAATCGAACATCTGTCATGTTTTTGTAAGCTCCATAAGAATAACATGGGAAATGAGTATGCAGGTTTGCAGCTACGGGTATATTAAAACTAGGTGGTTTTAATTCAATATTTAGTAGATCTGAACTAGAAGAAGCCATTTACCAAGTTTTATCAAGATACGTTGAGAAATAAGCGAGATATAGAATTTTACTCATCCCCCATAAGGTTAACATTGGGACAATGTACTGTGTTTACCACTTTCAATATCACAGTAACCAATGGACATAGAGCAGTGATTCAAAATACTAAATTGTTTATTTGTTTGAGCTGAATTCAATGGTGCTAACAAAAATTGGATAATTTTTATTTTTCTATATAAAAATCTCAAAAAACCAGTTTTTGGGGGGGTTTATCCCCCTTTACTTAACATATAAATAAAGGGGGCCCCCTTTATTATTATGGCTTAAGGGGCTTAAGTTATTATTTTTATCGTTAGTCAGATCCAGGCTTGAATTTTGCAGTGTCATATGGTCTCCTTCCACGTCTCTTATGTCAAGATTAATTGAGCGGGTTCAGAAAAAATTTCTAAGGATGATATATTTTAAAACTTTTGGTCCTCTCAATTATCCTATTTGGCAAGTTAGATACAAAGAAATGCTGTCTATTTTTGAGCTTGATTCCTTAGAAGTCAGGCGGAAATTGGCGCAGTTGTGCTTCTTGAGAGGGGCAATGGTCGGGCAGGTGGACGATGCGGGGACACTAGCCGAGGTGCGGTAGTAAGTGCCGGGGTACAGAGGTCGGGCTACCCGGCCGCTCTACAGGCGCGTCGCTCGTACTGTACAGTTTGCTCCGTCACATCTCAATGTATCAGTTATCCTGTTTAATCAGGTGGTAGACTCGGTCGATATAACTGATTCTCTTACTGTCTTTAAAAATAAATGTTTATATAGATTAAGAAGTATCACGTGATGAACGGAATATCTGCAATAAATTTTAAACTATGCATTTTAAATATTTTCTATATTTTTTTGTATCCATTAAAATTAAATTTTCAGTTTTATTATTTTCTGTTGATGTCTGTGCGCTAACGCTTTTTGCATGTGAACATTTTTATTATTTAATTTGTTTATACATTTTAGGGACATAGTGATAAGCTTAAATATTTAGAGTTCTACCTCTGTAATTGGACTTTATCTGTTGGGGTGGAAATTGCAGGATTGCTATTTTATTTAAGCATGAATTTATGTAAATAGCTATTAATATTATTTTTAAGAATTATCGTGCATGTATCTGCATTTCGCATGTAATTATTTATTCCTGCAATAAACTATTATTTATTTATTTACTTACCCCCCCTTCCGGTAGTCCGATCGGGCTGGTTTTCGAACTCGTCCGAATAATTACTACTTTACATGGCTGTGCCAAATTTCATTCAGATTAGACCATTTTTACGGCCGCTATCGTGCTTAAAGACACATATATATATATATATGTATATATATATATAGATATAGCATAAAAAACTAGTTTGAAATTATATGGGTTACAATACCAACTTCATATTTGAAACAACTTACCTCATTTCAAAATGGCGGATCCAAGATGGCGGCAAAAAAATTTACATTGGTGAAAGTTAAGTGTAAATCACTCAACAATGACTGATGGTGGTTATTCGTCACTATCTAGCGTTATTTTGTGGTTATGGACCTATTCTGTCAATTTGTAATGTTTAAATTTGTTGAAAATAAATTAATTAAAAGTACCTATATCTTGAGAACCAATTGAGATATTAAAAAATGGATTGCGGCATTGTAATCAGTGAAAAAATCTAATTCGAAATAATGGGTCACAACGTTTCTCAAGCTTTTGACAAGGTGTGGCACAAAGGATTACTGTAATTCACAAAATTGATAATCATGGATTCCTGCTTCTTTGAAGAAAATTATTAAATCATTTCTCTTTAACAGGCAGTTCTGTGTTCGAGTAAATTCTTCATCATCTTACTGCCCAATATCTGCTGGAGAGCCTCAAGGTTCAATTTTAGGACCTTTTACTTTTTAACATTTAAATGTCTGGCATTCCTACTCCTCAAGATTCAACTTTGGTTCTATACGCAGATGATACCACAATTAAATTATGTCTCAAAATACATTCCCGAAGTGGGTTTCCGGGTTTAACGTGTGGATAACGTCGATCTAGTTCGCTGACGTTTCGGATATATTGCAATATCCATCTTCAGGGCGACGAGCGTCTAGTTTGCAGACTTACTCATTCACTGAAGCCCGTGCCTGACCTCCGCTCTTATATAGGTGCCGTGACCAAAGGTTAGGTGGGGGGACAAGTCGGTCCAGGGTCCCGGCCATTCTAGACCTTCGGTCAAGGCACCTATATAAGAGCGGACAGCTGATTTGCTTATCCATACTATTGCCCTATCTTTTGTTTACATGAAATCAGCTGGCTCCATAAAGGTTTTTACTATGGAAAAACCCTTGACAAGCGGTGTTACCAGGTCGAAGGCCGCGGCCTTATTACTAGAGATGGCCATATGATTAGTCACCGTATCAAAACACCGACTAGTCTAGTCGATCCAACTATAGTCGAATGACCTGACGAGGATCAGCTGCGCTGCTCTTTGGTGGGTTTCTTGTGTATGATTTAGTAGGAGACATTGGGGTGACATTTCCTCCAGGGGCGGATTTAAGGGTATATTTAGGGGGGGGGCAGTGAACAATTTCGGGAGGTGATCCTTCCGGGGGGGTCTGGGCCTTCCGGGGGGTCTGGGGGGTATGGAATACTCCCCAACAACAGAGGGGGGTCCGGGAAAATTTTGAATAATTTAGGTATCAAAAAGTGCTCGTAAACTGCAATTATGTTTCATAAACAAGTGAATAAAATTATAACTTTTTAAAAGCATTATGTATTTTTCCATTCAAAATTATATTTAATCAAGTTAACGTGAGATAACGTGATTTTGAAATAAAAACACACACATTGTCACGCCTTCTAGCAAGTTATTTCCGTCGAGTAACCACTATCAGTGAATACGTAAGATTGGTTTCCACACCCGATTGCGAGTTTGCAATGTTTCATTCGTCGTTTATCAGCAATCAGCAAATACGCGCGATCGCTTTTCACGGCCGATCGAGAGTTTCGAAAAGCAACATCGGCCGTTTAGCCGCGAATGGCAAGTAGCGGCCGTTCACGAATTTCGCAAAGCTATATTTCCCGTTTATTCACGATAGGTAAACACGCGCGATCGTTTTTCACGGCCGCTCGCGAGTTTCGTAAAGCTACATTGGCCGTTTATCCGCGATCGGCAGATGTGCGAAGCGTATTTCGCGGCCGATCGGAATAGCGCAAAGCTGTTTTGCCGTTCATCCGCGACTGGAAAATATGCGCGATGGTTTGCGCGGCCAATCACGATATTTGCAAAGATGCATTTACCGTTTATTTGCGATCGACAAATACGCACGTTAGTTTTAGCGGACGATCGCGAGTTTCGAAAAGCTGGATTTGCCGTTTAATTGCGACAAATACGCGAGATCGTTTTTCGCGGCCGATCGCGAGTTTTGCGAAGCTACACTCGCTGTTTAGTTGCGACCGCTAAAACGATCCCGTCCCGAAAATTCCCGCAGTGAATAAATCCCGCCCGAAAATCGGGAATTTAATTTTACCGAAATTTCGGGCCCGACATCTGGAATGTTTTGTGTTTTAAATACGTTTTTGTATTACAGTAGAGTCCCACAAACCCGGACTAATGCGGACCGAACGGTGTCCGGGTTTGTGAAATTTCCGAGTTATCGAAAAATGAATAAAAATAAGAAAAAATAAGAATAGTTTCTGTTATTTCTATAAGAAATCATTTATTTATTGCATAGTAAAAATACAAAAACTACATTAACAGTTACAAAAAAAAACTGAAAGGAAAAACCAAAACTGTTTTATATGTGTCACACCATTCTCTGGCCTTTAATCTCAGTGCACTTTATTGTTCTGGTAGGCTTTCCGAGTTATCCAGAATTCCGGGCTATCGAATTCCGGGTTTGCGGGACTCTACTGTAGTAAAATCCAAATAGCAAATTATCAATGCCATAATTTTATGTTTATTGGAAGATTACTGAATCATTAATCAAAATTCATCTTGCCAAGGGGGGGGCGGTGGCCCCCCCGCCCCCCCCTAAATCCGCCCCTAATTTCCTCAGCATTTTTTTCATGGAATTTGGGTTTTCCATTAGTGATAGTAATCATGAAACCTTTTCCAAAATAATTGAAGAATCGTTAAAAACACAGCATATATGATGTACCTTTTACAGAAATACATTTGCCGCATAGTTAATTGCTAGTTTCTTTTGGAGGCATATTTGAAATTATCTTCATTTGCACCCCATTGCATAATGAACAAAATTTATCGCCAATACTGATTTAATAGCATTTTTTAATTTTTAATATAAAATTGCTAAAAAAAGGTTCAAAGGATTTAATTACGGTACTTTAAATTTAGAGACATTTTTTGGATGAGCTATTAAAACGTTTGTAATATTTGAAAACGATCAGTGGAACCGTTTTCGAGTAATCTTGTTACGTACACAGTCATGCAGTGACGGACAATGAATCTTTGACAGCGCTAATACATGGATCATGGATTCACTTCACTTCGTTCACTCATAAATTAATTTTAGCGAATTTCCCCTGTAGGGAAGACGCTATTACCGTAGGTCTCATGGTAAGACTTAAGCCCAAGACCATGATAACTTTTCATTTTGGGGCCCTCAGAAGCAAAAACACCATTCGTTCAAATTTCTAGATATATATATATATATGTCTATAAGCACGATAGCGCTCGCAAAAATGGTCCGATCGGAATGAAATTTGGCATAGATGTGTAAAGTAGTAATTATTCGGATGAGTTCGAAAACCAGTCCGATCGGACCACTGGAAGGGGAGGTAAAGGGGGATAAACCCCCCAAAAATGGGTTTTTTGGGTTTTTTAAAAAATACAAACAATGTAGTATTTTGTATCATTTCTCTATGTCTATTGGTTACCGAGATATTAAAAGTGGTAAACACAGTACGTTGTCCCTATGTTAAACTTTTGGGAAATAAGTAAATTTCTATATCTCGCTTATTTTTCAACATATTTTTTTGCATTTGAAATTCGATGAGTATGCAGGTCTGCTGCGACGGGGGTATTACAAGATCCTACATGCTGATACGGAGCCTAACAAAGAACAGATTTCTTCAATCTATCTTGCTTGTCTGTATTCATATAACGCTTTAACCATCCATACTCGATCCATCCATTCACCCCGTCAAGTCTTGTCTGAGACCCGGGACTCCGGGCACGTTTCTTGGTGACTTGTGGTCGTTGTGGTCGTGGTCGTGGTCGTGGTCGTGGTCGTGGTCGAGGTCTAGGTCTCGACTGTCTCGGCCTCTTGCGTGAGGGTAAAAACACAACGCAGCCTAGCGTACCCGCTTACTCGCATACTCGCTTACTGCTATGTAGAATTGAAGCCAGCGCTTCTATGGGCGCGCGCACAGTGGAGCAGGGCAGAGGGCAGGTAGCCTGGTTGGTAGCATAAAGCTAGGCAGTAGGCGAGAAAAGAATTGCCACTTCGATTTTTACATAGCAGTAAGCGAGCTGGTTCGCACGCTCGCGCACGCACATTCATTCTTTCTGGACACGTGTGCTTCATTGTATCATTTGAGGCGCGTACGTAAAGAAATAAATTTACAAAAAAGTACAGTGTTTGAATTATATTCAATTAGTTTAAGTAATGCAATGGAAATATGAAGTTATTAACCTAAAAATTAACAATTTCGCGGAGAAATACTAACACTTACTACACTTTAATGGTTTTATATCTTTGTCATAATTATTTTATCACAGGATATAAAATCTTTTGTATTTTGCCTCAGCTCTAAACTAAGATTTAGAATATGTCAATAACAATTACTTAGCTTTGGCGTGGTATATTCAGTACTAATAAAACAACAAAATATTTGATTTCAAAAGAAAAATAAATTCTTTTCAATTACATTTTTGTGTGTTAGTACCTTGCCTCTTTTTATCTTTGAACTTGGGCTCTTGACTTGTAATTACTATTACTTTTATAGAGCATTAAAAACGTCTCTGATTATTCATTTATATTCTACACACAAAACTGAAAAAGGTAGAGATTTTTTTACAGTTTTCACAAATCATTTCATTGATGATACTAATGATTTTTAAACTAAAATTTTAATTGTGTTAATATTATACACTGACAGATTGATGTTAAATTGAGAAATGTTTAAAATAATGTTTCTACATATTTTTTTGTAAATAACCAGAAAGTTATAAGGATTTTACGTTTTATCCTAGTCAATACTGTACTTAGTACCTCTACTTTAATATACACTTTATTAGTCAAACGCAATGGGATTGGCAGTAGAATACATTTTGAAGATGTCTCTTATTTGCTGGGCACACGTGCTCTGACGACCTCTTGCACAGTTGGTTTTCAAAAATGTTATTTGACTTGGGAATAGGGTGATATTGTTCAAGTTGTGATCAACACCTTCCTTGTCAATTATTGTGTTTTGTAACACACAGCAGCATTTATTTTAAAGAATCGTGTCTGAAGTGCATTCATTAGTTTCAATTGCATTGGCAAAAATACGCCCCTTGGAATACATTCCAAATGCACACTCAATAGATTTACGAGCCCTAGAGTGCCGTTTATTGTACATTTCTTCATCAAAAGAATTGACTCTTCATCACAACACGTCATTTTTCGCGCTAACCTGCGAGCACACTGCTTCCAGACTGAGCGCTGTTATGTGCATGTCAATTTCCCGCCATGTAACCAGATGTACCGGAAGCAACCCAGAGGCGGATTTGGAAATTTGCCGCCCCTGGGCTACAGGGGGAGTAGGGCCGGGATTTCCGGCTCGGCAAAAGTGCTGACCTTTTTTTTTACTCACGCGTGTGCTTTTTGCCCCCGTTGTAGTCCTTTTGGACCGTTTTCCCCTGTTCCGGGCCCTAAGCAAGGCTATTTCTACGATTTCAGGGGGGAGTTGTAACTTCTTACTCTAATTTGCCGCCCCTCCAAATTCTGCCGCCCTGGGCTATAGCCCTTTAAGCCCATATGTAAATCCACCCCTGAAGCAACCTGCGAGTAAGCGATTGAGCGAGTTAGCGAGTTTGCTAGGCTGCGTTGTGTTTTTACCCTCACTCGTGTGGCCGTCTGTGAACTCGAGCTCTGTCTAGTGCTGCGGTGGCTTTGTTGCGGATATTCCGAGAACTACATCAAACAGGTGTGTATTTGCGTCCGTTGACTTGTACGAACGTCTCCTATTGGTCAGTTCGTTCGAAAAATGTGACAAGGTGAGGTTCGGCTTGGAGTCTCTAGGCAACTAACTAAACAAACATAGTAGTAAAGTAGTGACAGCTGCGTGAATGTGTTTGTTGTGATGTGTACGATTGTAACCTAATTTTTTATAGCAATATTTATTTGGATTTGTGTTATGTAAAACAACTTTTGCTTGAAAGGCGCGCGTTATTATGCTCTTTTGAAACCAATTCAATCCATGTTCGACTATGATTTTTAAATTAGTAATGGCGGCAATATGCTGCTAACCTATAATATTATGTGTAGCAATGTCAGGCCATTTTACTCTTTAATAAATAATGGTTTAGTAAGTGATGACTTCATTCTTACTTTTTTAAAGTGTTAAGTAATAAGTGAATAACAATAAGAGAATAACGTGAACATGAAAGTCACCGTGTGTTTTGGTTCTGTGCGCGTTGTGGTGCCCTGTGGAGATGGGGAAATTTTAGTGAAGGACCTCATTCGCCAAGCAATAACCAGATATAAAAAGGCCACTGGAAAGGTAAGGACCTTCTTATAATCTATATAGGTTAAGTGTCTAAATAATCGTAAGTTGGTAAATGCATCTGTGGTTTTTTGATGTCTGTATTATGTTGTAGCCTCGGCCTAGGCCTAGCCTATGTTGTAAAATCTTGTGTAGGCAATCTTGGGTGCAACTTCTGCAGAAGTGTTTCACCGTTTACTGTTAGTGTTTCACTTCCAGCCCTTTTCACAGTTTTTTATGTTGTTCTTACAACTTTATAGACCATAAAACCAATATAGTTTTTTTGGAAATTCTAGGTATTTTCTAACTTAAATGCTGATTGAAATGGTAAACAAAATGCCTATTAGGTACCAATATCATCCCAATAGATAGGCTAACCTAAATAGAAACTTCATTAGTGAAAATACACTGATAATAATCTATAGAAGTTTATAAAGTAAGACAGGCCTAGGCCTAGTTAAATTTGAATTGTTCTGGTATGAATACAATTACTTAGGCATTCAAAATTAGGAATAGCTAAACTAAAAGTAACTAAATTAAAACCGAATTCCCAACCACCTAGTGTCATCTCATCAGTCTGTGTTTCCTGTCTACGATAAGATTAGGTGTAACCATTTCTGCGGAAGTATAGGCTTCAAATTGTTTATGTTTTGCTCAAGTTCAGTAACTGAACTTCTCAATATAATTTATTATGAGCAAAAATAAGTTTAGTTTTCATGTTTTCATGTACATGTTTCATGTAGGCCTATTCTGTTCAGGTAATCCAATATCGACTATCAACCTATTGCGTTAAACTTAATCTATATAATTTTCCAGCAACCTTCAGCAATTAAGAAACATCGTTAACAAACTATAACCAGAACCATTCCGATTCCTAATTCTATATGGTTTGATTCCTAACGAACAATAAATCTTACCTAGGCCCTAACCTTTATATGATATTACTAAATTAAGTTAAACATAACTTAATAAAGCTAGCTAAAAACTAAATTGAAACGTTATCTTCAACTATCTATATAAACCTAGTTTATATCATCAACCGCCATCTTGTACTAACTTTAGTATTAAGATACTTTCAATTATTATAAATTCAGAGTGTATAACAAAATTGATAGTAAACACAAAGGAATCACAAGTCAAGTTCTGTCCAACAAAAAAATAAGTTAAGTTAGGCTTATATCAAATTTCAGCTATCGGTAGATCGTTCGATATTGTTTTCTTAGAAACCAGATGTTGAATCATCTGCTATAGAAACAAACAACTAAAAATCAGATATGAAACTCGTTCAACTTTTTTCCCCAGTTTAGGCCTGATGTAGGCTATATACCTTGCACCAGTTGTTAATAATTAAGGTGGCCAGATTTTGGAAAAGCCAAGACAGGACACTGGCATCTGAGGGGCGCGAGGGATATGGTATAACCCCCACAAAGAGGGGGGAGTACGACCCCTGAAAATTTATAAACATCACAAACTCTTAGTATAGTTTCTTAGACTTTCGAGTGTACATTTTATGTGATATTCCTGATGATCCTTATTGTTTAATTTACCAGATTGGAAATTTGTAGGCCCTAAATAGGCCGTAGACCTAGAGAAGTTGGTAATGTCCTTCAATTTTGTACTAAGGTCGAGTGGGGTAAGTGTATACCCGGGGCAAGTGGACTCTCAGCTAATAAAAAATTGGTTTACGAACCGAAAAAATCTGAAAACAGCCCAAGGTATTACATACACAATAGGCCTATGCTCTTTCAAATTATAATAACAAAAAAATTTCCTATTTGGTACCTTTACTATTCTATGAGTATGAGGATGTGTTTAAAAAACTCTTACTTTTGTACTCAAAACGAAAGTGCCGCTCTGAAAAGGGTCAGTTCATGTCATATCATCGAGGAAAAATGGGTTTGTAACCCATCACTTTGGACTTTGATGAAACTTGGTATATTTTATCTATGATGAAACTTGGTATATTTTATCTATCTATACCTATAAAAGGCAAAGCCCTCACTCACTCACTCACTCATCACTAATTCTCCAACTTCCCAATAACCCAGAAGGCTGAAATTTGGTACGCTGTTTCTTTAGGCATTAAATAGGAAAACTAAGTAGTTTTCATCCTGATCTGACCCTCGGACTCCGCCACAGACCCTCTCAAAGATCCCATATTGTCCTTATGGCAGAACATAAATTGATGAAATGTTTATATTTAAACAGATGTGAAAAAGTAAGAAATTTACTATAGAATGTCAAACCAGCTGTCAGGAACGGAACGTAAAATAAATCATTGACTAGAGATACTTATAAAACCTCTCTTCCCTGTAACAGCTGTTATTGAAAGAGCTAATTTAAACCATTTATTTTATCTACATCATTAGAAAAAATACTTTGCCTTTGTCTTTTAGCGAATTTCATTGATGGAATTATTGCCATAGGTCTCACGGCAAGACCTAAGCCCCAGACCATGATAACTTTTCATTTTGGAGCTCCCAGAGGCAAAAACACTATTCAAATTATATTTAAAGCTGAAAAAACAGTACATTGTCCCTATAAAAAAATTCTATATCTCGGTTATCACTAAACACATCTTGATAAAACGTGGTATGTTTTTTAGCCCCGTTTTTTTTTTCTTTCCCCTATAGGGAAGAAGCTATTACCGTAGGTCTCATGGTAAGACCTAAGCCCGAGACTATGATAACTTTTCGTTTTGGGGCCACCAGAAGCAAAAACACCATTCGTTCGAATTTTTGTGTGTATATATATATATATATATATATATATATATATATATATTTATTTATTTATATTTGTCTGTTAGCACGATAGCGGCCGTAAAAATGGTCCAATCTTAACGAAAATTGGTACAGACGTGAACCAGCCCGATCGGACCACCGGAAGGGGGGGTAAAGGGGGATAAACCCCCTCAAAAATCGGTTTTTTGAATTTTTACATATAAAAATAAAATTTTTCAAATTTTTGTTAGCACCAATGAATTCAACTCAAAAAACAAACAATTAAGTACTTTGAAATCACTGCTCTATGTCCATTGGTTACTGAGATATTGAGTGTGGTAAACACAGTAGGCATACGTTGTCCCAATGTTAACCTTATGGGAAATAAATAAAATTCTATATCTCGGTTATTTCTCAACATATCTTGATAAAATTTGGTAAATAGCTTCTTCTAGTTCAGATCTACTAAATATTGAATTAAAACCACCCAGTTCTAATATACCTGTAGCAGCAAACCTGCATACTCATTTTCCATGTTATTCTTATGGAGCTTACCAAAACATGTCAAATCTCGCTATGTTGGATTGAAATATGTTGTTTTGCATTTGAAATTTGCTGGGTATGCAGGTCTGCTGCAACGGGGGTATTTTTGTTTCATATTCACCTGATATTATATTTTGATTTAGAATTTTTTTGCACCTGATATTGTTTTAAAACCACCAAATCTTTGCATGACTGTTCCAGTAGATCTGCATACTCATTCCCAGTATGAAGAAGAAATAAAATAAAACAGTCATACACCTAGTCTGGAGGACTGCTGCAACGGGGGTATTTTTATGTTCAAGATAGACCCTATATAAAATCCTTAAAATTTTTTGACATTAAATCAAGGCAATTTCTACATTTTACGTACATATACTTTCATGAAGCAGAAAACTGCTTTAGGATTCTCTAAGTCCACAAGGTCTGCTGCGACGGAGATATTTATATTCCTGCTTAAGGGCCACTATAGGCCTATACCATGCATGCGAGCAGATTCAACGATTTTGGGCAAAAGCCTTCCCAGGGCAGTGGCCTTTATCGGGGGGGCGCTGAATCTGCTCACATGTATAGTACAGGGAGGCCAAATAGAAATACGTCCTGCGGGGGGGGGGGGGCAGCAATAGATTAACTCCAGTCGCAGCAGACCTGTGGACTTTGAGGATTCCTGAAAACATATTTCTGGTTAATGAAAGTCCATCTTCTTTTTATTTACTTGTCCAATACCACTGACCTATCACTGCACAGCCCCAACTACTTGACTTAAAACCTTGGACCTTTGCATGGACGATCTTAAGGGCGTAAACATCCGCTAAGAACGGTTTTTTAATTCGAAGTTTTGAGAGGTTTTGGCGGGGTCGAAGTTTATAAATTTTCCTACGCAAGTGGAATGGATGATCTTTTGTTTAATATTCAATGTTCATTCAACAAGCAGGTGATTCAGCTTCACATATGGATTCAATTTTATAGCTGATTTATAATTTTGTTACTTTCATAATGGTTTTATGGTGGTTTTGTTGATTTTTTTAGGTGATATATACTATATAAAAATTAATTTTAGTTTAGTTATTTAAATTAAAGTCATCATTCGTTTTTTGTACCTTATCTGTTTAATCATAAACTCAGTACGAGTATGTGGCCCTATCTTCATCTAGGCAGCGGGAGTTGCAGTTTTTATTGTGAGCAAAGCCACAGGCAACTGCTAGTCCTTCTATAAAGATAAGAAAATATACCAAGTTTCAATGCTCTATCTCCACCGGTTCTTTTTTTAGAGTATTTTGAAATTTGATAAAACCGGCGTTTTTACATTTCAAAGGTTCTCACGGTAACAAGCATGGGTTGTGAAAAAATTTGTAATTTGTAGCCTAGCAAATGTAAAAATGTCCCAACAAACAATATCGTTCAATATAGGCCTATAGGTAATAAAAAACCAAAATAAAGCTCTTTTTCTGCTTTTTGAGAGACCTAATTATTGTTAATTCAATGAAATATTGTAATCCTAAGGTTTTCATTTACTTTCAAATATCTAATAAAAATGGATTTTACCGTTTTGACTTGCGGAGGTTCACAAAAAAGTTCATAACTCCTAAACCGTTACAGATATTATGATAAATAAAAATACCCCCGTTGCAGCAGACCTGCATACTCAGCGAATTTCAAGTGTAAAACAACATATTTCAATCCAACATAGCGGGATTTGACATGTTTTTGAAAGCTCCATAAGAATAACATGGGGAATGAGTATGCAGGTTTGCTGCTACAGGTATGTTTAAACTGGTTGGTTTTAATTCAATATTTAGTAGATCTGAACTAGAAGAAGCCATTTACCAAGTTTTATCAAGATATGTTGAGAAATAAGCGAGATATAGAATTTTACTTATTTCCCATAAGGTTAACATTGAACAACGTACTGTGTTTACCACTTTCAATATCTCGGTAACCAATGGACATAGAGCAGTGATAAAAACTACTAAATTGTTAGTTTTTTTGAGCTGAATGCAATGGTGCCAACAAAAATTTGACAAGTTTTATTTTTCTATGTGAAAAACTCCAAAAACCCATTTTTGGGGGGGTTTATCCCCCTTTACCCCCCCTTCCGGTGGTCCGATCGGGCTGGTTTACAAACCCGTCCGAGTGATTACCACTTTACACGTCTGTACCAAATTTCATTAAGATCGGACCATATTTACGGCCACTATCGTGTTAACAGACATATATATGTATATAAATTTAAACGAATGGTGTTTTTTGCTTCTGGGGGGCCCAAAATGAAAAGTTAACATGGTCTCGGACTTAGGTCTTACCATGAGTACTACCCTAATAGCTTATTCCTTTAAGGAAATTCGCTAAAACAAAAGAAAGCTTATTTTTTTTATCTAGCCTATAGGGTCTAGTTCACTTGCCCTAACGTTAAGAAATTTCCAACGCAAATCTGTATAATTGGGGGGTGTACGCTTACCCCAGATCCAGGGGAAAGTGTGAGCCCCAAACATCATTTGACAAAAAAATCTAAAAAAACTCAAAAATAATATTTTTAACAAAATAATAAAAATATAGCTACAGAGAACATTCCAAAGAATAAGCACAGCAAATTTGATTTTTATAGCACCTACATGTGTTTTTTAATCTGCAGTCAAAGAGGTAGGCCCTACTAGGCTATATTATTTGTGGCGTACACTTACCCCACTTGACCTTAACCAAAATTGGAATATTTTTATTTTTCTATTTGATAAACCCAAAAACCCATTTTAGGGGGTTAACCCCCTTTACCCTCCTTCCGGTGGTTGGCTGGTTTACAAACTCGTCCAATTGATTACCATTTGACATGTCTGTACCAAATTTAACAAAATGCTCCAGCCAGTGATATACTTAGCGGGATCTTGCGAATAATACTCGTTGGTTTTCGTCTGATTTCTGAGGGACATGCTTGGCGCTGGCGAAAGATAAAGTGAAATTTCCCTCCCTCTAGCGCTTCATAGTTGTATTAATTTTACTATAAGATTACCTCATCAGAATGTTCGAGGGTTGTTATCTAGTTTGGACGTGGTTGAGATAATCATTTCCTTGGAATTGACTGATTTATTAGCAAATTTCCTCTTGAGGGAAGAAGCTATAGGTCTCATGGTAAGACCTAAGCCCGAGACCATGATAACTTTTCTTTGTGGGGCCACCAGAAACAAAAAAACAACCATTCGTTCGAATTTTTATATATCTATCTATCTATCCATCTAATCTATCTATCCTATATATTTATATATGTGTCTGTGAGCATGATAGCAGCCTTAAATATGGTCCGATCTTAATTAAATTTGGTACAGACATGTAAAGTGGTAATCAATTGGACAAGTTTGTAAACCAGCCCGATCAGACCATCGGAAGGGGGGGGGGTAAAGGAGGTTAATCCCCCTCAAAATGGGTTTTTTGAGTTTTTTATATTGAAAAATAAAATTAATCAAATTTTTGTTGGCACCATTGAATTCAGCTAAAAAAAATTTAGTATTTTGAATCATTTCTCTATGTCCACTGGCTACCGAGATATTTATTGAAAGTGGTGAACACAGTACGTTGTCACCACTGTTAACCTTATGGGGAATAAGTAGAATTCTATTTCTCGCTTATTTCTCAACATAAAGTAGAACCCCTCATATCCGGCCACCTCGGCACTGAGCTTAGGCCAGATAACAATTTGGCCGGATAATCCATCTTACCTATTACAAACTCGTTAATTTTAACCAAACTAACCTCAATCAACCTTTCTTATTTAATAGGCCTAAGTAAGAAACGTAGAGCTAAAGTTTTTTTGTTTATTTAGTTTGAAAAAAAACACGTCAGTAAAAAAAAACAGTGCACATAAACAGAAACTCCAACAAAACACTATTATCGGGAGCAAAAAATTAGGCGGGAGGCAAAAACTGTAAACTTTTAAAATCATCTGCCTAAACCAGCTCTTGTCTTTGTCTGCTTTGATGGTTTATTATCTACCAAAAAAGGCAATAGCGCACTCACTCACCCGCCTAATTCGGTGCTCCCGAGAATAGACGAAAAATCCCGCACTGACTGATTAATAACCACACTAGTTAAGAAATCATCTGCCTAGAGAGAGGTCAACTGAGTTGTAAATAAAAAGTGCACCTACCTTGAGTAAATACTCTCGAAATAAGCTAAAATAAAACAATCACTACCAAGGAAGCAGGTGTACTGTGAGAAACACTCGAGTCGCGACTACTTCGCTTCCAGTAGCCGAGGGAAATACATTTTGATATTTGCTTCCAATATGCGGCTGGATAAACCGAGGACCGGTAAAACCGAGGCCGGATATTAGGGGTCCCACTGTACCTTAATAAAACTTGGTTTGGGGCTTCATCTAGATGAAATCTAATGTATTTTAGTCTAAAGTCCCCAATATTTCCATTTTTGTGGCAGCAAACATAATTGCATAATCATTCCCCATGTTATCCTTTTGGGAAATAAAAAATTATTTATCTTCCTTATTTTTTAACATTTATTGATAAAACTTGGTATATGGCTTCTTCTAGTTAAGATCCACTAAATAATGAATTAAAACCAACCAGTTTTGTTACATACCTGTTGCAGCAAACCTGCATACTCATTCCCCATGTTATTCTTATGGAGATTACAAAAACATGTCAAATTTCGCTATGTTGGATTCAATTATGTTCTTTTGCATTGAAATTCACTGAGTATGCAGGTCTGTTGCAACGGGTATTTTGTGTATCAGAGCACTTTTTGATGCAAAATGAACTAGAGGTTTTGTCTATAAATGAGTTTTTTTAGCTTCATCTTACTGTCGCAATATTTTGATAATATAGTCGGGGTTGGCCTATACATAAAGGAGGGGGTGTAAGTACACTCCCATTGATGTTGGTTTTAACTACTGTGAAGAGGGCATCTGTGAGCTGGCTGCTGTTAGGCTCGATGTTTCTCCTAAACCCCTAACTGTAATTTCTGTATACAGATTCCCTTCTAGGAGGCTATGTTATTTTGCGGAATTCTATGATTTGATGTATGACTGCTTAAGTATAATACTGTATTGAAAAATGATTCACATTCTATTATAATGTGTGATATTTTAATGTTGACTTGGATTCACCGATCATAAATAGGGATAAGCTCCTGAATCTCATTAAGTATTTGGGTTGCGAAATACTGTTTTCATTCACGAGAGAATTTTATGGAGCCAACGCCATCCTGGATCATGTTTATATAATACAGATTTAAATTCCGATCCTATAAAGACTGATGTTCTAAAAAAACGGTATTATCCCAACACCACGCCCAGACAGTTGATGTTAAACTTAACTCCTGTTACCCCTCATGCCAAGTTTTTGTTCACCCGTTCCATTTGTAGAAATAATGTTTCTGTTTTTTGCCACTTACTTTCAAAAGAACCGTGGAGTGGCATGATATAATCTTCCCATATTCATCCATTGATAAAAAATTCAATGCCTTTAGCTCTATGTCATTTCTATGATGTTGCATTTCCTTTGAAGAAGAGCAGCTTGAGGCATAAGAAGTTGAATTCTAGAGTAGTTTTGGGTGATTATCTTCTTAGAATGAGGAATTAACTAATCATAAACTAATGAACTGCATCCAAAGATCTTCCCTCAGTTGATCCCTTGAGGCAGTCCTACCTTCGATTGAAAAAGGAATATCGGCATGGGCGTCCATCAATGTGGGCAAGGGGGCCCAGCCCCCCCACCCCTAGATTCAGATTTTTACTAGGAAATATGGTATTTTAACAGGTTTTATAATTTTATTTTCTTAAAGAAATATATAAAATATGGATTAGGGAAAATACTATGAATTAGGCCAAGAGTTGTCATTTTCTTTTGTCATATTTGTTTTTAGATGTAGCCTATTCAAAGATTTCCAAGATCCGTGCTGTGAAAAAAAAAGCTATTGTGTTTCATATTTCCCAAACTTACACATCTTAGATGCCTCTAAAGTAGCCATTTGGCTAGAGCTACAGCCTTTATTTCTACAATATAAAATTGTAGAAATTGATTGTAAAATAAGTAAAATAATTCTGAAAAGGATTCATACCGTTCCCATTTTACAAGGATTTTAGGGGTTCAAGTCATTTCCCCATGATCGGTAATTTGGCCTTACATGCGATGGTTTTTTACCGATTCCCACATCTTTCGGAATGGAGCTAGAATGGAGTAACTAGCTAGCTCCATTCACCCGAGATCGGAAAAACAACCGACCTCCCATTTTGATTTTTTTTGTTGTAAGGACAATTCACGCCCAACAGACAGAACTTTGATTCCCTGGAATATTTCTCAAAAACTTCCAAGAATCAATTAGACTTCTAGTCTAATTTAATTAATTTATTTATTTATGATTAATTAATTAATTGTTTTTACTCAATTTTCTGAAAGTCAAAAAATGTTAAAATTATTATAAAAAAGGGATTCAGATTACTTAGAATTTCTTGATTCGGATTCCCAGGGCTCACCTGTAGCATAGATGAAGTACAGTACACCTCGGATTATCCGGACCCCACATTATCCGGATCCCGGATTGTCCGGACCGGTCTATCCGAGAAATTAAAAAATTAAAATCACGGTAAAAACATAATTTTAGCGAGTCGACGGGACAAATATGCACCTTATAAAAGTAAAATACAAATTTAATACATTTGGAAATCACATTAATACATTGATGTACCTACATCAAATGTTTTAACACATTAATACATTTAATAATTGAAGAAATCACATTTCCTAAACAAACAATACATCACAGTTTTTCGTGAACGTAGTTTTCTGGATTGCTACTTGGGGCGCTAGCAAAGATTTAGCCTACGGCAATTTTGCGAGTAACTCTTCTTAAGAAATAACATATATTCATATGCGTTTAAATTTAAATGGCGTGTATATTAAATTTCATATTTTAATCTGGCGTTTTATTTCAAACCTAAATCCTAAGTGCGGTAAAAGTTACATTATATTCATATGATTAATAATAAAAATTAGTTCTTAAATTTGTTTCAAAATCAAACCCTCGTAAAGTTTAAAAGACTAATATATTGTACATTCTTGACACGCCGTTTGCTGCATCTATTTAGCAGGGACTAAGGTACGCGATCGCTAATTAAGGCGATATCGTAATGACCCTGGATTATCCGGATTTTTTGCTATCTGGATCGGTGTTCCGCCACATTAATCCGGATAATCCGAGGTGTACTGTATAAGTAATATTATTAATATTATAATTACTAATATAATAATTAATATGTTATTACTAGCAGTTACCCGGCGCACGTTGCTGCGCACAAAATAAGTTGTTTACAGAAATAAAGCTATTGTTATTACTAATATAATAATTAATATATTTCAGACTAGTGTCCTTGGTGCCAAGGGAGGTGGTTTAGTCGGTAGATCATGAGACATTGAGCTCATGGGAGTCCGACACTACTGAGGGGACAACGAGCCCCTCAGTGTGCGTAAACACATTCCACCTCCTACCCCAAAAAAAAATATATATATAGCCTATGTATTATTATTTTATTGCAAGAGTCAATCGTGTGTAATCGGCTGTAGTATTTTTTTTAAGAAACGACTGTGGTAATCGGATTGATAATTTGCATGAATGAACTAGCCTATGTATGCCTTTCTTGTACATATTTGTGTGGCCCCCTCACAGTGCACGGCCCTAGGATCAAGCCCAGCTGGCTACTGTTTACAGTTCTAATCTTCAAAAGTTTCCTGGGAGGACTCTTAAGCCTCTTTGTTTGCAGGGGGGGGGGGGTCTATGTATCCTTTATAGACTCATTCCATGGGTGTAACTCCCTCCATCACCCTGGCTGTTCCTAATTGAGCCCTCCCTTGGAAAAAGTAAGATGGACACCCATGAATATCGGTCATGTATTCGTTCATCGAAGTCGAATAATGTGTCAAGATTTATCGAAGATTCAAATTCCAAGTCCAAAGCCATGTGGAGCATTATTGATAAGAATGTAAAATAGGAGAAGTAAGAAAAAATATCATGCCATATCGATCCTGCAAGAGATAAGTTAGCTTTGTTCATGATCCCAATCAAAAGGCAACCATTTTCAATGAGCTTTTTTGTTAGCATTGAGGATAAGCTAAATGCTCATCCTCAATTAATTGTCTGCTTTTGTCACCGATTGTGCCCTCCCGAGTCCCCTAAAGAATCACTATTTTTGTATCCAACTAATGTTTCTAAGGTATAACGTTGTAAAGTCATTGAAAACAAGTAGTTCAAGTGGGCCTGATGGAATATCATCAAAATTACTGAAGGATTGTATAGACATGCTTGTTACCCCCTTAGTTCATTTAATTTTTCATTCTCTTATGGCCTCTTTTCTTCTTCTCTTAAAGTAGCCATTGTCAAACAATTGCATAAAAAATCCAATCCTCATGCATATGATAATAACAGGCCAATATCCCTTCTTTCCACTTTTTCAAAGATTTTCAAAACTCTTGCTGCTGCTTGGCTGTTTATTTTTTTTAATAGGAACAGTTGTATCATGTGAAATCCGTTTTGGTTTCACAAAGAAAAGT
Source organism: Flexamia atlantica (assembly GCA_035578135.1). Lineage (NCBI taxonomy): Eukaryota > Metazoa > Arthropoda > Insecta > Hemiptera > Cicadellidae > Flexamia > Flexamia atlantica. The sequence continues at coordinate 24,500,782 of JAQJVK010000005.1, forward strand.
GTACATTCGATGCCATGTTTTGTTTTGTTAACAGGGTGGTAAATGCTTTCGATGACAAACACCATGCTATGGGCCTTTTTATCGACTTGAGTAAAGCTTTCGATCTAGTTGACCATTCACTTCTTCTACAAAAGCTCAATGTAATGGGGATAAGAGGACAAGCACTAATTGGTTTTCATCATAGGTACCATTCTAATCAGAAACAGAGAGTTTTAGAGGACTATGTTGACACAGACAGGAGTATTCAAAAGTCATTTTCTGAAGAAATGTTCATCAAAATGGGTGTGCCTCAGAGTTTGGTTTTGGGTCCGATTTTATTTCTTGTATTCATTAACAGCTTTCAGAATAGCGTTAGCAAGGGTTTTTTCTGTTCATTCGCTGATGACACTTCGCTTTTCTTTCGGACCCCAGATTTAGCTGATATGGAAATTAACGGTTTAATCGAGACAAATTGCCTTTTCCAGTTGTTCAAGACAAACGGCCTCATTGTAAATACAGATAAGACTCACCTTCTTTTTTCTATTAGAAATAATTTGCAGAACACTTTTCCACCTCTAGTAGATGACTCAAATTATTTCTACAAGCTTTGTAAAATTTCTTGGTCTAAAGCTGGATGCCCAACTTGAATTTCTTGATCTTACCAGTAAAGAGTCTATAAAACTTAGTTCTTGTTTGTTTGCTTTCAGGAGGTTCTCACAGTTTGCTCTGATGTCCTGTTAACTCTCTATTTTGGTTGTTTTTACCCTCACCTGAGGAATGCTGTTCATGTTTGGGGTCACGATAATTCAAAAACAAAGGCAGTTTTTTGCCTTCAGAAAAAAGCTATTAGGATCTTTTTTGGAATTAAAAGACGAGATTCGTGTAAAACACATTTCCACCAGCATAAATTTCTTATATTTCCGTCCACTTATATATGTATTTGAAACCCTCATTTTTTTAAACAGAATTCCTCCAACGTTTCCTGTAACAGAGCCCCATCTTAACATCCTGTAACAGCCTTCTTTTAACGTAGCACATAAAAGCGCATCAAACTTTTCAACGCGTTGCCAGCAAATCTTAAATTTGAAATGCCTTTGATCAATTTTAGAAAAGATCTTAAGAAATTCCTTGCCGACAGAACATTTTACAGCGTTCGTGATTTTATAACCAACCAGTAGGAAGTAACTATCAAGCTATCTTTGTACATACTCTGATTTCTTGTACATATTGGTCCATGTGATTTTTTAGTTTTAGTTTTTTTACAATGTAGTCATCAATTGTTTAAACGCATGCTAATGCATATTGAATGTTTTTATGGCAATAAAGAATATTTGATTTGATAAGAAAATCGATCGAGTAGAAGAGCCAAAAACGAGAAGAAACCCGAATATTTTACGTATCTATACTGTGTGTCCCAAAAGCCCCGGAACGGTTTAATACCTTTTAAAGTAAGCCAGATATCAAAACCATATTTTGCATAACTTTTAGTACTAAAAAAATCTATTTTTTGATGTATGTGTCATTTCTGCCCCTGCCCCCAAAATTGGATTTTGGGGGGATAGCCCCAAAATTTCAAATGTAAACCCCCATCGTGCGACTGCTTATTTTAAAGGGCTTGTTAAAAGAAACACAATGCCGCAAACCGGAGGTCGATATCATGCTCCAGTCCGAAATGGCGGCCATTCAAAAATTTAAAAATGCCGTGTGTCAATTAAAATTGAGTATTTTCTGTGTTCAGCAATTCACATTTAAATCGAATAAGAACCACCAGAACACATATTAACTACTTAAAAGATACAAAAATAATAATTTCTTGTCGTCATTATCAAGGCTCAACCCTCCAAATTGGTTTTTTGGGGTGGGGGTTTGTCCAACCAATTCAATATTAACTCACATCGTGTGACCACTCGTTTTAATATGCTGAATGAGTAAAAAAATAAGACAAAGCTTGTTTTGATAAGATTTAAAAAAATAGTTATTTTTGTGGCGAATATTTGGTACTTCATGTATGGAGGTTTTCCTAAAAGATAACGCATAGACGACTCTCCGCAATTATCGACCTTTGCCGCTGAGCCAAAGGTCGCATCTAGGCGGATATTTATTAGTAACTTTTTTTGCTAAATTGAGTATTTTCTGTGTTCGGCAATTCACATTTAAATCAAATAAGAATCACTAGAACCATAGCCATCTTGGTTATGCTAGAACACATTTTAACTACTTAAGAGATACAAAAATAATAATTTATTGTTGTCATCATCAAGGCTCAACCCTCCAAAATGGTTTTGGGGGGTGGAAAACCCTACAAAATTTATAAGTATTAGTTAACTTTTTTGAAATTTCATTAAAACAAGCTTTGGCTTATTTTTTTACTCATTCAGCATATTAAAACGAGTGGTCACACGATGAGAGTTGATATTGAATTGGTTGCACAAACCCCCACCCCAAAAAACCATTTTGGAGGGTTGAGCCTTGATAATGACAACAAGAAATTATTATTTTTGTATCTATTAATCAGTTAATATGTGTTCTGGTGGTTCTTATTCGATTTAAATGTGAATTGCTGAACACAGAAAATACTCAATTTTAATTGACACACGGCATTTTTAAATTCTTGAATGGCCGTCATTTTGGACTGGAGCATGATATCGACCTCCGGTTTGCGGCATTGTGTTTCTTTTAACAAGCCCTTTAAAATAAGCAGTCGCACGATGGGGGTTTACATTTAAAATTTTGGGGCTACCCCCCCAAAATCTAATTTTGGGGGCAGGGGCAGAAATGACACATACATAAAAATAGACTTTTTTAGTACTAAAAGTTATGCAAAATATTGTTTTGATATCTGGCTTACTTTAAAAGATATTAAACCGTTCCGGGACTTTTGGGACACACAGTATATTAATACGCAATTGGTTTTCTTTTCACAGTCCAACCGCAACAACGGCTGGACCGATTTTAACGTTTGAGGTATCAAATTAAAGGGAATGTTATTTAGATTTGTCAACAAGTCTCAGAATTTTAAAAAAGGGTGTCACTAAAAGTACAGTAAAGGGCTGAAGTTTCGGAACAGTGCGGCGCTATTCATCGACATTTAAGCAAGCTCAGTATACTTTGTTTACAAACTGAACATATGGCCAAACTCTGAAATAGTTCTACAGGTAAACCACAGATAGCAGCAATGAATTACAATTAATTTTTCGAAAAGAGCAATTGTTATTTCTTCAGCTGGTTTGGCTTTGTTTTCAACAGTTTTTTTTAAGATTTATTATGTAATTTAGGTTATGTTATGAAGTTTTAAAGCTCTTATACATTGCAGTTACCAGTTTTACAATGTAGTTTACGATATCTCATAGTGTTTTTTGAAGTTATATTAACCTGAGCAAATCTCTTTTTGGATTTGGTGCACTTATAATGCCACCGATAAGAAGAGGAACATAGACCGGTTGGAGCAGTCGGAAAGAACTCGATCGCAACCGCTGGCATCACCCTCCCGATGTAACATTTTATGCTCCTTCCAACCTCAGACCAAGGAACTAAAATTGTTTTTATTGCGGTGGGTTGCATTTCAAGAATGAAAAGACTGGTAGAGTAATGGGTCAATTACGCGTTTTTACCACAAAGGAACTATAAAGACAGCCGTTCCCTATAATATCTGTTTTGGCGATAATTATCAATAAACTGCAGCGGCAATCCCTAAACAAAGGAAGTCATTGCTCACGGCGCCAGTGTTTGCTCTTGGTCAGCTACATGTTGCTGTAAGCAGAGCGTGATCTTTTGCCGGTGTTAAAATATACATTTCAGAAAAAATAAGACATATGGGGAAATGAAGGTGTTCCCTAAAAATTCGTTTACGTTTACCAGAAACTCCTGCGGTAGATCAAATTAACTTTAATAGTTTCAGTAGTTAAGCCATAATATTGTTAATGAAGCCATAATATTGTTAAAGCTCTTTGATTAAACTTTAAAAGTATATGAGTAGGCTGATTACTCTTCATTATTTTACCACATGATTTTTGCTCGATTTCGAGCTACGTGTTATCTAGTACATATCTAATCTATAAGACATATCAAGCAAGAAATATCAAGATCATAATTGAGGATTGGAAGTATATATTTATTTATAAATTGCAATAGTACAACTTTCCCTACCCCATTTTCTAATGAGATAATTATTGTGAACGTTGAGATGGATGAATTATTTGAAGTGAAAAGGTTGGTTGTAAGACCGCAATCAATTACACTGGACCGACTGGACCAACATCAAGGCTTCATTATAACTTAGAATGTTAGGAGTCTAAATCCTCTTCCAAATTCCCTCCACTCTAGCTTATCATTAGAGTTCCTTAAATAAGTTTGACGAAAAAGGTTTTTATACTGTTAATTCCTAAACCTAACTTTCTTCAATACTGAACCGCCTGCACCTGTAGATGCTTATTAACTATATCCACTTGAGATGAGATTTCTTCTATACCACACCGTACATTTTACAGACCTACCGCTAACACCAGGAGAAACGGAAAGTAAATAACATAGACACGGAATTACGGAGCGGTTTCGGTAAAGGCAATTGTTGGAAAGTCGGGCAGGCAAGTGTGACAGGCCCGGGCTCGTCCACCTGACGCCGAGCGCCGCGCCGCTCCGCTCGTCGTCATGCGTTCTCACGGTGCCTGCTACACTTACACACGATTCCCACGCTGATAATACACGTTCTCCCACCTTTAATGAATTCTTTGTTTTATTTTTTCACTTAAGTCTAGTTTCTGTTCGTTGCGGAGGTGCTCTACCTAGAATATTTGTTTTCGGTACATTACTGTCAATAGGCAGTAATAAATTACACGTTCATAACAATTAGACAATCATTGGTTGCACCTATATTATCTAATAATGGTGTTGTTGTCGAAAGAAAGAAAACACCTCAATTGTTGCAAAGCGTTATCTATAGGGCATGTACTCTGGTCTTCAGATTGGCCTACAACTTTGCCAAATCTTAACTGTAGGTCGATCTGTCCCACTGTCCCAAAGGTTTGGCACTGTCCGATGGGTATACAATTTCTGAGCTCGTGTTGCTTTACAGAGAGGCCGATCACGGCCGAGGTTTTCTGATGACAGTTAGTGAGGGAAACACAGACCCATAAGATCACAGATTGCTACTCTTTTATTTGTTACTGTGCAATCATCTCAGTTAACGCAGTCGATGAGGCGTAATGTTACACTGTGTCAGACTGGACTGAGCGCTTACGTGCGTTGATTTAAAACGCGTGTTCTTTCAGTGACAGTCGACTTGTACGTCTACCTTTTGCACCTAGGTAATCGTCAAAAAGTTGTACTACAATCGTTGCAGGACACACAGGAAGAATCACTGAATCTAGGAGTACATTACTTTCGGACCTTTCGGTGATCGTGAATCATGAAGCGTATGAGTTTTACCAACGAAGCTTGAATCAGTAAGAGTGACGCCTTATCTCCAAATTCGTCAGCTGTGACAAAACTACCGCCAGTTAGCCAGTGATGGCTTCGATCGGAACCACAGTTAAAAAGAAACGAGACAAGGATCTAGTTCGAACTGTCATTCTACGAGGCTACAGTTCATTCTATTCAATACGGCCTGACAATGATCTCACGGGTGAATCGCGTAGGACTGTAAACGGGCGCGGCTCGCCAGGCCGCCAATGTTTTACGGGAGAAAAGAGAAAACGAGGTCTGTGGGATACGAAACGGCTTTGTGAGGTGATGAACCATTGTGCGGCATCCGGCGTGGCTGGCAGCGGATCCCGTGACATTGTCAAACTGACACAACATAGTCATTGTCGCCGATACGGGCTACGGGCGGCCACTGCTTCTTCACTGATTACGTGCTCCACGGCAGACCGCTGGCCGGTCACCTCGTCAGCTTTCTTCTAAGCGGTGGACAAAATACACAGAAGCCGAGGGCAAACTGTGGTGCTCAGACTGCGCCGCGCCACCTGATGGATTATTCAGTCTTAATTCTCAGTTGACGAATGATTAATCGAAACGGAGTTGAATAAAACATGTCGGAAAGAGTTTGCGGGCGAACTCATCTGCACTGGCACCCACGCGCTTTACGGGCCCCACTACAGCACCCGAGCGAAGGCCACCGACTGATTCAATGATTCGCACTCGTTTTTAATGAAACACAGCTTAACAGCAGTGGTTTTATTTAACATTGTTCAGTTAGATTTGTATAAATTACTTTTTGCAGTCTTTTTGTTGATGTCTGCAGAAAAAATTTAATAACTAAAGAAGTTTAGATGTACTTTTGCACTTGTTAACCGCGTTTTTTTGTAATAATTCAATGAATAATCTGATTTACTTTCGAACAAATTATCCATACCGAAGTATAAGTTGTCATCGCTACTATAAGAAGCTAATCTTTAACGTTTGAAGTCGATGAGCTGTCATATCGCATGTTTTATATGCAAATTTCGGAGGGGACTGAGGATGCTGCAATAATTTTTCTAAGCCATGGGTAAAACTTGGAACAGTTTAGGGGTATAATATTTTATTTACAAATCATACCTTATTGATCAGTTGGTAGGTTAGATGATACCCATCTAGTAGGTTTACAGTCTGTCGGCAAATTCGATATTAAACGATCAATGATTAAATGCTCTCAAGTCGACGAAATCATTGTAAAATTAAGTGTTTATACACGTTGTATCATTTGTCTTGTAAGTTATGTTTTTACAAATTAACCTTGTATGCAGCCTGGTGGGTGGTGCCGGAGTTACTGCCAGGAACAAGGATTATGTAGCTTTTGTTACAACTTTGTGGTTGTAGTAGTTTTCAAAACCAGCCAAGTATTTTGCAACACGAAGATAACTGCTGTCGCCGAGCGGCTACGGCGAAATTCCCCGCCTTATACGGCAAATGCAATCTGTGAACTGCTCGTTGGCCCGTAATAGTATAACCTCGGTCGTGCTACGTTTGTATCGCTTTTACCGGGAACGACGATGGTGCTGCGTTCGGTTGTAATAAGGCAAAAGCTATTTCAGAGGAAAAGCCGGACAGAAAATAATTTGATGGCAAATATGTGAAGAACTGTGTGAAGAAATATGTGAAGAATATGGATCGTCGTGGCCAAACACACATCGATGTTTCCTAGGAAAGGCCACCATGACTCTACAGTTGTCAACTTGCCCTGCCGGGTTGAGGTTTCTCTCCAGTTCTCAAGTTAGCTCGAAATCAAATTGGTTTTTGAGTCTTGTGCTAAAATAGTAATATGATAGTTTTAGTGGATTACAACTACTTGAACTGATGATTTCAATGTATGTGATATAATTATGGCTTTAACCATAGCCGTACTAGAGATGGCCATGCTTTAATACAACCAGTTTGTTCATTCTTTATAAGAAAACGGGTTTTCCTTATAAATATAAAGTCAGTAATTCTTTATGTTGTGCATGATAAAAAACAAAGAGTCAAAAACATATGTTTCGATTTTGACGTTTACTAATTCACTGATTTGTGAAAATTGTTTTTACAAATCAGTGAAATAGTGATTAGTGACAATTTTCACGACATTTCTGGATGTGGAATCTTATCTCGTCTTCAAGTGGAAAAGAGCCTAGAACACAACAAGATTAGTAACACACGGCCGGGACCTGCTCCGATCGAGCCAGATTCTGCTCTGATTGGGTGTGGATGTGTTCTGTTCTTGTTAGTGATATTTGTGATTTCACTAATCATTCTATTATTGTACGTTCTTGTTTTGTTTTCAGCATCAGTCTTTTTTTACCTTTTACAGTTCTCTGTTTTAGCTATGTTTTTGTCCAATCTTGGTATATTCTAGATTCTTTCCGCCTGAAGACAGGATAGGATTCCAGATCCCGAAACGTCGCGAAACGTGCTTTTATTAATGGTAGTGTGGCAGATGTCTGCAAAAATCAAACTCAAATCATAAACTCACCATCATGAACAATAATTTAAACAAAAGATAGAATATCTAAATTCAATTAAAATAAAATTTTTATTTAGGCTAACTATAGGAACATAAATAACCAAGACGATGTATTACATGATCAAACAAAACATTTTCGTTATTGTAACTTAAATCATATAAATACCGTTCAGTATTTATAGTCAGTGCTTAAATCTAACTTCCTATTTTCAATCTACTTAAATATTCCTGCCTTGATATATAAAATAAAAAAATGGATGATTGCAAATAAATAAATCAACACTGGTGTTTAGCTGTATGCAAGGAAAATATCACGATACACTGAACGCACCCTAAGTTTTAGGTTTCAAACGTATATAAGTAATATTTAAATCGTAACTGAACCGGTGTGCTGATGAGTAACACTGTGAACGAATCCGGGGTTTTGAACGAGCGCTACTGAAAGAAGTTTAATTACAATCAAACGGTTTAAAATCTTTTCGGGGGGGGGGGGAGGAGCTACATAGTGCAAGCGAATTTTGAACGATCACGGCTGTTAAATTCACATAGCCTCCTGGTAACTAAAACAGAGGTGCTACAAAACAGTTGGCAATATATTGAAGTGAGCTTGTTTTCCCGGCAACAAATGGGGCTCCTGACCACACTAATATTGTATCGAAAAAGTTAGATATTTCCCCTTCAATTTGATATTTAATCGTTAAAATACCTGTAAAACTTTACCATGCAGGAGCGCTCGTGTAAAACCCCGGGATACCTTCATAACCAAACTGCAAAACGAAGTCCCTCCTTTTATATCTCGTCCGTCGACCGTCCGCCTGTCCGGTCCGTCCTTTCGACCGTCGTTCATGTCCAAGCAAAGCTGTGCTAAATTAGCAAACGTGAGCGATTCTTTTCTCGTGCCTTCATCACATTATATTTCATTACGTGTTTTTTATTTTATTGTATTTTTTGTGTATTTTAACGCCAGTGGAATTTTTTAACGTTTTGATCGGAAACGGTCCAAACCCGGGTGTGGTTACTATCTAACGGCGACCTTTTGTTTGATAGCATCATTAATTCATAGCCCAATGACAAATGGCAAATGGACCCAGTTTCGATCCTGTCAGGAATCGAACCGGCGACCCTCAGGTTATGAGGTGAGCGCTATATCCACTCGGCTATCCAGCCAATTGTTTTAGCCAGGCCCCCCGGTTCATTCCGAATCCCGAGTCCCCGCGACAACAAAGGGAGGGGAAGCGCCGGTGCCGGACCGGCGGACGGTGGACTGCGGACGGGAAGCCTGTGGTTGTGGTCCGAGTCCGAGTTGCGTGTGAAAGGCCTCGATTGTCGACTGCCAAGGTTCCGGCCCGTCCTTGGTGCCTTCCGCGGCCTCCGACGTAACTATGTAGTCCGGTGCATGGGAACGGAGAAGCCAGATCCCGCCACGCTGCGCGTCGCCTCGCCACACTTAAAACCGCCCAAAAAAAACTTTACAGTTTACTGTGCAGAATAAATTTAGTTTCGTTTTTAAACTAAAAGGTGTTTGCCTTTGGCCTCTGTTCATTCCAGTTAATGCGCTCGAAGGTTAGTGACGGATATTGCTCCTCACTCCGCAGGGATAATATCATTAGCATTAGCGTGTACGTTACTCTTCAAGGAATAAAATAATTCAGTAGAAACGGACTTGGCTATGAATTTTATTACCCATTAGAGAGGTGTAGAAATAACCCAGTGGAAAGTTTTGCAATAAATTATTTTAGAGCTAAAGTCATAGATAATACGCGATTCAGACAAATAATAATGGGTTCAAACAAGGGGGGGGGGTTAACCTCCCCTTGATAAGAAGACTTTACGATCGTTTTTAATTTCATACAAATTGGCTGTAGCCTCTACCACCCACACCCAGGATTTAAAGAAGTATTTTATTTTAAACACATTTACCTCCTTTGCCATGAAGCGTGGGTAAAACAACAGAAAAACCAAGGCATTCGACGGGATCTAAATCAGATCGACACGATAAGTACAGGATTTGTTCCTTCGGCCGCCCTTGAGGTTGACAGCCGGTCGGTGTCGCGGTGGCGGGGTGGGTTCCGGCCGGGTAGGTGTTCGTTATGACAGGCGGACGATCGGCTCGGCGTCGTTAGCATAACGGCTACCGTCAAGGCCGAGCACCACGTGCCGGGCCCGCACTCCGCACTCGCACGTCGGTGATCCTCGAAGTGGGTGGAAGTCGAGTGAAGTCATTTGTATAGTTTCCCGAAGTGGATAAAACAAGTAGGCCTACTCGGAGTTAATTTACTGGAATGCGCTTTGCCTTTAGCAATAACAATTACCGTGCACGATCAATAATCTGATAATATTCAAGGTGAAATAAATAACAATTGCACGGAGGCTAAGGGTGGTTCTTGCATCCCAATGAAGGGCGACTGTTTCATAAATTGAAACCTGCGGAGCCTGTGTAAGAGGTATGTTGATGTAGGGTAGGGCTTGAACAACAACATTTAGGGTAGGTAACTGAACATCTCTTGAAGAAAAAATATGGCAAGGCTGGAACAATAAAATACGTAGAAAATATTTAGGGTTTGAGGAATCGGGTTGTTTTAAACCTGTCCTGGGAAACCTCTAGAGACGCCCAACGATTGCCGGAAGCATGGGGCGAAGACTCCCCTAACTAGGTTAAAGTTTAGACAGCCTACATTTCTGTTTTAACTATCAAGATTAATTACAGAACTGAAATTGATCTCTGTTTCACTATATATCTTCACTGTGAAGTTGCAGTTTCCACATTGTTGTGGCGCGGGGCTTGGCCGGCCGGCAGTGGGAGCCCTACTCCCACGCGTGACGTCACAAGGCCAGTCGGGGGCATTGTCTGTATCTGCATACGCACCTCGCATACTGATCGACCGCGAACCTGAACCGCGCCGGCGCACCGGTCGATTGTGGTTTTAGAAGAACTGAACACTGCGGAGAATGTTATTCATGGTGGTCATTGTTGACTTTAAAGCGGCTTTGTTTGAAACGAAGTTACGATTGCAATTAAATATTGACTGCTGCTTATTTGGTGGGGAGACATTGCAATCGCCTCACTATGTTCAGCTGCCTCATTCTGTTCCTAGTCGATATATTTGATTACAAGCTCAATGTCCGAGGGTGGCTCAATTTCAAACCGCCCGAAGACATTGTTTCTCAGACCCGATATGTCAATCTCCTGATGACGAAGCGGCCATAGAATGCAATCACCAGTAAGCCTTAATTTCTTAGTTTCACTGATCTTTTTAAGTAAAAATGTTAAGACCAACTCCCAAAAGACTAAGCTGCAACAGTCATCCACCTCGTGTGTCAAATTGAGTTTATGGAAGAGCGTTGTACCTAGATGAAAATTCATAATGGTACAAAGTTAAATGAACGAATTTTCTTCTCAGAAGACTGGTATTGGAGATGTCGTGGACGTCATGGGGATACGTCATCAGTGACTCAGAACTCGAAGCATAGTTCGATACGCGGATGAAGCGAAGGAGTACACTACGTTGAATGGGTATGAATCATTAGGACGGTTCATCATGATTTTGGTTCGCCTTGATGGTTCTACCGGTAAAGACCAACCAATTCCTTGGTATATTTTTAACCAGAAACAAAAGAATACTCAAAAGAATATGAATTCGGTTTTGTACCTTGACAAAAAATAATCAAATAACTTTCCTTGAATCCTTCAGCCGTAGTTCGTGTAAACGCGACAAGTTTGAATGACCGCAGAAGTCATGAGTTGTTGTTTATGGACATTTTATAGTATTGTGCTTTGGCCTTATGCACTACATTGCATTGCCCACGTCAATATTGGACATGTCACATTCGGGAAAGCGGTTGGCCTCATGCAGACGAATGTGGAGTTATCAAGGTTTTGGTTTAACCCATGCTTCCTTTTATATCCGTGCGTTAAAGTTCCTGGCGGCCAAGGGCTAAGGAAGCGACGAAACCCGATTGTTGATGGGCAGCAAAGCCTTTACTTGACTAGCTCTGCTTGATTTTTCTTGTAATTTGATTCAGAAACAAAGAAGAGGTATATGTAGAACGGTATTAAATTAGTTATATAATTTTTAATTAAGAAAGAGATTTATGAGGAAATATTTAAAATAGTGATGTATAGCTTTTCATTTGCCCCCCTCGCCAAAATCGTGGAAACTTCACGTCGTGACACACCTCGTTAAAAAGCATGACAAATTTTAGCTAAGTTTGACGTTTTAAATAAATGTGTAAATTCATCTAGGAATACGTAGAATGCCGTCTGATTTCTCTCTTTGAGACACTTTGACAAATCTCTGAAAAATACTATATCCGCCGAAAATTAGAAGTCCAGTTTTCAGCAATCTATATAACGATGTATGTTTACAGTGGCTATTACATAAGTCCCTATAGACCATTGCTCGTGATATAGATTGTTGAAAATGAAGCTAACCACATAAAATGGCAAACGAATGGCCACGCATGGTACTTCTATATGTATAGGTGCTGCTATACATACACGTCACGTCACGTTCACTAACGGCCAATTCGGCGATTCCGGAGGGGGTGCTATACATTCGCATTGATTCGCACCGATTCGCATCTGCTCTAAGAGCCGTATGGCCGAATAGACGTCGTTGGAGGCTATACATACACGTCACGTCACTTCGCGTCACGTCCCGATTCGGCCGTGTATGCTCTTCAGAGCATTCGAGTCGGGCCTTGACGTGACATATATGTATAGCTTCAGATTCAGATTCATATATTACGTCAGTTCAATTTACACGAGTAAACATTTGACAAGTCATGATTCAACAATACAACATAAAATATTTGTAACAATGGCATAAATAAATAAAAACAGTCAAATAATAATGTGCAGCACAACCAATTTGATAACCAGTACACTATGCTAAGTTGTTATTAAGAAAAAGTCAGCCAGAGAATAAAAAGCCTTTTTTATCAACATTATTCTCAAATTTGTATTGAATTCGCTTTCAGATGCAGAATTTGTATGATTACACTCGATTACAGGTAATTTGTTGTATACCCTCATCCCCGTATACAAAGGCCCCTTTTCCAAAAGTGACAGCCTGATGTGAACTGGATAAAGTAAAAGCCCCTGATTCCGAGTATTGCGACTGTGTTGCTGGTGATATTTCAAAGTGTGTGCTGATTGGATCTAAAGAAAATCGCCAGCTCAAAAATATAAAGTGACGAAAGCGTCATTATCTCCAACTGCTCGAACAAGGGCGTACATGAGTCTCTGTTTCTGGCACCTGCAATCAGACGTACAACCATCTTTTGCATTTTGAATACTCTGTCAACTGTGGTACAAGAACCCCAGAATACAATCCCATATTTCAAATGACCGAAGAAATGTGAATATGGATCTTACTGTTTTTTAATTCATCACAGGAAGCATAGTTCTTATTGCAAAGCAAGTGGTTCCTAATTTTTTACAAAGTTTAGATATGTGTTCATTCCATTTTAAGTCTTTATCTACTGTTAGGCCTAAAAACTTAACACTGTCTGTACATTCTACTTCATTCAATTGCGCAGTATGTCTTGCGCATCATCCCTATTTTTAAAAACAGGGAATTTAGATTTTTCTTTATTAAACCTCAGCCCATTGATGGTATACCAGTGGGAAAACTGTTCCACGGTATTCCCAAGTCCCATCTGTAATTGTTTTTACTTTTGGCATTTACCACCACACTTGCGTCATCATCAATCAGAGTGCAGATATTGGTACAATTATGGTTATATCATTGGTATATAAAGATAAAGAGGATTGGGCCCAAGGATGATCCTTGTGGAACACCATGCCTAACCATGAGCCAGGGAGAGTCGCTCATTACTCCCTCTTTATTTCGTACAACCACTCGTTGCTTTCTGCCCTTTAGGAAAGATTTAATCCATCTTAATGAAGAGCCCACTATGCCATACATTTGCAGTTCAACCATTAGCACATGGTTCACGCAATCCAAGGCTTTCGATAGGTCACAGAAGAGTACAGCACTCTCCTGTGACCCGTCAAGAGCCTGCAACACAGAGTTGATGGTATCAAGCACCGCTGTGGTTGTAGATTTTCCTTCCCTGTACCCGTGCTGGTGTGACTTCAAAATATGGCTGTGTTCTAAATATTGACGAAACTGAATAAGAAAACATTTTTCGTATATTTTAAAGAACACGGATGGATTTGCAATTGACCGGAAATTATTGATTTCGCTACTTCCCTTATTCTTAGGTACATTAATGATGTTTGCATACTTCAGCATTTATGGGAAAATGCCAGTTCTAAATAGCCGGTTCCATTTGATTACACATTCACCTCAAAAATGGACGTGACGCGACGTGTATGTATAGCCTCACCTTAACAGTAATAGCGCCAGTGGCAGTTGTAAGTCGTTGTATTGGAGCTGTAAGAGTTTCCGTGTATTCTGATGCCGAAGGACGCTGTGATAAGACCGTCGGCGTTGTGCAGTGTCCAGCCAAGGCAGTGGCAGTTTTAAGTCGTTGTATTGGAGCTGGAAGAGTTTCTATGTACTCTGCTGCTAAAGGACGCTGTGATAAGGCCGTCGGCGTCGGCGTGTGCAGTGTCCAGCCGAGGCAGTGGCAGTTGTTGAATTGGAGCTGTAAGAGTTTCTGTATATTCTGATGCCGAAGGACGCTGTGATAAGACCGTCGGCGTGTGCAGTGTCCAGCCGAGGCAGTGGCAGTTGTTGTATTGGAGCTGCAAGGGTTTCTGTGTACTCTGCTGCTAAAGGACGCTGTGATAAGACGGTCGGCGTGTGCAGTGTCCAGCCGTGGCAGTGGCAGTTGTTGTATTGGATCTGCAAGGGTTTCTGTGTACTCTGCTGCCGAAGGACGCTGTGATAAGACGGTCGGCGTGTGCAGTGTCCAGCCGTGGCAGTTGTTGTATTGGAGCTGCAAGAGTTTCTGTGTACTCTGCTGCCGAAGGACGCTGTGATAAGACGGTCGGCGTGTGCAGTGTCCAGCCGTGGCAGTGGTAGTTGTTGTATTGGAGCTGCAAGAGTTTCTGTGTACTCTGCTGCCGAAGGACGCTGTGATAAGACGGTCGGCGTGTGCAGTGTCCAGCCGTGGCAGTGGCAGTTGTTGTATTGCAGCTGCAAGGGTTTCTGTGTACTCTGCTGCCGAAGGACGCTGTGATAAGACCGTCGGCGTGTGCAGTGTCCAGCCGTGGCAGTGGCAGTTGTTGTATTGGAGCTGCAAGAGTTTCTGTGTACTCTGCTGCCGAAGGACGCTGTGATAAGACGGTCGGCGTGTGCAGTGTCCAGCCGTGGCAGTGGCAGTTGTTGTATTGCAGCTGCAAGGGTTTCTGTGTACTCTGCTGCCGAAGGACGCTGTGATAAGACCGTCGGCGTGTGCAGTGTCCAGCCGTGGCAGTGGCAGTTGTTGTATTGGAGCTGTAAGAGTTTCTGTGTACTCTGCTGCCGAAGGACGCTGTGATAAGACGGTCGGCGTGTGCAGTGTCCAGCCGTGGCAGTTGTTGTATTGGAGCTGCAAGAGTTTCTGTGTACTCTGCTGCCGAAGGACGCTGTGATAAGACGGTCGGCGTGTGCAGTGTCCAGCCGTGGCAGTGGCAGTTGTTGTATTGGAGCTGTAAGAGTTTCTGTGTACTCTGCTGCCGAAGGACGCTGTGATAAGACGGTCGGCGTGTGCAGTGTCCAGCCGTGGCAGTGGCAGTTGTTGTATTGGAGCTGTAAGAGTTTCTGTGTACTCTGCTGCCGAAGGACGCTGTGATAAGACGGTCGGCGTGTGCAGTGTCCAGCCGTGGCAGTGGTAGTTGTTGTATTGGAGCTGTAAGAGTTTCTGTGTACTCTGCTGCCGAAGGACGCTGTGATAAGACGGTCGGCGTGTGCAGTGTCCAGCCGTGGCAGTGGCAGTTGTTGTATTGGAGCTGTAAGAGTTTCTGTGTACTCTGCTGCCGAAGGACGCTGTGATAAGACGGTCGGCGTGTGCAGTGTCCAGCGGTGTCAGGTGGGCGCGCCCGCCTCGCGCTGCACGAGTGAAAGCTGGTTACATCACGACGAGTGTAATCGCCGCTAATCGAGCGGCGGCGCGGCGGCGGCGGCTCGCTGCGGCTCGATACACTCGCTTGGCGAACGGTCGCCTCCCAGCGGGAATGTGTGTCGCGGTGTTGAACGGCAATTATGAAGAATATCTTAAATCAAACCTTGGATTGTCAAGTTCAAACTTCCTTTTAGAAGGGATAAAATAAAAATGTCATGTATCTTATTCTTGTTTTGGTGGTTATCAATACATCTACAAAAGCTCAATATTTGTTTTTAAATTCGCTCTGAAAGATGTCAAAATCATGTTTATTTTTTAGTTTTAATCGCAGTGTAGTTAAATTTTTACGAATGATTCTGGTGATTTTTGGGTGTGGCACTATTTTCTATCAACTTCTTGTTTGAAATTTTATTTCACGCTCAAGGGTAATTTTAATCCCCATGAGATTTTGTAGGATTTTATTTGGTCGGTCCGCCAGATTGAATCAGTTAGTCAGTATAAAATGGTGGACAAATCTAAACGCAGGTTTTACCGTTACCTGATGGTGTTTTCAGTCAACACCATTATTTGTTTCTTTGTTGTATGCCCTATTTACTAGTCATTAAACAATTAGGTTTAGCCACTCAGAGGAGTATAAGTCCAGTGGCCTCTGTGGTCATTAGGGGCAGCTCAAATGGTCGCATCGCGTTGACGAAATTACTCGACTGATTTGCCGCTAATTACAGTCACTCTCGCTGCTCCAGACTTGGCCGGGGTAATCGCGCAATCTCGTGTCGTTACGGGGAGGTTGCGTAGGCCGTAGGCCGATAACGTGGAGGCTGGGACAAGCCGTCGCCGCCTGGACCCTGGTCAGTAACGTGTTCTTGCTGCGATTACCGAGGTAAACGTCGTATTATCTTTAACAATCTTATCTATCCTGAAGAGGGATAGCTCCAACTCCCACACCTAAGACATGAAGTGGGATTTTAATTTTGTTGATTTAAAATAGTTATTTAAGAAGCGTTTTGTTATTATTACTTTATTATTATTATTATTATTATTTTTATTTTATTTGCTACTATGAAGTTTATAAAGCGTTTTGTATCATAATCAGTTTACATGCCATAATGTTAAATTATAATAAAACGGCACTACAGTATATGAATATATTTTACCAGAGTCACTATTTAAAACATCGTAGGTAAGTATCTACTTGGAAATCATCATTAATTATATCCATACTTAAATTTATTTCTTTCATATTTGCTCTAAAATCCCCCTTAGCCGGTGTTTTATATGGCAGCTATAAAATCCGAGGTTTTAGATTTGTGTATAAATCAGGCCAGTGACCATTATTGATGTCTATTGTTTCATTTTGTCGTTTCATTATTAGCAAGTTAATATTAATTTAAATTTCAAGGAACGTGCCAAAATTTGGTAATAATAAAGAACTGAGTTGAAAATCTGTGCTTGCTGGTTCTTACAGTGGGCCTACACGCAAACCAGTGAAATAACTAGGGATATAGTCTATGATTTAAAGGACATAAACTGGTTTATTCAGGAATCCCCTTCTGTGTACAATCATTCAATCTTCAGTGTTTATTTTGTTTTGCGGCTATCCCTAATTGCTTCTTCATGTATGAGAACGGTATTGTCACCATTGTTTTACGACATTGAACAATGCAGTAGTTACAACTATTGACTTCAATTGTCTTTTGCGTGGTATTTCCTTCTAGTGATAAACATGTGCATTTATAAACATGTGCATTTATAAACATGTGCATTATTTTTACTCAGCCACTAGCCGCATTTACAACTTTAAACGTTTTGCGATAAGGACTGTTGCGTTAACATGCGCGTAAAGTCGACGGCAAACGAAAGATATCTGTCATTTATAATTCTCTGGCAACACATAGTAACACGCTGATAACAGCGGGCGGCGCTCGGCGGCGACCGGCGACTGAGGGCGGGGCAGATAACACATGCACTCCACGGTGTGACGACCTTCGGTTGGGAAATCCCCTTCCGATATCGCATAATCCTGAGGTCTCGTTCGTTCGCTTATTGTACAGCCAATACGTCATTTTGCAGCCAATACGTTTTTAAGAACACTATTTGATTAGTAATTTGCTTGAAATGTGTGTTATTTTTGACATTAGATTGTCTTTCTACAAATTGCTCAAATACTATTTTAATATACGAATATCCATTCGATTTTGTATGTTTTATGTTATTATATGGTTCGATAAGCTTTGGGATTATATTATATAAGTAATAGTTTTAAACGCAAAGTTTTTAAAACATATTGGCCTACTGACTGCATATCATTCAGCCGTTACTCCGATTGCAAATATTGTTCTCCAACATCTGAATGTGTAGGTTTGTGATTCGATGGAAACCTCGGCAAACCATCTTAAATTAGTCTTCATTCATTACACCACGTTTAAATTATCGTATCTATATCAACTATCCAAAACTCCGTTTACTTATACTTCAGTTAAAGAAATTCAAAGGTAAGCTTTAATTTATGGCAGATGTAGGTGGGGAGACATTCAGCGACGACGCGGCACCATCACCATCACCTCTGAAACGGGTGGTGAAAGCCAGATTAGTGGAATCTTCAGTTTTTACAAAAACTAGACTCTACATCTTGACTTTTACTAAGGAACCCTTTTGGTTGGCTTAACTCCCAAGAACCTCCATTGAGTCACGTGCCAGTTTTATAACCACCATTTGCTCAATCCCAGCTCTTTCCTTTGTTTGACCTCGCCTCTCTCGGAAACGTTTTATTTCCTTTTAGGGCCACGTTTTCGTGCTTAACTGAAGGTTGATATTTTGACTTTTGTCCGTTATATCCATGAGTTACGACATGTTTACAACTTCCGTTATGTATTTTGTTTGGAGGCCTACTGTTTCTTTGCGATAGTTTAACGGTGCACCAATGAAGTAAGCCTAGTTAGAACAACGAACACAGAATAGTGCCTAGATTTACATCAAGCTCATCAGGCAATTGCAACACTGTATTATTACAACATTACACGTACTCACCCGTTTACTTGCAAATAATTTTTAATTGCATTAAATAAAACAGAAGATCCTTCAGACCTGGTTCTTTTTGTCGTTGTGTTGTTATCGTTTACAGGTACCGAGTTGTTGGTAATGGAAGGAAGCACTCTAGATTTTTATTAACGTTTTGTGAAATCCTTGGAAAAGAACTTTTAATAGAGACTGAAAATAGATTGTACTAGATCTGTTTTTTTTTTGTTTTTTTTTTGTAATTAAATACGAAACTGATAGGTTTCTCAAATTTTTGGAAGATATTCTCTTAGCAGTAGTAGTCGAGGACCGAGGCACTATGCAGTTCAGCAACGTACTTTTCGAGCGGCGACTCCTCACTAAAAGCCAGACAGCTGCAGCGGCACGCGCCCCTGCCACCCTTGCCCTATCTGGCGTGTGGACCCGTTATTTAGCTCGGGGTATGTTTGAGTGCCCGGTATTTACCATGCAAATACGTCGGGCCCTTTGACAACAAAATCCGCCGAGAGTGGCGTGTGCCTGCTTGATGAATAAGAATAACGTGACGGCATTGAGTATGGAAGAGTTTGATTCAAGTGGCCGATCGTCGAGGAATATATCTTGAAAAGACACCAACACGTTGGGAATTCGGGAATTCAATTAACGGTTGTTGAGAATAGACAAGATCAAGTAATCTGTCTTTTCTTTGGGGTTGCAGAGTATACACATCAGTCAATGTCAAAAGGTGCACGGAGTATTCTCGTAGCTAAGATTTATTTAAATAATGAGCTCATTTTTAACAATCAATTCTACAATTAAATTTCATCCATATACTCCTTTAACTACCACCGCAAGTGTCGGGGTCATGCGTAAGGGTATTTTTCCATTCCTGGGGGAGGTGGTGTACCGGCAGGACATAATGCTCCTGACTCTCTTGTCCGAGGTAAGATTTGACTGTGTTGATTTTGAGTAAATTATAAATTATGTAATTCAAGGGTTCTTTTAATCTGCCTTTCGTGCATTTAATTTTCTAGTGATATGTAATTTTGCTCAGTAACACAAGTAACTCAGTAACTCATTTGTTGTACTATGCATTACTATTTACATCGTATGTTAAATGCAATGATCGAATTAATCCCATCAGCTTCTGACATCTTTCTAAAGGAAACTCAGTGTATTGAAAGGCTGAAAGAAAGGTGAAAGGTCTATACGCATACCTATGCAAATATTGTATTCAAATTCCAACGCATTATTAAAACCCCATCAGGAAATTTGAAAGCGAGATTTGTCGGGAACACGCGGCGGCGGCGTCGACCACATACCAGTGTTATATAATGTACCGGGGAGATTAGAGCCCAGCAGCCCTCTCCCCGTGTAATCCCCTTACAGGAAGAAGCCCCGCAGTGCTTACAACTACAAGCGCCCGATAATCACCCACAGTACACATTTCCCTATCGATTGTCGTTGGTCTGTGTTTACCGTTTATTGTCGGCTGTAAACGTTCACAATATTTCCCGAAATTGGTGAGGATCCGGAAGTATTTTTTACTGATCTTGTTACAGTAAACCTCGATAAGACGGCCCTCAGGGAAATTTTGAAAACGGTCTTGTTGTAAAGTAAGTATCTTCTTCTTGAGGTTCTACTGTCTTACCGATGTGTATCATTCCCCGACGAGTGAGATGTGCATGCAATGTATTTTATTCACGACTAAAGAATATCTATGCACATGGCTATCGATTTTGAGATTTTATATTCATAGTCAAATTGTCATAACTAACGGATCACGATTAATGGCGCGGTTAACTTGTAACACATTGAGTAAAGCGAATAATCTTTACAGGAGTATTGACTCCTGTTCCGGATTAACTGATTGTCTACCTTAACCTTTATTTAAGTATGGCCAGATATTTAAAAATATTATATCCTTTGAGTTCTTTGCAGAAAAGATATTTATAATGTAGAAAACCGGATAAAGGAAAGTTTATTTACAGCTGGAATCGTATACATTGCTACATTTATCTAATGTATTCGCTATTGTTTGACGTTTACGATCAATTTCGACGTACGAGAGATCAGGTTTTAATGCTTTTTACACGATGCACGATTCTGGCAGGCTGGCTGAACCTGTTTTGCACATCCCGCTGTGCAGTAAACAAACTTGATGCAATTTAGAACTGCCTTTTTAAATACATTGCCTTGCTTAGTTTTTTTCACATAAAGCTAAGTTTAAAATCAACCACTGAAGTATACATGATTGTCAGCGTGTAAAATTGGAAAGTTTTTGTTATTTTTTATTTATTAGGCTTGCATACTATGTTTAAGTTTTGAAATTGAAAAATCGTTTAAATCAGGTATGTAATTTCCAATACTAAAGGGTAATTTTAGTTTCAGTTTGAAATTGAAAGTTTACGTCGGATATTATAAGAATTTTACTTAATCGGCTCGACCAACCGCGCGACAAACTCAAAATAAAGTAACCTTTGGGACCGCGAGCCACTCGATCCCAACATGTAGCGAGCAGGTTGGAAGGAGCCCATGTACAGACATTTTGTCGAGACCCCAAGAGTTCGACAACTGTTAAAACGTATCTAGGGACATTTAAACTTTAGACTGAGTCGCTATTTCAAATACGAGTTCGACGTCAAGAATAGATTTTAAGATAACGATTTTAGCATAAATTGGCCGTTCAATTACAAGATACGTCGTCGTGGTCGTGACGTGACTGCTTGGTTGATTTGAAACAAGGTGAATATATGAATGTGTCGATAGATAAGGAATGCGAGCCGATCGTAGTGGAATGGAGTAAGAGCGGGGAACGGAACGGTGAGCGCGGCGAGGCGAGGAGGCGAGGAGGGAGCAGACAGCCCGGCGGCCTTGGAGGCGGCGAGAGAGTGAGTCAGGAACGACTGAAGGAAGGAAATATTCTTGGGTCTCGAGCTGTGGGAATTATCCAATACAGGGGGAATTAAATAAGGGATCAAGAAAACCCACTGAAGACCGATCGATCATTGTCAGTGTAACACTGAGAGTATACACGACCCTAGATGATCTATAAGATACTTTTACTACCTTTAATACCTCTTAAAACTGGGACGCAGCAGTGGCTGCGTACTTTAACCGGAATATGAGTGAAGGATAAGTGTAGGATGATAGTAGCGCGATCTTGTGGGGGTCTTATTACTGACTAAGGCCGGCATGTTTCTTAGACAGGACTTTTAATTAATAGCCAATGACAACTATATAGGGTACCTACATTTTAAAGTCGGATCCGTAACATAATTTCGCATTGTTTACAATTTACGAAATGGTCGAATTATGAGGATGGTCCTATGACCATAGTAGGCATACTCAGCAGTGTCGCCACCAGGGAACACCGCGTCCACAAGCCATAGCTCACAACTATCCACTATTAACTCGTGACCTCCAAGTAGTGGATTTCAGAATACGCCACCGTCTCAGTCTTAATAAGGCTTTTAAATTTCTCGATTCCATCCCTCATCTCAACGTGAGTTTGAATATGAAGGATCACAGGTAAAATCGTACATTTCAAGTATTAAGTTTTCCAGCACAAAGATATTGCATGTGTACTTTGAAGTTAACTGGAATTCTAAATCATTGAGAAATTTTTAGTTTAGAATCTGTACAATACAGTAATAAATTACGCGCGTTTTCATATAAAAAAGTGCCTCACACAAACACAATGTTCCCAAAACTCTTCGTTTATAAAGAGACTGTTGCCTATATAATAATGTAAGTCTCTTTATAAACAAAAAAGTTTGTATTCTATTTTTGTAAAAATAACCTTTAAATATGGATGAATTAGCGAAACTTCACCACCCCTTTAAACCCAAAAGTCGGTACAGCTTTACGGTTCAAAACTAGCAAGTCTGGAGTGCGTTGCCTTGAGCATTGCGCCGTGGAAGGGGGTGCCGGTCGTGTGCGCACATTCATGGTTTTATGAGCGTCACGTTACGCAACCCGAGACGCCGCGCCGAGTCCCCAGTGAATCACTGATGCCAGGTCGGTGTCTTCAGTCCCCAGTGAATCACTGTGTCGAGGAAGCCGGCCCTCGTGGCAGTCTCGGGAAACGTTTACAGTCCCGTGGCGCTCGGGTAGCAATCACTATAATAACAGTAATCACAGGAGAATTCGGACAATGAGTATGGGACAATTATATATCGGCATAAATTGGCCCTGATTAGTTCTGCCCCGTATGACCCACAGTCTGTGATTGGAGATACATTCTTCTGAATGGTTGATCATCACGATTGAATTTACCAAATCATTGCTGTATGAAATAGATATTGTTCAGACGATGATATTCGAACACAACTCAATAAGCGAAGAAAAGGAATCCTCACCTCTGCACTGGATTACTTTCCGAAATTGCGTTTGTAAAAAGATAAACTCACTAAGAAGTTAATGTTATAGTTAGTTGGTGGCACGGCTTGGACATAAAGTAAAACAGATTGATCCCTAATTGAGTTTGTCCGTTGTTACTACTTTTTTGAGTTCCATATCTTAAACCACGGGCCGCGACATATTTAATTTTAGTAGTCCAAGAGCCCAACCAGCTATGCGGTGGGAGGATACCAGGTAGCCGCATGGAGCATGCATGAACTCCACGCGCATTCGATGGCTGATTTGACCTCATGAGTTTTGTCACATTGTGTTGAAAATTAGTGTAACGAATCTGCCTGTTTGCTCCTCTTGGTTCCACCGAAACCGCATTACGACTTTTGAGAAACGCCGAAAGATACCACGCTGCTGTCAGGTGATAAGAGCAATCCCGCAATGATAACGCGAGGCTTCTCGCCTTCCCGTGTATGACTCAGAGGCGGCGCGGCGGACGCGTTCATGACGCACTCGGCCTCACACACAACTTCCTCCTGCGTCGATTGTTCATAGATGCTTCCATTGTACTGTAGGTGTCGTGTTTATTTGGCTCCATCTTGGGGTCCTCACCTGAAGTTTTGTTGACCCTGGATTGATAAATGTTTGGCAGAGATTGAGCACTGTAATATTATAATATGTTTGTAGGCCTAGCGTTGATTTAGTATAACCATAGAATAAATAATCATAATATTATTATGGTATTATTTATTCTATGGTATAACGAAGGCAAAGATTCAATACTTCATAGTATCATCATTTTTGTAAAAATTATGGCTCTCTTCTACTAAAAACAGGGCCCGTGAGGTCCCTCGCCCAGTTCCATGACCAATTAATTTAACTTTCACGCTTCCAATAAAGGTTTAATATTTCCAGTAGAAGAAAAATACTACAAGTTTTTAGTGTAAACACCTTATCTAAAGACATACCCAGTCTCTGAAAAAATATTATATTTTTCGTCTTATTGAACTGGACCCCCTATATCATTCTTAATGCTTTGATGCACGGTAACTGGCTATTTAGTTTTATTGTATGAAAATAATAAATAAACACTCAGGATTTAAATTCTATAAGGTCAAAGACAGGATTTTCTCAGAACTTACCTTGCTTCCAGGTAAAAATAAAATCTTATTTTTATTTTCTATTAAATATAGCTGAAAAATGCGATTCAACTCCAGGTACTACAATAAATGGTTCATTTATATTACACAGTGTAGGCGTGCGTAGTGAGTTTGATGTCCGCGGATGTCGAAGCATGAGGAAGTTCCCAGAGTTGCCGTTAATATGGGTTATTAATTAGGAGGCGAGGCGTAGCGGCCGAGTGAGGCAACGATCTGTCTGTCCGCGGACCCTGACTGATCCACCACGGTCCGCCGGCGCCGCCCGCCGTGTATACAACGTGTATCACACCGGGATCACAAAGGGTCTGTGTGTAAAGAAGCATTTAAAATTTAAATAAATATTAAATTTCAAATTTATCATAAGAACTGGCAGGTATACACCCAGCTTCGCCCGCTGTAAGGATAACTATTTTTTAATTATCATATCAAGCAATGTGCAATTTTTACGAATAATTAACACTAGTGGCTTGAAGGGGCTTAAACCCCTAATGGGGGAAAATAAATAAGGATTGTTTGAATTTTCACCCATTAGGGGCTCTTAGCCCCTTCAAGCCACTAGTGTTAATTATTCGTAAAAATTGCACATTGCTTATAGTACAAAATACCTACATAGAAAACTGAATCCACCTTGTATTGAAATATCTAGCCTACCACATGGTTTTCATTCAGGTATCAGCATCACATGTTTTATGTAAACAATGCAGACGTTTTTAGATCACAATGCTTTTTAAATGGCAGATATTTTAAGTTATTTCTCGTTTTCTGGTGAATTTAAAGCAATTTCATTATTTTTCCCGCCATCACGGAATAGAGACCTTTAATTTAAGCCCTCTCCCATCTTTCTACGACTTGCCAAACGCCCACAATTTTGACGCAAAGAATCGCCTTACGAAATTAAATTTATGATGATATGGACCAATTTGGGTTGTGAGCGTGCAGTTAGACTCTTAAGGTGGCAGCTTGACAGCTGATGCTCCCACTGCAAATTAAAATAAGAAGATGTAATGATTCTTCTAAAAATCTTTCTCTTCAAGATTAGCTTATGGTATAAATGAGTTTCCTCCCATTTGTCAACAGAGAATGAGAGATAACCCTGGATATAAAACAACCTGGCTTTAGCAGTTGATGTTTTAGGACTACAAGCATACTTATCTTCAATTCTATCCACAACGTCCTGCGGAATCTGTGGACGGCCCGAACTTTTCTTGGCACACAAACACCCAGTTGTCTCAAATTGCCTAACCCAACGAGCTATGCAATTACGATGAGGAGGATCCTTCCTAAATCAAGTACGAATGTTCCGTTGAACACTAAACAGAATTAGTTCGAGCGAACTCAAAAACACAAATAACGCCTTTTCTTGCTTTGACGTAGCCATTTTATAAACTGTCTACAGTCAGTAGACCAAGCAACTAAGACAAAACATAAACGTGTGAAATTAAATTATAACAATGCTCTTTCCATTGTTACAACAATCAGCTGTTTTAATTCATAGAAACAGTAGTAACAACTGTTTAGTTTTGCACCATTGTTTTTGAATAACCCTGTATTATCCAAAAACCTTTGTCCTCAAAACGTTTGTCATTCAAATTATTGTGCGACTTTCGTTCATATCTCCCAAATATCTCCCTAAACGCTTAACCCCAAATTGTTTTGTAAGTCCGGGGATGGATAGAGTGGTTGGAATGACGGTACCGCAGTGGATGTATCGGTCGACAATCTTATCCAGTTCCTCTGCGGATCTCGCCAAGGGCGCTCTTGGCAAAGGCTAGACCCCACCTTGAAATAGTTTCACGCGCCTTGCCTTGCCTGGTGAATATCAAACTCGAGTCCTGCGGCTCGGGGCCGTGGCTGCGGGCTACAGGGAACATCATGGGTCGAGTGCACCATGGTGTGGAGAGACATAGAAACAGTTGATAATCAGCCGGACAGTAAGCAGTGGATGAAGTTCCGCTATCCTGGACAATGGGGGATGTAAAATTAAATCTAGCCTCCACCGTAGAACCTGTCGTTCCGGCTGCACTTGTTGTTACCATGCCCCTGACAAAGGGGAAGGCGGCTACAAATTGCCCTCACATTAGGCTCGGGGTGCGTGAAGCCTACTGCATCTGGGGCCCACGTGACGCCGCATACCTCCGACCGCCCCGACCCGGCGAGGGACAAAGGCCGGATGTCGGGTCACTCGGGGGTGGAAAAAATATCGGGGTGAATAGGGTTTGACGTGAAATGCGTTCGGGATGATTGGGGGTTGAAGTGACATCGCTCTTGGTGCATGTGGTTGTACTCCTCGACTGCCTGGTCGCATGGCGTCCGAGGAATTCGAGGAAGGGCGGTGATTTGGACAAAATATCCGCAACATATTGTGAGATCGTAAATGTTTTTTGAATTATGAACATGGTCTTGAAAATTGATTTTAAATAAATATGTCACTGAACAATGATATTGCACAATTCAAGAAATATTAAGATTTTTCAAGACTGGTAGTATAATGTTGGCGAGTTGGTTATATTATTATGTTGTTTTGGTTTTATAGGATTATTGTTATTCCAACTGAATTTGTAGGACTACGAATAACCAATTTAAATGACATATCACAGAACATATTCAAGTAATGGGGTGATGATGTTAAGCTTGTGTTATATTGTTTAAATTGAATGTGTAATTTTTTTCCACGACGTACTACTACTACGAATATGGACTTGAAATTTAGTTATAAATATACAGGGTGTTTTTTTTTAAACGCAACCCATTTTTAAGATTAAATAATGCACATATACATATGAAATGAGTTTTGTTTTATTGATCTTTACATTTTATACAACCTATTATTTAAGTTTGATCACATTTAGTTTACATTACGTGCTCAAAGAGTCCACCAATGACATTTTTACAAAGTTATGTTCTCTCCATCAAATTCCCAAACACGTGTTGCAAGGTACCTCTTTGGATTTCTTGCGTTAAATTTGTTGTTTGTTTTGAGGTGCTGAATATCCTGTGAATTGTTTTCGTAGGTCTTAATTTTTATGTATTCCCAAATAAAATAATATAGTGGAGTCGAGTCCGGGGATCTTGGGGGAAATAATCGTTCACCAATAAAATTAAGTTTTGCGTTGCGTATTTAATGTGTGAGTCTTTAAGCACGATAACTCGCGTAAAAGGGGTCCGATCTGAATGAAATTTGCCACAGACATGTAAAGTAGTATTATTCTACGAAAACAATTCACAAGATATTCAGCACCTCAAAACAAACATAACAAATTTAATACAAGAAATTCAAAGAGTCACCTTGCAACACATGTTCGGGAATTTGATGGAGAGAGTATAACTTTATACAAATGCCAATGACGGATTGTTTGAGCACATAATGTAAACTAAATGTGATCAAACTTAAATAATAGGTTGTATAAAATGTAAAGATCAATAATACAATACTCATTACATATTTATATACGTATTATTCCATCTTGAAAATGGGTCGCGTTTTAAAAAAAACACCCTGTATCATTGAACAACATTGCACAATTTAATAAATTAATAAGTTTTTCAAGACTGGTATGCTGTTTTGGTTATCTACGGTTATTATTTCCTCTAACAGAATTAGTTTTCAACTAATAATACTAACTGAATAATTACATTGACAGATCCCAGGAGGGATCTTCGAGTGACGGGTGATGATGTTTAGACCTATCTTGTTTCATATTGTTTAAATTTAATGTGTAATGTTATTAACGATTTAGGCCTTACTGAAAAAATCATTTTTGTATTAAAGTAAAATTGAAATATAGTTTTTCCGCCATATTTTAGAGAATTTTGTTTAAATAATTGTAATTAATTGAATCTTTGTTCATTCTTTTACGTATTCCTCTAGTATAAAATTAGGCAGGCCTAACGGGAAAAATTCTGTTAATGTAAAAAATCATTATTGGGAATAAAAAATGTCTATGAGTAGTTGTGTTAAGAATATATTTATAATTTAAATTTTTGTTTTTGTTTTAGGTAAGCTGCTTTGAAAGTCTAGGCTCCACTGCGTGATTTCGGTAGGCATAGTTACATTTTCATTGTTTTAAGTGATAATTCCGCCAGTATTTTGCTCGTAAATATTTACTTTAGAATGCCATTAATTTTTGAATTGTTTCATACCAAGGGTTTAATCATAATGCAATTCAAATTTAACTCTGAAGAGTTTGCAGACTCGGTTTGTTCTAATTTCGTAAACGCCTTCAATCAGAGAGCAGACAACCTTGCGACATATCTGTGCTGAGATTGCAGGGAACCAAATGCAGGCGTCTGAAAAATCTTGTACTGTAGTTGGGAGTGTTGTATGTCGAGAAGGTTCGTGTTGTTTTATTTTTTCTTTACCAACATTATTTTAATTTAAATTTGTTTCATTTTGGTTTATTTTATTTATTAGTTAGTTTGTACTCGAGCCACTCAACTCAAATCTGTTAATTACACGTAAGAAGTTACAGTATAAGCTTTCAAAGTCAATGGTATAAGGTAAAGGCACCTTGATCTGACACTTTACAAAATATTTTCCCTATCATAAATATATTGAGCTATCAAAGAACATTGTATGGCAACAGTTAAACATTTTCTAAAATATATTTTAAAACCCATCAAAAGTACATAGGCTATAAGGTTTATTTTAAGTGAAGGAAAATATAATCGAGATTTTTTATATACCTTTATAAGATACCTAAAGCTGACTCTAGATATCGGCAAGGAACCTAAAGCTGACACTTAAGGAACCTGACACTTATGTAATAAATTATGTTGGTGAAATGTTTTAGTATGTTGTCTTTCTAAATGCCATTAATCTGTAAAAAAATGAAATCATGGAGGAAGCTATGAAGCTATGGAGCTATTATGTTAACCTTATGGTAAATAAATCAAATCCTGAATTTTACTTATTTCTCAACATAGCTTAATCAAACTTGGTAAGTGGCTTCTTCTACAGGAGGTTGAGTGGGTTATGAATGAAACTAAGAAATTTGTTGAATTCGTGTTTGTTACAAGAAACCTGCATTCTCAAATTCCATGCCATTGGTATGGAGAATATTTTTAACTCGTTTATTTAAGAACATGTGTCGATGAAAAAACTGTGCTTCAACAAGGATTTAACTTGTCATGAAATATGTTCGTATAAATTCTAAATTCGCTAAGTTTACGAGGTCAGCTCCTATTATCTTTTAAAATTCTTAATCATTTACAATTTCTTCTATTTAAGGTTAAGTATCCAAACTGAAATGGCTGGGTAGTCACACATATAGGGTCTATGATTGGCCCTGTATATGTGCTCATCTATTGAATGTAGCCACAAATATATAATAATTAAAAATGAGTGTCAGGTTAGGGTCAACAAAAGCACAGGTGCTTTACTTAGGTGTCAGGTTTATGGGCTGATCTCAAGGATTGGAACCTAAACCTACATTCCTTGTGTAGCATATAAAATCAGGACACAGTATCTAAAAAAACAAATTAGTAATTGAATTACATTGTAATGTAAAAAATAATGTATGAAGCTGTATTCAAAAATACATAGCAGAGTCCTTATGAATAATAAAGTTACCTCCTAACGTTTTAATCAAGCTGAGAGTATATTCAGAAAGCATTTAGACATACCCAGAGAAAATCTCCCTCCAAAAGAAAAATACCCCCGTTGCAGCAGACCTGCATACTTGGCGAATCTCAAGTGCATAAGAACATATTTCAATCCATGATAGCGATGATATGTTTTTGTAAGCTCCATAAGAATAACATGTGGAATGGAGTATGCAGGTTTGCTGCGAAATGTATGTTAAAACTGAGTAGTTTTAATTAAAAATTTAGTAGATCTGAATTAGAAGAAGCCATAAACCAAGTTTTATCAAAATATGTCATAGAAATAACGAAGATTTTCTTATATTTCCTGTAAGAAAAACATGGGGAATGAGTATGCAGGTTTGCTGCAATAAAAATTGTCATATCGGAGATTTCAGAATATTATACATTATACGTCATTTAGATGAAGCCACAAACCAAATTTTATTGAGATATGTTGAGAAATAAGCGAGATAAAGAATTTTGCTTATTTCCCATAAGGTTAAAATGGTATTTAAATAATTTTTTGTATATGATACGGCGCATAACGTGATGTAACTCCTTTATGTTTATGTTTGTAAGGATCTTTAAGTTCATTATTGTATATTATACTGTATTGTATTGATTGAATATGTCAAGGAGCCAATAAAGATTTCATTTCTTTTTTCACTCATCCTTCACTCATATTACGGTTAAAATACGCAACCAGTGCTGCGTCCCGGTCTTAAGGGGTATTAAAGTACGCCTATATATTAAATTATTTTTAGATTTCGATTCGTGGATGGTTATCAGTTGCCAGTATCTGATACGGCGATTGCAGTATCACTGATTGCGCCACCTAACTGGTCACGTCGTTCATAATTAATCCCAATCATTCGTAATTGAGCCATCTGGTTGGGATACACATGTTAGTAATATTCAACATCCGCTGTTACGAAACTGCAGTAGACGAGTGTGAAATATATATAGAAGATTGAGCAATATTTAGAGACCACCTAGATTGTTTCTTCCATGCAATTTAAATTTGTTGTCGGAAACATACGATTTAAGACTTGAATTAATCAATTTATTACTCAAAACAGTAGTTTATTCATTTTACATGAAAAATTACTTTGACAATTTTTATTTATTAATTAAAAAAGTAAAGCGTGTCAGTAATAATGTTTATTTGGTGTTCTTTCTTTGGTAATGTAACGATTAAATACAAATAAGCGTGCGAAGGGAACGGCAGTAAGCTTTGATGGGCTTTACATTGCTTTGCAATTTATAATTAACAATTTAACTACTAAACAATTTATAAGTTTAAAATGGCCAAGGCAAATTTTAAAGGCATTCATAGGCCGTGACTCCCGTTGGCTTTTAGCCATACATAGCCAGTGAAACCCGATTTAATAATATTCTCTTAGAACGCTTTTTTGTTGTTTTTTTTTAAGATTGAAAACTTAGCTCCCTTAAAAATTGAAGCAAATGTCCGGTTCCACCAGGTTGCCCGGCCAAGTGAGGATGTGCCGCGATCGCATGCGGCGGCCTTGCAGGTGTCCGCTCCCTCCGCTCTCACGCCGCCAGTTCCACGGTTTCCTCACATTACCATTAGTAATTGTGGGTTTCCGCCGTGTTGTGTGCAGACTGTTGCTCTAGTACCCTCTTGTACTCTGTGTTCGTAACTGAACAGTTTTTAAGCTCGATATTGAAGTTGTAAAGACAAATTAATACTGTAGGGCCTACTACTAAAAAGTCTGAGCTGGTGTCATATTTACAAATGCACACTCAAACTGAAACTCGCAGATCATTTTCTCATGAACTACAACATGTTATTCATTGTTTGTTCATAATTTTCCGATTTAAAACCAAACCACTTTAATTAGAACTAAAATCAATGACACAAAGATGTTGAAATGGAGGATTTTTATTTTGTCAGAGACATGTAATAATATGTTGAACAGTCAAGTTTGTTGTTGTTATTGTTGAAGAGTTATTAATTTAGGATGGCACACAGTGTCAAGGCATTTATGCTAGCTAGTGTTCTTAGTTTACTTCTTAATGCAAAAGCTCAAACAAGACAATGATTATTTTATCTGTAGGCTACTTCTCGACCGCGAGGTGCACTGCACCCGCTGGCTAGAGGGACCTGTTGGAGGTTCTAGCTTAGAGGAACCGCTCTGCGCTGTAGGCTGTGCGATGAAGCCGTGACGTCATCTTACATAAGCTTTTCTTGTTTCCCGGAATTGGCAAACAGCGCTTTCTCTCAATAGTCGACAGTTCCGTAGCAATTACTTTTATTGTCGGCAATACTAAGAAGGATTCGTTCCCTTTCAATTTTTGAGTAAGGTGATGCAAAGATTGACTTTGGTACAACGCGACCAAGGTGTATTTCAAGTTTGTACTCAAACACTTTTTAGAAACCCGCATAAATCTTGATCACGGATTTGATTATTTAATTGTGATCCTGGTTAGAACGTTGAGAACCGAGGACCACGACCACGACCACGGATTGACCACAACTACCGCGGTCATGGTCACGGTCACTCAGGTGGATGACCACCTCCGACCTCCGAGAAATCAACCCGTAATTCAATATACTTGCACTGGAGTAAATGTGAGTGTAACATGAAATAACAAAAAGAAAGAAATGGCTAATGACTAATAATGATTTTCAGGGAAAAAAGTAAATCACTTAATTTTTGCAAGGATGTATGCGGAGCCCGGCAACACTATAAGTAAGGCTCTCAGATTGATGACGTATTCTGTTAGAATGGAAACCGCATCACTAATTAGTAGTCACACTCACCAATAGCATTTTACGTTACTCGCCCGATAAGTACCGTTTTACCGTGCGAGCATGATAGTTGTCACGCGAGCGGTTAGGCGAGTGGGGGAATTTCATGCGAGTACGGTAAAACTTACCGGGCGTGTGACGTACGATACTTCACATAATACCACTCAGAATACCCCTATTTTTTAATCATAACGTATCATAAACTATTATGTTTCTCAATTCTTCAAACCTAGCCTTTAATAAACTAAGAAACATTTGCCACTGCCACCAGTGCTGCCACTACATTTCCCTTAAATAACCAATAAATATGCATTATACGTCGGCTTACTGCAATCAGCTGATTGTTTTGATTGTTGACTTCCGTTATTTCCGTTTCCTGGTGCACGAAAAATTTACTTGCCGTGATCGGCAAAGAGTAACTTTCCAGCCAAGAGTGAGGAGCAGAAAACAGATGTTTCTGTGTAGTATGATGTAAATGCATTTTCTGACAATTTAATTTCCTTTCCCACAATCTTTTATAATGTCATATTTGTAAATTCCGTTTTTTAATTCTAAATCACGTCTTGATACACGTTCCCCAAACCACGATCGGTGGTACACACCGAAATATGCGCACTGGTTAAAAATACGTATCAGAAAATAGTTCCCTAACAGAAAGAAAGCTCTATCTTTCAGATATCTATTCATTGAGCCTTGTTGTACACTGGAATAAGTTTATTTGAGAGGAATTAAGTAATTTACTAGTGTACCACCGGTGGCACAAGTTGCCCGGTGGATACCGACGTGCGCCAGGCAGTGAAGCTGCAAAACTATATTTAATATTTAGTTATTTAAAACACTGCATGACTCTTAACTGTAAGCGCTATATTGCAGCACTTCTCTGTTTTTTCATGATGGAATAGCCTCCGAATCACTGATAACCAAGAAAGGGATAAAATTATCTGTTAAAACGTCAAGTGATTCCTAATTGGTTTTAACGATCAATTGTTTCAGACAACATGTGTACATTTTCAAGTTAACACCTACTAACTCAAATTGAATTGTCGGTGTCAACTTAAAAATGGACACATATTGTCTGAAACCATCGGTCGTTAAAACTTAGTAGGCATCACTTGGCAGTAAGGTAATTAAATACCTTTCCCTAGCCTTTTGACTATCCTTTTCGCCATTCTGGTCTGTTAACGCAATTCTGGTGTGCATGAGTGTTTGTTCTATACCTGATGGTAGTGTGCCTTATTACAGGCTGTAAAATGGATAGCTCCGAAATTGATCGGGCTATTGATGACATGTTTGTATTTTACTTATGTATTCAATATAAAACATCAGGTTTGTTTTAAGGACAGTTCTCAAATGGAAATACACATAAAAATAGCATCAGTGACCCCGGTGTGTCTACGTAAGCCTACTAGGTCACGGCTTGTACACTCCGGCCAAGCTTAGAAAGCGCTTATAAAGCGCCTAAAGCTTATAAAGCATCAAACGGAAATAGTGTGCCACCACACAACACGTGCGGTACATATAGAACGTGGAACGTTACATATAGCGTTGGAGTTATTGCATTTTTGGGGCATTTATTAAATTGTAGGAAAGTCGACGATCAACTCTAAGTGACTAAACTAGAACTACACTAAAACTAAAAAAAATCATTTCGTTGGACTGAGGGTGTTTTATAGTAGATCACTGGATCGTTCAGTAAATTAATTCAGAATTCAAAAATAATCTCTATGAAGAGTCAAGAGAGGAAACAAGTTAAGGGGAACTAGGATTTGATCAAGTTGTTAGGGATGTCGTCAAAATCCAATTTGTAGCTGACAGCCTAGAGAGTTGCGTAACGGACTGGGTGATAAACAAAGAGCTTTCTGGTCGCGGCATAGGGTTGCCATCATTTTGTTGGGTTAAATCGGGACGCTTCTTCCCAAGGATTTTAAACGCCCCATTAACTGTCTTCTTCCCCTCTTCCCAACCCCCGAAAATAACGAAACATTCAAAGGTTAACAACATAAAAAATATTTTATGTTATATTATAAATACCCCCGTTGCAGCAGACCTGCATACTCAGCGAATTTCAATTGCAAAACAACATATTTTAATCCAACATAGCGAGATTTGACATGTTTTTGTAAGCTCTATAAGAATAACATGGGGAATGATGCAGGTTTGCTGCTACAGGTGTGTTTAAACTGGTTGGTTTTAATTCAATATTTAGTAGATCTTAACTAGAAGAAGCCATTTACCAAATTTTATCAAGATATGTTGAGAAATAAGCGGGATATAGAATTTTACTTATTTCCCATAAGGTTAACATTGGGACAACGTATTGTGTTTACCACTTTCTCGGTAACCAATGGACATGGAGCAGTAATTCAAAATATTAAATTGTTTGTTTTTTTAGCTGAATTCAATGGTGCCAACAAAAATTTGATAAATTTTATTTTTCTATGTGAAAAACCCAAAAAAAACCCAAAAAAGCCATTTTTGGGGGGATTATGCCCCTCAACCCCCCCTTCCGGTGGTCCGATTGGGCTGATTCACGAACTCGTCCGAGTGATTACCACTTTACACGTCTGTACCAAATTTCATTAAGATTGGACCATATTTACGGCCGCTATCGTGTTAACAGACACACACACACACGTATATATATATATATATATCAAATCAAATCAAATCAAATCTATATTTATTTTCCAGAAACAAAACATACAACAATTTACAAATATTTAAATGGAAAAATCTCACATAGGCTTATCTCGCCTGTGTGTGAGGAATGAGTCCCACCAGATCAGTTCATCAGCAGACACTGCAGCACTTACAAACTAAAATAACATTACTTTATTTAGAAAACTAAAAACATAGGAAATATAGAAGATACAACAAGTATTAAGTTACCAATAGATAAAAATATATAAAATTATTTATTAATTTCCGCTGGAAACCTGGATCTCACAAGCTCACGCACCCATTCCCAGCCCCCCCCTACCCCCAAAAACACCATTCCAACCCCTCACACACACAAACACACACGCTAAACCCACACATACACACACACACACACACACACACACACACACAGGTTTGTATATGGTACTTTCTGAGGACCCGGTGTAACATCTGTACGTTCTGAGGACAACATGAAATATTGATTTTTTTAAAATTATCTTTATTACAATTTGTTGTTAATATTGTTTTTAACTAAATTCAAAACCTTGTTTTTGTTCGTTGATTTTTGTTTTTTTTTTGTTACGGACCATACTGTGTGAGGACCATGAAAATAGCCCATCACTCTGAGGACACACTCCAAATGACCGTTAGATTTAGTAATTGCCGACTATCTGAGAACTATTGCTTTTAATCTTCCAAGTGAGGACACACACGAAAAACCGTTAAAATAAGTATTCAGTGACTATGTGAGGACTATTACATTTAAGAGTCTCAGTGAGGACATTAATATACACTACTACAGTTCAAACATTTTATCTCAGGCTATGACAGAGTCAGCTGGTTGCACGTCGCGGATGGGGAGAGGGGGTACGTTTCTGAAAACATTGTTCTACAATCCCACTGTTCGTCAAACGCAGTGTTTACCAAAATTATATGTTTAAAATATCATATGATACGGTTAGTAGCGTAGTAGTCATAGCCGGAAATATAATGCGCGAACTGTACATACACATAATCCTTATGATCATGAATGGTCATTTAACAGATCCATAGATTAACAATGTAGCGGTGTAACTTGTCAATTGTAAAAACCATTTACGTTACAAAGCCATTGAAAAATGAAATGTCAATAATTATTACCAGAACGATGAGCATGACGTAGAATAGATGAAGAAATTTAATTAGAGTTCCAATAATTTCCATACAAATATATTTTACAATGAATTTATTTACCTTATGTATGTTGGTTGGCGCAATGTTAACTAATTCGTGAAATTTGATATAACTTCATCAGCTGATAAAATTTGATGTTTTTATGAATGATTGTAAGTGGTAAAACTGGTAAAACCCCGTTTTACAAACGGGGTCTATAACAATCTACATCTTAAATCGCCAGGGATTTTTTTGTCTGACGACTCACCCGTTATTTCCTGAAATATTTTCCAGAGAGAGTTGTGACATTGGCATTGGTAAGATTTATTCGGATGGCACATGTCACAGGCGTCACAGGCGTCTAGGACCGAGGTAGGCGATTCACAGCCGGGGCCGGGGGGATCAGGCCCCTGCTATGGGCCGCAGGGATACGGGTATAGTTTGAATCAAACCACAAGGCCCATACCGTCCATAAGCCCAATGCTAAAATTAACATTGGTCTTATGGACGGTCTGGGCTTTGAGATTCTATTGTACTTATACTAGTACGTAGCCCGGTACGCCTTTCAGGCCTGCAATCTTTTGGCACCCTCCTGTAACGAAACTGACTAATACTACAGTCAGCATACCAACATTGAGCAGTTAACTAAATTAGAATATGGCGTTTCATGTACCAGCATAAATCCGCCTTGAGTAAACAAAACAACAATTTAAAAAATGTAGTTCAATCTGGATCATTCTAAAGCCGATGTAAAACGGCGCGTGTCCGTGCAAGCCAAGGTGGACAGCGGTCGTTTGCGGATGTGAGGGCAACCACGGACAAACCTGTTACAATGCGCGTGATGATCGTTTGCGTGACTGATCGCAGAATTGCTCGAATGAGTCGTGGGTTTTAAACGCATATATTTTACTCTTAATGTCATTTCTTAATGGTATTATCCTATACTCTAAGATAAGCAAAGTTTGTACGGGCAACATTTTTATTTCGTCCTAAGATTTTTGATTTTTTTGGTTTAATTTGGGGTTTTAAGCCACCAGAAATCGATTGTAACTGGTCTCAAGTCTGGGAAAATCCTGTTTGCGTCCTACAACCTTTCAAAGGGCCCATTCAAGTGCCCATCGTCATGCACTTGTTAATTTTAAACCACCACAGCTGATTCAGGTTGTTTTTATTTATATGCAGGATAGCAAAATCATTTGATTAATAAATAACTAATTTTAAATTGTTTGAAGGTTATTTTGAATTAATCGTTTGAATGGATATTTATTCTATTTATAGTTTGGTTTGATTTTGTGCGGATTAGTGCTAAATGTTTTCAATCTTTTTTTCAAAATCCCATTTTTCTATGTTTTATTTTATAACTCGTTTATTAATTGAGATACGACCTCGAGCCTAGTAACCATTTATGTTCTCCACATTTGTTAAATTTAAATGACATTTTGACCGATGTCCTATCTTGAACCTTTCTAAATATATTGTGGTTTCAGCGCATAAGCCTTCCGCCTTTTTTACCCTCCTACCAAGTTTTCGACCACCTGGAAACGTTTCAACATGCGTTTCCGTTATGAATATAGTCCTTATTGTAATGATCAGAAAAAGTATTTGGTCACTCTTCTTAGCGACACCCGGAAATTAGCTCAATATTTGTTCAAAAAGTAGTCTAAAAATCACAGTTTTCTATATTTTATTTTATGATTCAATTATTATTAGAAATACAACCTCAAGTCTTATAACCGTTTTTGTTGTGGATATTTTGTTTATTAAAAGGACGTCTTAACGATGTCTTCAATTAAGATCTCTATCTATTCCGAGTTTTTTTATTTAATTTGAACATGTACAACACACATGGATCCCCGACAGCGAAAACTTTGACTGAGAGTCCAGCAATCAATGGACCAGCTGTGTGTGCGGAGATTGCCCGGTCCCATGCTCGCTTTACTTGATGCGCGCCCGACGACCGCTTGACGGTCTTCATTCGACGCTGAAAATACGCTTGACATTTTTCTCAGCGTCACATGACGACTGTCCGACGTCCATAAAAGAGGCCTCATGGTAATACGTGCAATAAAACCAAATTTAATCGAAATTCGAGATGGTATTGGTGGGAGAGTACGGCCGCGCCAAGAGGACCGTTTGATGTTCACCGACTTATCATGGGAAAGTTCGTGACAGCCAGCGAGCTCATAATACAAATAGAAGGAGCGTTTCTACCTTACTAGCATTACAGCAATTGAAGCGGAGGCTGCCATCTTGTCTACGTATAGAAACATAAAACGGCGTTTCAAGCCGCGTAATCTATCAGATATTTTTATAATTTAAGGATTTCTATGTAAATATATCAAAGAATTAGATTAGGCTATACAGCACAGTCTGTCGGTGACTGAAAAATTACCGATAATGAAAAAAACATTATGTTCCGTCAAGCGGGTTGCAGCAACGTCCTCGCGACCCGTGTGAAGGCGTTCGGCAGCAGAAATGTTTGCAGTCCGGCCTTTTTCTTGTACCTCCAACATTCCCCTCTCACCCCCGCGCCTATACTGCGCGCGTGAGGCCCAAGTGCCAGCTTACAAGTCACCAGCTGTACCCCCTTCTTTCAGTCTTGCGGGGAATAAGTTTCAAGACTCAACTACAAAAGTCAGCACGATCTTCAGGCATTAAACTATAGAGGTCGAATTAGATTAAACGCCAAGTCATCGTAACAGGCACAATTACAACTCCCGCTGCCAAAATAAATATGATTCAATATACTGAATTTATGATTAAACAGATTACGTACTAAAACTAACCTAAATGTAACTTTTATATAGTACATAATTATGTCCATAAAAGAAATTAACAAAAAAATAATAAAACCGTGATGAAACAAATCAATTTATAATCTGCTGTAACAGCTTATGTACATTTAGTAAAGCTAACTCAGCATGCTGATTGAATGAACATTGAAAATGTAAAAAAATCGTCCATAACACTTTTAAATGGGAAAGTTGGAAAAATTCGACCTCGTCAAAAACCCCTTGAAACTTAGGATTTTGTAAAATCCTTTCTTAGCGGATTTTAAGAGAAATGCTTTTTTCCTACGCCCTAAGAGAAATGTCTACGCAAAATTTCAAGGTTCTAGGTCATATCGTTTGGGCTGTGTGATGATCAGCGACCACATAGTAGAAATAGACGGAGCATAGCTATCTTATTTGCATTACAGCAAGTGAGGCCTGGGCCGCCATATTGTCTGGGTATAGAAACATAAAACGGCGCCTAAAACCGCGTAATCTGACAGTGCTCATGTTTCAAATAACTCGTAGTTTATACCATTCAGCATTGAGGCTTAAAATTGAAATTTTGCATGTGATGAGACCTTTAGTTTGGAACGATAATAGTGTCAATCATATTTCCAAAAACATTTTTTTTATACTTTAAATAGAAGGGGTATTTTTTAGAAATAGGGTCTAGAAGCAAATTTAGGCTTCACTTAGCGGTTTCTTGTGCTCCGTCTATTGTACTATGTGGTCGGTGGTGATGGGTGAGTGGTATTTGACAAATATATAGTAGATTTTATAACTCTTCTATTTGACTAGATACCACCTCGGACCTAATAGCCATTATTGTTGGCCATACGTTCCTGATTAAAAATACGTTTTGATCGATGTTCTATCTTTGACCGATTTAGATATATCATGCAGCGGTTTCACGCATAGCGTTCCCCGCATGTTTTCCCCCTGCTCCCCCGGCTCCCACCATATGTTATCGACCACCTTGGAAATAGGCGACATTCATAATTTTGATCACCTCGGTCCATATTATGATAACTAGACCTGTCGCTCGAAATCGAGCAAAACAAATACCATATTGTGAAATATTAAAGAATGAACATTTTACTTATATACTTTTAAAGTGTAATCAAAAGGCCATAAATAATAACACAATTATGACAAAATCACTGATATCTGTTAAGTTTATTTGATTTACAGCAGGAGTTCCGCTAAACGATTTTTTTTATCACTTATTTGGTTATCTTCATTTCCCCTTGTTCTCTTGCTTCTGAAAAGTATATTTGAATACCGGCAAAAAATTGTGCTCTACTATAGCACGCACGTTTTATGGAGAAATATTGGTTTATAAGGGGTCCTTAGCAACTTTTTCTAATTCACATTTGTTTGTAACAAAACAGATCATCAAGATTTGAAATAGTTCCAGAGATATGCCACAGAATGCAGGGCAAGCAAATGTCATTATTATTTAGAATTCTTAAAATACTGAAGTTTTTTAGAAAACAGAAAATAAGGAAGAGCGTTTGCCATATTGAAACTAAGACCAACAGTCTGTAATCATCTTAATTGACTATATTTATTTTCTTAAAAAGGAAACTTAAAAAGGAACAAAAGGAAAACTATTGACAGTGAAGACACATTGATACACGTTTCATTACATTGATGCATGTTTCAACGTTTCGAGCTTTAAAATTTCAATATTAGTTGAACGTTAACCTAAAAAATTCAAGTTAAAACACATCATAAATTTAAAACCTTTATTTAGTAAATGTACTTGGAATCCGATGATATTGAAGTGTTAGCCTACCTATTTTCAAAAACATTCACTCAGTTCATCATTGAAAGGTATTTTACTCGGCAAAACTCCATGCATAATCAACATGAAAGTAAAGCCTATTTTACCAAGTCGTTTTAATAAGTCACGAAGTGACGTGGGCTGCTAGTACATATTATATAAATAAATTAATGATAATTCACAGCCATCCTACACTAATTTTTCACTCATATTCCGGTAAAAATACGCAGCTATTGCTACGTCCCGGCCTTAAAAGGTATGAAAGGTATTAAGGGTACATATACCTTCTGAATCTTCAGAACATGAAATTCGCTGTTCTATGAAACATTTAATTTAGCTAACAATTCTTGTGAGCAGTCCGAGCAAAGACAGATGACTTTGGAGACGTAGATGTGAGCGATAAAAAACGACAGACTATTCTATGCAGGATTCAATGTCATAACAGCCGGTCCAGAATTCGTACGAAACTGTCAGAGCCGTTTTCAAAATCTGCAAAGTTAATACAAAAATTCCTCAAATGATAAATTAATATAATTAATAGGCCTAAATTTATTGTTATTGATTATTTTCATTAACATTTTTAACATATAAACAAACAGCTGAACCGGTAGCAGTGTTGCTAAAGTAGTTAAATAATTCATGGCGAAAGATTGAATATATTCTAAAAAAGTAGAGGGGAGGTGAAAGTTATTAGCTTCTACAAGAACTTTAAAGATATAGAACTATTCGACACACTATAAACTATTTTTAAACTTTATGTTTTCATGGCCATCAACCTATAAAAACGTTTCTGTTGAAAACAGCACCCGGTTCATTATCTATGATAATTTCTAAAATGTGTACTTGGTTTATCAGCCATAACTCGGTCAGTTTTAAGATACGAGGGTTTTCTAAATCTCATTTTGTACGTTTTTTCAGGAACTATAAGCTCACACAGATATTATGTTTTCATTCCTTAAAAAACGGGGTGAGCTTAAAGGAACTGAAAATGTTATTAATTATGAACAATAATTAATTGAAGACTTGTACGCATGTTTCTTCGTCAACTATTGTCAAAAACATGAAAAAGCAACCAACATTTGCAGGAAATAAAATGCTACAATTTTATACTCGACAACATTATACTTAGGCCTACCACCTAGATTTAGAGTTGTTTTGAAGAAAACTTGTTTTATTGTTTAAATTTTCTTTTTACTTAAAATTCACTTTTTTTAAAAAATAAGCTCTTAAAAGAGGTCAAAAATTTTTAGTGTAATACAACATATAGTTGAAGGGAATTGCAGAGCGGTAAGGATTATTTTAAATTTGAGTCCTATTTGGGGGTTGATATTTATTTATTTCTAACGCTGGGAAAATATGGACCAACTCTACTTTGATCATATTTCGCTTAATGTTTTTGCTAAAAACTTTTACAAAAAATTAAATTTAAGTTCTTTTAACTATCTTTAAAAATAATTCATTAAGTTTTCACCTAAAGAGATTTTGTTTTTAAGTTATTTCACATAAAAATTGTATGTTTTGGGCTCGACAAATTACAAACACTCTTAAAACAAGCCATAA
This sequence comes from Flexamia atlantica, assembly GCA_035578135.1. Lineage (NCBI taxonomy): Eukaryota > Metazoa > Arthropoda > Insecta > Hemiptera > Cicadellidae > Flexamia > Flexamia atlantica. The sequence continues at coordinate 24,543,488 of JAQJVK010000005.1, forward strand.
TTTAGCTCCTAGTGGGTTTAGAGACTTCATAACCCCCTCATTTTCTTTGTTATTTTATAAGCTACGGTTTATATAAGTACAACTTTTCCGCTAAAACTCTTAGTTTTTTAGTTAATTGCGAAAAACCATTAGAAAAAGTGTTTTTTTAGTGTTTTTTTTTTTTGGGGGGGGGGGGAAATTGCCACTTCCAATCGTGTATATCTAAAAAAGTATTGACTTTAAGAAAAAAACTATGGAAAATAAAAGTTGCTTAGAATTGGTCAATATTTCCATTATCGGGTTCAGTTTTAATGTAAAAATTGTCTCGCTCAAGGGTGGTACCTACCCCCTGGTAAAAAGCAACCCTTATAACATTTTTAATCTTGAAGTATAGGGTAAGTAGAACCTGAATCGAAATTTTTATGCAAATCGGTTGTGACCAAGAAAGATTATCTAGAGAAATGGGCAGTTATTGGACTATTAATAGTTTTATTACAAGAGTCTACTTATTGTGTAAAAAAACAAAAAAGGTAAATAAACTATTTCACCAAATTACATTTACGTCCCTCAAACGTTCCGTTCCCTAACTCAAAATACACCAAATCATCGCAGTAGCTCTCTGCGGTCGCCTCCGTATCCGCCAAGACGCTCGTTCGATATGGCATCACTGAGTTCAATATGACAACATTGTGCAGGAAGTGACGGAGGGACTAAGGAATGCACCTGAGTCCTCGGTAATGCAGCGTAATTTACACTCGTGTGTTTTTAAAAAATTCAAAATGAGTCCTCCCTTGAGCGGCACAGAACGGGTGAGAGTGTAAGGCGTGTGTGTCGCTCAACGTGCTAGCGCTACGTGGGAGACACAACTGGAACTAACGTGTCTGATTGACCATACCACGGGGGGACATTTTTAAATCTGTCCAAAATTGGTATTTCCTGGTTCGCAGGCGCCTCAAGAATGCAATGATGAAGCTAAAACGTTCCGAGGGCCACGAGTGTGTCCTCGGTACGTTTTTCGTCCTCGGTTGGTCAAAATACACATGAATAAACACACACACACACACACACACACACACACACACACACACACACACACACACACACACACACACACACACACACACACACACACACACACACACACACACACACACACACACACACACACACACACACACACACACACACACACACACACACACACACACACACACACACACACACACACACACACACACACACACACACACACACACACACACACACACACACACACACACACACACACACACACACACACACACACACACACACACACACACACACACACACACACACACACACACTCACACACACACACACACACACACACACACACACACACACACACACACACACACACACACACACACACACACACACACACACACACACACACACACACACACTCACACACACACACACACACACACACACACACACACACACACACACACACACACACACACACACACACACACTACACACACACACACTCACACACACACACACACACACACACACACACACACACACACACACACACACACACACACACTCACACACACACACACACTCACACACACACACACACACACACACACACACACACACACACACACACACACACTCACACACACACACACACACACACACACACACACACACTCACACACACACACACACACACACACACACACACACACACACACTCACTCACTCACTCACACACTCACTCACTCACTCACTCACTCACGCACGCACGCACTCACGCACGCACTCACGCACTCACGCATCGCACTCACTCACGCACTCACGCACGCACTCGCACTCACTCACTCACTCACGCACTCACGCACTCACGCACTCACGCACTCACTCACGCACTCACTCACTCACGCACGCACGCACTCACTCACTCACTCTCACTCACTCACTCACATCACTCACGCACTCACGCACTCACTCACTCACTCACGCACTCACTCACTCACTCACGCACTCACTCACTCACTCACTCACTCACTCACTCACGCACTCACTCACGCACTCACTCACGCACTCTCACTCACTCACTCACGCACTCACTCACGCACTCACTCACTCACGCACTCACTCACTCACGCACTCACTCACTCACGCACTCACTCACGCACGCACTCACTCACTCACGCACTCGCACTCACTCACGCACTCACTCACGCACTCACTCACGCACGCACTCACCCACTCACCTCACTCACCCACTCACCCACGCACCCACGCACCCACTCACCCACTCACCCACTCACCCACTCACCCACGCACCCACTCACCCACGCACCCACGCACCCACGCACCCACTCACCCACTCACCCACGCACCCACGCACCCACGCACCCACTCACCCACGCCACTCACCCACTCACCCACTCACCCACTCACCCACTCACCCACTCACCCACTCACCCACGCACCCACTCACCCACTCACCCACTCACCCACTCACCCACTCACCCACTCACCCACTCACCCACTCACCCACCTCACCCACCCACTCACCCACTCACCCACTCACCCACTCACCCACGCACCCACCCACCCACCTCACCCACTCCACCCACCCACCCACCCACCCACCCACCCACCCACCCACCCACCCACCCACCCACCCACCCACCCACCCACCCACCCACCCCACCACCCACCCACCCACCCACCACCCACCCACCCACCCACCCACCCACCCACCCACCCACCCACCCACCCACCCACCCACCCACCCACCCACCCACCCACCCACCCCACCACCCACCCACCCACCCACCCACCCACCCACCCACCCACCCACCCACCCACCCCACCCACCCACCCACCCACCCACCCACCCACCCACCCACCCACCCACCCACCCACCCACCCACCCACCCACCCACCCACCCACCCACCCACCCACCCACCCACCCACCCACCCACCCACCCACCCACCCACCCACCCACCCACCCACCCACCCACCCACCCACCCACCCACCCACCCACCCACCCACCCACTCACCCACTCACCCACTCACCCACTCACCCACTCACCCACTCACCCACTCACCCACTCACCCACTCACCCACTCACCCACTCACCCACTCACCCACTCACCCACTCACCCACTCACCCACTCACCCACTCACCCACTCACCCCACTCACCCACTCACCCACTCACCCACTCACCCACTCACCCACTCACCCACTCACCCACTCACCCACTCACCCACTCACCCACTCACCCACTCACCCACTCACCCACTCACCCACTCACCCACTCACCCACTCACCCACTCACCCACTCACCCACTCACCCACTCACCCACTCACCCACTCACCCACTCACCCACTCACCCACTCACCCACTCACCCACTCACCCACTCACCCACTCACCCACTCACCCACTCACCCACTCACCCACTCACCCACTCACCCACTCACCCACTCACCCACTCACCCACTCACCCACTCACCCACTCACCCACTCACCCACTCACCCACTCACCCACTCACCCACTCACCCACTCACCCACTCACCCACTCACCCACTCACCCACTCACCCACTCACCCACTCACCCACTCACCCACTCACCCACTCACCCACTCACCCACTCACCCACTCACCCACTCACCCACTCACCCACTCACCCACTCACCCACTCACCCACTCACCCACTCACCCACTCACCCACTCACCCACTCACCCACTCACCCACTCACCCACTCACCCACTCACCCACTCACCCACTCACCCACTCACCCACACTCACCCACTCACCCACTCACCCACTCACCCACTCACCCACTCACCCACTCACCCACTCACCCACTCACCCACTCACCCACTCACCCACTCACCCACTCACCCACTCACCCACTCACCCACTCACCCACTCACCCACTCACCCACTCACCCACTCACCCACTCACCCACTCACCCACTCACCCACTCACCCACTCACCCACTCACCCACTCACCCACACACCCACACACCCACACACCCACACACCCACACACCCACACACCCACACACCCACACACCCACACACCCACACACCCACACACCCACACACCCACACACCCACACACCCACACACCCACACACCCACACACCCACACACCCACACACCCACACACCCACACACCCACACACCCACACACCCACACACCCACACACCCACACACCCACACACCCACACACCCACACACCCACACACCCACACACCCACACACCCACACACCCACACACCCACACACCCACACACTCACACACCCACACACCCACACACCCACCCGGGCACGGCCGGGCCCCCGGGCTCTGCGGTCCCTGCGACGCCCCTTCACAGTGCACGGCCGGGCTCTTGGCTCGGTAGTGGGACTTTCACCCACCGCGTCGCGTCGGCGAAAGCATGTTTTCGATATCTGCCCATTTAATTTTATGACAGCCGATTTCACGAGCGTGTGGAGAGCTAAACAGCTCGTTTATTGCAGTTTGAAAATCGTGCCTCTAACATTTTGTTGGCCATAGCATTGGGCGTAGCTCTGCCCAATAAGGCAAGTGTTACGTATAATTTGAATGTATTGTGGATGTTGGAATGACGAATCGATAACTTTTAAAATTAATTTCAACCGAGCACACAACTAAAGAACGTAAAGTTGACCCGTAACTAGGGCCGCAAGCTCAACATTTTATGAACAATTACCATGAAGCGCCTGGTTTTTTTTAACTCGTCTTAAATTTATTTCATTCCATCTTATTTATTTCTTGCTTCATATTATATTACTGTCTTTAATGTATATCTTAAACGTTTAACGTTTCCCCGCTAACGACTCTGTATACAACCTGCTGCGGCTGCAGGCTACCGGTCGAGCCATCTGGCGCGATTAGAGTCCGTCTTGTCGGGGGTCATGGTCCCGGTCGTTGCTCTGTTAACTTCTTGTGTCCATAGACTCCTGGTGGCGGATTTCAGAACGTTAGTGGTAATTTAATACTTTATTATATAATATAATTTTAAATATTAATCTTCATGGTGTTATGGATGTACTTTAATGTTGTCTGATTAGGATAATATTCTAACCCAACCCAGTAAGGGGTTTGATGTCGACCCCCATTAAGAGGTATTTTAAGGAGTCTTTGTAACCCAGCCTCTAATAAGACCATCGAACAATTTACTGAAATCAAATTGTCCGTCTTGTTCAAATTAGTTCACACGTAGGCTACAGTTGTTGCAATATGAATACTGCATTAGGTTATAATTTATTAAGATTTTAAAGATTTTTTCAGCTATATATTTTTTTCCTGTTCGTATGTATTTGGAAACCTTAGATTACGTTCAGTAACTAACTGCAATATCGATTAGTAGCTGATCAGTAACTTTGACAACTCCGTGCCAGAGAGCATCGCCGCAACAGGTGGGACCGGAAGTGGGCAGGTGGCGCTTCAACGGTCGGTACCACTTCCGCTACCGCCCCCGCATCACCCGCCCTCCCCACGTCACGCCGCCGCAGGGGTCTAGCTTACACATCCCTCGGCTATCAAGTTTCAGCATCGAACTCTCCTGAAAATTCAAATATAAACGGCTTTACTGCTGTAGTATTTGAGAGACTAAAGCATTAAATTTATTTAATTACCGCTGACCTTTATGTAATCGATTTTTGACCTTTCTGGACATCCCCTCCTATAATCCTAACGTTATCTTTCGGCTGTTCCCCGAAGCCTTGTCAAAGCTTACAATCTTGCCTTGGAGACTTATTCTAAATTTCCAACAAATATACCTCTACAAATCGTTTTCGTCTCTAGCAGTTAAGTAAAGAGTCCGATCTTCAATGAAATTCATATATTTAGCCGATAATCCGCTCTTAGCGCCTTTTATATCGACACTAGTTTAATATGCCGGTCATGCCTCATAACCATATGAACCCTAAATTGGCAGGTTGCGCGGTGGGTTGAAAAATCCGATTTTGGCATTCTATTCAGATATTTCAGACATTTTTTCTATTCAGATACTACCAGAAACCCATCCATTATTTCAGAAATTTCAGTGTAAAATGACTAAATTGCAAATTTAAAGTGTGTTGGCAAAAATACTTGCCATCTGCTCAACATGTAACTTCGCGCTCCCCCTTCTTACAAACTTGATATTCACTTATATAATGGATCATTTAAATACCATCAGAAAACTGTCCTATTTCAAAACTAAGCCTTTTTCACTGTAACTAATATCATCATATCGTGGAGCTTCCATCAAGTGATTTTTAATTTCTAAATAGCTAAGTTAATTGACAGCGCAGACCAATCACACCCTGTAACATGTTAGCAGGTAATTTACGGTAACTGGTAGGCGTACCTACTATCTGAGAATCGCAGCAGCATCGCGTATCTGCACCGTATTTCTAAGTTAGATTATCAGGTTTGTGTCTTTAGTCAAAATGCTAACCAAACATATACACACACAAAACGGACAATATCTGGAAAATAACAAAATGAAACATCACATGTAGTGCAGGCGACAAGAGGAATAAAAGGCGCCGCTGTGTTTACGCGAACTCTGCTCACAACAGTGTTGGGATTTTAAACACGTTTCCATTGCATTTTCAATTCCTCAAAACTCAAAACTTTGTTGCGAGCTGCATCAGCTCCCAACACTTTTGCCGATAATGTTGGCCAACACTTCTCACGAGCGTTTCCTTTCAACATTTTACTTGAACATGTTGTGAGCATAGCTCAAAACAACGTGTTTTGCAACTAATGTTGAATGTAAACGAGCCTTAAAACAATTAATTGATTTCAATTTCATCAAGAATGTCATTATTCAACTCTCAGAATAGACAGACGGCACTGACAGAAAGCAAATTTCTCAAGCAATTCTGGGAAGGTTATCAGTACAAGGAATGTACTGATAACACTGGTGTACTTGAAAGTCACGTGCACCTTCTTCGTTGCATTTTGAATTGCAATTAGAAATTAACGGTTTCTCAATACAGTACTACTCAATACAGTACTGTGTCTATTATTCGTTTTTTTAAATTGTTTAATTTCGGAATTAAAATCAAATAATAGCTTATTATTACTTCAAATCATAGCTGCACTGTAGTATGTTAAGTCTTGTTAAAGCTTTATTATCGTTTTCGTATAAAATATTATTGTCTGTTATAAATAAAGTTATTTCTAAAGATAGAAGTACAATAGAATTTTATATTATTTAACTCCTAAATTACCTGTTATTTGTCGGTGTCCTGTTTTCTATTTCTGCTCTATTTTCTGTAAGGACGATGCTAAATATTACACAATTATGTTTGTGTTGGTAGTCTCAACACAGATAGTTGTTCAAGAGGTACTAGCCGTGTTTTACATGTACAGTAAGTATGAATTTTTTAAAGTTAAGCACCAAATATAATTAATAGGTCTATCTTTCGAATCAGTTGTAAGAGACTCTTATATAAAATATCGATTAAATATTTCTGATTTTCTGATTAGGTTCAACTTACAACATTTTAATCTCTAGTTGATGGCGTGGATTTAAGAAAACTGGTTTGTAGCAGAGCCATGTGGAGTTCAACGTGATGCCTCGGTTGGGCTTACAGTTACTTATACTTAATGTCGAGCTAGTACTTACGGAATTTGGATTTAAGTGTCGGGAAGGTTTACTATAAATCCAATAAACCGTATAGTTGACATATATCGTAGATTTATTCGAGTGGTTCCTAGTGTTAAGTTGAGAAGTTGAGATATACCCTATAGTCTCCTTTTATGCTGCTACGTAGTCTTGTTAATAATAGTTGTGAACGAGTTGTGATGTAAAAGACTTAGATTGAAATAGGCCAGTTTTCTGCTAGTATTTGAATGATGCATTACATAAATGAACACATGTTTATATTTCAGTCAAACAATTCTGTTTAGTTGTTAGTGAGAGAGAACAATTATTTAGATGCAAGTATTCTAGTGTTTTAAGCATCCTACAAATTCGAATACAATTCAGTTATTGCTGGTTTAAATGTTTTGGTTGGTTGGATTAATTATTAAAATTAACACCTTCCCCACAAAAAGTACAGTGATAAAACCCGCAATAAAAAGTTTTGGAAGAACAATCGAGCAATATATTCTTCATATACCTTAGAAAGGGGACAAAGCATTCACACAAAAAAAATTAAATGTTTCATCAATAACCAATTTTAGTCCTTGCGGTGTAAATTCCCAAAATGGGATAATCCCATTTTTGAGTACTACATCAAGCGGGAAAAGTACTTATTACACCCCACCACATTAATTTCCTTTGTGGTTTGATGCTGTCACTAAAGAAATTAAATCAACATTTTTTTTATTTACAGTTTGATTCATGTCATCACGAGCACTCTCCATTCAACACGAGAGAAACCCCATAAAATACTTAACAATCACAATGGTTAGTTGTAAAAATAGTTTCCCTGGCTTAAATTTTGATGTATATTTTTAACTTTCATCTTGTGATTAAATTACCTCTTGACAAATTTTTATATGCAAGCTAAAGAAATGAGACGGAGCTGAACGTAATCCTTTTTGTAGTAGATTATATATTCAAGTGCAGTAGATGTTACAATAGGAGTCCCCTCCAATGCATCAGATTTAACCTATGGTAATTGCTTGGAATGTTAATGCCAGTAATTAACTGTACTTTCCCACCAATAACCTTGGCGTGTTCCAATCGTAGCACTTTACTGGGAGGGTTCCAGTTGTAACATTTAATTGCGTTGTTAATTTCCGGGAAATGCTCATAAGCGATTGTTAAAATCCCATTAGTTATGTTTAAGAAGGATAATGGAATTTTATCTCAAGTTTAACCATTTCGTTTTTAAATGTCATTGACACGGGATTGAGATCAGAAACATAGCAGTTTACGATTATTTTAAGATAGTTGACTAAGAAAAGATTTGCAGCCAATTTTGTCAGCATATTTTATCAAGTGGTTATGGACATATATTTACAGCAATTTAAATGTTAAACAACTACTTTCGACAGAAACTCTATAATCTACCTATCTTCCAATTATTAAAAGAATTTCTGGGTTTTTGTCCAGAGCATTTCGACCTCTAGAAATGATTTTTTCCTCACATATTTGGTACCGAATTAAAGCTATTACTCTCTAGATGTGCTTTTTGTGGGTTTAGAAAATATCCCATGAAAAGCCTTCGTACAGGAGATGTCAAGATTTGAAGTAGTTACATATCACAGAATGCAGGCATTCACATTATAATTTTGATTGTTTTTAATATAGACGTTTTATAAGGCAACAGAAAATAATCTATTTCCACCATAGTGAAGAGATCTACCCTGTTGAAACCAAGACCTGCAGTCTGTAATCATAGCTAATTTCCTGTGTTAATTTTCTAAAAAAGGAAACCGAAAAAAGGAACCTATGTAACTCAGGAGGTGCTTTGGAGGTGGGGGTATCCTATAAACCTTTGATGCATATTTCAATGTTGAGAGTTTTAAAATGTCTATATTGTTTTAAGATTATTCCAAAAAATTCAAAAATTTAATCGCGATTAAAATTCAAAACCTTGATTTTGTACTTATAATGAGAAGGACATTTCAGTGTTACGCGCCTGTCTATTTATACTCGATTTTCAAATGCACCTACTGTATTAATGTAGATATTTCGTAGAAAGATATGGTATTTCCTTGAGTATTAATTTGTCAAACATCTACTTAAGATACAAAACTAAAAACCAAGTGACTTTGAAAATTTAATTTCTTGGCCGTTTTGAATGCTGAATAATTTCAAGATCGTGTCAAAATAAATGCAATGACCGATACGTCGATGTTTTGTCTACATAACATAGGTTACATATTCATTCCTTTTGGGAAAAACCTCCAAAATAGATGTATGAAGATGCGCTAAACAATGAAGATTCATGAAAACTAACTCCTAAATTATGCAAAATGAAAATGGTTTTACAGTACTATAAATGCTGCAAATTGTGAAACACATACAGTGTCAATTGACTAGATTAACTGAATTCCTCCTCCAAATTTAAGTTTAAAGTAATAGGTAAATTTTAAAAGTTTGCCAGATGGTAGGTCATTTCGGTCACTGGAGGTTTTATTCCAGTGACACTATTTGTTTAGAAAATTTTAAAATCACAGGAATAAACAAACTTCTTTATTAAATTGCGTTTTACGCTGCGAAACCCCGTAATTAATCAACATGAAACTATAAAGCGTATTTTATTATGTTGTTTTTTAAGTCATGAGGTGACGACGACTGCTAATTAAAAAAATACTTAATGAAAACTTAAACTGTATTTCCGTCGACGATTGATATTTAATGAAAGATTCGATTGCAAATTTAATATTACAGTTTAATTTTTGAGTCTACTACTTAATCCAGTGGATCTCTGAAATATAATTGCAGAACAGTTAAGGAAAACTAACTTGTCTCGAATGTATAGGTATCTTCATCTTGTTTTATCCTAAATGCAGAAATGTATTCCCTTTATAAATCAATGAGTTGGTATATCAAATGCTACAGCCCACACTGTTTGTTCAGGCACTTGATCTTGGTGTCAAATTAAAGTTTAGAATCTCAAGATATGCATTATGGTGGATGTAATTCGATATCCAGGGCATCACTACTGGGCTGTTTAAAGGGGCCCACATGCCATGCATTTTCAAAGTGTTCTAAATTTTATTTATTTACATCAATACATAATTAGTCTTAATTTGTAATAATTCCTATTGGTGCCAAAAGAATGCATCACTTGCTAATTAGGCAAAGAAAAGAATTACTCAATATAAATTAAGCCAGTTTTACCTGCTAATTATTTTATCTCAACACAAGAGAAGTTTTTTTTATAAATAAACAGATACATAGCGACTATTTTGGTTTTTTTGGCCTTTTAGCGAATTTCCCCTATAGGGAAGAAGCTATTACCGTAGGTCTCATGGTAAGACCTAAGCTCGGGACCACTATAACTTTTCGTTTTGGGGCCCTAGAAGCAAAAAACACTATTCGTTCGAATTTATATATATATATATATATATAGATATATATATATCTATATATATATATATATATATATCTATGTGTCTGTTAGCACGATAGCGGCCGCAAAAATGGTCCGATCTTTATGAAATTTGGTACGGACATGTAAAGTGGTAATCAATTGGACGAGTTCGTGAACCAGCCCGATCGGACCACCGGAAGGGGGGGTAAAGGGGGATAAACCCCCCCAAAAATGGGGTTTTCGAGTTTTTTACATAGAAAAATAAAATTTATCAAATTTTTGTGGGCACCATTGAATTCAGCTAAAAAAAAAACAAATAACTTAGTATTTTGAATCACTGCTCTATGCCCATTGGTTACCGAGATATTGAAAGTGGTAAACACAGTACGTTGTCCCAATGTTAACCTTATGGGAAATAAGTAAAATTCTATATCTCGCTTATTTCTCAACATATCTTGATAAAACTTGGTAAATGGCTTCTTCTAGTTCAGATCTACTAAATATTGAATTAAAACCATCCAGTTTTAGTATACCTGTAGCAGCAAACCTGCATACTCATTTCCCATGTTATTCTTATGGAGCTTAACAAAACATGTCAAATCTTGCTATGTTTGCTTGAAATACGTTGTTTTGCATTTGAAATTCGCTGAGTATGCAGATCTGCTGCAACGGGGGTATTTAATCTTCCCCTCTCAAAAATACATTATCACAAACGAATCCTATGTTAAAAAACTGAATCAATCAATCAATAACATAAAATGCTAAACATAAATTTTATTTTATCCATTAATTAACTTTACCAAACCATGATGAACCAATGACTTCAATGTGTAGAATAAACTTGGGTGAATATTTCAGAGATGAATTCCAACAGGAGAATTACTGTATCGGTTATTTTATAGAATCGCAATGAAAGACTGTATTAAACAGTAAATTTAGGAGGGATATTGATTGTAATTGAAATTACGATTATATGTCTTAAATAATGTGCCTTAAACAGTGCTTTAAACAAAAATGCTGCTTCTGAATTGGGCAGTGAAGTGAAGAAAGCAATTTATTGTTGTTTTTAATGTGAAGTATTTAATTTGACTGTCGATGACACAACTGTTATATTCAATTTAAGCTTAAACCGTGTCACCTGATCCTTGTTCGGAAATTTTTTTCCCAATTTTCCTGTTTGCAATTCGCTGTTATAACAGATATGTTTCGACAGCTCTTCAGTGGTTTGTGTACGTTGAAATGTTGTTGTTGTTATTTTATTAACAACGTTTCAACCCAGAAAGCTCCATGTTAACGTTCTTATCTTTCAAATGCACTTTTTACGTAATAAGATTTTTTATTGGCGATATGATCTAATATAACCTCTTTCAAATGTTATTTCCAGGATTTCCTAACATGCTAGAGGATGTATTTAAAATAATTCTGCAAGCTTGCAAGAAAGCAAGCGTTGCGTATTCACGGCTTTAATAGTATAGGATTTATTGCATGCTACGTTACCTGCAGTGATAGTTGACAGTGGGAATTTCACTCCGAGTTGTTGGTACCGCCGCAGTCATGTGCTCAGACTCAGTAGTGTTCGGACGGGCGTACCGCGTACCGCGCGTTGGCTGATCACCTGTATTATTTGGTGTTGTGCGATCCACCTTTTTTGGTTGTTTTTACTGTAACAGTGTAAATTCTTGTGGAGACTTTTCGTTGAGGGTTTGTTGGATTTCCCACTTCATCAAAACCAGGCGTTTAAATCTCTTAACTCAGATATTTTGCTATTTGGATGTAGTAAATTAATTCTTACTTCAGTGGTAATTTTGGTCTTAGCTATAGCAAAAATATTTACCTTTAGTTCTGGCCACAGCATTAGGCGGGTAAGTGAGTGCGTTGCTGGCTGTAAAAATATGTTGTTTGGCTAATTACTTACCCGTCTGACGTTAAAGACGGTTATGCTCTTTGTTTATGTTCTTCAATATCAGCTGATCATTGAAATAGGTGATGGTTAAATGCATGGGTTAAATGTTCATCTATCTGTTGGAAATATATGTTCAACTACTCATATGTGTAGAGGAGCGGAGGTGTCTCTTATATTTTACATACCTGGAGTTTTCATTTTTTTGCCACCCGCCTAATGCTGTGGCCAGAGCAGTATAGAGGGAATTTTTTATAGTTTCTACAAGCCTTAGGATGGTATTTTTGAGATTAAGAGAATGAGAGAATTACTGGATCTTTTAAGCTACGCAATGGATTTTTTTACAATAATTAAGCAAGTTAGGATCAATCAAATATGATCTCTTAATATTTTTTGTAACTGAGTCGAATTGATAAGTGAGTGTAAATATAAAGCAAACAATGATAAAGAAACTAAGACACTACTACAAGAAATCACTCGATTGACGTTGAATTGTTCTTTTATCTTTTATGTCTTTCGAACACTGTCGGACTTGAATTAATAAATTGAATGAATGAGTACTTGGTTGTCGCTACAAATTATTGAGATCTCTCTTCGTGCAGTGAAGTCTCCGACCGATTCATTAGTGTTGTATAACTGCAGGAGAAAGCCAAAAGTATTTCACGAATAATTTATTTACGATTTGCCAAATATGGGCCGAACTCTTTATTAACAAACCCTTTATTACGTACATCAAATTTATAATTTGATATTGAATTTTATTCTTAATATTAGCTCTATAAAGTACAAGAACTTCTTCTTGCGGATCCGTTCGGGATATTTTCAGATGAAACTCATCTAAGACATAGGACAAGTGGAAAATTGTTAGACACGCCGCCCCATCGTTATCAGCTTTATTTCGTGGCTACTATTTAAATTTAAATTGATTGCACTGTCGTGACTAATCCATTCAGAATGAGGCGACAGATTGTAGCCAGGTCCTGTGCGAGGTCGCCGCCGCCCGACCTGCGTGTGTCGTCGACATGCCGGTCGAGTCTTCCGCTCCTCACTAGCACCGATGACCAATTGTAGAACAATCCAGGATGTTAATATCCGTTCGCCTTGCCGTGTACGGTGTGTCCGTGACACTGCTGTGTCACACAGTAAGCGTACGAACACCGTGTCAGAGGAGGTAAAATATTCAGGGTGGATTTTTTAAATCAGTTTTTATTGATCATTTTTCGTGAGAAATGAATTATTTCATTCACCTCATTGGTAGGATGATATATTAAATAACACTTCTCTTTTATTAGTAGGCTTAATCAAATTAGGCTTTTGTTTTGTTTCCCTTATCGGCCTTATTGAATGACGATTCAGATGCATTTGTTTGAATGTCTGAAGCCAAATAAAGAATCGTCGTCTTCTTCTAACAAGTATAGTAAAATACAATTTTCAACGTATCGGAAGTAAAAATTTAGGCAGTCTAATAATACGGGATACATATTGATAATGGATATTTTCTACAAAACTTCACTGATTTTAATACAGATTTATAACAATACAAATCGGCACACACACATTTTTGTCCGATTATTATACTGTATAATAATCGCCCTCGGCTGTATAATCGTTAGGCTGTATAATTATTATACTGAAAATAATCGGACAAAAATGTGCGTGTGCCGATTTGTATTGTTATAAATCTGTATTAAAATCAGTGAAGTTTTGTAGAAAATATCCATTATTAATATGTATCCCGTATTATTAAACTGCCTAATTTTTTACTTCCGATACGTTAAAAATTGTCAAAAATTTTCATCGTCTTAAGGACATTTGAATTAAAAAAATTGATGTATAGAATGTACTTTGAAGCTCTGTTCTACAACCCTTTCAATATTCTTAGCGATTTACAATCGTAATATTGTTAATGTATAATCGGGCAAGGTGAAAGTTATGAGATTCAAATTAACGATTGATCACTTGCCGGTCTGTGAGGGTAATTATCATTTGATGCGCCACAGTTCCGAAGCCTCTCCCGATCTCCGCCTGTTTTCACCCGATAAAGGTTTACCCCGCCGCTGATTGCCAGGTATGCGGTGCAGTCGGCGTTTAGCCCAGCTGATCGCCGCCGAGCGGCCGCGCACCGGCGAAAGCCGCACTCGATCCGGCAATTAATGTAAACCGTCTCACTTTCTGAGCGCCTGGCCACCTCGGTCCGTCTCCGCCGTTCCTCGTCGATACGGCTCCGGCTCTCTCCAGACGAGGAACTGAAATCGCACCGGGTTGTCGGCAACTCCGAATGAAACCATTTCGATTTGCCCGGGGACAATCGTTAGGCTGTTTGGGAGATGAGAGACAGGGCCGCCCCGAGGCTAGTAGGCGCCCGGGGCGAAATTTTGATGTGCGCCCGCTTCAAACAACTAATTGGCCTAAATTGAAAAAATCATATAGGGTTAAAGATTACACAATTATTATTTTTTATTCTTACACTAATATTTTGTTGATATGAATTAAGTTAGGCAAATGGATAATTCATTTTCATCTGAGAAAACAGAGAGAAATCAGATGAATTTGATTACTAGTGAAAAATCACTAACAAGGGTTTAAAGTAACGCTATGAAAAATATTTATTTGTGATTTCCAATCATTCGAATTACAACGCCTTTATAATTAATTTACCAACATCGTTTTAAATCAGGCCCTGGCCCCCATTTCAAAAATATTCTGGTAGATTAATGATAAACTGACTTTGATATTTTCAAAACTGGCAATCACTAATTTCCATAGTGTTCACTTTCGTTGCTGCTAATGACTTGTTACTAGAGGTTTACTTGTAAAGCCCTTTTTGAAATGGGGTCGTGGTGTAATGGTTCAGGGTAACTTTCGCCATCATAATCATCACAACCTCTACGCCAAAAGGACTGACTAAATGAATATAGCCTCTTTAAAAAGTCCTATAACTTACGTAGGACATTTTGTAAAACTCAGTACTACTGTATAATGATTTACGAGTTAATGTAATGTTTTGATAGTTACCATGAATAAGTGTATAGATACCCATTTAAGACTTACTTTAAGGTGCTCCCGTTATAATTTATGAACAGGAACAAAGTTATTGAACGACTTATTTTTTAACAGCCAGCATTTGATTACATTTTTACGATTCTTGATTTTGAAATATTTGCGCCCTATAGCGCTTGGGAGATATTTTTTTATTTTTCCCTTAAACGGCCGCGGGCCCCTCCGGCCACGGCGCCCCCCCTAGCCGAGGCGCCCAGGGCGACCGCCCCGGTCGCCCCGCCCTTGGGGCGGCCCTGATGAGAGACAACTCTGACGGTTACAATTTTATTTCAACATAAGATATTATAAGCTAAAATTTATACCTTTCCCGAGAAAAGTAATATGTCATAATTTGGTTTGGATTAATAAGCCGAACACTGATGTGTTTGGGGACGTTTGTTAGTCTGTTTTCTAAGTTGAAGACCTCTCCATCGCAGAATTACGAATCGTCACTCGTCAGGGCGATATAATATATTGTATAATTCGGTCCCAGCGAGCACAGAAAGATTTTTCTGTCCTCGCTGTTCGGTCCCCCCTTAACCGTTCTCAACCGTGTTTTAATAGTTGGATAATGATTGTTGTCTTTTGGTTTTGTTTGTAGACGCCTCGTTCAAAATCACCTTTGGAAACATTCTATTGAGTAAAGTAGCAGGGATTTTGTGTACATTATAGATACTCCAAGTGTGTATAATGTTATTTATTATATTTAATATCCTCTGCAATTCATGTTCAGTTTCATTCCAGACGGGCAAACGAATTTATCCAGGAATATAATTCTGAGGAAACCACTAAATTGAATTTGTTTCGTGATGAGCTCGGTTAAATTACGAGTCAGTGTATGTGGACTACTTTCCTTAACTAAGCCCCGGTAATTGGTACGGTTGCTTTTCACATTTATTATTATTTTTATGACTATGCCCTTAATAAAGGGCGTTTATGACTGTGGTATTTCATTTAATGAATGTATGTATGCCCTCGTGTTCTGACTATGAAAGAGACATAACATTTCTCGTAAATATAAACCATTAAAGCTGTTAAAAACTTTTGTGACCATAATAAATTATTGAAGTGGCAGCCAATGGCTGAGTGGTGAGCGGTTATTGACACCAGTCGACATTGCGTTTACACGGTGCGAACGGCTGAGATTTGAGACGGCCCCAGGCAGGGTTAGCGACCCTAGACAATATCAGGCATCAGGTAGGCCCCTACTCGGCTCCACGCCCGCATTCTTGGCAGCCTTCACCCCCTCCATGCTTGGAAATGCAAGAGCTTTGTTTGGATTTTGATGAAATCGATAAATTGAAAAGATAGTTTCACTTTCAAAATGGAAAAAATATGTTATAATGACAAATGTCACCCTAAAACATTTGTAACTAGTCTTGTAAATATATGCCATGATTAATTTTTAAATTTTATTTCGACAGTAGTATTATTTATTAGATTGGTTTGGAAACGATAACTCGTAAACGTCTCGTAACGTGAATTTTCAGTATAATATGTTGCATTTCCATATCATTGCTGAATTTTATTGTAAGAAAGATTTCTTTGTAGAGCTGTCATAAATATTCCTTTGATGAGTCAGTATTTGAATCATAATCATAAAGATAAGACAGATACTGTTCTCAGCTTTCCCATTTAGAAGGCAGAACTAAAAATAAATAATGTCATAATCGATTATGACAGTAATGATACAGTCAAATTCACGCGTTTAACAGCAAGTTTACGCGTTTAACGGCATAATCACAGGAGTTGTATTTCATTACAACCATTTATTCAAAAGATTAATGCCATGCACTCGAAGTAATATTAAACTATTCAATAGGACTGCTGTAAATATGTACTTTCCACTCGTATTTAGAAGGGTTTCCCAGGGCAGAGAAATCATCTAATGATGAATGTTAATGGCAGTGACCGCTATAGCATACCGTAATGTGAAAATGCCTTTTGGTTTATTTGTTGTTGAATAGTGGAGTAAGGATTCGTTTTAAATGTTTATTAAGCATTTTGTGGTAACAAATACGTATAAGACACTTTGTGATAAATCGTTTATCCCGCACCCCGTGTTTTTTTTAACATTATATTAAATTATACGTTTAAAAATACCATGATTAATAGGCTACTGCTAAAGTCATGTTTCAAATTAATTCCACCCATTTGTCTATATTAATTCGTTCTGGAATGTATGTTTTACAACACATTTATTACGGCCTGTAATGTATTAAAAAGTACACTTAAATTGTAATAAAAATTGCTGCTACGGATGTAAAGTACTACATTTTAAAGGTTTATGCGCGTTTTATTTCGTGATTCGCATTTTAATAAGGTCCTGAGTAATGAAAATTGTGAAATCCGGAGAGTTCCTCTATCATTTTCTAAACTGGTGTTTATTATCAAATAGACACCTTTCAATGAATTAATTAATCATCACAGAAATCTGTAGTACCACACAGAAATATCTGTCTTAATAATATTTAGCAACCAAGATGACTAAGCTCGTTCCCCCTGATACGGTTTTTACCCTAGCAAGGAAAGCTTATTATTGTGGAAGCGGGGATGGGCGGCTGTATGATGTGTTATTTTGTTTAGACGGTCTTTCAACAGATTTACGGTGATGGTCCTTCCTCCTGCACAGTTCGGTCCCCACGGAGGTCCCTCCACCGCGGGGGCGGGCGGCCACGAAGTGTTTGTCCCGTTGAGACGGACGTGTAGACCTTCCTCCTGCACAGTTCGGTCCCCACGGAGGCCCCTCCACCGCGGGGGCGAGCGGCCACCAAGTGTTTGTCCCGTTGAGACGGACGTGTAGACCTTCCTCCTGCACAGTTCGGTCCCCACGGAGGTCCCTCCACCGCGGGGGCGGGCGGCCACGAAGTGTTTGTCCCGTTGAGACGGACGTGTAGACCTTCCTCCTGCACAGTTCGGTCCCCACGGAGGTCCCTCCACCGCGGGGGCGGGCGGCCACGAAGTGTTTGTCCCGTTGAGACGGACGTGTAGACCTTCCTCCTGCACAGTTCGGTCCCCACGGAGGTCCCTCCACCGCGGGGGCGGGCGGCCACGAAGTGTTTGTCCCGTTGAGACGGACGTGTAGACCTTCCTCCTGCACAGTTCGGTCCCCACGGAGGTCCCTCCACCGCGGGGGCGGGCGGCCACCAAGTGTTTGTCCCGTTGAGACGGACGTGTAGACCTTCCTCCTGCACAGTACGGTCCCCACGGAGGTCCCTCCACCGCGGGGGCGGGCGGCCACCAAGTGTTTGTCCCGTTGAGACGGACGTGCAGACCTTCCTCCTGCACAGTTCGGTCCCCACGGAGGTCCCTCCACCGCGGGGGCGGGCGGCCACGAAGTGTTTGTCCCGTTGAGACGGACGTGTAGACCTTCCTCCTGCACAGTTCGGTCCCCACGGAGGTCCCTCCACCGCGGGGGCGGGCGGCCACCAAGTGTTTGTCCCGTTGAGACGGACGTGTAGACCTTCCTCCTGCACAGTTCAGTCCCCACGGAGGCCCCTCCACCGCGGGGGCGGGCGGCCACGAAGTGTTTGTCCCGTTGAGACGGACGTGTAATCGGTTTTCACGGTTGTCCGATTCCGCGTCGGTTTCAATTTGCGATGCCGGCCTTGTGCGCTTCCCGTCAACTCTGTCTGATCGGGCTATCGTAGCTCTATCGGTCTTCCTGCTGACCGGTGTTCCGCACCAGGGCTACTAATATAAACTATTGGTAGCCCTGGTTCCGCACAGAATGCGCGGAGAGTTGTGTAGCTACACGGTTACTAGAACGTTTACATAACATACAAATTGCTGTTGTTTACCAACCTCAGCAATTCGGTGATTTACACGTAGCTCAGATGTTATCGATGATTGTATGAAAATCTTCCATCCGTGTTAATTAAATGTGTGTTTGAAATTACCTGTATGACTGAAGGTTGTCTTATGTACGAACGTATTTGTACCAATGACAGTAGTGCTCTCCGATAGAATCCTTAGCTTTTCCACGATTTTAGGAACCAAGTGCAGGATTTTTTATTTATCTGTTAACTTTAGGGGATTATTTAAATTAGTCGCTCAAAACACACTTTTAGGCCGGAAAAGTTAAGTTTAACGAACACCTTTGACCAAATAATAGAATTTTAAAGATATTGTAATTTAGCAATGCTGCAATCAAATTAGTCATTAATTATTTTCAAACAACATAACATCTCACTCAGTCTGAGTTACAGTAAACCGCTGAAGTGGTGTTTAACCACGGTTTAACGGTCCGCATAACTGTTTCTTAGAATCCTGCGGTAAACTGGTTTTACGAATGTACTCCTCAACACACTGTAAGCGCAGCACACAGTATCCTATAGTCGTACGGTCATACTGTTGTAGTAAACCCCATCTCAGATATTGAATGAACATAAGTTGGGTAAGAAATTCACATTGTATAAATATATTTGTGGTTTTATTTGGTATTTTTTTACATTAAATAATGTTAGCCGTTAAAAGCATGAACTATGGTAATGCATAGGATATGTCACATTAATAAGAATCCGCAGTCATTTTAGCTCGGTAGGTTGAAATTCCAGTGGAAAATCACGGTAATTACGCTCTTTGCGAAATCTCTGATATCATTTTTTATATCATACGTTATCCACCGCCCACTTGTTTAGATTAGTTACAATTAGACGATGACGCAAAAAATGCTTATGTCGGTGTGATTATTTTGCCTTTAAATTCAATTTGCTTTCAATAGTAACCCATAATCCTATTTAAAATCAAGCAGTGATGTGCTTCTTTGGCCACAATTGCTTTAATATACTATTGTATGCACATGTTATAAAAAACTGCACATTTTGGTTCGTGTTAAATTGAATTAAAAATATCACATGCGGTTGTAGGTATTCAAATTCACACCTCGTTTTGGTAGTTACAAAAATTAACATTATTAAATACGGAACTTGAATGTAACTGCGAAGACCCGTCTAATCCTACTTCAATCCAAGCAGTGTGCTTCTGTGGGCCTATTTTGCTTACAATGTAATTTAAATAAACAGTAAGAGGAATCTGACCAAATTTTTCAATCGTAGCAGTGTACGTCTATGGGCATATTTGCGTATTACATACAATGCAGTTTAAATAAACAATAACAGAAATTTGACAAAAACTCTCCTTTTTCCATTAGTTAAATTTTATTATTTTAAAACTTAAACCTTTGTGGTGGAGAGGAGGGATTTAAAATTAAAATTTACGACTTATTGAAATTAGTTCCATAAAAACTTGTACGCCAAGTTTCATTGAAATCGGTTAGTACTTTTTTATATTCCCCACGAGAGTAAAATTAGACATCGTAGCCTACTCCGTTTACCGCCAAACGAAAAGATAAATTTTCTTCGCAACCAGTTGACTTCCCTGTAATAATTCATAATGTATATTTTTTAAGTCACATTGAAAGACCAGCAACACAACACATTGCAGTGAGCTACCTGAGAGGTTCTTGTCGCCAGTTGTGTCTACTAGCGACAGGTCGTGTCAGTTATCAGTGACTCACCTGTCGCTTCGGCCATTAGTCTGTTATCGGCCGCCCCTGCCTCGTCCTGTCCTGTTGACTTCGGCCTTCTTTCTTTGTCTGACACGAGAAAAAAACAGTAAAACTCATTTGACGAACAATGTGACTGATGGAAAGGCTGCGTTTTTTTAATGTTTTGCAAGACAGCAATCGTCATTATATTTTGGCATATCTTAGTAGTCCCACCATTGAAGGGACTGCAAAATTTCTTGGCCAGCGCTGCTGTAGGCAATGGTGATACACGATATTCAATTCCTCTACGTGAAGTGAAATAACTTCATTTTACATAAACGCTTTTAATTTAAATATTTTGCTGTTAAATAAATTAAAATGTCATTAAGTATAATATCTATTCGAATTTGAATTTGATTAAATTGGTACATTCTATACTCTCAGATTTTATATTTATTAAATCTTGAACAAACTATTCTCCATCTGTGCTCACTGACGTAGTACGTAGACGGAGAATAGTGTACGGGCAACAAAGACAAGCACTTCAAGATTTGTCATCAGTCGACAAGTATTTTTTATGTCTGAATTGTTTTTAAGCTTGTGAAATCAAAATTGCTATGCTTATTTTTTCAAATTAATATCTTTAAGTTTGCTGTACACATTGTGAGGTTAATTTTTAAAGCCATGTAAAATACTTTCAGTAACTTTACAATAACAAGTAGAGACGTAACAACATCACACAGTGTCGTGTACGGTCGGAAGTGTGGAGTGTGCGGCAGTGTAGTGCGATGTAGTGTAGCGATGTGAGCGCGGCGCCATGCTGGACCACTGCCAGGAGCAGTGCGCCGACGTGGCCGGCAAGCTGGCGCAGATCTTCGGCTGGCGACACAAGTACGAGGTGCAGCGGCTGCAGCGCGCCAACGACGTGCCCAACAGCCGCAGCGTCGTGGTCACGCAGGTCGTCAGCCGGAAACATGTGAGTGGCGACAGTTACCCAACCGATTACTTTTACCCTTGGGATGTAAACAACGGTGGCAAAATAGTATATTTCGCAACAAGGGCCGAAAATGAGGTTTTGTAGGCTCGAGATCTTGTTTCAAAATCGAGACGAAGTCGAGAATTTGAAACGATCGAGAGCTGCAAAACCCTTTCGGCCGAGGTGCGAACGCTATTTTTCACCACACTACACAATGAAATATAGCCTAAATAATTAAAAAAAAAAACTGATTATTATTTGACTCACTTGAAAACAAAACACAGCTATGAAAATCATATGATCGCAACTATCCTGTCTTGAATGCCGTATAATTTTGTGATGCTCTGACGTTGTTTGAAGCAAATAAAAGATCAGCTGACTTTCGGCCCAAGGGCCCCAAACGTTTTCGGTCCTGTGGCGGCAAACAGTGTGTTTCGGTCCGCGTTTGACGTTTGTAAAACAGGTGATTTCGTCGTAGTGTGGTGAAAAAATGTTTAGAGTGTTCCTAGTCGGGAGTGAGGACGAGGCCAAGGGATCAAAGGAAGATTTTTGCAGTACAGTAAAACCCCTCATAACCGGCCACCACGGGACCAATCCTAGGTCGGATAACGACTTGGCCGGATAATCTATCTTATCATGAAAACGATTATTTATAACAAATGTGTAATACGTAGCTAATGAATTAAGTCCTATGTAAAGCTTCAAGTGTATTTTTTGGTTATTTTAAAAATATACAGGAATTGATGCCAAGTGACGCCAACACGGCACTGATTGATCTAGTTTTAAACAAAATCATTATCGTTTAATAATCATCATCATCATCGTTACCGCCACAGCATTTATTGGTGTTTTTATGCCTGGGGACTTGAAGGAAAAAATAATTAGGACCGGAAAACCTAGGCCGCGATGACAGGACCATATAGTCTGCAATATGGTCCTGGGATATGAGGGGTTCTACTGTAATTAAATACTTGGGCAATTAAAAGTTGTTAGGGTAGGCTTTACTCTTCAACGAACTCTGTACTCTTAAGCCTTAAAGTGGTTAGAGTTAGAGCTTGATAAGGTACCTGAAGGGCTGCTTTTTAGGTTTTTTTGGGGTCGAAGCTTTGATTATTCATAATCATCGATGTAAATTTACATCGATATTTCATAACTGTAGAGGTTTGGCGTAATTCACTGATCCACAACGCTAAAATAATTTAATTGTGGAATTTCCCAAGATATTTAGAATAAAAAAGTCGGCTGTTTATCAACAATGCCGGTGATATCAAAAATTTAATTATTGCTTTTTTCCCAGTAAAAGAGTTTTTTTACCAACACATTCATTTGTTCCTTCAAAAGCCCCCTTGCGTCTATGAAATTTATTCCAGTCATCTCACGTTATCCTATATATCTAGTTACCAGAAGGGACCAAAGCCAAAATATACAATATTACCTGCTGGACCGAGCTTTGCTCGGAAGTTCGTTATTTTTCGCAGTTTTTCTCAATGTCTGAATGTAATAGTCGTATCGCCTTTTTGCATTTTCAATAACCATTATACATTTTATATTTTTAATATCAAATTTTTAATGGCGATGTGGCCTGTCTAGAACTTGTTTTTGAGCCAGAAAAGAGCTGTTTCCAATATTTGAAGAAAACCTAGTACCTGTTTTCAGCTGTTTTGATTGTAATTTCCTTTCCCATTTTAAATCTTGTGCGAAACTTTAAGGGTGCCTAGGACTATTCCCCTAAATGTGACTTTACCCTTTCAAATCTCCTTTTGTTGACTAAGAGTTATAACACCAAACGATTCTAATTTTATGAGCGATTGTGTTAACAGCACCTCTTCGCTTTTGACTTGAATACCAAGCCAAAGTTATTACACAGCGTATTACTTTATGAGTAACCATCATAATAAAAGATAACACCATTTATGTAATTGCCGATTTTTGCAAATTTACTTGACTTTGTTTAATAATTTTGTATCGTCCACATTGAATAAAACCAAAAGGGATTCCTAGTAAAAAAGATAATACTTTATTAATCAGTTTTTAAGGTCGTTGTCCTCTTTGTTTGTTACTGTTAAGACAATACCTCTTAACAGTCCAAGACATTACTACTTCTAAGAGTGATGCAGGCTGGACTTGGTAAAAAGCCGAACCGTTAAATTGTGAATTGATTGCTTAGTACTGCCATTAAACCAATCAGGAAATTACTGTAGTAAAATGGTAAGTTAGTAATGGTTTGTTTTTTCTCTCTTTTTTCTTTAGGTTCTAATTTCCGCTGTCTAATTTGTTTTCTGAAGTACAGTATTAAAATAATTGATTGCTTTCCTGGTGGTTACTCATAATTAAAGGTGTTAAAACCCAATATTGATTTTAATTGAATATATATTTCGTTTATTAAGGATAATCCTCAGTCTGCGCGTAGGGCCGTAGAAGATCCCGATAATGAATGGAAATAATGGATATAGTTTCATTGGAATGTAGTACTTTATTGCTTCATTGACGAGTAGCAGCCGCTAACAAGTAACGATGACACCATCACGATTAAATAAAAACGTCAAGTGTTAAAATACTGACCTGAAAGATAACAAATATGACTTGATTTTTGTGGTGTCCAGACACATTGGTTTAATTGTAATCGAAGTGAAGGTTCTACCAAACCAATTTCCCCAACAGTAGGTCTGTACAATTGTACAGCAGGCGCGACCGAGTCTAAACGCAGCGCTGATTGGAAGGAATAGAAGTCACCGCTTGCATTGAGGGACAGCGAGGGGAGGAAGCTGTGGTTGGTGAGCGACATTCGCCAAAAATGGAAAGTGATCAGAAAGTGCGAGAGCGGCCCAGAAACCCGCTTCCTCCCGACGAAGAAACTTGGCTCTCGTTTTGGACTCAATCAAACTCTTTAAGACAAACAAATTTTCAGTTATTTAAAGTATTATGTCTAGTAAAAGTGTTTTTATTTTTGGCAAACATGTTCCGTCAGAAAGCTTTGTTGACATAGCAATGATAAAAGCGTATTCAAATCTTTCAACAATTTCCCAACTAAATCAGAAATCAAGATTCACGTAAGTACAAATTATTAATTTTGCTTCAGTCCCACTCCGCTCTATAAGTTAAAAAGGTTTTTAAATATGTTTATTTTTTTAGATGTCCTTTATAGATTGTATTGAATTAAACATTTTGTTTCCAGCAGCAAATTTTGTCTCGTTAGAATACTATATCCTAAAATCAATCTGATAGCTTGTGCAGCAATGTGTATACACTTTAGCAATGCAATTACTTTATATTGCACTTCAAGCTATGTATGCACTATTACATGCTCGCCAATTTTAATAACGACCAGCAAGTGTTGATGAACCACGCCGGGTTTGTCGGACGTTAACGTTAACGAGCGCCGGGATGGGATGTGAAAGCCGGATGAGATATGCAGCAGTTGACGCACTCTCTACTCCTGTGATATGCCGACATGGTGAATGGGATCACTACATAACATGTTTGCACTGAGCTGTTGTCGAGTGTGCCGCTCACCTATATGCGTGCTTACAAGGGCAGCTCTTGAATTAGGAAACTAAGGAAACCCACCCGTTTTGTGGATTTTCATACATAGCCTATATATATTTTTTGTCTTTGATCGTTCAGGTAAAGACGAAACGATTTCTTTCGCGAGCATAGCTCAGAATTTAAGTAAATTGTGCGAAAAACATCATAACCAATGAGTGTCTGTTTGGGAGCTCACCTTTTGTCCCAGGGTTGAATTATTGTGAAAATATCAAATTGTGCCAGGTTTTAATTGGTCCCTTCGATTTTGTCCCAGGTTGTTGTTCATTCCCAGGTTGATTTAAATTAAATGCTAAGATAAGGTTAAATTAAGGGTAAATGACCCATACTCTAACTGTTCCAGGTATAAAATATAAAAACAATGTACTGATGTGTCAATTTTTCGAGTGCATCAATTTCAATTAAAGTGGTTCAGCGGTTCAACTACTATTTGAGTAAATGGTGAAATAAGGTTGGGTTGGGTTAGTTTGGTAGACTAGAATTTGGTAGACTGACTGGTTGGTCAGGCTGGGCTGTACCGTAGTATGGCAGCTAAGCCATAATTAGAACTAATGAGACTTGTGCGTCAAAAGGACCTGGGGCGATTAACGCAGTGTGTTTTAATATAAAATATGATACCTAGGACAAAGGATTTAACTCAATTTAAATTTGTAATACAACCAACCTGAAACAATTAATAAATATTTATTTTGATTAATTATTCACCATTTCACCAACCTAGGACAATTAAACATGAAACAAATGATTTCTTTATTTGAAATTAATACTTGGTGATGGAGAGTTGACGTTTTGATTTTAATTTTTGCGAACATTTGTCATCAGTTTGTTTGTTTTACTAATCAGTGATGGCCAATGTTTGCAGAAAACAAAGTCAAAACAAAAATGATTAATTAGTCAATTAATAACTGTTTACATCAATCTGTGATGATTGAGTCTGTGACGACTGATTTGCGTGGTAGTGTTAATTTGCTAGCGACGTGGGATGAACGAAATACATCCAGCTATTTTACCTTCTTTGAAATGTAATCCAATTATGATGATATAAGAAACCAAAACTTTCTATGGAGGAGAACTCACTTTTTCAGCGTCTAGTCAGTTGACTCTACTTACTTTTGAATCGTTGTCTAGAGTTGAGTTGGCAAAGGATAATTTAAAATAATTCAAACTTAATTAGTGCCGGATTTAATTATCATGACTTAAAATCAATCAAGTAGTTAATACAATTCATTGAGCAAGGTACATTACGGTACAATTACGGACCTAGGTACATTTTAGTTTGATCAGTTGGTATCTGACTACGGAGAACGTATTTAACCAACTGTTTATTCAGATATTTCTACGCCAATCGAAGGTATTATCTAGACATTATAACGAACAACAATTGGAACGCGTCATCGGTGATTGCATAAACACCGCCTGCTGAACATTCATCGTGGCTGTCGCACTTACTGACATCGACGTCACATGGTTAACGACGTAAAAAGAATAAACCTCACAGAAAGGAAATAAAATGGATTCAACTAGACGTTGGGAGGGACGCACAGCTCTATTAAATAACTCTTATTATTGAAATATGTTTGAAGTTATCAAAGTCATATTATGGTTTTGCTTAACACAATAGAATGTAATTATTTCATGAAAAGGTTATAATTCAAATGTGTGTTTCTTTCGTGCGGGATAACAATTCGCTAATCATTCCAAATCCATTGTAGAATACATGCAATACTGTCAGTGGCGGTTGGTGGGCGCGCGCTGATGGCTGCACACGGCATAGTTACCTAACTACTGTACTGCAGGCACATACCACGTCACGCGCTAACTACCACGCCGGCTAACTACTGTAATTACTCTACCTCGATACATACGTTGAGACTCAGTCCAAGGTCCACAAATTGTTTCATATTATTGTACAAATATGAACACAAATCTATTGAATCTGGCATCTATTCAAACTAAATCAAAGATGGAAACCCATGTTGCACTGTGCATCATATTTTGTTACCAAAGTTATAGTCGATAGGATGGACTGAACTAAAGTTAGTCAACTTTGATTTCTGGTTAAGACAAAACTAGCTGCAGCGGGGTCATATTAATGGGAGGTCTATTAATTTTTCATAGTCAAAGCTTTTGAGCTAGTTTCCTCCAGGCAGACGGATTGATTTTCCACTGTCGGTTGATATATGTTATTAAATAAACCCTAAGCGTGAATGAGAAACACGGCGTCAGCGCGTATCAAGTATTTCAATCGACTTTCAACTCCTGCCAGGAAGGCGCTCGGTCGCTCTGCCCGCAGCAACGCCGATCACCACAGCCGGGGAGGCGCTCGGTCGCTCTGCCCGCAGCATCGCCGATCACCACAGCCGGGGAGGCGCCCGGTCGTTCTGCCCGCAGCATCGCCGATCACCACAGCCGGGGAGGCGCCCGGTCGCTCTGCCCGCAGCAACGCCGATCACCACAGCCGGGGAGGCGCCCGGTCGCTCTGCCCGCAGCATCGCCGATCACCACAGCCGGGAAGGCGCCCGGTCGTTCTGCTCGCAGCATCGCCGATCACCACAGCCGGGGAGGCGCCCGGTTGCTCTGCCCGCAGCATCGCCGATCACCACAGCCGGGAAGGCGCCCGGTCGCTCTGCCCGCAGCATCGCCGATCACCACAGCCGGGGAGGCGCCCGGTCGTTCTGCCCGCAGCATCGCCGATCACCACAGCCGGGAAGGCGCCCGGTCGCTCTGCCCGCAGCATCGCCGATCACTACAGCCGGGGAGGTGCCCAGTCGCTCTGCCCGCAGCATCGCCGATCACCACAGCCGGGGAGGCGCCCGGTCGCTCTGCCCGCAGCACCGCCGATCACTCGGCTGCGCTAATGGTTTGTTAGTGGCGGTAAAAACTGTTTGAATAGAATCGGCGCAAACAATGAAGAGGCAAAAACCGTGAGCGAGGCCGATTTGGCCGCGACGATCGACAATGACGGGCCCGACCTCTCGGGGTCGCGGGGGTACACTCGTAATGGAGTTCGTTGTGCAGTGCTCATAAATACTGTAAAATACTGTACTTAAAACACTTCTGGAGCTCCTTCTCTTTAAAAAAACTAGACCTATTTTGGTTAACATGGGTTCTATTTACTTTGGTTGCCGTCTGTTAAGTTTTTCAAAAGCTATGAAATGCCCTGTCATAGGCATGAACTGGCAAAAAAAGCAACTGAAATTTGAAAAAAGCAACGCTCTTATTTTTTATCTGATTTTAAAAGAACTTTGTATATAAGATTTTACCATGCATGATTTGTCTTCAATTTGTCTTCAATTATTACTTTGCGTTATCGATTAACTTAAAATGGTAAAATATTATTGATTTTAACTCCGTGTACATTCAAGGGCTTGTAATGGGTTGGTTTTTTAAATTTTTTTGTTGTGGTTATTTTTTGTTATTTTTTTGGAATTCGGTTATATTAGTTTTTTTTTAGAATTTTGGTTATTTTTTATTTTTTTCAACCTCAAGAACTGCTAAAACCCTTGTTCACACTATTCGTCTGTCAGACGATCTCGTAGCAGCATCGCGGCAGACAAATCTCGTCATCCTACATTGCGTGAAAACCAAGTCTCGTTGCGTGAAAACCAAGTCTCGTTGCGTGAAAACCAAGTCTCGCTGTCAAATCTAGGCAGATTTGTGATTAGTCTGTCGAGATTTTCTTTTTTACCAAGGTTAAGAAGGTATTATCCCCAATATAACGCCGGTTTTATAATTTTTATCAACATTTTTTGTTTACGAAAGGTTATTTTCGGTTATTTTTTCTCTTATTTTAGTTATTTTTTTAAATTTTTTTCAACCTTAAGAACTGTTACAAGCCCGGATATTCTGCTTTAATTGCTCAGTCAGTTATGCTTATTAATTTTGCTCAGTCAATTATACATTGACTGAACGATTCTACTCGGTTGAGCAAAACGTAAATAAGAAAGAATTACCATATTTACGTTTACAATACGTAATAATAAGAATAAATCTATGTTTTACACATGAACATTTAATAATGCCCACAGTGCCTTAGTAGCACTAGGGTTAAAAAGTCACAAAGTATTATTTAGGCTAAAACTGTTCATCTCCTGACTGGACTTAACTGTTGAATGTTTGCTTGAATAAGTCGTATTGGCTGAAAGGTTGACATAATAAATAGGCCATGGTCCTGGTCACACAGCATTGCACATTGCGCTGCAGCTGCGGTGCTATTGTGAAGGTTGCACTGGCTGTGACTGTGTCTAACTGAGTGGTGGACGAGGGAAACTGTAGACTAAACACCGATTGTTGCATACACTTTATGGGTTGTTGAAGTTACTTTCATGGGTTGTTGGTACTGGAGTTTCTCTCCATACCAGCGACTGGGCGAGTACATGTGATTCTGAGCAGTTACTGATCATTGCAAAGAACGTCAGAGGAAAAAATATTCCTTGCACCAAAATCTACGAATAAATACTTAATGAATACTTATTGGTTCTCTACGAAAATATATATTTCTCACCAACCTTGTGACACTATTGAACAACTAGCTCACTGAGATGAAATAATGCAAGTGTCATTTTTCACAAACTAAATATCTTTATCATCACAGTATATATACCAAACCTATTAGTTTTGCCTTTGGAATTTCAAATGTCAAATCATAGCTCAGTTTTAACCCTTTCTTGAAAGTACTCTCAATTGTTATAATTTTATGCATAGTGCCTTTTAAATCTCACTAATCAATCTTTATATCAAAGAACTTCACCATGGATCCTTGAACTGCATTTAAGCCTAGTGTGCCATTAAATCACTCAGCGTTTCCTCTATCAGGGGGAAATCAAGTGGGGTTTCCTGCAGGTAACATGTGGCTCGGTTCTGTTAGTGTGGTCGCTCGAGTGTGGCCGCCAAGGTCAGGCAAGGACTAGGGTGCAGACTCGCAGTAACCATGAGAAACCAGCAGCAATGTGTGAAAACCACAACCAACCGCACTGTGTCAATTATGATGTCACGATTATCGCAGAAAATTGCAATTTGCACCTGATTTTTTGTCTTACTATTGAAGGTCAGATGAGCATGTGTTATGGGAATGTTTAATTTCGGTATGAAGTTGATATAATATGGTTATGAGAATTGTGATAAATATATTTTTCATCACCTGGGTCTATAAAGGGATGCTCTCTGTATGAGCTTAAACTTTTTTGTCTTTGCAAATCCATGCACTTGTAGGTTTTTTGCTGAACCATATTTTTTATCATACTGCACAAAAGCTTATTAAGCTTAGTCCTTTACAAAACAAAGCTTCTATAACTTGTATACCTCTAAAAAATATATCAAGAAGTTAGCTAAGGTATTTAAGGTAAATACCTTAAATACTATTTTTTCTGTTTAAGTATCAGTCATATGTTATTTTATTCTTTGTTTAGACTAATTTCTCATAGGCGGAAAATAACTGCTTCAGCCCCACCTACATTTATGTATTCAAAACAGCAGTTTTTGCAAAATAAAGTGCTTTTCTACTCGTAACATATTGACAACATCAAAACAGTTTGATAGGGCCTATAGATATCTTAATCCTACTAAAATTATCATTGGTCAATATAAAGTAAATAAAAATAAGCCATAACATAAATCCTCTCCAAGCACAAAACCTATCCAACTTTAACCCAGTGACATTTGTGCACAGGGGAATTTCAAGACAAGCATGAAGAGCTCACCAATCTTTAATCAAAATGAGATAAGCTGGAACATTTCAAAAGGATGACATGTTCCAAAGAGACAATGTAGAACCGACCTGCAGAGGATACTGAATAGAAAGTAAACCGTCTGGTAGCATCTCTTCAGTTTTGACAAAAAATCACAACTAGTCTCATTTGGCCATGTTGCAAATACATGACTTGCAGCCGTCGTAGTCTAATTACTTCGGTCTCTTTGTAATTGGTGTTTGTCATTGGGTTGGTGTTTTAGTTATGTTGGTGATTTTAATAAAAGTATTGATGATAGTTGTCTTGTGTGTTGCAGAGCGCGGACGCGTGGGTGGCGGTGCACAGCCTACAGTCGCAGAGCGATGGCGGGATCCTGGACCCCGACGACCGCCTCAACGACGTGGCCGACGACCGGGAGCAGATCATCGCCACGTTCGAGGATGGGGAGCCGCCCGTGCACCACGGCGGCGATGGCGCCTCGGGCAGCAGCGTCGGCTCCCCCAGCCCCGACATCTTCCAGGTAGTGTGCTTGTTTCCTTTAAGGTTCCATTTCCTAGACAGTGTCAGTGCACTCAACGTCGACGTCGGTGTCATTGCGCTACAGTCAAATGTAAAGCGGACAATGGTGATTGTCATGGCAGAGTCTTCGAAATAGTCACCATTGCCAGCTTCACATTTTACTCTAGCGTAACGACGCCGACGTCGAAGTTGAGCGCACTGACGCCGTGTTGGAAAGGGAACCTTTAGTCCCCGTAAATTTTTACTCCCTAGGGGATTAGGAAGCCTGGATCAAACCATCCGCAGTGCTAGTCTGGAGGGCTAACCGACCTGGTTGAGACTCTTAACAAGGGAGCTCTCAGGTGGTGGTCCTTGTTTGGAAATACTTAGGAGGTCTCGGGTCAGGGGTGAGTCGTTCCTGGAAGAGCCTGTAGGATGGGTTGGAAATGCATCTTCTCTTCCTTCATGGGTGAGGCTGACTGAACATTTCATACCTTTCCCATCCTGACAATCTCTTCCGTCCGTAAGCTGCACAAGCACATTATTCCTAGGGAGACATGCCTAACTGGCAATGCTGAGGCTTTCATTCACTCAAAGTTGTACAGTCAACCCATTTGCAGGAAACCTTTATGTGGGCATTGGTGAGAAAAATTACCTGCCTGTAGAATGTGAGGTGCTGGGTTCCATTTAGAGAGAAATCATTTAGTTAACCGCACCCCAAACTTTGCACCAAACCTACTTAATCAGACCACCATGTTGTTGATGAATTCAGATAGATTAATTTGCAACAGGTTAGACCTCCATGATATTCATATGAAAAGTAAGTGTTCCTGTTTATTATTATAAAGTATAATTTAACCACAAGGTATGTACACTGTAATTTGTTTGTGACTTTATGTCATCGTATCATAAACTGGAAATCAATGGTTTGTTGAGAAAGGATTTTTTTATTGATTGAAGGTGAGAGGGAAGTAATTACTTTTTAATTGTTAACCTCCATTCCATTTTCTCTTCCGATTGTTCTTTGTCTTATTATAAATAAAGAATTTAAATTATTAGATACAGACAAAAAAAATTGTAAGATAAAATTATTTTGACTTTATTATCAGAGAAGTACAAATGCCACTGTTGTCACAGTGGATGGTATTCTACAGTCGCTTGACGCAAGACTCTCACTTTGATCACACAACAATAGACTGTCCACAATCTTATGTTGCAACTTCTTATATAACACTCAAACTACACAGTTAGTCTTTTTGTTTTACAAGCAACAAAGACCTGTTTGTTAACGGTTTCCGATACGATTTTGAAATCTTGCACTATCTCAGCATTCATGGAAGCTGTAGAAGAGTGAGGTGAATGTAAAATATAGGGTATTAATTAAACATCAGTTTACTGATTTGTTATACACACTGGTTTTTATATTACTTATAACCATTTTCTGTTTAGGGGAAACTTGGTTTGACAATTGAATGTATAAGACTATCAGTATCTGTGATATCTAAGTCATTGGTGCCATGTTTTCACGTTACTCGTTGGTCGTGTTTCATGTATTATTGTCATCTGTTTTTATTATTTTTAAGGTACAGTCGAAATCCATGTATGTAGTGTCAGTAGTGTCAAAATTTAATTAATATTAATGGCATCATTAATTCCCAACAGAGATGACACTTTTAATCGGGCCATATCTATCTTATAAAAATAATTCTCTCAGAACTTTTCTTGGCGAGTCATCCTCATTTATCAAGTGATCTTCATGTATTAAGCAATAATAATCACTGTGCTACCCAGTTTTAGGCAGCAAACACAACAGGAAAATTTTAAATCAGATTACTTCAGCAGATGATTTAATCACCTAAATTAAATGGGAGTTAATGTTTTATCACCCCAAGATAACTTTCAAATCATCTATTTTGCAATAAAGTCAAACTAGTTGTGGTCTTTGAGTATAATGTGTATTCAGAAGAAACTTTTAGGCCTACCTTGATTTTCTCGATACCATCTGTGTAATAGAACCAAATCTTGTTTTGCCATGTCTATTTGCAAACCTCAAACGACCCGTAACTTTTGAGAACCATAAGTCTGACACCGCTCACTAGGAAAGGTCCCAGTGAGAAAATCCTAGGAAAAATATTAGTTTGCTAATAAATTTTTCCCTAAGGTCACAAATTTAAAGGAAAGTGCTGAATAGCTGATACATTTTTTTATATTTATAATTATTTATTTACCTAAAAGGTCCACTAGTTATTATAATGATAGATATTGAATATTTAGATTTGCTTAATTGATGAACAAACAAAGTGAAGTGAGCCTGTATTAGCGGGGTCAGCAGTGTCAAAGATTTGTTGTCCATCAATCTGTATGTATGTATCCCCACCTGATGGGGGATCACATGCTCTGGCGGGTTTCTTTTGTTTTAGTGAAAGACATTGATTAGTTTCCTAGGATTAGGAAAACATTTTCGGTTTTACTCTAGCAATAATTATTGCTAGAGTAAAACCGAAAATGTTTTATTAAAAAAAATGAATTATTTTTCTAAGTAATTGAAGATTCCTTAACCAAACAGTATGTAATGCACTTTTTCAGAAAAAATATTTGCTATATATTTAATTACTAGTTTCTTTTTTATTTGAAATGATCTTCGATTGTATCTCATTGTTTAATAAATGCAATTTTCCCCCAATGCTAATTTAATGGCAATAAATTCGGCTTGTTATTGTTTGTGAGTTCATCCAATTACAAAATAAAAGAGCGTACTTCTAATAATAATAATCCATAGTTAATTATTCATGAATACATCAATTTAATTATGCCACATGGTCACTGTGTAGCCCCTACTTGGAGTGAGGCAAGACCACAGGTAATGCCAAGGAGTGCCACATTCCTCGTAAGGTTACTAAACACTTCACCAACGACCAGCCTCCTCCCCTCCCCCTGTCTGGTGTATGGTAATCGTCGAGTGTTGTAAACATCACTGATAACTCTCATGCATTGTCAACACCGCTTAAGCGTAACTAACTGCACCACTTGATTGCAATCTAGGTTGTCTCAAAATTGTTTCATGGTTTTGAGAGTAATATTTGATGTCAATCTAATTCGGTGTGTACTCATGATTAGAAAATTCAGAAAATCAGACTTTGTCTTTCAACTAGGCTTATTAATTTATTACACAATTTTATTTAAAGTAAAGTGTTTTTTAAATGTACATTTTATATTAGTACCATCTGTCTTTTAACATTTACGCTAATCCATCAATACTGACAAGAGGAGTTTTTTTTGTGAAGGCTACTCCGTTGCAAAAAATAAACTGAGATATTAACTGAAAGAGTTTTCTAATATTTATGTAATGGAAATAAAGATGATAGATAAAATATGTAATTCTTTCCAAAACTTTTCTATGACATTGAGCATTGTAGTATATAAAATAATTCTTCCAGTTTCAATAGTTAGATTGTTTATAAAACTATTAAAATAATAATTATTGACCCCAGAATCTGTAGTTGACACATTTAATAGACTTAAATCACCCACTCGATAATGTCAAAATTGTATGAAATCTTTATTTTATTTACATGCACGACGGTAATAGGAGTGTTCAAAATTTTAATGGCATTAATCGTTGTCCTTGGAAATCAGCGTGTAATGCATTTCATGTGCTGCGATCACTGGTCTCTAAGGTCATGCCTGACTTGCAAGCCAATACGTCCTGCAGGTGTAGGATGGTTGATTGCTTACTCATCGCCAGAGGTTGGCTCTGCCGAGGCGGTGGTTGTGTTGTATGGCTCGTGCTGCCGTGGTGGGTGAAAGTGCCTCTCGTAATGTCCAGCTCTTAGTGTCGCGGTCGTGAACCAACGAGAGTGAAAGTCGTGGGATTGTTGACCATTGTGGACGTTGACCTTTTTCTCCTACAAGAACTCCCTCATGCAACCTCTTGGTGGTTGAAATACCAGTCATTCGTTACAAAGTAGTGTTATTTTGTAGGTTTAGGTAATTTCTGTTTTGTATATTTCTCCTTAAGTTGAAGTACTGTTATTGTAGTATATAAATCATATATGATTTCTATAAAAAAACATACATCATGAGAGTATCCATTATGATTAAATGTCATTCATTCTTTTTAAACTTTGGCCTCTCAAATCAAAAAGGCAATAATTAATTAATGATAGGCTATAAATACTTTATGATTCTAATCTTAACCTTGATATATTGATTTCTATGTCCTTTAAAACCGTTTTAACTCCAATCAAGTGTTCTACAACTTCCCTGCAACTTAAAAATAGACCTCAAATCATCAAAAGTGGTGGTGCACAATTTTTAATAAAATACATAAAATAGTTTTTCCTTAGCTTTAAAAAATCAAGAAATTGTGTAATAACATAATATATTAAAGGCACATGGTACTTTATTACAATTAATTTGATTTAGTTAAAAACTTGGAAGTGTTGTTTAAATGATTCTAAGCTTTGGTTAGTATTTCAACTCTTGTTATAAATTAAATTTTAAAATAATAAATTGTTCAGTAATATTGTATTTAAGGAAAAGGCAGATACATCTCTTTAATTAGACAAAACTTGAATGCTAACTCAACGGTTTTTTATTGATTCACTGGAAACCCCAATGCTGGAAAATTTCAATTTGTTATAGTTTGTGTACTCATTTTGATTTTGTTGGTTGCAGGGTTCGGACAAGTACCGTACGGACATTGAGGTGACTGACGAACAGATTGCGTCCGGAACCTCGCTACAAGTCCGGCGGGGCAGCGAGCCCGCACTCAACCAGCTACTGCCCTCAACTGGTGAGTTAGACTCTTATTCCAATTCCTTGCCAATTCAACACTTGAAATATTAAAAAATATGATTGAGCGTATCAAAAGGATAAAAAACTCACATATTGGAACATTTTTGTTGATTTTATGTTATAGTTATTAATGAGATATTGTTCATATCTCATCAATAACCACCAGAAAATCTTCAATTATCATATTATTAAAACTGTTAAATGGTTCTGGTAGAGGTTTAAGAGTTTGGTTAAATCTTGTCACTATATCTGAATAACGTTATATTAAACAAATTAAAGGATTTAATTAGAATTTTTAGGATCTATGGTTTACTTGAAATCATATAAAACAAAGCTGTAGTCTTCTTATCTGGTCTCCAAAATGTCTTAAGCAGTTTGTGGCATGTATTTGTAATGCAAAATACATATTCTTTTGAAAGGAACTTCTTAACTTATGTTTGGACAGAAGACAATAATTCTTTATTTACATATTCATAAAGGAAAGTCTTTTGCTTAACAAGAATTTTGAATTCTAAAAGTGTGTTGGATGTATGATTAATAAATCAATGCTGAACAACTTGCTTTCTCTACAAGTCCAGTGTAAACTTTCTTTTTTTCTTTTTTTTTTAAAGAGGGTGGCGGCCTCTTTTTACCTTGTATTTGCTCCCCCACATGGGCCTCAGGCCTGTGCGTGGAAGTTATCAAGCAAACCCAAGGAGTGAGCCAGTACAGTACAAGGATGAACAGTACTGCTAAAAGTAAGCGGCATCATCGGTACTCGATCCTGCGACGCTGCTGCCACAGAACCGGGGCCGAGTGCGCTACCAACTGCGCCACCGACTCACTTAAATAAAATAAATACTAAATAACCAAAAAACTAAATAATAACAAAACTAAATTAACTAAATTATAATTTACCATTTACCATTACTATTATTACTTTTTTTAAAACTAAATTACATAAAATGTTTCAGGTACTACCAATGGACATCTTCCTGTTGTTATTGAGAAGACCTCGAAGAGATGGTCCGCAGCTCCTATCATCGTAGAGCCCCGGGCCCCTACTAGTAGAAAGGTGTGTTCTTTCAATTTAATTTAATTTTGAAATCTAGGTATTTGGCTAGCTTAATCAAAATCATAAATGTTTTTATGAGAGTTAGGCCTATGATTGATATTTAATTCAAAGTTAAGAAGCTATCGAGTTTAAATTAAACAGACAACTACTTAAGGACAGTACGTGCAGTTCCTACCTTGATAATGTTATTATTTGCCTTTAGTTGACAGGTCCATTGTGTACTACTCAAAAGTGATCGGTGTTTGGTGCTGTATGTTTGGATCATAATATTAATTCCAGGTTTTGACACTTAGATAGTTATGGTAAATAATCCTCAAATTCAGCTACACCATATAATTTATACTCATGTTCAGTTATGTCCACTGATGGATTAGACCTATTTTCTTCTTGTGATGATGCCTAATGGATTGTTTAAAATTTCATGCCCAACAATTTGTGTGAATAACATTGCAACTTGACGAAGATGAAGTAATTTTTAGCGAATTTCCCCTTTAGGGAAGAAGCTGTTACCGTAGGTCTCATGGTAAGACTTAAGCCTAAGACCATAATAACTTATTGATTTGAGGTCCCCAAATATATATATATGTGTGTGTGTGTGTGTGTGTGTGTGTGTGTGTGTCTTTAAGCATGATAACTCAAGTAAAAATGGTCCAATCTGAATGAAATTTAGCACAGACATGTAAAGTAGTAATTATTCGGACGAGTTCAAAAACCAGCCTGATCAGACTACTGGAAGGGCGGGGGGGGGGGGTAAGGGGGGTAAACCCCTCCAAAGATGGGTGTTTTGGATTTTTACATAGAAAAATTAAAATAATGTAATTGTTGTTTACACAGTTGAATTCAGCTTAAAAAAACAAATAATTTAGTATTTTGAATTGTTACGCTATGACCATTGGTTATCGAAATATCACTAGTGGTAAAAACAGTACGTTGTCCCAATGTTATCCTTATGGGAAATAAGTAAAATTCTATATCTCGCTTATTTCTCAACATATCTCAATAAAACTTGGTATATGGCTTCTTCTAGTTCAGATCTTCTAAATATTGAATTAAAACTACCCAGTTTTAACGTATTTGTTGCTGCAAACCTTCATACTCATTCCCCATGTTATTCTTATGGAGCTTACAAAAACATCAAATCTCGCTATGTTGGATTAAAATATGCTCTTTTGCATTTGAAATTCGCTGAGTATGCAGGTCTGCTGCAACGGGGGTATTGTTCACTTGGTGGAACCAAATAATCTATTTAGATAGTTTACATCTGACTAAAGTAAACTAAGTACCTACACTCAGTGAAATTGGTAAAAAAGCAAGTAAGTTGATGACGTTCCAGGAGGAGAGAGGGATGAACGGGCACGCGACGGAGAGGTGGAGCCACAACGACAGGGAGGTGTCGCCGCAGAGAGGCTTCACCCGGGACGGCTGCCGACTGTCCATGCAGTACCTGGGCGACGGGCCGGGGTGAGTGGCACTCAGACTGTCTGATAGACATTAGGGACCAGATACTTGTCGGATCATGTAATATCATTACTTAGCTGCCCCTTATGAAAGTTAAATTTAAATTTTACAAAAATCTAAACATTTTACAAAAATTTTATATTTATTTCACTGGATTATTTTGCAACCTTAATAAATTAATTTCTTATAATTTTTCCGTTTCTTTTCATCCACACATTTAAACTGGTATAAATATGTTCATATTTTGAATGATTATAATAATTAAACTGGTATAAATATGTTCATATTTTGAATGGTTATAATAAGCGTTAAAAGATTGTTGTTTAATGGGCTGTCAACTTAATGTTGTACAAATGTCTAAAGATGTTAGCTACTTTAAAAAAGTCTTCGTTATTAGTTTGTCAGTTACCAGGTTATAATTGCAAAGCATGACTGATTTTTAAAAATTTGTTGTAGGATGTACTATGTGACAAATGTACCATGTACAACTTTTACTTAATGTATTGGTCTAAAATCCTAAAATTAATAAACAAGTACTCATTTGAAACTTGGAAAATTAGCTCTATTTACATTTTTCATAAATAAAAACAAAAACATTACATCATCTGATAATATTATAAAATAAACAAATAGAAAGATGGTTTCAAACAGAAGCAAGGAAATATGTGAATATATAACAATTGGGGTAAATTCATTTTACATTGCCTTCTTCACTTATATATTTAAAACAAACATAGATATGTTCTTCATAGATATGTTCTTTATAGAGCTAAAATAAAAAAAATAGAAAATAAAGCATGCTTGCTCTGAATTAATGTTTGCAATCATGTTGTTTCAGTGGGATGAAATGGATGGACGCGGCAGACAGAGCTCTCAACAACAGAGTGCAGTCGCTGTCTCTCCCTCGAGAGACCAGACGCAAGGAGCCGCTCGGCCAAGCCACATCTAGTCCCAACGAACATGACAGGTAATGCATGTGATCCAAGAAACCACACTGAGGTTGGGGATTCAGCAGAGTTGAGTCAATATTGTTATATAGTTTCAAGCTTTCATGATCAGATTACAAAATGCAAAAAAATTAAAAATTTGTATTAGTAAAAAAGCCACAATAATTTTTCAAATATGCAATTCAATTGGAACACTTTTTTTGTTCTTGACATGCACATAAATTCATTGAATAGTGAACTAAAATCAGTTATCAACCCACTATTAACGACAATGAAAATCTTGAAAATTATAACCTCAAAATCCTAGTTGAATGTAAACTGTGAAATCTAGAATACCAAATTAATTTTCTGAGTATTATTTGTATATATTTTAACAAAACCAATATATTCCTTATTGTGGTTTAATGAAGCAATACAACATTTTTTGCTGTTTCTGTTACCTTTGTCCATGTTGATGTTTTTTTGCTGAGATATCTCATTGTGTTATCATGGCAGGTAGATAATATTTTGTATCATAACAGAAAAAATCTGTGATCAGATCAAACAAATCTTTTCGTTACATTGAATCTCAACAGTCACCCAAGCCAGGATTGACAGGATATTAGAACTGACAACTTCATGGAGTTGTGTGATTGTTGTACACAGCACGCAGTACATAGTGCTGGACACGGAGAGCGGGGCGCTGGGTATACACGTGGTGCCAGACTACGACAGTCAGGGCAAGGACCAGGGGCTGCTGGTGCAGGGTATCGAGCCCGGGGGCCGCGTGGACCGCGACGGCCGCCTCGCTGTGTACGACCGCATCGTGGAGATCAACGGACACAACCTGCTCGACCAGCCCTTCAACGTGTGAGTATATACGCTAGAGATTTTTATTTATATAAAGGATAATAAGTAGAAAATAGTAAGTTGGATAATTCTTTTTTGGCTGCTCCTCTAAACTGGATTGTTTATTCTATGTTATTCATACATGTCATGCATGTTGCACAATCTTTTAAAATTTTTACTTGCCCCTAATTTTTTTTTGGCTGTTATAGTTTCGCATATTGTTTTCAGTATATCTAATTTTACATTTTAAGTCTGGACAGATGGTGGATCCATCTTGAACAAAATGTATAATTTGATCTCTTTAATCAATGCATGACTATACAGAAAGTAATCAAAGTTTATAAATCACAATACTATAATGCTCTTCATTTAGTCATAGGCTTCATGTGGATTATGTCTTTAAAAAAATAAGTTGTAAGATAATTTTTGGTGGACTTCCAAACATTAAAGAAAATTTTTATTTGGGCCTCAGTATTAATATGAATGCATAATTTTTGGTGGACTTCCAAACATTAAAGAAAATTTTTATTTGGGCCTCAGTATTAATATGAATGCATATCAGTTGAACAACTTATATAAAATTATGCAGTATTTGTTTACATTTTCCAGATTATCACTTAATTGTGGTTTTTATTTTCTTGTACTAGATTTCTATTTTTCCACTTTTCAGAGTGCAAGACATATTCCGAGACTCGCTGCGGTCGCCAGAGCTGCGGCTGAGGGTGGTGAAGCACAAGCCCGGGGTCAAGAAGCCGCCGCCCCCCGTGTACCCCAAGCCACCCCCTCCGCTGCACGACCGCGACGCCATGGCCATGGTGGAGGGGGAGGAGAGAAGTGAGTGGGAGAAATCTGGATTTATCTGTTATTATTAAGATTTTCCCAGAAATTGACCACTCGTTTGGTAAATCAAGTTTTTAGTGACAACACGCCAAGTCAAAGGCCAAACAAATGTCAAAAAGAAGCGGAGGAATTTTAAATTTTGTTGAAAAAAATGATGAAAATAAATAAACAGAAACATACATAAAACGCAAGCATGTCAAAACCCCATCAGGGTAACCAACCACTGATCAGCTAAGATGCAATCAGTTCAAACCTCAACTTTCTATGTTTAATATTAGGGCCTAGTTTCTTCAGGAAAGGCTCTAGGCCAGGATTTTACTTTACGGAAAGTAAGGATAAACAGCTACCTTTGAAAGACTTCAGGCAGGCCATAGAACACATACACGTATATGGCAGGCCATAGATCACATATATGTATATGTGATTTTTCGTGACTCTTATGTGTTCTATGACCTGCCTGAACTCTTTCGAAGGTAAGCTAGTTGTCTATCCTTTCCCATAAAGTAGGTTTTTAATTTTACTAGAGGTGTGGGGATAGTGAATTTTTGGATCGGATCGGATTCGGATCGGATAGCTTATGTTCGGATCGGTTTCGGATTGGATACAACAGGTTCGGATCGGATAGTACCGGATTCGGATATTTACGGCACGGCGTAATGAGCAGATTTAAGTTTTCTCATAAGCCTAAGGTAATTGCAAGGAACTACCATATTATCCTAATGTGTAAGGTAAGGTTTGCCTTGATAGCCCTGAGTTGTTGATTGTTCAGTTATATTGTTTTCAATGCAGGCCAAATGTCAATTAAGTATGCAAAGGTACTTATCTGTTAATAATTTGGAATTGTATTGATTCCCCTTAAGCATAGTTAGTATTTAATTCAACAAGGTTATTAGGCCTAAATAAATTTCAGAATTGGGTTACTTAAAAATTTATTTTTCAATGCAATCTAAATTTGTTAATTTTTATGCCTCTGTATTTTTTGTTCTTTTCCTTTTCATAAATCAATAAATTATTTGATCAGTGACTAGGCCTAAGTGATAAGACAAAAGAATTAAATATAAAACTTGATTCACCAATCTCTTCACATTTGAAGAAGAAAGCTCTACATTTTTATTCATGCATTAATGCCTGACAACCAAGATTTTGATTCACTACAAAATAATACTATAATATAATAAGTCTGAGCAGTAAACTTAACCTAAATTTCAAGATGAGTTTCAAATGTTGTAGGTTTCAGTATTAAAGCTTGGTCATTAAATTAGAACAAATAAAAGTCTATTTGTTTTAGAAAATAAACAACAAACAAACTCACTAATTATTATCACAGGCGTAGGTTGTCAATTCAGCATTTTACTGTTATCTAAGAATGTCCATTTTAATCACGTATTGGAAATAAGGCTCGGCTTAATTCGTCAAAGATTAATATTTCAACAAAATTAAAACTTAATTTTGATCATTCAACTTTGTATTTCTAGGTAGGTAATTGCTTAGTTGATAAATAAATTAATACATTCTTAAGAAAGAAAGACATTCTTGAGTTAGTTCAGCTTTTAAGCAGACGACGACATTCAAACACGATTTGAGATGGAAAGACAAACAATGAAATGAACAGGTTCGCCAAATCTTTGGCAGCCCAAAATTATTGTAGGCTTTTTATTTTATCGTATCAATGGGCCACTTAAGATATTTACGGCCTGAAATAGTCGTATGAAACATCAACACGACTATTTATTT
The DNA here is from genome assembly GCA_035578135.1 of Flexamia atlantica. Taxonomy (NCBI): domain Eukaryota; kingdom Metazoa; phylum Arthropoda; class Insecta; order Hemiptera; family Cicadellidae; genus Flexamia; species Flexamia atlantica. The sequence continues at coordinate 24,587,299 of JAQJVK010000005.1, forward strand.
ATGGGTTATTTACGGGATATTTCGTTTTGGCAATTTTTAAGACGACTGTGGGGACACTGTCGGTCATTGACGAACCCTGATTTGTCTTGATTGCGATTCTCTCGCGTACCAATCGATGTTTTGTCGGTAACGGATACTGATCGAGATCACGACAGTGACAGAACTAATAAAGGATGTACTATTATTTGTTAACTGATTTAATGCTACGATGCAAGAATTTATCTTAGGATGTTCGTTATCGCGTCGGGTATTGCGCAATACTCTGATCGATTACAACGATCTCGATCTTATCACGAGTCGCAATATCAGCAACCGAAATACATCGCTTGATGCATACCACTACATAATCGCATCGTGTCGAGGCGTTGTTCAAGCCGCAATCGCGAATCGTCGCATCCCAAAGTGTCATTTTTGCTCTGCGATGTTTTCTCTCACCACTGTACTCTCGTTGGCAGTGACTAGTTTTGTTTGGAAGACTTTCCAAACTTTAAAATTTGATCCTTCTTAAAAATTTACCCCAAAATATGCAGTCTATCCGGTAGAGTCGGATACCTAGCCAGCCTTACCGGATAGTTATAAAACCCTCGGATCGGATTCGGATATCCGATCCGATCCGAATCCGATCCGAATTTTCGGATATCCGCACACCTCTAAATATTACTTTGAATACCATAAGATGTATACAGCCAAAATAACAAACATAACCTATTTTGCAGATTGATATTGCCTTGCCATCATTTATCCACTTTAACAGTCTGTCAAATTCCGGGTTTTAAACGGTTGAATTTTTTGTCATTCAAAACTTGTATACCTTTTTTTTATGAAATTTCAAATGCAATCTAAGGTACATCCTGCCTGACCAGGTGTAAGCACGACGACCAAAGTGGCGACAGTGTCGCCGACCAAGAAGCTGCCGGCGACGCAGCCGGGCACGCACTCGCTGCAGCTGGCCAACACGCGCAAGATCGGGCGCAAGCTGGAGCTGGAGCTGGTGAAGGGGCCGCATGGCCTCGGCTTCAGCATCACCACCCGCGACAACCCGGCCGGCGGCAACTGCCCCATCTACATCAAGAACATACTGCCCAAGGTGATCATAGGCCCTGCAGCTTTTCAATTTTGGGTCATTAATATTCTTGATTGTCGTATAGTTTATTTATATTGATTTTTAGTTAAAGAATACAGGAAGGGTTGCTTCATGTTTTATTCTCAACGTATTTTCAGATAAATTCCGTAGCACAGCTTGAAATGAGACCCAAATCATGTCATTGTTATTCTTGAATTGAGAATATCCTGACCTGTGGTATGTAATGAACCAGCTGAACCCGGCAGACTTGTAATGCCTTTTGACTATTCGCCAAAGATCACCGTTCAATTAAACATGTCATTAGGTGTAAACAGTATCTTTGCATTAGAATAAACTACAACTTTGGTAGCCAGTGGGGCGGAGCCCTAATGGCGTTTCAAAATAAAAATAGGCCCATGTCCACCTCTGTTATGTATTGTCTCTGTTCCAGCAAAATTTCAGCTTAATCGGTCCTGTAGTCAATAAGCCGCTAGTACGTGATGGAACTTCAGAGTTATGCACAAAGATCCATATTTTCCCATGTATAATATTAGTAGGATACTGAATTAAACAAAATTAATTAAGTAAAATAGTATGTACGTTACTAGGCCGGGAAATACTGTTTTGCCAGACGAGCATGCGGGATTTTCATGCGAGTACGGCAAAACTTCCCGGCCATGTAACGTATTATATTTTTCATCATACTACGCAGAAAAAAACATCCCTTCAATCATAACGTAGTCCTTGCATAAACATATGTTTCTCAAATCTTCAAACCTAACCTATAACAAACAGAAAAACATTTGCAGTGCTGCCACTACATTCCTCTAAAAAGAAACCAATAAACCACCAATAAACAAGCATTAAATCAGCTTGCTGCAAATCAGCTGATTGTTTACTTTTGTTCTTTCCGGACTAGGCCGAATAAGAGTTTATCCGGCCTAGGCCGGCAATGGGTAACTTTCGAGCCAAGAAAAAGGAACTGAAAATAGATGTTTCTGTGTTAGTATGATGAAAAGACTATATTGAGACGGATGTGTGCAGGGGGCGGCGGTGGAGGACGGGAGGCTGCGGCCGGGAGACCGCCTCCTAGCGGTGGACGGCGTGGAGCTGACGGGCAAGAGCCAGTCGGAGGCCGTGGCTCTGCTGCGCAACGTCCCGCCCGGCGGCCGCGTCCGGATAGTCGTGTCCCGCCAGGACGACACCTCCCCCTCGCCCAAGTCACAGGTGAGCACCCGGCCAGTCATATTGTTGTTGAGAAGCGGATTTTAACTTTGCAAATCGATAAAAGGTTCATAAACTCAAAGTAATTCTAGATAATGAGCATTAACCACCTCCAATCATTGTTGGGTCAGTTCCACTTCCATTTTTAATCATGTATATTTTTCCGCCACCATCTTAGATCCTTCGTCTTGAAATGAAGTAAGTTATTTTAAATATGGAGATGGTATTGTGACCCATGATCCATCACTTTGGACTTACTTTTTACGCTAAATTCAATGTTGTAACTTATTTGAAATTCTGTCTATATGCTGTTTAGATTTTATTATATTGAGATTTTTTAATACAAAACTAATAATTTTTCAGAAAAACAGTACTATAACTAAAAATGGGTTGCGACATTGAATTCAGCATTAAAAGTTAGTTTGAAGTGGAAATAACAATGACTGGTGGTGGTTAATCCTCTTTTTTTTTATGGTTTTGGACCTAATTTATCAAATTGTAGTGTTAAAATTGGTTCATTTTACTTTCTTGGAATAATATCAGTTGCTAGTTAGTTGAATATAAAGCATTCAAAAGTGTTTGCTAGTTTTTATATCAAAACATTCTGGTTTGTTGATAAAATTTAGGCTGAGCTTAAGGGACGGAATGTTGATAATATTTACAAGTCAATGAACTAACTGCATATTGCATATGATTACCACCATAGCTGTCTTTTTGGTGTATTTGTGTCGTAGTATTTAATGTAAATTTTTCATGCTATTATCCCTCATGTGCGAGTTCTAAAAGAGCAAATTTATTTTCATGGTTTATAGGAATATTTTCTTTGCTAGATTTTTTTTCAGTATTATGAAAAAAAAATTATCTTCATACTTATAATTTTTTCCCTAAACAAGATTTAGAGTTCCAAATTAATCATGTTTCTATTTCTGTTTAGGACTCAGGACCAGAATCTCTGAACTCATCTGTGTCTTCTGGCATTAAACCCCTTGACAAGGAGGTAAAGATGTCTCCACAAAATCAGGTAATAAAGGAATATAAAGAAACACTTCATAAAATTTCATTAAATTATCGTTTTTTAATATTTTGTTTTAGTCCAAATATAAAAAAGCTTGAATCAACTTGTCTAATATATTCTTTATATACCAGGGTTATACTTGCCGTTATCCCCCCCACCTCACACTCCATCCCGTCCTGAAGAGTGGCTCATCTCCTCTCCTAGATTTTATCAATTCATATTCTTCTCTCACAGGTATTAAGTTTTCTTTTCATTTTAGAACCTAATTTTATATTAAATTTGAAAAATGAATACCATTTTCAAGTCCCTGTGTGTTTCCGCAGTCGAGGAGTTCAGAGCCCAGTCAGCTGGACGAGAGTGGGCTGTACCCCTGGAGACAGCGCGAGATCCTCACGTTCGACATTCCCGTCCACGACTCTGAAAAAGCAGGCCTTGGTAAGACAGTACTTTCCTGATGTACAATATGAGATTTAGCATAAAAATTTTATTGAAAAATTCAAATTTCTTAGTTTTTTTTTTGTATATAGGTGGATCTCTTGTTTGCTAAAAATTTTCAGAACTACGATTTTTCTTTGAATGAATGACATGTAGGTTCACTAACACATTGCATGAGTTGTAGAATTATTTCTTGATTAAGTTCTATTTACAAAGTAATGAAATATAGTTAGATAGGAATAGAGGAGCCGGACCACACATGACTTACCGACACTTTGAGACCTGAATACTGGGATTTTTTTCTCTGAGAGATCTTCTGAGGAAACATTTTAAAGTATTGTCACAATGTGTGGCTAGTTTTATCTGGATTTCACTGTTTCATCCCATTTAATTTCTTTAAGGACAATGTCATCAAATAGGTCAAGATATGAAAAAATTCAACCTTGTACTTAAATGAATTTCTAAAAATTTTTCCTCCCTTACCATGAAAAATTGCAACTGAATATTTAGTTAAGGATTTTAACCAGAGATTTTAAAAAGTTATTGAAAAAAACAAGTTACAGAACCAATTTGAATATGTATATTTTTATATAATTAGTTAAAAACAAGGTTTTATGAATACTTTTTAACCAAGTATTTTTTTCAGGTGTTAGTGTCAAAGGAAAGACGTCAGCAAACCAAAATGCCAATCCTAACTCTAGCAATGGATCTGCCATAGATCTTGGTATATTTGTGAAAAATGTTATTCATGGAGGTGCAGCTTCAAGGTAAACAAATTTGTACGAGACATTTATCATAATTTGTATAAAGAAATCTATAAAACAATCTAAATTTTTGATATCTTTTTAAGGTAAGGAGCCTAGGGTCAAACGCTGAAAATTCAAAGAAGGTAGAAAAGAAGTGATTGTGTGAAGGGCCGCACACAATTCTGGGCCTAAAGCCATAACACCTTTAAATCCAGCATTGTTAAGATATTTTGACATTATTGAAGAAGCTCAGTGATGTTGTAGATGAGTAGGTCTTCTACATCGACTCAAGTGTTACATATCTTTATGTTAATAGCCAGTTTGTCTTTCAACACATACTATTTCATTTATTGAAAAATATGTGAAGATTAAATTTTAAGGAAAAATATTAATTAATCTTGTGTATGTAAAACATGCTCATGATCTTCTTATTTTTTAACTGTTTCTAACAACAGTTTTTATTATATGTTTTCGTAATTGAAAAGTCTCATTTAAATAGGCCCAGGTAAGATTATAGAAATAATTTAGTTTGTTTTGTAACATGTTTACAATACCTGAACACTTGCTGGGACATTTGATTTCGAACACATGAGATTTTCACACTCAAACATAGATGTAGAGAAAACAAATTTATTTAAGACGACTAATTTATTCTGCTTCTCCTCCCTTCTTGCTTTCCAATTTGTAACTTGGGTAAGTAAATTATTTCCTACATTATAAAAAAATAAATTTTTGTATGGTAGTTTAGTACTTAAATAAGAAATGGTTGGTAGCTGGGAAGTTTAAGCACTTGCTCTCAAATTCGAAGGTTGCCAAACCAATCCTGATAAAATTCTGTTTTTTTGTGGATTTTGTTTTATTGATTCAGGATTGATTGGCTTTTGTTAATCATCCTGGCCAAATAACCAGAAGTCTTAGTCTTAGTCAGTTTTACAACACTGCACAAAGTATCAAACTTATGCTAAAAATATGTTTCACTCATGTTCATCTCAAAAACCAAATCATTAAACTACCTAACAATGTTTTTCAAAGGTACCTAAATAGCCTAGAAAAACTTCAGATACTTAGGGCATTAAGGTCTGGTATGTTTTTAGTTGAACTCGTTTTTTAAATACATAAACTTATATAATCATATGAAATTAATACACAGTTACGATTATGACAAATTGATCCGCTTGATCAACGTTACACGACACTGTGTGTGTAGGGACGGCAGACTGCGCACCAACGACAAGCTGCTGAACGTGAACGACGTGTTGCTGCTGGGGCTGAGCAACGCGGCCGCGATGGAGATGCTGCGCAAGGCCATGATGTGCATTACATGACACTGTGTGTGTAGGGACGGCAGACTGCGCACCAACGACAAGCTGCTGAACGTGAACGGCGTGTTGCTGCTGGGGCTGAGCAACGCGGCCGCGATGGAGATTCTGCGCAAGGCCATGATGTGCATTACATGACACTGTGTGTGTAGGGACGGCAGACTGCGCACCAATGACCAGCTGCTGAACGTGAACGGTGTGTCGCTGCTGGGGCTGAGCAGCGCGGCCGTGATGGAGACGCTGCGCAAGGCCATGATGTGCATTACACAACACTGTGTGTGTAGGGACGGCAGACTGCGCACCAACGGCCAGCTGCTGAACGTGTACGGCGTGTCCCTGCTGGGGCTGAGCAACGCGGCCGCGATGGAGATGCTGCGCAAGGCCATGATGTGCATTACATGACACTGTTTGTGTAGGGACGGCAGACTGCGCACCAACGACAAGCTGCTGAACGTGAACGACGTGTTGCTGCTGGGGCTGAGCAACGCGGCCGTGATGGAGATGCTGCGCAAGGCCATGATGTGCATTACATGACACTGTTTGTGTAGGGACGGCAGACTGCGCACCAACGACAAGCTGCTGAACGTGAACGACGTGTTGCTGCTGGGGCTGAGCAACGCGGCCGCGATGGAGATGCTGCGCAAGGCCATGATGTGCATTACATGACACTGTTTGTGTAGGGACGGCAGACTGCGCACCAACGACAAGCTGCTGAACGTGAACGACGTGTTGCTGCTGGGGCTGAGCAACGCGGCCGTGATGGAGATGCTGCGCAAGGCCATGATGTGCATTACATGACACTGTTTGTGTAGGGACGGCAGACTGCGCACCAATGACCAGCTGCTGAACGTGAACGGTGTGTCGCTGCTGGGGCTGAGCAGCGCGGCCGTGATGGAGACGCTGCGCAAGGCCATGATGTGCATTACACAACACTGTGTGTGTAGGGACGGCAGACTGCGCACCAACAGCCAGCTGCTGAACGTGTACGGCGTGTCCCTGCTGGGGCTGAGCAACGCGGCCGCGATGGAGACGCTGCGCAAGGCCATGATGTGCATTACACGACACTGTGTGTGTAGGGACGGCAGACTGCGCACCAACGACCAGCTGCTGAACGTGAACGGCGTGTCGCTGCTGGGGCTGAGCAACGCGGCCGCGATGGAGACGCTGCGCAAGGCCATGATGCGCACGGACGGCCCCGCGCCCGGCTGCATCACGCTGACAGTGGCGCGCCGCGTGCCCGAGCTGCGCAACTGCAATGGGGACGCGGCGCGGCGAGACTCGCTGTCCAGCCTGCTCACCGACTCTTCGGGTAACGCAAGCTTGCGAGCGCTTTTGAACCGGCTGCAGTGTATGTACAGTTTACTAACCTTTAGCTCTCACTCGCTTTCTCTTCTTCTTATCTCTGCTCTGGGGTCTGTGAAAAATACAAAGGTGTTCAATGTTCTATACTTCCCCCTATTCTTCTGTAAGGCTAATGTTTACTTATGAATCCCAATCCTACTCAACAATTGATCATTAAAGGGTTTTTCGTTTTTTTCTAGCTGATTTGAAAGGAAATAAGTTAAATCAGATAAATCTGATAATAGTTTAGAGATCTGATTTTGTCACAGCTAAATAATAATTTAATAAATCTCTAAAACATCCCATTGAATTGATTATCTCCTTTATCGGCTACTTAATATACAAAAGTATGCTAACCAAAATCTTACTTTAAGTGTTATAAGTGATTGTAGGTTTATCTTGGGCACATTTGTAAGAAAAAGAAAGGAAACATAACATATTTTATATTGTCATTGGTATGCTCCTTTTCAAAATAAACACACCAAATGAATCTTGTAGGCCTAACTTGGTAAAACCAAAAAGTGTTTTCAATACTTGGTATTTCTCAAAATTAAAATGGATATACTCGGTTCAGTTTGCATTTGGACTGCCTGAGTGTTGGGCAGTAGCATGTATTTGGGCATTGGGAGAACTAACTGTCCTGGGTCTTACAGTGGATTTAAGAATAATTATTGGTTTAGATAACTACCATTATTACTAGGGTGCATGTGGGCTAATCTAACAATGATACTACTTAATGGTTATTTTTTTCTGTTTTTCAAACATTAAAAATATTCCAAACAAACAATGTTCAACCCTATAGTTGTGTTTGCTATTGAAAAGTTATCAAAACATTGAAAAGATTTCTGATAATATTTCCTAATTTGTTCTTTCTTTTATTAAATGATTGGGTTATTTACCAAAGCCAATGCCGTAAATAATGTTTTTTTAATTATTCACCAACAAATTAAAAGTACTCACTATAAAAAATTCCTTCTGATTTGTACGTGTTGGACTGTCACAGTATCTGTATTCTGTGTTGCAGGCCAGACAGAGACATTCGGAGGTCCAGGGCTGGACTCCCACGTCACACCTGACAACTCCGGCACTTCCGATAACTCAGACAACACTGTGATATTCCTGCCCCCGTACAAGCAGCCCCACAACCACCTTGGTGGGTCTGACAGCAATTTGTATACCATCATTGCTGTTAGCTTTTTATGATGACTGATTATGAAAAAAGTCCTGTAAAAGGTGTTCAGGGGGTGTTGTCAATTAAGGGCACAACACTAAAAAGAAGATGGCATATGCTTAGCTTAACTTTTATTTTTCGTTAGCCACTGAGTATATTTACTTCATGATTGTAAATAATACTTGATCCTTTTAGAAAGTGTAATATACTTTTTTTTAGATTAAAGCAGTACTGCTGAAAGGCTGAACACAATCTATGCAATGCTGTGTTAGATTACTCATGCAAAGCTATGTAAGCTACCTATGCAGTGCTATGCAAGCTACCTTAAACAAGCTACAAATGCAGATTACTTACGTAATGATGCATAAGCTACTTGTGCAATGATGTGCAAGCTTCCTGCTTCTAATTTATGTCATACATTATTAAACATAGTGGCTGTGACTAACAAATTAATGTTTGTTCTAGATGGAGTTGCAATGAGGAATCCTGTCCTAGAAAGGTTAACAGGTCAGACCCACTCCCAGGGCCTGCGAAATGAGAGCTATTATAGGGTATTTTCACTTTCTATGTTTTTTGGGCCTAGTCATAATAATTAGAGGTGTGCGGATAGTGAATTTTTGGATTGGATCGGATTCGGATTGGATAGCTTATGTTCGGATCGGATAGTACCGGATTCGGATATTTACGGCACGGCGTAATGAGCAGATTTAAGTTTTCTCATAAGCCTAAGGTAATTGCAAGGAACTACCATATTATCCTAATGTGTAAGGTAAGGTTTGCCTTGATAGCCCTGAGTTGTTGATTGTTCAGATATATTGTTTTCAATGCAGGCCAAATGTAATGCAAAGGTACAACTAATTATCTGTTATCATTCAATTATCATTCAAACATGCGATGTGAGATGGAAAGACAAACAATGAAATGAACAGGTTCGCCAAATCTTTGGCAGCCTGAAATTATTGTAGGCTTTTTATTTTATAGTATCAACAGGCCACTTATGATATTTACGGCCTGAAATAGTCATATGAATACAACACGACTATTTATTTATGGGGTATTTACGGGATATTTCGTTTTGGCAATTGAAGACGACTGTGGGGACACTGTCGGTCATTGACGAACTCTGATTTCTCTTGATTGCGATTCTCTCGCGTACCAATCGATGTTTTGTCGGTAACGGATACTGATCGAGATCACGACAGTGACAGAACTAATAAAGGATGTAGTATTATTTGTTAACTGATTTAATGCTACGATACAAGAAATTATCTAAGGATGTTCGTTATTGCGTCGGGTTTTGCGCAATAGGCCTACTCTGATCGTATACAACGATCTCGATCTTATTACGAGTCGCAATATTAGCAACTGAAATACATCGCTTGATGCATACCACTACATAATCGCATCGTGTTGAGGCGTTGTTCAAGCCGCAATCGCGAATTGTCGCATCCCAAAGTGTCATTTTTGCTCTGCGATGTTTTCTCTCACCACTGTACTCTCGTTGGCAGTGACTAGTTTTGTTTAGAAGACTTTCCAAACTTTAAAATTTGATCCTTCTTAAAAGTTGTCCCCAAAATATGCAGTCTATCCGATAGGGTCGGATATCTAGTCAGTCTTACCGGATAGTTATAAAACCCTCGGATCGGATTCGGATATCCGATCCGATCCGAATCCGATCCGAATTTTCGAATATCCGCACACCTCAATAATAAATGTTAACACAATGTTTTTTTTTTAATCACTGTGATATATTGGAGGAAGTTATTTTCTAATCACTGATCAAACTCTATAATTAAAATGCAATCAAATAGTTTAACTAATTCTAATAACTGAAACAAAACAGATTTTTGTTTAATTTTAAGTGTAATTTATCATCTAATGTACAAATCTGTCAGGAGTTAAATATATGTTATCAGCTTCAATACTTTTGTTTACTTTATATCCTCAAATAATGAGTACATGTTTAAAATAAATCTAATCTTATGTTTGGAACTTTTCCTGGTAAAAATGGAAAATTTAATTTTAAAAAATTCAGCAACACCATACTTTTGAAATTGTTTCACAGTTCTTTCAGATACACCATACATATAATTTATACATTTTTTGAAACTTATGAATCCAGCATTTAATTTGTATTCCTAAGATCGTTAAAAGACTTGATTTTTCTGTCTTATAATTAAAAAATAATCACTCAGTTACAGTATTAATTGCTATATGTTGTGTGTGGCAGGCGACACATCACACGACGATGCTGCTGAACAACAACAGCCCGCTGGGCAGCCCCACGGTGAACCAGCCCCCGCCCGAGACTGTCATCATCGAGGAGGACTCCCCGTACATACCCGCCACGTCAGTAGTACAGTAAACTGTGCATTTCTAATATTTCAAAAAAGTAGTTAGGAATCCCATTGAAATAATACTTTTAAGGCTTTATTTCAGATTATATTAGTAGAGTTAACCATAGTTGATTGTTTGTTTGACACGATGTGGTGTTGTGTGCAGTGTGCGGAGGGTGGAGGTGGACAGTTCGGTGACCTCGCCGCAGAGAGGCAGCACCAGCAGCACTCAGACGGTGGACGCCACCTACGCCAGCCAGTCAGTATTGCTTCTGTGTAATGTATATTTAGTGTTAGAAAATGAACAATAGGTTTTATTGTGATTTATTACATATTATGAATTGTGTCTTGTGTTAAATACAAAGGTCGAATACTTTCCCCCAGGTTCTTATGATAGTTAGTTGAAACCATATCCTAAGAAAAATTATACTATCTATACTAAAATTATGTACTGACATCCAGTGAATACAGCACGTATCATGCTAATCAAGAAATTATTTTAAATTATGTGCGTAACAACTAATAGCAGAATCCTTTTGTTGATCTTATTTAATTTTCTATTTTCTAAAACATTCCGAGAGGAAAGTAGATCCAAACAACTCTAAATAACAATATGTCAAAATATCATTTAATATTTTTCCCCCACCTGCCATGTTTAGATGCTTTTACTCCTTGTAATGTTTGAGTAAATTACTAATTTATCTTCCAGCGGAAGTAAAATAAACCCATAAGAATAACATTGAATTCCAATGATTAAAAATTAGAGAGCCTTCAAATTTCCTCGCACACATGCAAATATGTTGCAGCTCAATGCATGCCAGCGCTAACAGCTGATTTATTGGCAGGAATAATCAAATAAGAATAACATTAATGACAATCAGCTGATCGCTGATGCATGAATGGTTGTATTCACCCGGATGCAGGCGCTAATAGCAGATTGAAACAAAATGGATATTTATCTACAACCATTGCAATAAGCACCGATTATGGTATTACAATAAACATTATAATGATATACATTAAAACACCAAAAACCAAGCAGTACTCTAATGACAACTTTAGAGTACTGGAGTCACTTTATAGTACTGGTTCTAGACCAGTGAGAGCTCGGCATTTGACGGAAGTAGTGTCATAATAACAATTACGCAATTCGCACATCAGCTGATTGTTGCATTACGATTCATGTTTGAGTTTACTTATCCCATCAGCTGATTGTTCCACAACGATTCATGGTTCAGTCTGCTTATTTACCTAACCTCAAATTTTAGTTGACCTATTCCATCATTAGTAAAAGTCATGAGTTTTGTTTAACTTCGGGGGAAATTTTGTCGTATATTGTTGGTCGTAGATAAAATAGTGTATGCAATGATTGTATTATGCCTTTAAGCCACTCGTGAGATATTTAGAACACGAGTGAAGCGAGTGTTCTAACTTACATCTCACTCGTGGCTTAAAGGCATTCATTATACAATCGTTGCATAAACTACTATTATGATTACTTCTTAAGTTAATAAATTAAATGCTTATGCTCAGTCAATTTCTTATTTCAGGCGGGGGAAAAATTGTGCGTGTATTTCGAGAGTAAAGCATATTGTCTCCCTCGTGAAAATTGTCGGCCTCATCAAGCTCGGGCGCCAACATTTTCACTCGTGAGAGAGTGTTGTTCTTTACTCACTCACATAAACAACTATTGCCTGATTGGACATCTTTAGATAAGCTGTTGATGTTCAAAGGTTATCGCTAGAAGAGGCGGCAGCTGGATTCTCGCGGGACGCGTTCGGCCGCCAGAGTATGTCGGAGAAGCGGCACGCGACGCTGGACGCCAAGAACACGGACACGTACCAGCGCAACAAGAAGCTGCGGGAGGAGCGGGAGAAGCAGCGGCGCGAGGAGCTGCTGAAACACGGCAGTGAGTAGCACTCGGTCTCTACGGGTGTGTCTGTGTCAGCTTGTCACCGTGTGAGATTAATCGTTTTTGACTCTTCCTCATTGAAAGTCTTGAGCAATTTTAAATGAATCGATTTCTTGTATTTGATAAGCTTAAAATAATTTGGTAAAGGGGAGGAGAACTTGCAGTAGAGTTAAGGTATTGCAGATACCTCGATTCGATATAGTATATCTTCATTTGTCCAATAGCACGTAACATGATTTTTTGTGTGTAAAAAAAGTGTCATGAAGTAAACAGTACAGTGATGTAATAGTGTGATGTTATAAAACCTGCCTATATAAAATCAGCCTGGAAGTCCTTTTTATCAGCAAAATTACAAACTATATTTACAACGCACATTTGTGCATATGAGAAATTGTTTTAGTTTTGACCTAAATTTATTGTTAGATACCTCCGTGTGAATTTCTAATGGATGTTTATTGTAAAATTTAACCCAGCATATTTATGATTCTTTAAGAAAAGTAAATCGTGAAATTTCTAAATTTTTCTGATTTCTTGTAAAAGAACAATTGTGATTATCTTGTACGAGCTTTACATCCTTCAGTTTGTTTTCGATTGATAAGATAATTCCAAAAGTATAATGCACTAAACTGTCATAATTAATTAGTTTTTGGGCTTGAAATACTCTTTGACTTAGGATCTGGGTTGAAGATTACAAGTTATTCTTTATTGTTGAACCTTTTTTTATAGTTATGTTATCTGAATACAACTTGAGTTTGCATAGTATATTATGTGTAGTTTGCTGTTTTCCTAGAATTATTCTCTCGTTTTCATCTCAATAGAGATTATAGGAATCCTGTTCTTGGATTCTCATGGTCGATTTGACCAACTTTGAAGCAGTAAAACAAATGCAGTTATCGGGAAAACTTAAGGCTATGATAATTGGCTCTCAGCCAGCCCCATGGATAGCCTGCATAGTTAATCAAAATCTTTTTTCAGTGATTTTATCAAGTTTTGTTCGGTTAAAATTTGTTCTCTTGCCCCATGTTCTACTAATGTTTTAGGATTCAGGTGATGAGCGTTTTGCTTAAAGTAACAAACTGTGTTTAACAAACTTGCAAGACTAGTGCATGTGTTTGTTGAAATGTCTGTCCTCTCAGTGGAAACGATAGATGTTCCCAGATTGATAAACTATTAACATAATCTTTTAAAATGATTTTTTACTGAAAACCTGCTTATTGTTATCCTCTTTAAAACTGTTTGATAAAAATGATTAACTGTATGACCTCCCTCACCTTCCTCATCCAACAATGATGTTTATTGCTGATAATGTTCCTGTAATGAGCTGTTTTATAAAGTGATATGAGAACACAGCCTTAACTCTGACCATTCTGATGAAGGTTGCAATGGTAAATTATATGTGCAAATATTTCCAAAGCAGAAAGCTTAATTTCATTCAAGCATTTTACAGAATGTTAACACATTTCACTTTACATTTAAAATGCCACTTGACTGTGTTATGTCGCTTCACTTGATTGGTAAACTAACAGCATAATTCAATGTTTTTCGGTGACACCATGTTTTGTCTATAACCCTGTAAGTGTATGTGGTGTGTTGTGTCGCTAACTGTGATGTGGTGTCGGGTACAGAGATACCGCGGGATGGAGCCACGGGAATGATACGAGTCAACTCAGCTGAATCCATTGCGAGATCAGACAGTATGTATATCTCTCCTTCCTTGTTGTCACTGTAGTGTGCTGACTTTTTAGTGTAATGAAAACATGTAACTTAAACTCGATGTAAGTAACTTTCTTGTGTAATACTCTCAAGTACAGAGTTCCTTGGTGTATTGTCAAGTGGTAACCCTACCTCAACTGACCCCTTCTGATTTTTATTAGATAAAACTTTGAATCAGCTTCTAAAGGTTTGTGTGTAGCTATTTGAATGTCATAGCTAACGTTTTAGAGTCATTATTGTAAACAACACAGTTTAATTTTGAAATTTAGAATAAAACCATAGCTAGTTGTATTAGCAGGAGACAAAATTAGGAACTCCCCAAATCGTCTGCTAAAGCTCATGTTTCTATAGAACTGCCAAAACCTCCCTTATATTAAAAGCCTATTAACATTGAGAAAAAAATTGTGCTCTAATGTCAGGCCAGAAGTTATTTTGTGCCTTATGAAATGAAATATTAGTATTAATTCCAGAAATAAAAATATAGTCTCTTTGGTAGACTTGGAAAAGCTGTGGGAGCAGAGTTCATGAAAGTTTACTTTATTTAGAAAATGCGCAATGTGGCCTTGCTTGGATTTGCATATAAACTAGCAGCACAAACTTTCATATGTAAACACACCTTTACTTAAACATGTAATCTTATGATTGATTGCCTTCTTCTCGACATGCTAATTCAGAAAACAGCACAGTCGTTTACCTGCCAATATGGCCCGCCAGAGCAATAGCAACAAGTCACTTTTACTGCACTGGTGAGTGATCTGCTCTGCTGGAAACAAGCTCTTACACACGATTATTGACATTATATTTCATGCATGTGCTACCAGCTTGTACTTACAATTTAACATGAGTTGCTTATTCTTTCACTAGAATTGTCTGAATATAAATTAGGACAATTACATATAAACTGCATTTCGGCAAGGACTGGAACTTGCTTAAAGTAAAACTCATAGCAAGATACTTATAACATAATTTGTTTAGTTTGTAAACGTGTTAAACCAATTGCCAGATTACATGTTTATTCTGTTATAGATAACGGAGAGGCTCTTTCAAAAGCTCAACTGGGGCCTTCACTAGGAATGAAGAAATCGTCTAGTCTGGAGTCATTGCAAACCATGGTGCAGGAAGTAAGTGTTATTATTAATTTTCAGATTGTTGTTGTTGTGGAGTAAGTGTTCTCATAGGCTACATTTACTCTTTACTATTGGCGAATAAAACTGTTTGGCCAGGATCATGATTTTGATATGGAAAATACCCCCGTTGCAGCAGACCTGTATACTCAGCGAATTTCAAGTGCAAAAGAACATATTTCAATCCAACATAGCAAGATCTGACATGTTTTTGTAAGCTCCATAAGAATAACATGGGGAATGAGTATGCAGGTTTGCTGCTACAGGTATGTTTAAATTGGTTGGTTTTAATTAAATAATTAGTAGATCTGAACTAGAAGAAGCCATTTACCAAGTTTTATCAAGATATGTTGAGAAATAAGCGAAATATAGAATTTTACTTATTTCCCATAAGGTTAACATTGAGACAACGTACTGTGTTTACCACTTTCAATATCTCGGTAACCAATGGACATAGAGCAGTGATTCAAATTACAAAATTGTTTGTTTTTTTGAGCTGAATCCAATGGTGCCAACAAAAATTTGATAAATTTTATTTTTCTATGTGAAAAACTCAAAAAAACCATTTTTGGGGGGGTTTATCCCCCTTTACCCCCCCTTCCGGTGGTCCGATCGGGCTGGTTTTCGAACTCATCCGAATAATTACTACTTTACACGCCTATGCCAAATTTCATTCCGATCGGACCATTTTTGCGAGCGCTATCGTGCTTACAGACACATATATATATATATATATATAGATATATATATATATAGATATATATATATATATAGATATATATATATATATACAAATTTGAACGAATGGTGTTTTTGGTATCTGGGGGCACCAAAACGAAAAGTTATGATGGTCCCGCGCTTAGGTCTTACCATGAGACCTACGGTAATAGCTTCTTCCCTATAGGGGAAATTCGCTAAAAGTGCTCACTGTAGCGAGGAAACTTCTATCTATATTAAAAATTTCAAGTATTATTGAATCTTTTCAGTGTATTGGTAGCCACAGAATTTTTAAGTTATTCATGATCTTGGTTTTAAAGTGAGTCCACTCGCCTGTTGCAGATCCAGATGCAGGAGGATGTGGGCACGTACCGGAACGCGCAGGGGGCCGTGCGGGTAGTGCGCGGCAGGGGGTGCAACGAGAGCTTCCGTGCGGCCGTCGACCGCAGCTACGACGCGCCGCTGAGCCTGCGCATGGAGCCGCGTGAGTGTCACAGCCAGATCATCTTCTATATACTAACATATTGTTAAGGTCTATTTTAATGATCCCATATCTCTGAAAGCTGAAGAATATATTTAAGCCGTGGACTTCATGTGTGGATACAGACCTGGAGTCAAAAATGATCCAAGATACAGGTGTTTAGTTAGTAATAAATTCACAGATCTTGTTTGGGATAAGCACTCGATAATAGAATTTCATGAAGTGCACAGGAAAGTCATGAGAAAGGTGGGTCGAGTCCCAAACAATCATAAATTCTAATGGTGCAGTAAATGAATCGGCTGGGTAGCTCAGAGTAAGTGCTCACTTGATGTATAGGGGTAAATTGAAGGTTGCCAGATCAGTCCTAAGCAAAATATTGAGAAAATGTTGTCAAGGTTTAAGTCAGACAAGGTCAGTTCAAGGTTAAGCCTCGGTTGTCATTGATTATCGGACTATTAATTAATAATCCTGACAAAGTGAATCAGCTGGTCTTTGTCAGTATCAAGGCTTTAATCTTAAACATCTCACACCCTTCCTTCGCTCGTATTCCCCTTAAAATACCACCAAATGGTCGGAGCATTACTAAATGGAGTGAATTGACTGAAACTGTTTTTCTTGTGGACGTTGAGTTAACCTCAGGTTTGTATTAACTAGTAGCGGAAGATGAAACTGAAGGTGTGTTGGGGCCTCGGCAGTCATCTCTCAACACTGCCATGGACTGCAAGATGATCAAGGCAGGCAAGAAGAAGACCGGCCTCAGTCTCAAGAATCTGTTCAAGTAAGTCAACTCGATCTCCACTCAGTAAATGAGATTTATATGGAAATTTTGTTTAACAGTACAATACAATACAATATGAATACTTATATAGTAATCTTGGGATTATTCTTAGTTACCTACTTTTTTAGCTTGCTGGAAGGTTAGTTTTCTAACTTTAGGCATGTTAAGGATTGCATATGTTTTTTATTGTCAGGTTACAAAAATATGGAGATTGTATAATTCAATGATGCATGGGTTAAAACCTTTAGAAAACTAGATTAGTTTACATTGGAAAAGAGTTCTGGCCTAAATCCCTGTAATTAGGTGTCGAAAACCTGTGCACGTCAGCCTGACGACTTATTGTGCTGCTCCATTGTCTTATTTTTGTCAACCTTCACTCGAGATTCTGTTGAGCTCTATCAGTAGTCTGTCAATGTAAGGAAAACAAAATTAATTTATTTTGGAGGTTCCAAAGAGCCCTATATTCCTTGAGCCAGCGCCTCACATCCAAAAATGATGTGTGTGGCAGTTTCCTAAAACTCCTCTCATAAAAGACAGGCATTGTCATCAGCATTAAGTTTTACAGTATTTAACATATAAAGCTAGCTAACATGCTAACAATTCAGACTAATCTGCAATGTTTACTTTATTTCTTTAGGTTCGGTAAGCACAGGAAAGAGGGTGGAAGCGGGTCAGACATCGGAATAGCCGGGGAGGAGGAGCGGGAGGCTGCGCGGCGGGCGGAACAGCAGCGGATGCGCGAAGAGCAGGAGAGGATACAGGAGCAGTACCGGCGGCTGATGCAGCGGCAGCAGGAGATGAAGCAGGAGGCCTTGCATGTGAGTATCAGGTTAAGACCTGCATAATAGATTTCATTGTGAAGAATTGTACTAAGCCTAAACTAAATGTTTTCCCTGATGAAAAAGAATTGATTATGAGCCTGTTTACTACAATCATAAAGTGTATTCTGACATTTACATGTAGATAAGATGTTCAAATTCAAGAGGGCTGCACAAATTTGTTTTCTCCGAATTTGGTGGATTGCAGGAGTGCTTTAGTTTCTCGTCGTTTTAACTGCTACTAATTTCTTTAATCTGTAGTAGTTGAAAATGGTGAGGCAGTGAATGAATTTCTGTGAAAAACTAGTCGGTGCAGCCCAGTGGACAACACATACTGAATGTGACACTGTGGTTCAGATTTACTTATTTTTACAGAATTATTTTCCTCTGTTCAACATTTAAAAATAAATTTGCTACAATTTTTCTTCCTGAGTTATATATTAAACTTCTTGATCTATCAAATTAACATTAAAAAATTATAGGATTAAGGCAATATATTTTGTTCTGCAATCCTGTCTGGTCACGTCACAGCCTCCACTTTGTCCCCACAGCAGAGGGAGCACTCTGGCGGGGGCGGGGGCGGTGGCGGTGGCGAGGGGCCGCAGCCTGGCGGGGAGGTGACGCGGACGGAGAGGATACAGCAGCTGCGGGCCCAGCACCAGCGCCGCCACGCTGAGCGCCACCGGCAGTACCCCCTGGACGAGAAGGAGGAGCGCTATGAGGCGGCGCTCAGGCAGGTCGGTGACTGACCAGACATTCATCTACAATCCAATTTCACCTTCATTGTTGTGACTAAAGATTGAAAATCACTTGGGAATCGGATATTTATGAAAAGCCCGCTTTGCTTTAATGAAATTTATTTAGAATTGTAATCGTCATTTATTGTTGAAATGACTCTGCAACCTATGCTTAATGTGCGAACTGATAACTTAGGTAAGGAACGATTGATAAAAAATCAACAAAAGCTTATGTAGGTACTTGAATAATGGAAATCAGCAGAACAAAAAAAGTTACGAAGTTGTCACATAGCTTTGAATTGCATTGGTTAGCATTGTATCAACTGTCTTGGTAATTACCTCTCCTAACCACTTAGAGATAAATTATTTTTTATTCCACTTAAATTTTGACATTTATTTATGTTGGTTTTGGGAATTTAATCAAATCCGAGAAACTTTTTAAAATTAATTCACATTGTAAAATCTAGGGTTAAAAAAAACTGGGTAAGTTTAAATTGATCATTTTGGATGACACATTACAAACATTCTTATTTGAATCCACACACGTTTTTAAAATTGTATAGAAAGTTCTTGAGTTGCATAAAAAAATGTCTTTTTGCAGAATATCACCCCACCCTCATACTACAGAACGGTTCAGGAACATTACCTTAAGGTACACATGACAATAGAAGCATGCCAAGGCATGTTGCATGCTTGCTATAGTGCCAATACATGCCCTTCATGCATGACTGGCATAGTTGCTTGTTGTGTGCCGTAGTGAAATGTGTGAATTGGACGATTGTTATGTCGTAGTTGAAGGATTAAAAAGCTGTGATATCACACAATTGACATTAGTTAATGTCAAATTAGAATTAAGTATTTAGTTAGCTTTGTGAAAATTCATTAAATTTTGTATTTTTGTCTATTTTGATATATTACTTCATGTAAGTTTTTTTTAAAATCTTATAATGAAGAACACATTATTTTGTTCAACACGTCAGAATTAATGTAGGGATCAAGTTTTCTTGGAGATATTTATACAAAAACATAAGACTAATCAAAGAGTCAAATGTGTGAGTATATTCGGAGATATGTTGTAAAACTGGATTAGGTATACAAGTTTTAATGAAATTAACACAAATTTTTAAATTATTTTATCTTAGTTCGAGGTAGTAGAGTAATAAGTGTTGTGGTTATTTAGCTATCACTTACTCTATCTTTCTTGAGTTGCTTTGTTTTTTTCTGATGAATTATTGAACCCGAATAGATACTATTGTAGAAACTAAATAGATGTATATATAGGAACATTTTGATTGTCCGTATGATTTTTTATACCATTATTGCATGCTCTGTTTTAAAACTAAAAAAAATTATGAATCACCAGCAGATTTTTGCTGGAAATGAAGATTTAATTTAATTCTAGATGTCTGCGGGTACCCGAAAATTCGGGTAGCTTCGGGTAATTATGTGAACCCGAGTGGTCGGGCGGGTTCGACACGTCTCGGGCTTAATTCGGGCGGGTTTATATCACACGTCGGTTCGGGCGGGTACGTACTACCCGAAAGAAGTCGGGTTGAAGATACCCGACACACTACCCGAAAGAAACCCGAAATTTAAAAAATGTTTAGCAAAAATTAATTTGTGCCAAGCTTCTGACTAATGGCGTCCACGCAATTATAACGAGACGAACAAAGATGGTCGCGAACGCGATGTCAAACTTCGAAGCAATCTTCACTGTACGTCTCAGTCAGACAACCAGCCGTCCCCTTGCCGGCTCAAAATTATCGTACGCTTACTACGTAATATCGTATCCTCGTATAACAACATAAAGGATTAGGGAACCGTTGCTCCTTTTGACAATTTTTTGCAATGAAATAGTCGTACCAACACTAAACAGCTTTGAATAAGGTTGAATTCCTAACCGAGCTTATGATACGGGAAGAAAATATTTTTTGCGATCTATTTTTGGACACGTTAAACCGGAAGAGTGTGTCCTTCCCACGAAAAACGTACACAAACAATAATCCTTGGAGTGATAAGGAAAGGGCGTTGACAGGTGAAAAAATATTATCTCCAATTAGTTGGAATTCGGAAAGTTTCTGCTATATTTAGTTGACCTTGGAGAACGACAAAATATACATCAGTCTAGTCTATCGTTTGATCATAGATTTTCTCTTGAACGGCAAGAGATAAAAGTTTCATTTTTGTCTCAATTCATTAATAAAAATTAGACAAAAAATTAGAGGTGTGCGGATAGTGAATTTTTGGATCGGATCGGATTCGGATCGGATAGCTTATGTTCGGATCGGTTTCGGATCGGATAACAACAGGTTCGGATCGGATAATACCGGATTCGGATATTTACAATGCGGCGTAATGAGCAGATTTTTAAGTTTTCTCATGAGCCTAAGGTAATTGCAAGGAACTACCATATTATCCTAATGTGTAAGGTAAGGTTTGCCTTGATAGGCTTGAGTTGTTGATTGTTGATTTATTGTTTCTAATATAGGCCAAATGTCAATTATTAAAGTATGCAAAGGTACAACTAACTATCTGTTAAGAGTTTAGAAATTTATTGATTTCCATTAAGCACAGGCAGTATTTGATTGAATAAGCTTATTATGCCTATATCAATTTCAAGATTAGGCTACTTAAAAACTCCTTTTTCAATGCAACCTAAATTTATTTACTTTCAGACCTCTGTATTTTTTGTTCTTTTCCTTTTCACAAATCAATAAATTATTTGATCAATGACTAAGCCTAAGTGATTAGACAAAAGAATTAAATATAAAACTTGATTCACCAATCACTTCATATTTGAAGAAAGCTTTACATTTTTATTTATGCATTAATGCCTGACAACCAAGATTTAGATCCACTACAAAATAATTCAGTAAAATAATAAGTCTGAGCAGTAAACTTAACCTAAATTTCAAGATAAGTTTCAAATGTTGTAGGTTTCAGTATTAAAACTTGGTCATTTAATTTAGATCAAAGGTCTATTTGTTTTAAATAATAAACAACAAGCAAACTCACTAACTATTATCATAAGGCTAAGGCGTATGTTGTCAATTCAGCATTATACTGTTGTTATCTAAGAATGTCCATTTTAATCACGTATTGAAAATACGGCCGGTCGGCTTTGACTCGGCTTCATTCGTCAAAGATTAATATTTCAACAAAATAAAAAGTTATTTTTGATCGTCCAAATTTTCATTTCTAGGTAGGAAATTACTTAAATGAAAAATAAAATAATCCGGTGATTTAAAGAAACACGTCCTCTAAGTCAATTCAGTTTTTAAGCAGACGGCAGACGGCAGAAGTCGACATAAAAAACCAAAGTGAGATAAAGACAAACAGTGATCAGGTTCGCCAACCCTTTGGCAGCCCAAAATTATTGTAGGCTTTTTACTTCATCGTATCAACAGGCCGGTTAAGATATTTACGGCCTGAAATAGTCGTACGAAACAGCAACACGACTATTTATTTAAGGGGAATTTACGGGATATTTCGTTTTGGTAACTGAAGACGACTGTGGTCACGTGGTCACTGTCGGTCATTGGCGAACTCGGATTTGTCTTGATTGCGATTTTCTCTCGTATCAATCGATGTTTCGTCGGTAACGGATACTGATCGAGACAGATCTAATAAAGGATGTACGATTATTTGTTAACTGATTTAATGCTACGATAGAAGAATTTATCTTAAGAAAATGATCGTTATCGCGTCGGGTATTGCGCAATATTCTGATCGTATATAACGATCTCGATCTAATCACGAGTCGCAATATCATCAACCGAAATACATCGCTTGATGCATACCACTACATAATCGCATCGTATTGAGGCGTTGTCCAAGTCCAAGCCGCAATCGCTACGTCGAATTTCAAAGCGTCGTTTTTGCTCCGCGATGTTATCTGCTTGTCACTACTGTTCTTTCGTCGGCAGTGACTTGTTTTGTTTGGAAGACCTTCCAAACTTTAAAATTTGATCCTTCTTTAAAATTTACCCCAAAATATGCAGTCTATCCGATAGAGTCGGATATCTGGCCAGTCTTACCGGATAGTTATAAAACCCTCGGATCGGATTCGGATATCCGATCCGATCCGAATCCGATCCGAATTTTCGGATATCCGCACACCTCTACAAAAAATATTAGCCGTCTTATGTTGTTGTAGGACATTTCGTTTAGATTTTCGCATTTTGTAGTCAGGAATCTTAATCTCCTAATTCTCAGAACTCGGAGGGACGGATGGACGCGCAGATACAGCGGACACACGCAGATAAGAGCGGACTGGCGACAGACTTAATTGACGAGTAAACAACTCCCCCACTTTCCCCCCCCCCTCCCACTGATAAGGAGAGGGAGACAGCTGTTTTTAAAGCTATTTCTCACTCTCTCTCCCCCTTCCTTCCTTCTATTCTGGTAATTTCTGGTTTCAGCCTCTTCCTATTTTCTTCACAGAAGTTTTAGAAAATAATTAATTTTATGATGAAAATAAATTATTGTTGGTTATTGTTGTTATAAAATATAAATACTATTTCATTTATATATTCTGAAGTAATAATTTTAGTCATGAATATGAATATCTATTGACTGTATAGACGTAAGTAAAATAAGTTGGTGAATGTTATGTTAGATTTTTACTTACTTTGTATTAGTTCTACTTGGTAGGCCCATCAAAATTTAATGAGGTAAATATTTATCTGACAAATGATACCCGAAGCCGACCCGAATTTGATTTAAGATACCCGAACCCGACCTGAATTTTTTTTCAACTTACATACCCGAACCCGACCCGACCCAAATTTTTATTCCAAACCCGACCCGACCCGAAAATTTATGGTAATCCACTACCCGACCCGAACCCGACCCGGCTTGAAAAATCACTACCCGCAGACCTCTATTTAATTCCTCTTATATTTAGAGTCACTCAACAATATTCTGCATTTATCGCTCATTTAAGCGCTGGAATCATCACTTGACTTCTTATTCTATGCATCAATCTTATGTTAACTTCTTTTTCATTTTTTAAATAAGTTGCTTACTGTTCTATTTCTCGCCACTATTAAAATGTTGCACTAACTGTTTTATCTATACTTATGTTTTTTTCTTTTGCACAACATACCAGTTTCAATATTAGTAGGCAATTTAATAATTTTTTTACTTGAAAGATAGTTGTCCGATTTGAATCCCACCTCCCCCCTTTTTCACTTTTACTACTATTTCCATAAATTGCATAGCTACATAAAGAAATGTGGAAAAATATTAGGTTTCTAACGGTGATCGCAAATACTGGTAGTTATTGCGTCTCTACACCCGCTGTTGTGTTGCAGAGACTGGAGGGGCCGGAGTTTGACCCGAGCGCCATGACCCGGCCCGGCAGTCGAGTCGGCATCACCGACCCGGCCAGGTTCAGCCACTACGTCAACTACCAGGAAATACAGCAACACCTCAAGTAAGTCATACACTACTTCTATATCAGTTATGGAGAAATCTTTGATATAAGCGATCAAAATTTCCCAAAATTGTTCTGCTTATCTCCAATTTTGGAAGATAGAAATGATAAGAGTTTTAAATTTAACATAATTGATAAATTTAACATTAATTGGGCAGAGTGACTCATAAATCTCAATCATGTAATGTTTTTAATTGTTGGCATTTATCATAAGTTGTAGCATCATTAATAAAATTTGAACAATTGTGTTGGCTCCGTCTACTTTATTATTCTAAACTTAGTTATTAAGTTCTAATTTACAGTAGATCCTCTCTCAATCAACCCCAACGTCAAAGCATATGGCTGAGGACAAAAATAAAAATTTACATGATTCTTAAAATACCCCCGTTGCAGCAGACCTGCAAACTCAGTGAATTAAGCGAGATATAAAATTTTACTGTTAACCCAAAAGGATAACATGGAGACAATGTACTGTGCTTACCACTAGCGATATCTTGGTAACCAATGAATGGTCATAGAGTAACAATTCAAAATACCAAATTATTTGTTTTTTTTAAGCTGAATTCAATGGTGTAAACCAAAATTACATTATTTTAATTTTTCTATTTAAAAATTCCTAAAAACCTCATTTTTGAAGGGGTTTATTCCCTTTCCAATAATCGGATCAGGCTGGTTTTTGAAATCGTCCGAATACTTACTAAAACCGAACCATTCTCAAAAAGGTTGGTTAAAGCAAAAAAAATCCTTAATTTTTAGCAAGAAAGGACAGATATTCTGATTATATGTTAAAGCTGGTTTGGTAAAGGGAAGGTCTACTGTACTTGGGGATGTATTCACCACATTTTGTATATTTATAAAATGCAAGTTGTATGATTTTCTTTTCCTACCTTTTTTTATTTTTATGTCTGTCCCCTGTTCAATACTTTCAAAATTCAGGAAACAATGTTAAAATCTTTGATCCAGACTACTTTTAGATGATTGTTTTTTGAGGTTTTTTTTATTTAAGCAGTTTCTTCTGTGTAATGCTTTATGTAAATGTAGAGACACACATATTTTTGAGTGTATTAAAAACGTTGTTTTTTTTTGCATACCAGGGAATATATTCTAAGAATAAATGGGTGAGTAAATGAGAATGGTTGTTGTCAAATTGTTAAGTAAATCAGCCAATAAAATGTATTTTTAAATCCATTAGTCATCAAGTAGGGTTTATTCTTCTCTCCTGCTTCAAAAGAACTTTTCTGAGTTCGCTGTAGTACAGTGACAGCTGGAATCTGCTGTCTATCTGTACCTGATGAGACGTAACAACGTCGAAACGGCTCCACGGTCGGTACATCTGTACCTATTGTCAACCAAGCTTTCGCAAGGGACCGCAGCATAGCAACGCGGTGGTGCCGCCACTGCCTTAGCAATGCCCGGGGGCGCTTTTCTTTTGTTTAAGCAGAGGAAGTGCAACCTTTTGGTCGGCAACGAAATGCTTTGTGGAAACTGAAGAAATGCTGAAATCGACCAGTTTGCCAGGACAGTATGGTAAACGTGCTTCAAGCACGGTGTCCCATAACCATAAGGGAACCGTGACTAGCTCAGATGAGCCGTATCACGTAGCATTCCTCAGTTGTAGCGTTTCGAGATGTCTGCCTCTTGTCAGGTGTGCGAAGAAGCACACGACGCTTTCATTCTCCGACGAAGACCAGCGTGTGAATTGAGATTTGAAAATATCTTCAGTGCTTCTTCGCACACCTGACGAGAGACAGACATCTCGAAACGCTACAACTGAGAAATGCTACGTGATACGGCTCATCTGAGCTAGTCACGTTTCCCTTACAGTTATGGACACCGTGCTTGAAGGGCGTTTACCATACTGACCTGGCAAACTGGTCGATTTCAGCATTTCTTCAGTTTCCACAAAGCAGTTCGTTGCCGACCGAAAGGTTGCACTTCCTCTGCTTAAACAAAAGGTAAGCGCCCCCGGGCATTTCTAAGGCAGTGGCGGCACCACCGCGCTGCTATGCTGCGGTCCCTTGCGAAAGCTTGGTTGACAATAGGTACAGATGTACCGACCGTGGAGCTGTTTCGACGTTGTTACGTCTCATCAGGTACAGATAGACAGCAGATTCCAGCTGTCACTGTACTACAGCAAACTCAGAAAAGAGTTCATTTGAAGCAGGAGAAGAATAAACTTGTACGTGAACTTACACCCTGCAACAAACACCGTTGACGTTCCAACTGACGTCAAATCTCATTAGTCATCGTCAAGAAAATAAACAACTATATTCAGGTGATTTGTAATTTTCATAAAAGCAATAGGAATTGTAATAATTTTACAGTGACAGTTCCTTACAAAAGACAGTTTAATGTCAGTTGTATAAAAATATTTAAAAAAATATTTTTATTTTTTTTTTTGCATCATATAGATGTAATTTGTTATGTGTCATAACGTGTTGCCATAGCATAAGAACTTTCACATCTTATTTGCTATTTGCACTGGAATGGTGTCTTTCTGTGGGTGTCTATGAGTTTTAACCAGGCTCAAACGCTTCTTTCCTCTTTGGTTTGTTGTGCACTATTTTCACGTGTTCCTTTTACACTCACAACAGCATGTATGGCACTATCGGTTGTATGTTCTGTTGAGCATGTGATTTACTTTATGTATGTTATCTGACTTTTCTCTGTTATAAATAACAATTCCCCTTCTATTCAAGTTGAATCATTGTTCAAATGTCAATTTTAAATTAAACAAAAATTTTTTTGATTGAAAAATTACATGAAAATAGCATTTATTCCACATAACACATTACAACATAATTGCATTTAAACTGTCAGGAATGATTAGGCCATCTAAACCAGTCTTGATGGCACAGTCTCCCTCACTTTCTTGTTGATCAGTCCATCCCTTATCTAACATGGTAGCGGCTCACTGTGGTGTTCTTTCATTGATGGTCCACTGCAGATAAAGTACTCACAGATTAAATAAAATGTAAATTATTATGGTATATCAAGACGAAAGAAAAAAACTTTTGGGCTTAGAATAGAGTTTAAAATATTTTTTTCTGAAACCAGACACATTAAAAAAATAGACTTATGCTTTACAAAAATATAACGTTTCCTTCGTTCTACGCAAGGGTATAGATACGCTTAATAATTGGTATGATAATAATTGGTATTTTAACTGTTATATAAGCTAAAATTGAGATAAACTGATTTGTATTTTCAAAATTTAGTATCCAAGACTGTAAAAGCTTACAGTATAATTATACAAATACTATCAAAAATATCTACAGGAATTATTTGGTTGGGGATCTATTTTGAAACAGGTTTTTTAATCTTCTCAAAAACTTTGGATGTGAACAAAATTGTTTTATGGTAAATACATCTTATGATTAATAAATGATTTAAATTATTCAGAATATTTACTTTGTTCACATAAACTTAAATGTAACATAATAAATAAATAATAGACTATATTTATTTTTGTGGTAAATAAATTAATGAATTAGACTTTAATAGTTTATCTAATGTTTCCAATTAACAATTTAACAATTCCACATTTAACGATTCTATGAATTTGTAAACTTGCAAAACATTAGTCCTTAAAAAAAGTTATTTTCCCTAAGGCACCAAGCTTCTGAGCAGCCACAATGACATGGGACTCTTGAAATCTTAGGCATATTTGCTAAACCAAAGATATTTTTCTTTGAAGATCAATGAACAGTTCCACCACTTATTTGTTTCTCATTCCTGTTTCATAAAAAAAATATATAGCACGTCATTCTTGCTGAATCATATATTTGGGCTAACAAGATTGTCTACAACCGTAGGTTCTACATTGGCCACATTTTAAAGGCTCATAAGATGGCTGAGAAGGTTTAGGCCTGCGGAATATTCTCCTTGTTTCTCCATCTCTTGAAAATTCAGTCTAACTTGTTTTTCCCCTTAGGCCTTCATGACAGTTAGTAGATATGGTTTGTTGCAGAGCAAAGTCTTTGAAATATTAAAGCTATCTTCTTGCCATGATCTTCACTAAGACAAACAATAAGTTGCTGACTTGTCTGCAGTGACCTATCCATCAAGTTAATAAATTGCATTTTCAGCTTCATCTTATAAGTTAGATCTTACTGAAGTCATTCCTCAAGGTTTACCTGTGATTGTATCTACAGGTACACATTTTCGAATAAGGTTTTGGTAGATTTTTATCGTAAAAGTTTGCGTCTTTAATGTCATTACAAATGATATAATTATTGGACCTCTCAAAGCCATTCAGTTCATTAATAGCTTACTCAGCATTTTTATGCCTGACATACTGAAGAAACCCAATCATTAATAATAATAATAATAATAATAATAATAAATCTTTATTTGTCGTATGAACATATCATGGACAATGTCAAAACAACAGTAAAAATGAATACTATAAAAACATGTAATCATTATATAAAAAAATGGCTGTATACCATGTGAAATGGCAAAAAGATTAGGAAGTTAACATAAGATAGGGTTTTGATAACCGTCATGATTATCGAAGTTGTGGGCTGGAAACTTGATTAATATAAAATATGTGGTTGTGAATTTAATACTAACAAGACATGTCTTGCAAAATTTTAAAATTTTCTTATTGCGCCATTGGCAATTTAGTTTTTTCATGTCCTTTTTTTAATACTTTTTCCGTTTTTGGGTTTATATTTTGGTTATGTCCACTTTAAATGACCATTCATCAAAAAATGCCCAATGAGCGAAACAAATAAAACATGTCCTCCACCTCTCCTCCTCCTCTCAATTTCCAACCGAGGCTGAGCTACACATGAGTAAGCCTAATAGGAACTGCACATGCTGGGAACTGAACGCAATCATGTTTCTGGAAGACTTCAACGTTTACTCATCCTTTAGCAACTAAGACCGCTCATCCATAATGCCCCTGTCAAGACAGTAAAGTTGGAGTTTGTCATGGAGCTAAAGGGAAAATTGTATGTTTTGTTAATATCAATTCTATTCAAGTTGTTGCTACTAAATTGGGGAAGAATGATTGGTAACTGTAGAATAAATTTTTGGGATAGTTAAATAATAAATAGAAGAAAAAAGTACATCCTGATACAACCCAGTGGCGGCAGGGTGCTTTGAGCCTGGTGTGGGGAGTGATGGTTTACTGCATGTGTGTTTGTTGGTGGTAGTTTGGAGAGAGAGCAGGTCCGACTAAGGAGGCCCGCCCCCCCTCCCCCACCCACCGGCGAACCTACGGCCTCTGACGACAGGTAAAACTGACCAGTAGTCTTTACTCGATTGATAGGAGTATGAGCCATATTGTTGCAAAATGGATGTTGATTTGATTATTTGTCTTGGGAGTGTGGAATTAATCTTGACTGAGGTTCATCTAAATTTTTTTTAAGAAAATTAAATAAAATATCATAAACTAGGTAGAAAATAAAATATCATAGACAATGGACAATGGACAAGTATTCTATTGAAAATGGTATTGGTGTCAAAAATACAATGTACAATAGATAACAATACAAACAAGGCTAAAAAAAACAAAGTTAAAAACAAAAATGGAAATAAAAGTGAAACATGAACTTTAATGGTTGGGTTAAAAAATGAATATAATCTAAAAACTCTCCAAACTAAAACTCCCAAAAAAAACCTCCAATCTAAAAATTCGATTCCAATCTATTCAACTTCTAACCAACCACTACTCAAATCAACCAAAGACATTTTTTTTTTATAAAACCTTGACAGGGTAAAATCTGTGCTGTTTATAAAAACCATTGTTTTCTTAACTATTTCTAAACTAGGGTTTTATTTTATCTTTAAATTGATCACTTTGATAAAGATATATTGGATAAGCAAATCAGGGTGTCTACCAGTCGGGAATTCGGGAAAATGTCGGGGATTTTGTAAGGTCGGGAATAGTCGGGAAAAAGTAATGAATTTCAACATTTGGTCAGGAAATTCAAATTTGGCTTTAAAACAAAATGAAATGGTCGTTTTCTTCGTTATTGTCATTGTCTCGGCCAGCAAATCTCTCGAACGAATCGCGGCAGACAAATCTTTAGCTATATCACGACCAGAAAATCTATCGTTTTTACCGCTGCCGCAAGTTTTTCGTTCCTAATACAGCTGTAAAATCGCTCGCTCGTTTTGTGACCAACAAGTACACGGCCGACAAGTCTCTTGCTCTTTACGCGGCCGACAAGTCTCTTGCTCTTTACGCGGCCGACAAGTCTCTCGCTCTTTATGCGGCCGACAAGTCTCTCGCTTTTTACGCGGCTGACAAGTCTCTCACTCTCTACACAGCCGACAAGTCTCTCGTTAGTTTTGCTACCTTAAAATCGTGCGCTCTTTTTGAGGCTATCACATCTATTGGCCACATGAAGGCCAGAAAATCTATAACCCGGCCGGCAGATCCCTCGGTCGTTTCGGGGTCAGCAAACCTCTCGGTCACACTGGGGCCGTCAAATATCCCGCTCTCATCCCGGCCGTCAAATCTGTCGCTCTTTTTGCGGCCATCACATCTTTCGCTTTTATTGCGTCCGGAATCTTTTGCTTATTTTGCGGCCGTTATATCTCTTGATCGCACCTCAGTCGATGACTTCATCCCTCTTTTTGCGAGCGTTAGAGGGAATTAGCGTTAGTAAATGAATCATTTATAGAGAAAATTGATTTCACAACTTTCTTAGGGCTAAATGTAGACAGCAGCCTCAGTTGGAATTCCCATGTGGATAAAGTCGTTGCCAAAATGAGTTTGGGGCTCTATGTGCTCAGGTCATTGAAAAAAATCTGTGACTTACCCACATTAAAAATGGTGTATTATGGTATGATTCATTCCCATTTAGCTTATAATATTTCTATTTATGGAGGGACAACTGCAAACAACTTAGATAAAATTTTGAAATTACAGAAAAAATCAATTAGAGTAATGCTTAACCTAAAAAAAGATGAACACGTATAAGACAAATTCAAAGAATTAGAGATCATGACAGTAATTAGTCTTTATATTTATGAAACAATCTTATATGTAAAACAAAATGGGAACATTCCTGAAACTGGAAATGCAATCCACCATCATAACACCAGAAGTAGTGGGAAGATTAGACTCAGCAAGCACAGATTGGCAATGTTTGAAAAAAACTAGCTATTCTGGATCAAAATTTTTAAATAAAATTTCGCCTATCATAAATCTTAATTTAAACCCATCCAAATTTAAAAAACAACTAAAAAATTACCTTACACAGAAAGCATACACAGAATGAATACATTAAGGGAATTTTTCATTGAATAGTGGAAACTCGACTGGTATGTTGTTGTATGCATAAATGTACAGATGGTAATTGATTCTGGCTAAGGAACTGTTGTATTAGTTATAATTTGTAACTTTCATTGACGCCATTACATGTACAAGTTTGTATATGCAATTTTGAATAAAGTTTGTTTGACTTTGACTTAGACCTCGTATTGGGCCAGAAAATCACTCACTCGTTTTGGGACCAAAACATCTTTCGGTCGTATTGTGGTAGAAAAATTTTTTGCTCTTTTCGCGGCCGTCACATCTCTCGGTCGTATTGCGATGAAAAATCGCTCGATCTTTTCGCGGACGGGATATCTATCATTTATACCGTGGCCGGCAAGATTTTTGGTATTGTTGCGATCGGAAAACTTTCGCTTGTTTTGCGGCTGGCAAATCTCTTGGTCGCATCTCGGCCTTTGGTCTCATTCCTCTTTTTGCAAGCGTTAGACCTCTCGATCGTACTGGGGCCAGAAAATCGTTCACTCGTTTTGGGACCAAAACATTTTTCGGTCGTCTCGTGGTAGACAAATTTTTTGCTCTTTTCGCGGCCGTCACTTCTCTCGGTCATATTGCGATAAGAAAATCGCTCGATCTTTTTGCCTACGATATATATCTATCATTTATGCCGTGGGCGGCAAGATTGTCAGTCTTTATGTGATCGGAAATCTTTCGCTTGTTTCTCAATGGTCTCATTGCGGCTGACGAGTTCCTTACTCATTTTGCGGCCATTAGATCTCGGTCATATTGCGGCCGGAAAATCGCTCACTCGTTTTAGGAATGAAACATTTTTCTGTTGATTCGCAGCAGACGAGTTACTTGCTCTTTTTGCGGCCGTCATATCTCTCGGTTGTATTGCGACAAGAAAATCGCTAAATTTTTTCGAGGCAGATATATTGTAATTTATCACACGGCCGGCAAATCTTTTGGTCTTCTTGTGGCCGGAAATCTTTCGCTTGTTTTTCGGTTATCGGGTGGCCGATTGTTTCTTGATCATATTGTGTCGCTTACTCATTTCATAGTCGTAACATAATTCGGTCGTATTGCGACCAGCAAATCTCTCTGTCACATTGTCAAATCTCAGTCGTTTATACCACGGCCAGAGAATCTCTTGGTCACAACGCGGCCGGAAAATCGTTCGTTCTTTCTGCAGCTGGAAATCTCGGTCGCATTGCGGCTGGCAAATCTTTTGGACTTATCGCGGTCATCTTGCTCATCTTTTGGCGATCTTTCACTTGCATTGCAGCCGTAAAATATAGTTATTTAAAAATATTGTACTGAAGTATTCGTTATAGGAGGCAATGGTCATGTTTCTTATGGTCGGGAATTTTTTTTATATTGTCGGGAAAAGTTGGGAAAAAGTTGGGAATTTCATATATGAAATTTGGCAGACACCCTGCAAATGTATCCAGCTTTTGCTGCCATGGCCATTTCTGTCATAGTATCAAATTCGGTGCTATTAAACTTATCATAAACTTATGAGAGGTGCTATTAAACCTATCAGTAACTTGTTTATTCGTCTCCCAAGTGTATTGTCAAATAGTTAAATATATAAAAATTTAAACCCTCCATTTAATTAAGAAAAAATCCTGAGGGCAGGTTTTTTTATATTTTTGCACAGTTAACATAAATAAACCAATCATTTTTAAAAATGTTTAAGTTTTAAAAAGTCTAGGCTAATTTCAAAAAAAGATTCCCCTGTCTTTACAAGTTTTTGTCATATGTTAATCACTTTAGTGTGAAACCGTGGGATGCACTTTGTAATTAAGGGAATTCAACTATGATTAAAGATTATTTATGCTATCAAATCTTTAGTAGTAAAAATGACCAATATTTGGGTAAAGAATACAAAGTATGAAATCAGCTTTGATGACTGTGTAACAGATTTTAAACTTCATGTAATTTAAAATTAGTGAAAAAACACTAATTCAGCAACAAACTTAAATTTTTTACTAATAAATAATTAATCAGCAAATTTGTTTATAATTTTACTCCTTAACGAGTTGTTTTTAATTTTACCGAGTTTCCATTGTGAATAATTTAAACTGAAGATAATTTAATCCAAACAGTTAAAATAGGTTTGTTTCTCAGTAAATTGGTGTATAATTAATTGGCGTAAGTTTAGTTTGTTCTAGAAACGTTCATGTGCATGAAAAACTGCATTTATTTGCAAGGCATGTTTAATATTTGGCCAAAACGGTCTTCTGCTTTTCTTTTCTGTTTTCTACTTATTGGATTTGGAATTTCTCATTGCAAGACCTGGTGTATGAACGATTCCCGGGGGTTATGGTTTGTTTGGGTTTCTTCCTGGGTTCTGCATGTTTGTCAAGGTGTGTGATGTTTTGCAGTCGGAGACAACAACATTACCACTCGCAGCGTCGAGATCCTCGAGAAGTTTCGCATCGGCCGGTCAGTAACTTCTATGAGTACGAGAGTGTGCAAGCCGTGTTACGCGGCGACGGACACAGCAACTCCCTCCCTCGTCGACAAGACATCGCTCCCACTCACGGTTGGCACATTAATAGCATGGGGATAAAATATTTTTAAATAACCCCTGTTGCAGCAGACCTGCATACTCAGCGAATTTCAAATTCAAAACAACATATTTCAATCCACCGTAGCGAGATTTGACATATTTTTGTAAGCTCCATTAGAATTAACATGGGGAATGAGTATGCAGGTTTGCTGCTACTGGTATATTAAAATTGGGTGGTTTTAATTCAATATTTAGTAGATCTGAACTGGAAGAAGCCATTTACCAAGTTTTATCAAGATATGTTGAGAAATAAGCGAGATATAGAATTTTAATTATTTCCCATAAGGTTAACATTGGGACAATGTACTGTGTTTACCACTTTTAATATCTCGGCAACCAATGGACATAGAGCAGTGATTCAAAATACTAAATTGTTTGTTTTTTTGAGCTGAATTGAATGATGCTAACAAAAATTAGAAAATTTTTATTTTTATAGATAAAAAACTAAAAAAACACATTTTTGGGGGGGTTTATCCCCCTTTACCCCCCCTTCCGCTAGTCCGATCGGGTTGGTTTACGAACTCGTCCAAATAATTACTACTTTACACGTCCATGCCAAATTTCATCAAGATCGGACCACTTTTACGCGAGTTATCGTGCTTAAAGACATATAAATATATATATACAGTGCTTGATTTGCGGCGGAACGGCGTTCCGGGACCTCTTTCTGCCACAAGAGTCGATCGTGTGTAATCAATCGGCCGGAGTATTTTTTGCAAAAGACGATCGCGTGTATTCGGACGGATAATTTGCCGCAAAATACAATCGCGTATAATCCACCGGAGAATTTTCCTCGTCAGAGGATTGAGTGTAATCGGCCGGACACTTTGCTGCACAAGACGATCGCGTGCAATCGGCCGCAGAATTTGCCATTAAAGGCGATCGCGTATGTTCGGCCGAAGAATTCGCTATTAGAAAGAATCATGTGTAACCGGCCGGAGTCTTTGTCGGAAGAGACGATCGTGTGTACTCCACCGGATTAATCTTACCGAAAATAACAATCGCTTAAAATGTACAGAAATTACGTGCGGAGTTTCGGCCAATAATTAGAGCTCTTTTATCTCATCTTGAGCTATATAAGCCAAATGTTTAAAACGCTAAAAAGACCTGAATACTCGCACAAGGTGTCATAAAAAATCTAGAATTTCTTTAGTAAATTTATTTTTTAGTAAAATAGTGCTTTGTTGGTTTTTAATTTACTTGTTGAAAAATTTAAGTTGGATAAAATGTGACTTTTTAAATCGACCTAATTATTCACGTACACAAATAATACTTTGTTGAGGGGAAGAAGAATGATGAGGGGGGGGGGGGGTTATGTACAAATTGGCTAATTACAGTTCCGGTACCTCAATTTTTACAAATCAAGCACTGGATATATATATATGTTCACCCAACTATCATTGTGGCAACCGTACATAAGGAAAAGTGTATGCAAAGTGGCGACCTGCTGATTATTGTAAAGTGGACTGTGCTGATACAAAAGAAGGTATTTCGCCTATTTTCCCGGGTGGTCGACAACGAAGGGGGGGGGAAATATCAGGGAGTGTTATGCGTTAAAATGCAGAACTTAAGGAAGCAGTGAATGATTTGGTTAAAACGTCATTTTAATAACACAAATTTATAAAATATATAACACAAAGCAATAAAATAAGTTGAAAAATAAATTGGTTTTAGTTGGAGTTATTGTTATTTTGATTTTTTCCTTCCTATTCAGTACGTACTTGGAGGACAGTGATTGTTTTGGAAACTGTGACGTCAATATTATTCTCAGTGTCAACATATTGAGCTACTGCATGTAAATGCTGATGAACATTATTAAAATTTTTTTGGTTTGGGAAATACTAATTCTACCGATGGCTTAATATGTTATAGCAATATAAAAATAAGTATTTGTGATAATATGCTGGTTAATTTACAGTAATTTAATGCAGTTTTAGATATTACAGTTTTTTTACTGAGTGTTGGCTAAATGAGGTGAGAGGGGGATGGGTCTGTCTTAAACCAGACTAACCCAACGGAGTTTTAAACTTACAACGATACTTGTAGTCTTAAACGTGCCTAACTAATCCAAGTCAGGCCTTGTTTGCACGACGACCAGACAGTAGGACAGTAGAAAAAAATTCTTTTGTTCTCTTTTGTTTAAAGGCGTTACTGTCCACTGTACTGGGCGTCGTGCAAACAGGCCCTTAGGCATGTTTAAGACATACAGTAACAATAATTTATGTCACCTTGACATAACAATAATTATACAAGGTCAAGGTGAATCAAATAAATTTTACAATAAGTATATAAATTTAACAAAAACATTAATAATACTTTTTACTTTCATATTTTTTCTAAACATAACATTACCGAGGAATTACAGAAACATTCTAAAACATTACAGATTTTACTTAACCTTTCGCAACTGAACGGAAAGTCTTAACAGATGAAATAAAAATATCTAAATTACCAAGTAATGAAAGTCTATTATACAATTTCAACACAGTCATCTGTGATGAAGTTTTACATATAGAGAGAAGTTTTGACATGAACGTCAGTGCGAGAAAATTGGGGGATGAACAGCTTGCGGGACCGGAACCTGAGCTTTTGAACAGCTTCACTATTTTTAATTTGTTTCTTACGATGGGGATACCATCACTGAAGCAACCTCTAGCCTACATTGAATTAATAAAACATTAAAGGCTTTATTAAATTTATATTTTTTACAAAATTTCCTGACTGCTAAATAAAAAACCAGAACATTGTAAGCACGGTACTCTTACAGATAAAGAATTTTTAATTGTATTATTGGACATGGTTAATTCGTGCCTGCCGCCTCGGCCGGATCGAGTGGCGTCGTCCTCGGGAGGCTGTGGCACGACTGCTACAACGAGGGTCAGCTCGCTTAGTTCGAAATGGTACGAATACTACAACCGCCCGGCCAGGTAGTCGACGCCAGGTAGCCAGACAACGGAAAAATGGAAATTATATTATCCCCACGGACCCTCTGCTATGCTGCTTATTGAACTTGATTCTGAAGATTAGGAAAGTTATTATACCTCGTTAGGAACAAGTTGGCGCTTGGTTGTTTACAATCAAAAGCTGTTTAAACTGGATGTTTTGGTTTTGAAGGACAGCAAATTACATAATTCAATGAATTTGTATTTTTTTCGAATTAATGTACTTTTCTGATCCCCAGACCTAAAATATCGAGTTGAATATCCTTTTGTTTGGAATAGAGGTGTGCGGGTAGTGTTTTTTTTAAGTCGAACCGAGTTTTTAAAAATATTCGTGAATATCGAGTTTTTCGAGTCGAGTATTTTGAAGAGTATAAGTTAATAGTTATACTTCCAAATAATCATCATAATATATCAAAATTGGTAATTATGAATAAAATAAGACAATAATATTTGAAAGTTATTCAATATTTTAAAAGTGTTCCTGAGTTCATTATTAATGAAGTGTTCCTGAGTTAAAAGCAAGCCTATTTTCAAATTAAGTGACGATAATTCAAACTATTTTTAAATATGGCTTCATAGCCTTACTCAATTTTTGATTAAAATCTCAGCTTGATGAAGTACACACCCAGATACACTTGCACTTGTATACTGAATAGACTGATTGAAAAATGAAAAATTAATTCAGTTTTATTGTAGAAGCAGAAGTGAGGGGGAATTTAAATTCCCGTTTTCCCTCGACGTACTGCGACTACCTGGCCGGGCGGTTGTAGCAGTCGTGTCATTTCGAACAAAGCGAGTTGACCCTTATTAATCCGCTCTAACGATCGTAGCAGTCGTGTCATGGACAGAGAGATCAAAAATTTGTACCAGTCATCCCATTCCCCTTCGGGCTGGGACGGAGGACGGCATCGGCACGGTGCGATCAGTGATTGCCGTTACTGCCGTTCTAGTTCAGGCATAAACACTATTTTAACAGCCCATTCCCTTTAACCTAAGAATTCCGTTTCGATCGCATTTTAAGGCAATCCTCCTGTACCACAAGTCTGTTTTCCAAGTGATTAATTTTTATTTATTTGTAACAATGTAGGCTATTATGAATTAATTGCCGCTGTTATTTTTTCAATCTGCCACCTCTGAAAATTTG
The DNA here is from genome assembly GCA_035578135.1 of Flexamia atlantica. Lineage (NCBI taxonomy): Eukaryota > Metazoa > Arthropoda > Insecta > Hemiptera > Cicadellidae > Flexamia > Flexamia atlantica. The sequence continues at coordinate 24,625,558 of JAQJVK010000005.1, forward strand.
TTGCTCCGGGCTGCAGCCCCTATAACCCCCCCCCCCTTCCTAAATCTGCCACTATGTTTAACTATAAACCAAATTTCATCGTTAGTTTCTGATCCATCTTTACCGTATTGGGATCATGTGCTGAGAAACTCAGCTTTCATAAAATTACTCAAGCCTAACATTCGAGGTCTCTTTAATTAATTGCATATTCCTTTAATTCTTAGAAGCATATGATATTTTCTTATTTAACCGTCAATGACAGGCCTTTTCTGGGTACACTATTGAGGCGGCTGAAAAATATTGCGAGGGAGCCAGGCAATGAGAAATCTTAAATGAAATTTATTGTTAAATTACAATTTATTTATACTTTTAATCAGTTTGTAATTGAAATGTAATCGTAGAATATCTCATATAGCCTAGTCGTTAAAACATTATAAAGCTCTGTATGCTTGACTTTAGCTGGGCTGCGCACTTTGGGCCCCATACTGAGGGGAGCGACCACAGAAATGGTACGAACTTACGGGAAAGTTAATCTCTACAACCTTATACAGTAAAAGTTTCAAAGATCAATTTAATTTTTAATTTTCAAAATTTAATTTTGATTAATTTTTTTCCTCTTAGAACAATGAGTTTATCTCGTAAAGTTTTCAGTTAACAGTTCGAAATTTTAGTTGGCTTCTTACTCCTTAATAAGATTGCTTCACATAACCTCAAAACCTTTAATTGTCGCAAAGCATCAGCTATTCCGGTTTGGCTTTTTGGTCACTATTCGTCACCAAAGTCCCAACTTGGGCCTTGAGATTTACCGTTTCCATGTTAAACTCCGTAATTTTTCCCCAGAATAAGTCGATTGCATGACGCGTGATGAAATGAACAATTTAGCACTAAAAATGTCAAGGAATTATCTGTGGAGACTAAGGAAAAGAATCATATTCCCTTTCACTGAATTAAAAAAACAAAAACAAAAACAGAATGCCCGAGTGATAGTGGAATGGCAGGTCGTCATTAATTTTGCCTCTGTGAACAATTTATTCATGTATAAAGGCTAGAGTGAAAACTGGCAACGCTGTATGTCGCCACAATGATGGTAAATATTTTGAATGGGGTTCACAACGATAGTTTAATGTAATGTATATTAATGGATGCCATTTTGTTTGTTGCATGTAAAGTCGCCACAATGATGTCTCTGTGGTTTCTTTAAGAGTAACAAAAAAACTTGTAATGTCAGTTGATAATGTTGTTTCTTGAGTACAAGTTAGTGTATTTCTATATAAAGATCTAAATATACATAATTCCTTGAGGCGGTTGCGGTTGCCATACTGTAGGTGTTGTGTAAAGTCGCCACAATGATAGTGCGCTATATATATATATTTATGAAAATGAACGAATAGTGTTTTTTGCTTCTGGGGACCCCAAAATGAAAAGTTAACATGGTCTCGGGCTTAGGTCTTACCATGACACCTACGGTAATAGCTTATTCCTTTAAGGGAATTCGCTAAAACATATACGGATTTTAGATGAATAAAACCTTTTAAAAGACATCAAAAGTTGTATATTGTTTCATTTGATATGCTTAGGTTGTAACGACTTTCTCGCATAAGGAATAAAATTAATTTTCCTAACAACACGAGAAGTCGCCTCAGACCTATGCCAGCGGAATCGCTCAAGTCTGGCAGCTGGGTCTATATTCCAGGGTTCTTTGAATGAATTTTGAAAAGGTACAGATTTCTACCAAACAAGAAATTATTTAAATTATTCAGGTGTGAACTCAGAGCCCGCAAACGCAACGCTACTGTACCATCATCATCGTTCACACCTGATGGTAAAGCCAATTGGAAACTGACAAGTTTAATTTGCACAAAATGGTTTAGCAAACAACCTAGGTATCTATACCAAATAACGTACTCACGTTACCGGACACCACGGATCTCCCCTACACCACAGTTTTACCAACCACGGTTACTCGGGTACCAACGCCACAGGTCACCTGCACACGTAGGTCCTGTTCTGACACGCAGGTTCCCCACCCGCGTCCAAGTGGCAAAAGGAGTCGAATCACCCCGTGACAAACGCGACGGGGTTAATTAAATTCGATGTGCGAAACGGCACCGATGATTCGTAGGAAACACTACGAATCAAAATAAAACTCAAACGAGTAAAACGCCGATCACAGAGTTCTGAGCTGCCGGCTAACAGTGACTAGGCGCGATAATATAGGTTCGTCGCGATGGAATCGCACCGCGGACTAACTCTAGTGACCTGACCGCACAGTTCAAGAACTAGGAACAGAATAAATCCACCCGCTAATCCTCCGGGTTCATCCCTCCAAAACTTCCCCTCCAAGGAAGGGACAGGGAGGGGATAAACAGCTGATCACCAGTGGCTGTGATTGTGTGACGTAGGACCACTGCCACTGGCTGATCGTCAGCTGTCAATCCATCTGACATCGTCTGTCGTCTGTCACCTCAACACGGCCAATTGAGGTTATGCTGCTCAACACTGACGATGTTTATTATGGCCGTCAAGGGGTTTTAATATTTAATCATACAAGTGTGGGGGCAATTATTCACAACAACAAGTGTCACAAGTGTTTTAACTATGAAGTTTTATGAAATCAACTTCATGTCAACACTATGGGCTGTGACACCGGCGAGAGAGGTTAGCCTTGTGTTTGGTTTATGGGCTTTCAGCAATGGTTAGCAGTGCACCTAGTGTGATTTAGGTTATATTTCACTGCATTAACCATTATTCATGAGCTGCCCAGCTATGTTAACCAATCAAAGGATGGGCTAGGCTTATGAAAAACAAAGGCCTAGGCTAGGGTTCAACCTAGTTAAACCTACACCAGGTAACTTTACCCTTTTTATAGCTAGGCCTAAGCAACTAGCCATAGCAATTCACCTCCTCTAGCTACTAATCAGTAAATTTATACCCCCCTACAAATTTGACCCGTTACAAGGTTGTTGATACGCTATTGCGTTTTGACGCGTAGGTTGTTTTACATAACAAAATATGTTTCAGTGAAATATGAAAATGTGGTTTAATGTTCCAATGTCATATGTTTGTGACATAACATTACATAACATTGGGAGTTATTTATTTTGTTTCCTTCCTTTTTATATATCCCCAAAGAAAATTATATTGTGGGGTCAAATCGGGGATCTGGGGCGGGGGAATGATCCTTCACTGATAGAATAAAGTTTTGGGTTTTGTTAAAAAACACCCTGCATGTTAAATAAATAAAATATTAAATGTTTAGAGGCAAGTTAACAATTTAGTTTAGGCTGAAATTGCATCTTGTGTTCCACAGCCATGACTGTAATTACTGAATTTCCATTGCAGGCATGAGCAACAATCATCGCAGCAGTGGAAGCTATGGACAGCCTCCGAGGTTGTATCAGCCGTTCCTAAACCAGCCGCAGGTCTACCACACAAACAACAACACTCAGCAGCATGGCTATCACAACAACAACAACAACAACAATAACAACAACAAGCAGCGGAAACCTCACGGACCATTTGTCACCCATGTCACAATCAGAGAATCACAGTCTACGAGTCCTAATGTCTGATAATTGCTCAAAAACCAATGTTGCCATAAATTGTTCTGCTAGTGATGAATAGTTATTTTTAACACATGAAGTAATCTCATCAGAGATACATATTTGTGTGACTCATTTAAAGTATTGAAAGACAGGATTTGCTGAATAGATTGGCTTTAAAAGCTAAAACTTAGACTTATTTTGCTTTCTTAGCCCCATAGCATGAAAAATGGTTGTGTAGGACTTAGCAGTAGTTGTTTTAGGTGCTCAGCAGCTTGTCATTGTTTTTACAGACTTTGGAACATAACTTATCGAAATTTCAAAACAATTCAGAGCTTATGTACTGATCTGAAGTAATCAATATGTGGGACATATATTCCTACCTGATGTCCAGCTTTTTTACAAAGCAATTTGTAGAGGAAGAACTTTAAAATTAAAGAATTGTAGCAATGTACCCCTAAGGACATAAACTGAGTTAGGAAATGCTTTTATTGGAAGAGAATAAATAAATAACTTTGTTCCATCTATATCTATAAATATATGAATTATTATGAATGAATGTCTGACTGTCCTTTAAGCTTAACCAAACGGTCTATCCAATTGCCATGAAATATTTAGGAAGTTGTTCTATACATGCCTAAAAATTTCTATCCTATTCTGGTTCTTGAACTACTTTAGCTTTAACTTCAGCGCTTCACTCCTTTGGGTTTCAAACTTTCAATGATAAATCTTATGTAATGAAATTGAGAACTTAAATTCATATAAACATACATGCTGAGCACCAAATTTATAGTTTTTTCCAGAGGTTTTATCTGATTAAAAATCACATTTCTAGAAACAAGACTTTGCTAAAGACTCACCATATAATTAATTATTTCATATTCAGGCATATTTTTATTATCATGAAGTTATTCCAATAAATTTCAGCAATTACTAAACGTTCTTGATTTGTGATGATTAATTTTTAACATTCCACATTTATTTGATTGTGATTATGAAAGTCCATACAATTATGAGATCTGTGAATTGTGTTTAAATCTGTGATGTATTCAGAGTTTTATGTACTTTACTGATGCTAGTAACGTGTCATTGTTAGATTAAGAAAAATAAAAAATGTTTTATTATCATTATGATTGGAACTGTATTAGGTTCTATTTGTTATTAGGTTAAACTTAATAAGTTTTATTGAGAACATTTTGATTGATTAGATGATCACAATTGCTTACCTTCATGTGGACAATTATAAAAATTTCATACTGATTTCTATACCGTATTTATTTTTTTAAAGAGAAGCAATACTGAATGTGATAAATGAAATGCTGCAGATTTTAATGGTCATAAATTAAAAGACAGTCAAATGTAATTAGATATATTTTATATACTTTTTGAGAATTTACATTGTATTTTATACTAGTCGCTTTATGTTTACTTAAATTGTGAATGCTCCGTCCAGACTTAAAAGTGTACTTACTAGGTAATTATTTTTGTGACATTTCATACATACATATATTACTTTAAAACTTGTAACTATACAGGGTGAGGCAGACCACCTGTGCACATAGTTTTACGGGAATACGGTTTAACTTAGAAACGCCAACTAAAATTATTCCCCCCTAACTCAAATATGAAGAATTCATTTAAAATATTTACAACATGATCTGAGCACAGGGTGTTCCAGAAATGAAGGTCACGAGTTTGAATCTCGAAATTTTCTTATGTAAGCCTTTGACACATTGTACATTTTTAGAAAGGTCTTGTTTAGAGGAACATTTTGGTGAAAACAGAACCGAATTATCTCAATCTGTTTTAAGATGGCGGCCAGTTCTTTGATTTTTTTGCCTATTGATGGAATACCCTGTATTTTTGAAATTGCTAAACATTTTTCAGTTCTGGTTGAAAATTCGTAACCCTAGTAAACTCAGCTTTACAATGATGTGTTACATGTCATAATTTTCAAAATTATCAATTTTTGCCAGAATTTTATTTTTTTGTAATGTCGGTAGCCCTGTAAAACAAAAAAGTCAAATGGCACCATATGCCAAATGGCACATCATTTTAAGCGTCTTTTAAAGACGAACAACTTTTCCAGTTACACCTACTGTCTATTTTTTGTATTGTTGTAGTAATAAGCCAAAAACTCAATTTTTCCATATAAAATGCATGCTAATTGCATTACGAAACAGCATAAGATTTTTTCCCCAGCTTATCAAAGCTAATCTTAAAGGAAATGAGGAATAGTGATACTTTTCGTTAGATTTTATAATTTATAAAAGTTCTCAAATCCGAAGATTGTAAAAAAACCTAAAAGTCAAAATTCTAATCAAATACCAAGGTATAATAAATTTTATATAAAATAAAATTTGTTTTTAAAATGAACATTTAATGTATTTTAATTTTTTATCTACCTCTTACGTTAGCCGAAAACCCTTATTATGCCAGTTTACGAAATTTAACGCCACTTATTTTTATTTCAACTAACAGGTTTTTAAGATTAAATTAATAGTATTTGTAATAAAAAAGAAAACAAATACAACATGCAGCAATTTATCAATGTGGCTTTATTCTTTTTTTTTGTATTTATTAATGTTTATCTTTATCAATGATTCCAATAACAATAATTCATGTTTTTAGAATTTTTTACAATCTACAGATCTGAGAATTTTTACTAATTAAACAAATCTAATTAAAAATGTCACTATTACAAATTCCCTTAAAAAATAGCTTGATAATAAGCTGGGGAAAAATCTTCTGCCGTTCCGTAATTGAATTAACATGCATTTTATATGGAAAAATTGAGTTTTTGGCTTATTACTACAATACTACAAAAAATAGACAGTAGGTGTAAATTGAAAAGTTGTTCGTCTTTAAAAGACGCTTAAAATGATATGCTATTTGCCATATGGAGCCATTTGACTTTTTTGATTTACAGGGCTACCAACATCACAAAAAAATAAAATTCTGGTAAAAATTGATAAATTTTGAAAATTGTGACATGTAACACATCATTTTAAAGCTGAGTTTACTAGGGTTACGAATTTTCAATCAGAACTGAAAAATGTTTAGCAGTTTCGAAAATACGGGGTATTCCGTCCATAGGCAAAAAAATCAAAGAACTGGCCGCCATCTTAAAACGGATTGAGATAATTCGGTTCTGTTTTCACCAAAATGTTCCTCTAAACAAGACCTTTCTAAAAATGTACAATGTGTAATAGGCTTACATAAGAAAATTTTGAGATTGGAACTCGTGACCTTCATTTCTGGAACACCCTGTGCTCAGATCATGTAAATATTTTAAATGAATTCTTCATATTTGATTTAGGGGGGAATAATTTTATTTGGCGTTACTAGGTTAAACCGTACTCCCGTAAAACTATGTGCACGGGTGGTCTGCCTCACCCTGTATTTATTGAATTATTTTCATGTAGCAAATCTTTTGATGTTTTAGGCTTACAGTTTTACTGTTTGGCTTTTCATAAATTAAAATTACAAAAGTATAATTTATACAACAGTTTTAGGTGAATTATTTTTATATTATTTGTTGTAGTGGAGCCTTATAATTTTAAATTTGGCACTGTTTTTTGTTATTTTCATTACAATTAAAGCTAAAAAAACAATATCTTTAGGAGAAAAACAAAAAAACCACTATTGATTTCTGATGCATAGCACATTTTTAGCTTTAGCTGGGATGTAGTTTGCATCAACTACGTACCCTTCCGACCTGTATTATTTGCGGCACTTAAAAATTGCTATTAGGGCTCAGTCATCTGTTAAGAAGAATTAAAACTGTTGAACTTCATTTTTTTTCAAAAATAAATATTACACTTAGTTTCAACTACCCAGTATAAATTGATTACTTTATGGCTAAATATTAAACAGTTTAGTGATTTTATTATACATTTAGGTTTTACCAGAAATATCCTCCAGATGGGCTTTGTTGGTTGAATTTTGATTTTTGAACTAAGTCATTGGTTTAAACTATCAAAATATTAACCCTAGAATAGTAATCATTTGTCTGACAGATGATACAACATTGCCAAAATCAGCTGATCAGGTGATTGTAGATTAGTCAGAATGCCATCCTTCCCTCTAGTTGTCTCTTTTGGTCCCCTGGCAGTCTTGCGGCAGTTTTCAGTGTGTAAATGTGAGCAGTTTTTAGGTCAGGATTTTTTAAATTTGCGTCTGGGAGACAAATCATTATGATTTGTGTTTGTGCTTTTTTCTGTAATCTTTAAAAATGTTTAAAATTAATCAAGACATGAAATATACCTCTACACAAATTATTATTAATTTTGCTTTACATTTATAGAAGAAACATTGCAACTGTGTTTAAAATGTTTTTTTTTTGCAAATTTTTGACCTTATTAGTCTCCTAGACGAATGATTACTATTAAGTGTCATTAGAAATAAGTGTGGAAAATAAATGATTTTTCCACGTTTTCAAACTTCTAAAAACATATATTTTTCCATGGAATTGAATGTCAAGGCCTGTATAGTAATTCTACACTAATTTACTTTACAATTATGTGGACACAAAACATCTCTTAATAAAAATCCATTTATTAATTTTTTTTAAATTACATTGCAAAATAAAAAACATATCTTGTAGTATTTTAGGGGAAAATGTGTGAAATTATTGTCAAGTAAATTAAGACTTATAATATGGTTTTACACAAAAGTTTATTAAATTTGCTTTACTTCCATATAAGAAACATACAGGTTTTAATTAAAAATGTATTTTTTACAAATTTTTAAACTTGAGTAGTCTCACAGACGAATGATTATGATTCATAGGCACAAAAATATATGATTATAATTTAGGGTTAATTTCACATCTTTAGAGAAAATTGACTTTCAGTCCATTTGTAGGCTGCTTTTAATTTAAGAGAGCATTGTAAATATTGGTTATTATAATTGGAGTGTTATTTATGTACAAAACCTGTAAATTGTTTTACCATGTAATATTCTTGAATAACTATTGTTAATTATTTTATTTTTACTTAAATATATATAAGTTGTAAATTGTACGATAATTTATTGTAAATATCCAATCAATAGAAGAAAACTATTTCTGTAAGTCCAATTAAATTATTTTCCTGAGTAGTGTTTCCAGATCCGCTTAACCTCCTCGGACCCTGAGTGTCAAATATGATACAGTTACAAAATAATTTTTTCCGACTGTACTGTGCATAACCTTGACTTGGAAATAGTTCTAGCGTTCACCACAAGATGCCAGCACATGTTTGAAGCACTCAGTTGATGATTTGACTAGTGTTTTCTCTATAATAAAAAGTATCGAAAATGGCTGACACCCATTCTACAGTCTTCCTCGGACCTCTCAAAAAAACAAATTATTAGTTATATGAAAATTTTGATATAATGAGTTGAAAAAAATTGGAAGCATTCTTGAATAGTTATACTATTGCATGTTGGTAATGGTCTTCTACGACATTTTTGTTTTCTGTCGTCTACAGCTGTTTGAAAAAAATGTGTCAAATGTGACACACAGGGCCTAAGGGGTTTGCTTATTTTCTTATTTTTTCCCCTGAATATCGTTAAAAGTTATTATATTACCTTTGAAAGTTGATCTTTTACATTTGTAATGGGGTATAACCCGAATTGTTGAACTTTGGTAGCTTCAGCGTGTCCAGGGTCTCTATAAAGAAACTTTGTTTTATTGAGTGGTTATGTGTGGGGTAAATAATAACCGGGAACATTTTATGCAATACTTTATTAATGAGCATAGAGACAGCATGCCGTAAACAAAAGATCATTGGGAAGGTGGTATGCCAAATTGAAAATTATTCTGGTTGTTTTATAGCCAAAAACTATGGTCTGTTGGGGCGTCTCAGTGAGCAAGACACAGCTCTCAGAGCGCTCACAACTCCATTTGTTTTGAGTATTTACGCAAATAAAACAATTAGGGGGCCGGAGCTGTTCAGCGGCGAATGCCCATCAGAACGCTCGACGACTGTCAGTTTCTTTAATTTAATGTGGTTTTATGGATTAAACTGGGGTTCATTTATCGGCAAACTCTGCCAGTTAATACAAATTCGGTCCCTCTACCGCGCACCGTTTTGGGTCATATAGCGCGGGAGTGTACCTGTTAAATCAGAAATTATATTGAAATCCATTAGTTTAGCCTTCAAATTAGGTGACAGTAGCGATTCCTGACTCCTCATTCGGGTCGGAACGCTTAACTGCACTGACTATTGTTACAAAGTTAATGAATTACTGGTATTTAATTTGGATCACGATTATCTGAATTATTATTTAAGGCATAACTTAATCGGGGACATAACTGAAAGTAGGGTAGTACTCACTATATCCAGGGACGATACGGGAACACAGAGACGACACACGTGCGCACGGAACGGTAAACTGGCGAAAAACTGCGGTCTTTTCACCGAGGGCAGTATTTAAACCCCCCGGCGGTGACCTTGAACAGGCCGGACCTGTTGCCTGGTTATCAGATATCGTCGAGACGGCCGCGCGCCTCACACCCTCCACTTGCAAAGGCGAAAAGAAAAAAAATGACACCTAGTCAATAAACTCCTTCGGCATGCTATTGCTCACAAATAACTAGATAGTCAAAATAAGAAAGGAAACTAATAACGAGTCACTTATACAGATGCGCATCTTTAACTTTATAATTCTAAGTTCTCAACAATGTCAATCCATCTTCCGGGAGTCGGAGGAGTGGAAATAGGCGAGAATGTCGCACTAAAAATACATTCCGGGGAATTACGACATCGAAACAAAGGTGACATCGTAGAGACGCGTATATCAATGTCTCTTCCGGGTGTAACTGGGAAGGGCGGTAAAAACACGTCAGAACCGAGCATAACGCTAGATGGCGATTCCATGAAAGCCTTTTGTCCCGGTGAATCTAAGCAAAGAATGTCCAGATCCGAACAAGAGTACGTAGGTGAGCGCGGCAGCTTTTCGGGCGTTTCTAACACATTTGCCGGCGGTGTAACACTCCGTGTGGCCACAACCGGAGCATTCCACTTAGGTATTTCAATGAGCGTCACCGTACGGGAGGGCTGTCCTTCATCTTGCACCGGTGTACCAGGTGTGAGCGGTAAGATAACGACTCTGCGCTGCGGGGTCTCGGCTGCCGCGTGGACGTGAACCAAATTGCGTTCAGAAACATGCAGGCGCCGCTGGCGGGTCTTTTTGTTGTGCCAGGGTTTCCTGCGACCTCGCTTACGCACGCCAGCTCGTCTACCCATGGAGATGGACTATCATACAACAAAAGACATTACCAGAAATTAATATATAATAAAACAAAATAAGGCATACAGCATATAAATATTTATTAGAATAGCTGTATGCTTCAAATTACAACATCGGCAACATATAATATAATATGTTGTAAAACATACTTTATCACCAAACACTAAAAATTACTAAAACATGGAATTAATAAGTTATTTACAACAACAAATCGCATTAAACTCAGTAAGCGATTTTATATCGATTGTAAAGTCAGCCATGGATTTAATAAACCCTACGCTATGAGGTAAATTACTGTCTTTGAGGCCGTTATCAGTGAGTGCTTATCACTGTTTACTCAATTAGCTACGGAACGGCTTCAGGTCTTTCACATGCCACCGGCCCGAGTCATTGCCGTCCTCATCGACCAGATTATAGATATTCGGGCCTTGTTTACTGTGGACAACATACGGTCCTACAAACTTAGGTGCTAGGGATGCACTGAACCTTTTTGATGCTTTAGATAAAACAAAGTTACGCCTCAAAACTTTGTCACCTTCCGACAAGCTACAGTCACGCCTCCGTAGGTCATAGGACCTTTTTTGTGATTCGGCGGCCTTCCTAAGGTTTTCTCTAACCCGCTCATACGCATCTTTTAACACCTTATCCCTCTTATTTACATTTCGCGCAGCATCCGCGCACTCAGGTTCCACTCTGCCCTCACACAACTCGTGGCGAAGTGACATAGGCACTACTGGTTCGCGACCATACAAAAGAAAGCTCGGCGAATAACCGGTAGATGTATGCACAGAAGTGTTCCACGCAAAGATAATCTCACTTAAGTGCCTGTCCCAACTTTTGTGGTTTTCGTCACAAAATTGACGAATCATTGTTTTTACCGTCCTATTCGTCCGTTCCACAGGGTTGCACTGAGGCGAGTATGGAGGGGTAAACCTGTGGTTTATCCCATAGTGGTCCGCGAGTCCCACAAACAATTTATTCGCATACTGAGGACCGTTATCAGATAACAAAGTGTGCGGCGCCCCGTATCGATATAACACCAATTTTTCAAAAGCGTCACAAACAGTCTGAGCTGTTGCGCGGCGCAGCGGCTTAAATTCCACCCACTTAGAAAACGTGCACTGAAACAAGAGTAGATAGCAAAATCCGTTTGAAGAATAAGGTAAGGGGCCGATTAAATCGGTGGACACGACTGACCAGATGTTTTCGGGAAATTTAATGCACATTTTACCCCCAGGTTTTTTTTGTTCCACCTTATGTCGCTGGCAGGATTCGCACTTATTTACGAACTTAGAGATTTGGCTATACATTCCAGGCCAGTAATATTTTGACGTAATCCTGCGGACGGTTTTGAAGCGCCCTAAGTGGCCCGCAGTCGGCGAATTATGGTTTTCGTCCAGCACGCGCGGGACGTCACTCGGCCGGACACACAGCTGCCAGTCCTCGCTGTCGTCGCTGCCCCCCTTATGACTTTTCCGGTGATACAACAAATCTTCGTGTACCCTAAACAGCGGGAAGTCATCTGGCTTCTCCCTAACCTTCCTCACCGTTTCGTCGTACCAACCATCGGGCTCGGGGGCGTCGTACCAACCATCGGGCTCGGGGGAGGTTGCGGCTACTTGCGAGTTATCGGCGTTTACTGGAGCGCGTGAGAGGGCGTCCGGCACTTTATTGAGCGCGCACTTACGGTAGACGACAGTAAACTTGTATTGCTGGAGTTCTAGCGACCACCGGGCGAGTCGTCCGCTAGGGTTGTCGAGTTTATAAAGCCACTTTAATGCCTGACAGTCACTTACAACAGTAAATTCGTAACCCTCAACATACGGGCGAAATTTACGCACCGCGCACAAAACGGCAAGACACTCTTTTTCCACGCTCGAGTATTTACGTTCTAAGTCGTTTAAACCTCTACTGAAGTAAGCAATGACACATTCTCGGTTATCAATGTTTTGAACCAAAGTTGCCGCGATTCCCACATCCGAGGCGTCAGTCTGTATTACAAAAGGCTTCGAAAAATCGGGACACTCTAGGACGGGGGACTCAGTTAGAGCGCGTTTGAGTTCGGAGAACGCTTGTTCTTGGGCCTCGCCCCACTTCCATTTTTGGTTTTTACGTAACAGATGGGTTAGTGGCGCACTAATGTCCGAAAAACGTGCCACAAAGCGACGGTAGAAAGAAGCCATCCCGAGGAACCGGCGCAGTTGTTGCAGCGTCGTGGGGGCGGGGTACTCAACCATCGCCCGAACCTTATCTTGATCAACCGATATACCGGCGGCACTGATGTGATGTCCTAAATAAACCATTTCGGTTTGGCAAAATTTGCACTTATCGAGGTTCATTAACAAGCCTGCCTCGCGCAACCGCTTGAAAACCTTTCTAAGCGCCTCTAAATGTTCCTCAAACGACGGTGAGACTACAATTATATCATCCAAATACGGAAAAGCACAACCGTCAAGTTCTGGACCTATAACCCGCTCCAGGAGCCTCTGGAAGGTCGCGCCGCTTGAGTGATGGCCAAACGGGGCACGGCAGAATTGGTACAACCCTTTACCCGGGACAGTAAATGCTGTGTATTGTCGGCTCTCAGGCGCGAGCGGTACTTGGAAATACGCATCGCGTAGGTCGATAGAGCTCATGAAACGCGCTCCCCGCAATTTGTCTAGGATTGCCGAAACGTATGGCAGGGGGTATGCGTCCGGGATACTGACTTTATTTACGGCCCTGAGGTCCAGTGTACACCTATAGGCTCCCGACGGCTTTTTTACTAACACGAGGGGACTTGACCACGCACTATCAGACTCTTCAATGATACCGCGCTGTAAAAACTTATCTACCTCTTGATGTATTATTTTAGTCATCACTGGCGACCTCGGAAAGTACCTTTGCTTAATGGGAGCGATTCCTGGTTTTATCCTTATTTCGTGGACGGCTAGGTGTGTTAATCCAGGGACATCCCTGAACAGCTCGATTTCAGCCCGCAAAAACTCATCTAACCGGCGGCGCTGTTCCTCTGATAACGAATCGACCGCACCAAGACACGATGTGATATTATCTGCGAAGCTCACTCGGCGAACCCTAGTATCAATCACGACCCCTAATTTTTGTAACCAATCCAGACCGAGTAGGACGTCTACCGACAGTGAAGGCAAAAATTTCATCGGGCCGGAACTGCTCACTGAATTAGCTACAATGTTAACGGTAAAAGCTCCCATCACTGGAGATATACTGCCATCAGCCAAACGAGCATAACTATTTTCGAACGGTTGATAAGGTGCGAGCCATTGCTGACATAAATTTCCTACCTGACTACCTACATATGATTCGGTACTTCCGGTATCAACTAAAGCTTTAAACTCCTTACCAAACATCGAGATAGGTAAAAACATCCTAGTATCACACATACCAGCACTTTTTAGATCATTTGGTACAGATAAAATATCCCTACGATCAAGAACATGGGGGTTCGTTGGTGAATTGGGCCCGATCTTTCCCCCATCTATCGGCGCCCCCTGGAGTTTCCCGCACATCTTGGACAGCTACTCACCGTTTTCCCCTTACATCCGCATCTGTAACAGAACACATTACGAGGCATCTTACATGACCGGTGAGTGTGACCAGTGGCGTCACAATTCCAGCAGTGTAGGGTCGGTGCCGTGGCGGCGGTGGCGGAAAAAAGGCGCGCGGCCGTCTCGACGATATCTGATAACCAGGCAACAGGTCCGGCCTGTTCAAGGTCACCGCCGGGGGGTTTAAATACTGCCCTCGGTGAAAAGACCGCAGTTTTTCGCCAGTTTACCGTTCCGTGCGCACGTGTGTCGTCTCTGTGTTCCCGTATCGTCCCTGGATATAGTGAGTACTACCCTACTTTCAGTTATGTCCCCGATTAAGTTATGCCTTAAATAATAATTCAGATAATCGTGATCCAAATTAAATACCAGTAATTCATTAACTTTGTAACAATAGTCAGTGCAGTTAAGCGTTCCGACCCGAATGAGGAGTCAGGAATCGCTACTGTCACCTAATTTGAAGGCTAAACTAATGGATTTCAATATAATTTCTGATTTAACAGGTACACTCCCGCGCTATATGACCCAAAACGGTGCGCGGTAGAGGGACCGAATTTGTATTAACTGGCAGAGTTTGCCGATAAATGAACCCCAGTTTAATCCATAAAACCACATTAAATTAAAGAAACTGACAGTCGTCGAGCGTTCTGATGGGCATTCGCCGCTGAACAGCTCCGGCCCCCTAATTGTTTTATTTGCGTAAATACTCAAAACAAATGGAGTTGTGAGCGCTCTGAGAGCTGTGTCTTGCTCACTGAGACGCCCCAACAGACCATAGTTTTTGGCTATAAAACAACCAGAATAATTTTCAATTTGGCATACCACCTTCCCAATGATCTTTTGTTTACGGCATGCTGTCTCTATGCTCATTAATAAAGTATTGCATAAAATGTTCCCGGTTATTATTTCCCCCCACACATAACCACTCAATAAAACAAAGTTTCTTTATAGAGACCCTGGACACGCTGAAGCTACCAAAGTTCAACAATTCGGGTTATACCCCATTACAATTTTGACGCCCGCGAACAGGGACTGTGTAAAAAAAAATTATTGTTCAAGATATCTAACGGCGCCCGATTAGAACCTTTGAATTTCTATTAATGAGTGGTGTGTGGTTCGGTAATGAGTATAAAGACCTCATGATTACGGCATAAGTGTCGTAAGATCCTGGTATAGCCTATCTTGTTGTAAAATTAACTGTAATAGAATGACGTCCGACTCAGACAGTGACGTAGTGGGTCGACTCGAGGATGTGTCGCGAATGAGAAAATCGAAACTAAAGAATAGACTGAGTGAAGTAGGATTAAGCCCGCACGGAGATATTAAGAAACTGCGTCAAAAACTAACCGATTACCTAAAGAAAAATCCTCGCACTAAGTCTAGCAAAATGCCTAAACCTAGAGAAAGTCTTGTAAACCCCAGCAAACCACACCAACAACCCCCAGAAACAAATAAAGGAGCAAGTAATGATGACTCCCGCACCCCTTTAGCTCGTGTGTGCGATAGTGTGCGTAAGTGGAACTTAAAGTTCGATGGTGAAAAGGGGGCAGTAGCGTTTCTGGAGCGGCTAGATGAATTAAAAAATTCATACGCTATCAGTGACGATGATATGCTGTCCGCACTTCCGGAGCTGTTCCGCGGGAAGGCGATTTTGTGGTTCCGTATTAATAGAGATGAGTGGTCAGACTACAACGATTTTATCGCGGCATTCAAAAGTAACTATTTACCCCCTGACTTTAAGAGTAGCCTCGAGGAAGAGATACGAGCACGTACCCAAGGTGCCGAGGAATGCGTTCGTGATTTTATTATCTCTTTACGTACGTTAATGAGACGTCACGGGGGCGTAACTGCGGGTAAACAGTTGGAACTCGTCTACAGAAACTTAAGACCGGAATATAAAACCTATATTAGGCGCGGCGATTTCGAAACAATTACCGAACTCATGCAACTAGGGAATGAATATGAGTTATTGTGTAAGGAAGCAAAGGTGTTTAGGCCTCCCCCAAAAGTAGCACAGTCATATTCCACCGACACGGCATACCAGGGCAGGCTGCGGCCGGAACAGCGCAGCGGCCCCGCGCCCGTGAGCAGCACCGAGGGAGCACCCGCCACCGCCGCCGCCGCGGCACCGTCACGTGACCGCCTCACACATTCAATCATAAACATTTTTTGTTTTGAATTTACGTTAAGATGCTTGTTCACGTTTTAGAGGTTCTAAAGGCTTAAGTTATTTCCTTTTTTCTGTTTTTCTGCAACAGTTTAGTGACCGAGAGAAATTTTCTGACGTTTCTAATATCGAAGACCTCTCATACGATGAAGAATACGCCTAACCATTTATTTTAACTTTTCCAAGGATAAACGACACGGCCTATGAGCCCAAACCAGGCACCGATGTGGGTTACGAGGGTGCACAACCATAAATGCTCGATTTTCCTGTATTTCGTGCAAAGTCTGAAAGTCCATCTTTGTTTTTCTGGTTCCAGGAACTGTTACTTTCTGTCCCATAAAATTTTAGTGTCTTTCGATGTCATTTAAATTTTTTTTTTTTATTTTAATGATTTTTAACACCTTAGGACCCAATGTGTCAAATTTGATACATTGTTTTTTTCAAAGTTAGAGCAAAAAATTTTTGAAAAAAATTGTTTGTGTTCTTTGATTTTTTGCAACCTGAAAATCCCCCAAAAAACCCCAAAAAAATTTCAAATTTACATATGGGTCTGTGGAGGTTGAAAAGAAACATTTAATTTTCCTTTTAAATAAATTGGCCAGCTAGTTATTTTTAGTTAAAAATCCAAAATCCTATTAAAAATACTTTTGATAAACTCGTGAATTATCATAGAGTAATAATGAACTTCATTGTGAATTATTCTGCAGGTTTCGTTGAAACAAAGCTTCGTTAGACAACATTCTGCTGCCCTGATACTAAAATACATGGGGAAAAAACGTGAAGCGGAAATATCATTGAGACCAATGGACTTGGAGCGACGACTCAAAATACGAAATTGTTTGTTTTGTTGAGCTGAATCCAATGGTGAAAACAAAAATTTGATCATTTTAATTTTTTAATTTGAAATACTGAAAAACCCCCATTTTTGGGAGGGCAAAAAGGAGCCTTCCAGAGATATTTTCGCTAATAACTCGGAGACCCATGACTTAGAGCAATGATTCAAATACCAAATTGTTTGCTTTTTCAAGCTGAATCCAATGGTGAAAACAATAATTTTATTACCTTAATATTTCAATTTGAAAAAGCCAAAAAACCCCATTTTTAGGGGGGATAACCTAGTTTTACATGTGTGTACTAAATTTTCTTACGATCGGACGATTTTTACGAGTTATTGTGCAAACAGACACTCAAAAAATGAAAATTCTATTCCCCATATAAGCCCCTGTTAAATGTTGAAATAAATAGTGAATTTTGCATGTAAAAATGCATTTCCGCGATAAACTCACTTGATATCCAGAAAGTAGGCATAAAAAGCTATCTATTGATATAAAAATTAATATAATTGCTGAGGTTACCCTGAACGAATATTTTTTGTCAATTCTGTTAAAACGACGGGAATAGCTTATTTCTAAGGAAATTCGCTAATAACAAAAACCTTTATAACTTGGTTATTTAGTTCATACTACATTTCATGCTTCATTCTACTTTCATTAAGGCCCGTTTTCACGATGCTAGTTGACGAGGCAATTTGCCGGAGCAGCTGTCTTGAGCAAGTTGCCTTGCCAGTCCAATAGAACAATGCACCGTTCACACACTGTTTTCTATTGGCACCAGCGTATCCACCATGACCAAGAAATATTACACTAAATTCTTCAGATAATTACCCTAAATAATCCTAAAAATTCTTAAATTACCCTAAATCCAAAAAATTAATAATTTTTTACATTTTATTTCTAATTTAGCGTTGTAAGCATAAATAAATGCAAACTATTCTAACTAAATTTCTTTTTTATGACTTAATGGATGCATTTAATATTAATAAAAAAAATTACTAAAAATATATTTTAAAATAATATTAGTAAAATCTAAAATTAAAACTTCAACAGCTCCGCAAATAACGTATTTACCGCACAAACAATTCAACTGGTTTTGGCGGACTGGCTTAAACAGGCCTATTTGCCTGGCATGCACTGTTCACACGATACCAACATAGAAGTATAAACATGAAACAGCGACTAAATGCCGCGAGAACGGTCCGGCGGCCGCTCCGCTCCCCCCACCACTACCAGGAACCAAGTACCGTTCTTATAACATGGGAGAGATTGGGAAAAACGTGACGCGCGCTGAATTGCCGCCAAACTTGCGGAGGGCAAACCCCCGTATGTGGTTCTCCGGTTGTTTATTTAAAGTACATTAGATTTCCTATCGAATGCTGTGATTTATTTCTACGAATAGTTTTTTTTAATATTTAATCACGAAGATCAAAGTTAGAATGACTGTTCCGGTCTATGAACATGTGATTACTATAATTACGTTTGTGAACAAAATATGATGTACTTATCCAAATAAACAATTTATTCATGTTCCTTACGAGTTTCTCTAACAAAGAATAATATATAAAGCAATATTTATTCGGAATATTTTTAATAAAAATAATAATAATAAATAATTTGCTGAAAGTTGTTAAGGAAAGTCCACCAACATTAACTAAAATGCATCGAGCTGGGACGAAATAAATATTTAATTCGTATTTCTTACTATGTTCTTGTATTTTTACAAACTTATTTTGTTTTAGGAGAATTATGTGTTACATAAATAATAGGAAAAGTAAAGCAATACTATAATCCGTTCTCACATTAATTATTCTTACAGTCTTTGTAGTAGAAATATAGCAAACAAAAGTAAAGTAATTTCTTGCCAACAGAATTCTCAAGCTTTTTAAACTATAACCATCCATAATTGAGTGGTTTATCTATAAAAAATAGGTCAAAATAACTTAGAATAATCAACATAAAATGCTTCTTTCATCAAGCTAGTTATAACTGATTATTAGCAAAAGTTGCAAAGGAATACACAAATGAGAAGGTATATTATTTTAAGTCTGTGGATATTAAGCTGACCGCTGGGTCACTGGGCGGGACAAAGCCAGAGGGTACAGAGGGAAGTAAGAAGCTACCTATCATCGGCTACAGCAGCACTCCCACGCCACTGGATGGATGCTGCAGCACGGAGGGAAAGAGTAGCATTCACGTGGCGATTTATGAAGGATGTTGACATATTTTTGTTCAGTTTTATTGATTTTCAAGTTAAAAAATTGTGTTGATTATAAAGAGACATGCCTGAACGCTGTGTTGCTTTCAACTGTAGTAATGTTCCCGACAGAAAAACTGGAATCTCAATACACAAGTAGTATAAAGATAACAATAAACCTGAATATGATTGAATAATCATAAAACCGGTATATATTTATTGTTGAGGCCTACTTCACTGGCTAATGAGTAGAAGTTCTATTTGATTATCTTTCGTTCATTCATTCTCTTATGAAATTTATCTCATGTAACGTTAGTTATATGGATCAAAAAATACATTTAATTTATAAAATGAACATGTTTTGTTGATTATTAGCCTATTACCTTATCTCCTAATTAATTAAATTAATTAATTAATTAGAGTTTTGTTCAGAGACATTAAAAGTAGTTATTAACACATAATTAGGTCGTTAGAGGAAGCAAAACTGTAAATTTTTTATTTATCACTTGAATAGTTTTGATGTTTTTTTAAATTTATAGCTCAAATATTACAAAATGTTATATTAAAAGTTTGAGTACTTATTGAGCAAGAAACCCCGTTACTTTTTATTCTTGTAGTTTAATTACAATGGCTGTAAGTGTAATTAAAGTGAACGTGAATTGTAATTTTCTCTTGAGTTTTCCTATTTCAAATTGCCTGCCCAACACACAGATCTCTTAAAACATAAAAATATGGTATTAAAAGTTCATGAAAATAATCAGGAATACAAAATAAATATTTATTTTACCATCTAAATTGCATTTTATATATTAACCTAATTTAGATAAGCTCATCTAAAAATTTGTAAAAGTCAAAATAAAGTTTATTATACTTGTATTACAAACAATCTGATTGAATATGGTTTAATATATTATATTTAGTTGCAGAAAATCATACGGAACTTGAATAAATTGTTTATTTAGATAAGTACATCATATTTTGTTCATAAGCTTAGTTATAGTTATCATCTAATCATTGACCGAAATAATCATTCCCACTTTGATCTTCTGTAATTAATATAAAAAAATACTATTCGTAGAAAGAAATAACACAATTCGATAGGAAATTTACTTTAAAAACACAACCGGAGTACCCAGGGCTGTACCCAGCTTTGGCGGGCCCCGGTAACGATATTAGGCCGGGCCCGTCATGTGCTGGTACTGCACCCTTTCCACTTAAACCCGTAGCTGATTTCCGGCTCGTCAAAAGTGGTGACCTTTTTTTTTTTTAACTCGCACGTGTAGTTTTTGGCCCCTTTGTTGTCCTTTCGGGTCCTTTTTACTGTTTGGCTTTTCATAAATTAAAATTACAAAAGTATAATTTATACAATAGTTTTAGGTGAATTATTTTTATATTATTTGTTGTAGTGGAGCCTTATAATTTTAAATTTGGCACTGTTTTTTGTTATTTTCATTACAATTAAAGCTAAAAAAAAACAATTTCTTTAGGAGAAAAGAATGATGCATGCCAGGCAAATAGGCCTGTTTAAGCCAGTCCGCCAAAACCAGTTGAATTGTTTGTGCGGTAAATACGTTATTTGCGGAGCTGTCAAAGTTTTAATTTTAGTTTTTACTAATATTATTTAAAAATATATTTTTAGTAATATTCTGTTTGTATAATTAATATTAAATGCATCCATTAATAGTCATAAAAAAGAAATTGAGTTAGAATAGTTTGCATTTATTTATGCTTACAACGCTAAATCAGATATAAAATGTAAACAATTATTAAGTTTTTGGATTTACGCTAATTTAAGAATTTTTAGAATTATTTAGGGTAATTATCTGAAGAATTTAGTGTAACATTGCGTGGTCATGGTGGATACGCTGGTGCCAATAGAAAACAGCGTGTGAACGGTGCGTTGTTCTATTGGACAGGCAAGGCAACTTGCTCAAGACAGCTGCGCCGGCAAATTGCCTCGTAAACTAGCATCGTGAAAACGGGCGTTATAGTTTCTATGGATACCAATAGGCGCGGGAAGAGGTCGCTGGCGCAGGCTTATTTGCCTCAGGGACAATGCAGTTCAAGTCTAAAGCCCCGTTTTCACGATGCCAACCAGATAGACAATCGGCATGAGACAGTCAAGTTGCAAGAAATTATTGGCATCGTGTGAACACTTCTGTGCCAATCGGCGTGCCAACAGACGTGTCGGTTGGACTAGAACTGTATTGTCCCCGAAGCCCGAAAGTAGTCTGAGGCAAATAAGCCTGCGCCAGCGACCTCTTCCCGCGCCGATTGGTATCGTGTGAACGGTGCATGCCAGGCAAATAGGCCTGTTTAAGCCAGTCCGCCAAAACCAGTTGAATTGTTTGTGTTGTAAATACGTTATTTGCGGAGCTGTCAAAGTTTTAATTTTAGTTTTTACTAATATTATTTTAAAATATATTTTTAGTAATTTTTTATTAATATTAAATGCATCTATTAATAATAGTCATAAAAAAGAAATTGAGTTAGGATAGTTTGCATTTATTTATGCTTACAACGCTAAATTAGAAATAAAATGTAACAAATTATTAATTTTTTGGATTTAGGGTAATTTAAGAATCTTTAGGATTATTTAGGGTAATTATCTGAAGAATTTAGTGTAATATTGCTTGGTCATGGTGGATACGCTGGTACCAATAGAAAACAGCGTGTGAACGGTGCGTTGTTCTATTGGACTGGCAAGGCAACTTGCTCAAGACAGCTGCTCCGGCAAATTGCCTCGTCAACTAGCATCGTGAAAACGGGCCTTAACCGAGACGTCTGTTGGCACGCCGATTGGCACAGAAGTGTTCACACGATGCCAATAATTTCTTGCAACTTGACTGTCTCATGCCGATTGTCTATCTGGTTGGCATCGTGAAAACGGGGCTTTACTTCCACAAAAGAATAAATTGTTAATACCTAAATATGGCGACCGGCAAGAACGACATGCTTGGAAAGTTGGAAAGCCGTTCATGATTAAAGAGCTTGATCAGAAGAACGGGAGTCGTTCGTTCTTGGCGACGACTTAAAACCCTGACCCTTTTTACTGCGGCGAAGGGGACGCTTTTTGATTTTGATTTGGCAGTTGAGTTGCGTTAGTTAACAAGTTGGGCGCGTTCAGCCGCAGTCACCGATGGGTAATCTATTATAAGTGAACGGTAGTGGCGGACGTACCACCTACCGATCATTGTTGTGCATCCACCGATGGTGTGTTTTTACGGTGGATTCGGTAAGTAACCGGGCATTGTTGATTGGTTGCGTTCAGCCGCAGTCACCGGTGGTTAAGCGCTTACCATAGTCACTAATAGGCAAATCCACCGCATCTTGACAATCAACAGTGTCCGGTTACTTACCGAATCCACCGTAAACACAACATCGGTGGATGCACAACAATGGTCGGTAGGTGGTACGTCCACCACTACCGTTCACTTATTGTCAGGGCCGCGACAAGGGCCATGCGAAACATGCGGCCGCATGGGGCGCCAACATGGAGAGGGCGCCGCCGAAGCCAGCGTGGTGTTGTGTCCGCAGTAGCACCCGAGAAACCTTTAAAAATGGTTGAAAGTGCTAAAAATGTGTTTTGGCGACCTTTGTCCAGACGGTGTCATGGACCCGAGCGACAATTTCGGCGTGGGCCCCGAGAGCATTTTACAATTTTTTCTAACGAGCAATACGCACGAGTTTTAGAAGCGTTACGGCGCGGCGCCCGAAGCCCTTTAAAATTGGTCAACATGCAAAATATTCGTCTTGGAGGCGTTTTCCGGCGCTCGTGAAGCCTTTCCAAACTAAAAATTAAAGAGATTAATTTAAATTTTTTGGTGGCGTTTTCCTGCGCCCAGGGAGCCTTTTAAAATTGCTCTACTTGACAACATTTAATTTGGGCGTCGTTTACCGGCATTCGTGAAGCATTTTCAAACTATTCAAGGTAACCAGGTAATTTGGCAACTTTTTTGGCAATCGGGGAGCATATACAAATCGTTCAATGTTTTGGCCGTTTTGGAGGCGTTTGCTGGCGCCTGGAGCCCTTTTAAAATTAGTCAACGTGCGTAATATGAGTTTAGGAGGCGTGTAACGGGGCCCATGGAGCTGCTTCAAACTATAAAGAGCAATAAAATG
Source organism: Flexamia atlantica (assembly GCA_035578135.1). Classification (NCBI taxonomy): domain Eukaryota; kingdom Metazoa; phylum Arthropoda; class Insecta; order Hemiptera; family Cicadellidae; genus Flexamia; species Flexamia atlantica. The sequence continues at coordinate 24,649,200 of JAQJVK010000005.1, forward strand.
TTTTTTTGTTGGGGCATGCTGGCGCTCGTGCGCCTTTTAAAATCATTTAACCCGCAAAAATTTCAATCCGATCATATTCGATGATCGTTTACCCGCGCCCGTGGAGTTATTGTCATATTCAAATAATTCGGAGCGTAAATTTTTTGATTTATGAATTGTAGTAGCTAAGAACAAAATGGCTGGCAATTTGAAATGAATGGGTGAGGTAAATGAGTTATTTTCACCAAAGTTCCCTTTGAGCAAGACCTTTAAAATTTAATTTAATTCGTAATTTGGTTTACGAGAGAAATTTCAAGATTCAAAATTAAGACCAGAATCTGAAAACCTCTAAAAACTCGAACTCATCACTGCCTCGGGGACTTTTAGAAAGTGGTTTAGTTGGGCCGACCAACACACAATTGGGCCGTTTTTAGACGTTTGGTATATTCTTTCTTATAATGGTCTAATTTGACTAATTTTAGTCTCCAATGTTTAAAAATCATGTTTGCAAGTTGAAGCAAGATAAGCTCGAATAGCAGTATGCCTGTTTTACTTAGATAATTTTATTCTACTTAATGTATCCAGCACCCAGTGTCTACAGACCTCTTTTATATACATGTAATAAATAAAATTTGTAGTTCTTCCAAATATTCTTTTTTTAGAGTCCTTTCAAAATTAATAGGCGGTCGAATTAACGACTACCCCCACAGGTCGATATGTTACCCCTACTTTCTTCTTTTCCTTTCTTGTTAACACGTAGCTGACACTTGGGAACCCTTTAAACCTGAAGCAATTACACCTAATTGGTGAGCACTTTTTCCCCAACTAAACTTGAACGTTCTTTACGAATCGATTCGCGTGACTCACTCAGTAAAAAGAATCAGAACGGTTGGGCTTCCGAACAGAAGCCGACTCAATTGACTCAATTGCTCTTTTAAGATTTAAGTCTCTCTCTTGTTTCGTTACTCAGAGAAGATAGAGTGTGCTGAAGTAATAGAAAATAAGAATTTCTGTACTACTTTTGTAATAAGTTCATATATTTAGAATAACCAGGAGGTGTAGGCTCTTTTAATTAAAATATGCCTCATATAAAGACCTAGTCATTTATACCTGCTTAAAGGTCCATATCTACCACAGTAGACAAAGTATATATTTGGCTTGCATCAACGCTGGTTGTGTATATGTTTCTATGTCAGAAGTGAATGTTGTGCCATAGATCCCTTTATCTATGGTTGTGCGTTCATACCTAGCTAAACCTTCAACAGGTAACGGCTTTTTCACACCTGGTTCTCATCAACATTGGCAACCAGTCTAGCCCATAAAAGCTTTGAGACCAGGATACCAGGATGCGACATAGGCTACTATTTTAATAATCAGAACTTGAAGTAACATAATGGGTGAAATAAGTTACTGACAAAGAACGGTCAGAAACTGATAAGGTTTGTTACTGACAAAGAACGGCTGACTTATGTTATGATTAAGTTAATAGCCCAATAACCAACGGCAGCTAGGCCCAGATTTGAAACATCACAAAATTTTGTCATTATCTTGCTCAATAAGATCGATCTGGCAGTCTTTTACAAAGCAAACATGATTAACTACCTTATTTATATTACTAAGAATTTTAGTGAAAATTAAGTTTTAAACGGTTAACTTAGGCCCTATGATATACACTTTCAGTTGTAACCTAATTTGTACTTGTGAAATAATTTATATCATTCCAATTTTACATTTGAATAAACAATACAGATGATGACTTGTTATATGTCATACACTAGTTATCAATAAATAATTAAAGACAAGTTTGTTAAAGGTTATAATATTAATCAGCATGATTTAACTTAATTATTGAACTGTAATAGTACGCAATTCCGGACTGACTTTGGAAATCAACTTCCTACAATAATATAATAAATAAATATTAAATGTACTAGTTTATACTTTTTATTAATCTTGAGCAACGAGTTCTGAGAAGCTTAAGTGTTCAGTGGTTAAAGTATTCATGCCAAGCGATTCGAAAATTTCGAATTCGATTCAGATGAAAGAACGATATGAGTCGGTCCGTGTTCCGAACTGAGTGAGTCACGCGAATCGATTCGCAAAGAACGTTCAAGTTTAGGTGGGGAAAAAGTGCTCACCGAAGCAATTGGAGTGGAGTGAAATTCATCAGAAGACCCAAGGAGGTTATATTTTTATACTGGAGGTAGCACTGCCTTCACAAACAGCATTGGAAAGCGTGCCGCAGTTGGTACTAACTGATGTACCGTTCTTTGAGTCGATTCAACTGATTCAAAACTGATGTAATCATTTCGGAGAGTTGAATCATGTTGATCTGATTCTCATTATGATTGAACGATTTCTTTGCCTTGGAACAGGTAAGGCCACATACGATATTATATAAATAATAGAATAGAAAATGTTATTTTTTAAAACCTATGAATAAAGAATAATTAATTTAAAGTTCAATATATAAGTGTTAGTATCCGGCCAATAAATGACAACTTCACTCCTTATGTACAATTTTGCCATCAGCCATGTTATTATACAAACATTACTGTCGCTCAGCAATATTGTACCACTAAAAGAAAATTGTCCTACTATTTATGTTGCTTACCTGCCAAGTTTCTACCATAATTCTCATATTTGCATAGTGACTGATTATATCAATTACTTTTAGCCCAGGTATCTGTTTTGCTATTTTTACTTTATTTTACCATTAAAGATATACCCAAAAATAAATTAGGTGAAGTTATTTTCAAACAAAAATCACCTAATAAGTACTCGTTAGCAGTTTATTATGAGTGTTTAATTCGTTGTTTAAAACATTATTGATTTCCGGTTCCGGAATGCAGGGCTGTACCCAGCTGCGGCGGGCCCCGGTATAGATATTAAGCCGGCCGGGCCCCTCATGTCTGGTACTGCACCCGTTCCACTCAAAACCGTAGCTGATTTCCGGCTCGGCAAAAGTGGTGACCTTTTTTTTTTTTTTTGACTCACACGTCCCGATTTCTGTGTCCCTTCGTTCCGTTGCGGGCCCTTTTTACCCATTCCCGGGCCTTGTCGGGGGCTTTCCACTATTTCGGAGGGCAATTACGGCCCCCCGGGCCCCCCTTCGACCCGCCCCGGGCCCCCCCTTGACCCCGGGCCCCGGTAAAATTGTACCGGCTATCCCGGTCTCAGTACGGCCCTGCCGGAATGAACCAAGCTCAAAATTGAGTCGTGACTCGACTGAATCACTCGATTGATTCGTTCATTTTGGGAAGTCGGTGAAATTGAGGTGTTTGAAATTGAGGTGTTTTGCAAAGGTTGGTACTAACTGATGTACCATTTTTGTGATATTTTGTTCTAAACAGCCGGCACGCTGTTTTACTATGGAGTGCTACCTCCAGTATAGTAATATAACCTCCTTGAGAAGACCACTGTGACAGCTGATACGCAAACTTACTTGTACTTGACTTAGCCTGACGTGTTAGCATTTTCCAACAGCTGTCGGGGTATATTTTAGAACGTAAAGTAAACAAAATACAGTTGATGTTTGTAGAAATTTGTTCTTATATAAAGTGTAATTATTGTTATTTTTTGTGGCATCCCGATTTTATGGGTCTAGAAGAAATCTAAGTTTGGTACTTATTTTCTTCAGTTCGCTTGTGGTTTGATATATTTAACTAATATCCCATGTTTGTGACATTTTGGACTCCTCCACCATAAGATTATTGAGTATTTTTTCTTTGAATTCTGAGGTCGTGTTAATAAAGATTTCGGCTCTTTCACTCAAAACCTAAGATTTTTACATCAGTCCTGCAGCATTCAAGATGGTTAAAATTGACACAATAGTTTTGGTTCCAGACCAGAAGATAAAGTTGCTTGACAACAGACAGAGTTTTATCCCTCAATTTATGAATCACAATGATGAACCTGAAACCAGATTTAACATTGTATACCCTGAAAGTAAATGTGACAGGTGCTTATTTTCCACTCTTAAATTGATTATTAAATATCCTGTTATCTTCTCAGTCGTTCTCATTTTATTTCTAGCTAGTTTATTGTTCATTGGACCTTTGGTATGTTATGCGAAATGTGTATATTTAGGTGAAGGCGATGCCACAGGGAATATAAGCACTAACTGTGATTTTGAGAGACCCCTTTTATTTTTTGAATTGTCTGTTAATACTACAGAGTATGAACAGCATGCTCCTTTACCTTTGAGAAACGAATGCAAATATATTCCAGTCTCTGAGCGATTTGATTGCTTACCTCAAAGCAACAATAGGCCTACATGGCATAATAAGTTTGAATGCTACAAAAGAGGCTGTTGTTGGTCAGTTCTGAAGAATGATTCACTGCTTATTCCTCATTGTTTCTATCCATCTTCCTTCAAAAGCTACGAGTTTGTAAATGATTCTACTTCAAATATGGGAGCCGTTGCCTATTTTGGACTAGTTACCAATTCATCGTATCCAAACAACATTCCCACGATAAAAATTGATTTTAACTACAGAACAGAAGATATTTTGGAAGTTAAGGTAAGTTATGGAATTCAACCCATCTAACATGTCAAAAATTAAAGGTTATGCCTACTATTTTCTTATCCTAGGTATACTCTTATTGTATTGTACTCTTATCCTAGGTATAATATGTTTATTGTAAAGTGTAAATTTATTTATTTTGTATTTATTGTATTCATGTGCCTTGGCTTAGCAATGTATGAAATTGTATAATATTATTGTACACTTTTGGAAAATAAAGATATTATTTATTATTTACATTCATATGCCATAACAACATCACGTAAAATAAAAAATATTAGAGAAATAATAATTATATAAAATACAAAAAGTGTAATGAGCATAATGTAATGAAAACTATTTTGATCCCCTTATCAATTTTCTTTGTGTTTAAAGCTCATGAATTACTTAGTTTACCTCCTTCGTTTGTTATTTACTCAAAATATTGAAAGTATATTTCTCTTACATTTGTAGATTATGCTCACATAGCCTATAAATAATAAATCCTTTGGAAATGTGCTGAGTACGCAGGTCTGATACGACGGGGGTTTTTTAAATAAATGCTTTTTCATCTAGTATTCAAATGATGTAGGCCTAGTCAGATATTGTGTGGCTGAATTTTTGAAATTAATTATTCATATTTCCATTTGTATTGGTATCTTTATTTTCAAATTAGAAATAAATAAGTTGAGAGATGAGTGACTCACTCAGTCGCCAGCTCACTTCTCAATATTCACTTTTCAATCACCGATTTCAAAAATAATGCCCCCAAAGTGTATGTTTTGATCGATCTCAATAAGCAAGACGGATAGGGTACAGTGGGGTAAGTGAGGGCGCGGGGCAAGTGAAGCCAGTGGCTACTGTGACCATATAAATAATAAATTAATAAAAAAACACCAAATTATGTTATTTGGCCCTTTATCTAATATATTTAACATTAACATTGAGTGAAACAGGACAAAAACTTATTTTTTACTTAATCAAAAAGAAACCTTATGTTTCATTGCCAAATGGAAGTGCAAGGGTCAAACTTTGCACAATTATTACCACTACAGTAGAGTCCCGCAAACCCGGACTTCGATAACCCGGAATTCTGGATAACTCGGAAAGCCTGCCAGAGCAATAAAGTGCATTGAGATTCAAAACCAGAGCACGGTGTGACACTTTTAAAACAGTTTTAGTTTTTCTTTAAGTTTTTTTTGTAACTAATATAGTTTTATATCTTTTACTATGCAATAAATAAATGATTTCTTATAGAAATAACAGAACTACTCTTATTTTTTCTTATTTTTACTCATTTCCCGATAACTCGGAATTTTCACAAACCCGGAAACCGTTCGGTCCACATTAGTCCGGGTTTGTGGGACTCTACTGTTTATGGAAAGCCCTAAACTCAAAGTTATTAGTGTTTCTGGTAGTTTTCTATACGTAGAATAAGCCTCTGTAGTCCACTTTGCTAAAAAATGCTTAGTAAAAAAAATAAAGCCGTGGCTTCACTTACCCCGGCCATTTTTGACGTGGGGCAAGTGCAGCCGGGGACCCCGGGATAAGTGCAGCCGGTGAAAATTGTTGTTATTTGCACTGATTTGAAGCATTCTCTTAAATATTTCATGTTCTAACACTATTATTATGCATTTGCAACTTTTTATTACATTCTTCCAATAAGGCCTGTTAATTTAATTTTAAAAACTAACTTTTAGTTTATTATTTAAGAAAACGAACATATGAAGTATAAAATTTATGATTTAAAAAAATCGTAAGTCCTAACAGTTATAATTATAATTAATAAACAACAACAAGGTGTTTTTTAGCGAATTTCCCCTATAGGGAAGAAGCTATTACCGTAGGTCTCATGGTAAGACCTAAGCCCGAGACCATTGATAACTTTTCGTTTTGAAGCCCCCAAAAGCAAAAAACACTGTTCGTTCGAATTTTTATATATATATATATATATATCTATATATATATATATATATATATATATATATATATGTGTGTCTGTAAGCACGATAGCGCTCGCAAAAATGGTCCGATTGGAATGAAATTTGGTACAGACATGTAAAGTAGTAATCCCTTGGATGAGTTTGTAAACCAGCCCGATCGGACCACCGGAAGGGGGGGTAAAGGGGGATTAACCGCCCCAAAAATGGGTTTTTTGAGTTTTTTACATAGAAAAATAAAATTTATCAAATTTTTGTTGGCATCGTTGAATTCAGCTCAAAAAAACAAACAATTTAGTATTTTGAATCGCTGCTCTATGTCCATTGGTTACCGAGATATTGAAAGTGGTAAATGCAGTACGTTGTCCCAATGTTAACCTTATGGGAAATGAGTAAAATTCTATATCTCGGTTATTTCTCAGCATATCTTGATAAAACTTGATAAATAGCTTCTTCTTGTTCAGATCTACTAAATATTGAATTAAAACTACCCAGTTTTAATATACCTGAAGCAGCAAACCTGCATACTCATTCCCCATGTTATTCTTATGAAGGTTACCAAAATATGACAAATCTCGCTATGTTGCGTTGGAATATGTTGTTTTGCATTTGAAATTCGCTGAGTATGCAGGTCTGCTGCTACAGGGGTATTTAGTTAATACAATTGATTTTAAGTTTTTTTAGTTGAATTTAATAGGCTCACAACCATGAGACTGGCGTGTTAAGTGAAAACTTTTGTTAACCTAATGTAAAAAATTAATAAAAAAATTTTTTTTTTAATTTTTTGTACTTAAAATGTATTACAGTCGATGCACAAGAGGTCAGGTAATAATAAAAATCATGTAAGTACAACAATTAGGGGTTATTTGATTAGTTATGTCAAAAAATAATATCTTTGAACTTTTAAGGATTTTCACGTTGCCGTGTTTTCGATCATGAAAAAGTTCGTAACTCCTAAAAAAAAGATATTTGAATGATCTAAAATTTGTTAAACTCAGTGAAAGGTGGGCCAAGAGCCACTAGCCCCATGTCCTTCTATGTGTGCTTTAAATAGGTAATCCAGGACGTTGCTGCTCTTACCCCGAACACCCGGGAAAGTGCAGCCAGTGAACATGGTCTCGAAAAAAAAATTCTGCAGGACAAACGGGTAAAGGAATTCTAAAATCAATTATATCACCTGATAGCCAATAAAGTAGGGATAATGCTTGCAAAGTTTCATTGAATAATATTAAATAATAACTTGGTAAATTGAGCTCAAAGTCAAACTATGCAAAAACGTGGCCCCACTTACCCTACTGCACCCTAGTTTCAGTTTCATACATTTGCTGAAAACAAGACAGTGCTCAAGCAAGTTCATGCTATATAAAAACCAAAGTTGAATGGAGGAAGGTTGCGAATTGAGATTGGAGGAAGAGCATACCTGAAATAGGAAAACATTGGTTTGTTTTAGTTGGTCTATTTTTTTTTAGCGATGTCAAATCTCGCTATATGAGATTGAAATATGTTGTTTGCACTTGAAATCCGCTGAGTATGCAGGTCTGCTGCAACGGGGGTATTTTTTTTAGATATGTTTGAATGTGCCTGGTGTTTTATGGTAACTGTAGACCTCATTTTAAATACAGTAAACGAGTTTTGCATAACTTTATTGCACTGAGATACTGAAGGTTTCATGCAATAAGTTATTCGTTTAGCATCCATCACCACATGTTTCTCTGGCAGGACTACCATTGGTTTCTGTTTGCCTATTACCCATTACCAAGTAGCACTCGACCTCTCTTAAGGATAGATCTTGTCAAAAATAAAAAATTCCCGCTTTATAAACTGTAGGAAGTGGCCTACATTGAGAATAAACATAAGGCTAAAAACAAAATATAATAATAATTAATAAAAAAATAAAAAAAATCAAGTAGGCCCCTCAACTAGTTGCTTACTACTACAGCCAAGAAACTTCTTGTGGGATCTCTACAAACAAATATAATTATGGGTGGATGTAAGCGGGTCGAGTTTTACATCATCATGAAACAATGAATAACTTAACCCATTTTGTTTTTTATGGTAGATCTATGATCCAATACATCAAAGATATGAGACTCCGTTCCCTGAACTTCCTCCAATGGGCAAATCACCGGCAAAAAATACAAAATACTGTGTTGAAATTGATAAAAGCAAATTTGGATTCAGAGTAGTGAGGAAAAGTAACAACAAAACAATGTAAGTACATATATTTGTTTTGTTTGTGATTCAAACCTTTAAATCTCTTTTGTTCCGTACTATTGTAGTTGGTGATCACAGCTTCGATCTGGAGATTCTTTTTTTCTTACGATGAATAAGTACAGTTCGCACATTATATCTCCGCAGCTGGCAGAGTCAGCTGGTTGCAAGGCGGGGGGGAGAGGGGGTACTTTGGTGAAAACATTGTTCTACAGTCCTGCTGCTTGTTAAACAGTGTGTTTACCATAATCATATGTTTAAAATATCATATGATTTCGGTTAGTCATATCATATGGTTTAGTGAAGAAACCACAGCCAGAGATATAATGCTCAAACTGCAAGTGTCCTGCATTGTGTTGGAAAGAGAATAAAAAGATATATTTGGTTCAGGGCCGGCTCTACCATATAGGCGAACTAGGCGACCGCTTAGGGCGCCAGAGCCTGAGGGGCGCCAAATGGGGCGCTGGATGGTCGCGGTTGTAAAAATTGCAGGGCACAAAAATAAAATCATAAACATGAACGCCAATGACTTAAATTCTAGGTTTAAATTATAAGTTTTTAGTTCAGGAATAGCTTTACATTCACTGGCCGTGTAGTTAACCTTTAAATTACTTCAAAAATTATCACCAGTACAGTAGTGGTAACCCCCAACATGCCCTTTAATCGACTACTTGCACCAATAATTAGCACCCGTTATTATACGTTCTCTAGGTGTCTTCGTCGTTATGTTGTACTTTTAGCCAATAAAAGTCAAATATACGTGAGTCGGCCGGTTTTTTTACACCAAAATTTACAAAAGAATACGGATCAACATTGGGGGAAACCTCCATACTGGCAAGGCACTTCTTGTCAAAGGAACATGTTTTTGTCTTTACAACTTTGTCCATGATAATTTTTGCCAAGTGTTTTAATTGTTTAGTTGTACATTAAATGCATTATTTTTATTTTCTCAAAATTACAAATCATACCTTATTAAGGTATTAACTATAGTTAAGATATTTAAAGGCGGGGGCCTTTAAATATCTTAACTATAGTTCTGGACAGCCTTACTGGCGGGTGGCAAAATGTGTAAACTACAAATAATCATCTGCTTTAGGCGCATCAACACTACGAAATTTGTCTTTCAATACTTTACCGAAAGTTGTCTTGCGCAGTACGAAACGTACTATTAAGTATTGCCACTACTAATGAGGATAAAACCTCTTCTTAGACTTGCGGCAAGCTCTGTGAGAATTTTTCCCGTCATTTTACGTGTAAGTTTGAAATATATTTCAACGACACCTTTTAGCAAATTTCCCCCTATAGGGAAGTAGCTATTACCGTAGGCAGCACGGTGAGACTTAAGCGCGGGACCACCTTAACTTTTTATTTTGAGGTCCCTAGACCCCAAAAACACCGTTCGTTCATTTTCATATATATATATATATATATATAAATATATTTATGCAGTGTGTAAAAAAAGTCCGTCCCCCCCTCCTTAATTTTTTTGTTTGTTAAGACAAACAATTAACCTTTGGGGAATTATACTAACTCAACCCAAATTATTTTTTGACGTTACCAAACATTTTGAGTGTCCCCCAAAAATGGGGGATTTTGGGGGCAGCTCAAAATTTTCAAATGCAAACCCCTTTTGAGTGACCCCTCATTTTTAAGAGCTTTCAAAAAGTAGATGAATGGTGAAAATTGGAGGTCTCTATCATGTTTCTATCCAAATTGACAGCTTGTCAAAGTTTTGAATACAACACATCCTTGAAACCTGGCGTCTAGGACATTTGGAGTTTTAATTCACCGTTGGTGACGTAAAAATGAATCGAGCCTGGGAAAAATGTTGTTAAATCAAAAACTAGTCTCTTTTGGTGATATTTAAAATTTTGAGTGTCCCCCAAAAATGGGTGATTTTGGGGGCAACTCAAAATTTTCAAATGCAAACCCCTTTCGAGTGACCCCTCATTTTAAAGAGCTTTAAAAAAATAGGCGATTGGTGGAGGTTGGAGGTCGCTAACGTGTTTCTATCAAAATTGGCAGCTTGTCAAAGTTTTGAATACGACTCCTAGAAACTTTGACAAGCTGCCAATTTTGATAGAAACACGTTAGCGACCTCCAACCTCCACCAATCGCCTATTTTTTTAAAGCTCTTTAAAATGAGGGGTCACTTGAAAGGGGTTTGCATTTGAAAATTTTGAGTTGCCCCCAAAATCACCCATTTTTGGGGGACACTCAAAATTTTAAATATCACCAAAAGAGACTAATTTTTCATTTAACAACATTTTTCCCAGGCTCGTTTCATTTTTACGTCATCAAAGGTGAATTAAAACTCCAAATGTCCTGACGCCAGGTTTCAAGGATGTGTTGCATTCAAAACTATGACAAGCTGTCAATTTGGATAGAAACACGATAGAGACCTCCAATTTTCACCATTCATCTACTTTTTGAAAGCTCTTAAAAATGAGGGGTCACTCAAAAGGGGATTGCATTTGAAAATTTTGAGTTGCCCCCAAAATCCCCCATTTTTGGGGGACACTCAAAATTTTTGGTAACGTCAAAAAATAATTTGGGTTGAGGGAGTTTCATTCCCCAAAGGTTAATTGTTTGTACAAACAAAAAAAAAACAAAAAAATTAAGGAGGGGGGACGGACTTTTTTTACACACTGTATATATAGGGATATATATCAGTCCGTATGAAATTTGGAACAAACGTGTAAAGCGTCATTCATGACTTCGAGTTCGAAAAGAAGCAAGGTTGGTTTACTCTTAGAAGGTTTTTTTGACAAAATTTATTTTCAAGATTTAGCACCTTTTTACTAATTATTTTTAAATTTCATTGTCAAAATTGAATTCAGCTTAAAAAACAAACAATTTAGCATTTTGAATTATTATTCTATGTCAATCTATTGCTTAGATATTGGATAGTATTGGATGTGGTAAACACAGTACGTTGTCCAATATTATTTTTAATTTTTCCCTCCAAAAAGTATAGTCACCCTGATTTAAGATATTTAAAAAAATACAATTCTGAACATATGATTAAATTTTCAGGTGATGAATATTTTATTTGTGTTTATTTTGAATAGTTAGGGTTCAATGACCAATATTTTGCAGAAAATATATACTATATCAAAATATACAAATTATTTTTAAATTTAATAAAGTATGAGGAGGGGGGATGTCTTGGTCTAAACTGTCTGAAAATGTAGCATAATATATGGTATGTTTACGATGATGAGGATTGATATGTTTGATTGAAATTGGCTGGAGATTTAGGCGTGTTGCAACAGGGATGTTTTAATTACTGTAAAACTGACCATATGATTGAATTTAATTTTTTCATGAGTTTAAGTTATTTGTTTATTTTGAGTGTTTTGAATTAATTGGTTATATGTTTGTTGACATTTATATAGGTACTAGTACCTGGTGGACCGAGCCTTGCTCGGTGTTATTTCATGTTTACCAGTTCATCCAGTTACTATAAAATATTTCAATGTCATAAAATTGATAAATAGAAACCTTTTTTATTGCTCCATGGACTCTTCATCCCATTTGCTGTCTTTCCCTTGATGACTGTAAATTCCAAACAGCTGTTATGATTACTTCATTTGTTTACACTTTCCTTGTTTATTTTCGTTGCTATCACGGCAACCCATAAGGCCAATGTTAAAATTTTACAACTTTAAAATTCGATTTATTACGCGATTAGATTTTCTCTGGCCAAGTAATCTGCATAAAAGGCGTTTTTTAGTCATAAATTACTTATTTCCAGACTTTGAAGGAAATCCTCGGAGCCGTTTTTGAGATAAATGTGCAAGCATACAAGCAAGCACGCACGGCCGGACGATAACATTGCTCATATAAGAGTATAGGATAACAAGATTACAGTTACACACTGAGAGAAAAAGCCGTATGAATCATACTTAAAGGGTGCTAAAACGAGGACAGACTGCCATGGCATGGAGAAACACCATGCCGCTTATTTTCTATTGTGGTATTTCCTACGTACTAACGGTGAAACAGACTTATTTACGTATGTAACGTACAGTAGCATGATAATGTTGATTTACCATGCCGACTACACTAAACATTCTCAGTGCAGTATCTATACATAATTAATTTGCTAGGGGTTATTTTGTGAGTAGAACTCTTCCTAGAGTTTTTAACTGATTTTATTGTTTTTGGTGTCATTTTAAAGAGCTCTCTCTGAAGTTGTGCTTCCCTTAAAATGAGCTCAATGTATGTTAAGGGCTTCGTACAAGTGGCCCTTAAAGTTACCATATAATTCTTATGGCAGATAATATTTGTTTACATATTGATCATATGCACAATTTCAGTCACAATTAATCAGCTGGGTGTTAAAGTTTTGTTTTTATTAACCTGTCACAAATAAATGTTTAGTTCTGCAAACAAGTTCTAGCTAACTAATTAAATGGAAAAATATTTAAAATAAATTAAACTTGATATTTAGAAAGGTCACAATATATGCCACCAATTAGAAGAAAAAGAGATATCCACTTTTTAAGAACTAATAATTTCAAATATATGAGAAACTTTCGTTTGCTGATTAATGAAGAACACGACATAGTTTCCTAGAAATTGGGGAAAGCGAATGTCTGCCGAAGAACTACCATTCTCACTAGAAAATATGGACTTACTTTGTAATCATTGCAGAGGAAAACACTTTAAGGTTAACAAACTGGTACGTTAAGGACATTTAATCTGAGTTGCCATAAAAGTGAAGTGAATTTAGAAGAATACACCCAATAAAAATGTACTAAACATCTCATTGTCGGAGTCAATTACTGGGAAACAAAAAAACAAATAAAAACTACCTAAACAATATCAGATCCTACAACTCCGCACTTGCGATGGTGCATTCTGAAGCAAATATAGATGAATCCATCGTTGGATGTGTATATAACTTTCCAATTCACGATATTTTTATAATCGAATTGAGACTTTACTTTCTGCAGAAAACCATCAATTTAAGTACCCTCAGGTATATTTATATAACGTTATTACACTTCCAAATGGAGATAATAGCTGGCATGTAGGTTTGAAACATGTTCAAGGAACCTTTGTGGTACGCAACCACATGATGCAGTATTCCTCTTCTTGACTTGCTGTACGGGATTTTTTTTGTATTCTGCATAGGTCTGAAAAGCTTCTTTTACATTGGATGATTAATATGTGAGGATAGAAGGCACTCGACTTGGCTTTAATTCGGAATCATCCAACTGCGTGTAGATATGTTTTAAATGGACTTTGTCAAACAGCAAGTTAACCACTAAAACTGACGTATTTGAAGTAATTGGGTAATCCTCCCTTCTCCATTTATAGGATCACCACAAAATATGAACTAAAACTACCTGGACGTAATAGCTATCGTTCAACGGTTTGGGATACCTTTTTTTATTCGTAACAACGACATGTAATCTTAAGTGGTCTTAAATTTGGAACCTGGAGCTCGGCACATTTTCAACCTGTCTTTATAGCAAGAGTTTTTCACAGCAAGTTAAAGGAGCTAATACCAGGAATAAAAAAACACTTATTTGGAAATGCTAATTTATTGTGTGATGCTGATATACAAAATATAGTTTCAGAAACGTGGATTATGACATGCACTTACAGTATTTTATTAACTTTGGATGAACAAGACTGAATCCAATAAGTCGATGGTATCGATCATGTCCATGCACAACTTCCTAATCTTGAAGCTCTATCATCAACTTAATAACTGCAAATAAATATATTAATTACTATTATTGATCCTATCAGTACCTAAATTTTGCTCGATTTCGAGCAACAGGCTACCTAGTTAAAAATTAAAAGACTAAGAATTATATGAAAATACAAAAGTGTATATATTACTAATGAAAACAAGTGTGGTCTCTTTGTTAATTTTCTTCATGTTCAAAGCTCGTGAATGATTAAACATAACGTTTTTAATATATTATTTACTTAAAGTATCATTCAAACAATACTTTCCTTCAAATAGGTTGAATGCTCACATATATATAAAGTAAATCCTAAGCATATTGAAATTAGTTGAAATTGAAATTGAAATTCGCTGAGTACGCAGGTCTGCTGCGACGGGGTATTTTAGATTTAATATTTATTGCAAATGAGCTTGCAGCATAAACTTTCATATTGTAAGTGCGTCTTTACCTAAACATGTGATCATATGATTGATTGCCAACACAAAACAGATGTTTAACGCTAATTCCGAATGCAGCGCACTCACTCACCCGCCAGTAAGGCTGTCCAGAACTACAGGTAAGTTGGTTTGGCTTTTTTCAAAGAATCAACTCCATGTATCGAGCTCATTTTACGAGTATTTTTGTCAAATGGTATCATGTCTTTTGAATTCTCAATATTATGCAGTCGAGCTTCCCTTATTATAATAATTATTATTAATGAAATGAAGTAAAATCATCTGGCTGAAAATTAACAGCTATGACAGAATTTTTATTCGATCTCTTTTTTATTTGGAGTGGGGCGCCGGGCTATACTCTCGCCTAGGGCGCCAAAAACTCTGGAGCCGGCCCTGATTTGGTTTGTGCATAGTCAGCTGTTGTAATGTAATATGAACCTGGAACAAGTGGTCTGGGCATCAGGTCAAGGCATTAAATTTGGTTCTGAATATTTACAAACTTTCAGAAAGTGAAAAAATCCAAAATTATTGAAATGTGATATGCCATAGTTGTAATAAAAGAAGAAAGAAAATAATATTCAGGTTTTGTTTTCCCTTCTTCCTGCAGTAAAACATGTAATTGGACTTTTTATATTATGGAAACCCATCAGACCCATGTTAATTTTTTTTATTTCAAGTACATTTTGCTACATTGCTCAAAAAATAAAATGAGTCATGACGGGATGATACACATCAACAAGAAAATATGTTTCTAACGTTTGCTTAAGGCAGCTCCAGACATGCGTCATTTGGCATGCACTGAATGTTTGATGTTCGGCTGACTATTTGTCTCGCTATTTGTCGATTAACGAGCAAACGTCTAACTAACATGTGAGGTTTTCTGAACACGAGTTTGTCCTGGGAATAGTAAATAGTAATCAACATGAATGTCAATGTCGATGATGCTCTTCTTGCATATCACACTTCCATAATTGTAACTGGAGGTTATCTACTTGAATAAATGAAGAGGGAACCTCATAGAAGAAGGAGATGGTGGGCGTTGTCTGTAAATCTTAGTCCAAAGTCCTCTGTAACTCGAATATTCATTTGATTTACCTCTGGGTAGGTCGCCATTTCAGGTAATGCATACTGTAAACCTAAAGGTAACTCAAATGAAAATCGTGATAATTTCCGTAATATATTTTGAGTCAGCAAGAGTAAACTACACTTATGAATATGTACATTTTTATATATTTTACGTCATAACATCTTTTAAATTACAATCATACATTGTAGATGAAGTTTTGTTGCACACTTCGATCATGATAAACTTACAATAATAATTTCATTAAATAACTTAAAACATTGGCAATTTTAAATTACTTGTTTAAGTACAAATAAATAAGTAATTACTTACGAGTATGTACTCGCACGAACAAAGCTGAATGTGTGGATGAAGCATAGTTCGTCTTTTTGTGAACATTCATCCACTTTGATGTGTGCAAAAGACCAACACTGAACAGGAAATGACGAACACAAATGTTTAATACTTGCCAAATATATAAACCCCCTTTCACGCTACTCGCGATTTGGCAAATTGCTGCTTGCTGCATACCGAATGACGCATGAACGTAGCCGCCTTTAGATTTGTCCAACAATGCACACAAGCTGGGATAAAAGTATTCACAAAAATTATGCTTGGCTATTCAAGCTAAATTGTGCACAAATGTTTAAATATCTCATCATTTTCCAAATTGAAATGTATCCTTATTTGTAATGATGTATTAAATCCTAATTATATCCTTATAATGGACGAGTCTCTCATTGGGCTTGGTAATGATTGCTGTCACCAAACTAGATCAACAGCTATTTTCCACCTTCTATATATATCTACCATCTTGTATCTTAAGGTGTAAGGTCTTATCTTGTATTTTAAGGTGTTTTGAGACTTTCATTTTCATCTAGTTTACATTACAGTAAATCATTCCCCCCCCTCCCTCCAGAACGGTTTATATTACTCCTGAGATCCCCCATTCCACCCTAGTGACGTTAAATAATTTAGGTATGGCCCCTTAGACAATTTCTTTGACAATAAAAAACTTAGGCATTTAGTGGTATTGTCAGTGTGACAATCCCGGTTGAGGAATAGACAATGCCATTTAATTTCATTTCAATTTTGACTTTTCTTGTGAACGAAAAAGTTAACATTATTAATGTAGGCTAATGTCAAAGTTAATTTAAATGTTAGCACTACTAGATTAAGTCCTTGTTAATCGCCAACTAAATGTTATGATCGTTCATTATTTTAAAACAAGCAAAAAGGGTTGATTAAATAATAGTCTAAGTAGTATTAACAATTTATGTTTGCCTTACAATATTGTGTGTGCATTTTAAGTTAAAATAGAGATATTTGAACTTAATTTGAAGTTATAAAACAAATAAAAACCAGCAGAGTGATCTTGCTTTAGTGTAACTAAAAGACCTGATTGTAACTTTTGTACTGCACGTGTTATTTAAATGTTATAGATTTGATACACAGGATGTTGGTGGATTCATTTTTGCTGACCAACTTTTGCAAATATCTGCAAAATTGCCTTCTAAATATTTGTATGGACTGGGGCAGCAAAGGAATAGCTTTTTGTTAGACATGAGTTGGAAAAAAATCACTCTTTTCAACCATGATCAACCCCCAGTTAATGGAGTGAGTACCTACTGCATTTTTAAACCTGTACTATAACACTTTAGTGGGCAATAATTTTCTTGTTGGATACATTAGTTACATTAGATACATAAGTTGAAATGGCGACCTACCCAGGTAGGTATTTTAAGCCAAGTATAAATGACAGATGAGTGAAGGACTTGTCACAACATTCATTCATTGGAAGATTACTCCTGCTGCTTGCATACAATCGTCTTTTAAGATCACGTTTCTACCGCCAATTACACGCAATCACCTTTTGCGACAAAGTTGCTGCTGCTGATTTCAGCGGTCTCTTGTATCAGGTTTCGGTTTGTGGGCTACTCAACAAATTTGATGGGTTCTGTCAATTTTCCAAAATTCTATATACAGGGTGTCTCTGAACTCTCTACCAACCTTTTCAGGTATTATTCCTGGACCATAGACAAGCCAAAATATCATATTCAAAATTTCAAAAACTCAAAAGTTACTCATATAGCCGCCATTTTGTTTTTTTTCACATAGGAAATTTTAATTTGAGAATGGCTAGTTAATGAAATTTGGTATTTCAAAAAAAAAGCTAAAAAAGTAGCTTTAAAGACCTAATTACAGAAAAAAATTATGTTTTTATAATCATCATTTTCAAAATGGCGGCTGCCTACAAATTTCAAACGTAAATATCTTAAAAACCGCTTATAATAAAAAAATTACACGTATTACGTTTTATTTAGAGAAGTTGACTGCAAATCTAATGACATCAAATTTACAAAAATCGGTTCATAAATAACAGAGAAAATCCATTTTTAAGATATTGCATTTTTTTTAAATATCAACTGTTATTATGTGACATCGATCAGCCACGTCGATCAGCTGTTTCAAGTATAATTCCACAAAACAGCTGATTGATCAATATATTGTTAAAATGACAGTTTCCTGTTGCAATGTTCTATTTCTGTTTGTAATTTTAACACATTTTTGGTATTTTATGTTTTATTTGAAGAATTAGTGAACCCAAAAAATCGCAAAGTTATCAATCAGGTGATTAGTACAAATTAATTTAATACAGCTGGTTAATGTTTTCATCAGCAACAGTAGCATTAAACTTTAAACAGCTGATCGATGTGGCTCACTAGCAGTGATCTCACAGTAGACCAGTAGTGATCTCACAGTAGTGATCTCTGTGTGCCAGCAGATCTGTGTGGCTGCTAACACCTAACAGGAAACGGTCATTTTAACAATATATTGATCAATCAGCTGTTTTGTGGAATTATACTTGCAACAGCTGATTGACGTGGCTCAACTAGCAGCGATGTCACATGATAACAGTTGATATTGACAAGAATGCAGTATCTTAAAAACGGATTTTCTCCGTTATTTATGAACCGATTTCCGTAATTTTGGTGTCATTAGATTTGCAGTCAAATTCTCTAAATAAAACGTAATACGTGTAGTTTTTTTTATTATGGTCGGTTTTAAAAATATTTATGTTTCAAACTTTTAGGCAGCCGCCATTTTGAAAATGATTGTAAAAAAATTTTTTTCTGTAATTAGGTCTAATGTAATAAAGCTAGATACCAAATTTCATTTAATTATAACTAGCCGTTTTTGAATTAAAATTTCCCATGTGAAAAAAACAAAATGGCGGCTATACAAATAACTTTTTGAGTTTTCGAAATTTTGAATATGATATTTAGACTTGTCTATGGTCCAGGATTAATACAGTACCTGAAAAGGTCGGTAGAGAGTTCAGAGACACGGTGTATACTGAACTAGGATTACCTAAACAAAAAAGTTACAGCTTGGCTTGCAAGAGTCGTATACACATTGGGCTCATTACAGGGCCGCCGAGAGCCAAGCAGGGCCCCAAGTCTGCACACCACATGGGCCCTTTGGGGGTCTGGGAGGTATGGAGGACCCCCTAGTGAAAGGGGGGTCCGGGGGCTCTCCCCCGGAAAATTTTCGAAAATTAGATCTCTCAACTCGCGTTTTTTGGCAGTCCAAAGGTGGAACAACATACAAATAGGAACCACAAAATTCCGGACCAATTGAGGCTGAATAATGGTCGGTCGGATTTAGAAAATAGTCTACTCTGATTAAAAATTACTGCTATCAGTAATGCCGCACTATTGGATTTTCAAGAAATTCGCCTCTTCCCCATAGCTTCCGCGTTTGTTCCACTCACGAACTTCATGATCAATGCGCACGATTGTTTTTACGCCATCTGCGTTAATTGCAAAATATGTTGTACTCTTGTTGTTTACCATCATGGATAATTTCATCATAACGTATTTAAGTTGTTGTCAATATACGTGAGGGAGGTATGAGTCAGTCACGCTCACTATTCGCTGTCCGCCACCGCCGTAGTGTACAATCAGTCGCAAATACAATAGTATAACTGGCACCAATTTTAAGGCCCAAGCCGTCCATAAGCCCAATGCTAAAATTAACATTAACCTTATGGACGGCGTGGGCCTTAAGATTTGGCACCAATATTACAGACAGTCAAAACAATCGTTTCTGCCTTAACTAAATACTGTACTGTATTATCAAAGTAATTTTCATGATAAAGCTGGACATTTAATTTTTAACATGTGGGCCTAAATTTATTTTCAAGAAGTCGATACCAATATTTCCTCAATCTGAAAAGTTCCGCTCATCCCGGGCCCCTCCGGAGCCCGGGCCCCAAGTTTCAGACTTGGCTGACATGGCCTCTCGGCGGCCCTGGCTTGTTATTGGGAGATTGGGGGTGTAAAAAGAGTAACAAATAAGAATTTTATATTGACCAGTTAGCAGCAAATACATTTTTTGGTGGGAGAAGGTAGATAGATATTTTAATAATAACACCAGACAGTAATTTCTTTTTAAGTATGTTATGTATTATTTGCTTTTTAAAAGCCATATTTTAAAGCTTGCAATCAAGTAAACATATTAAACATATAAAAATAGGGCGTGTTGCTAGCCTAATGGTTAGCATCGTGGACTTCCGTTCAAGAGGTCGCGGGTTCGATTCCCGGCATGCCCACACAAATTTGATGGATTTGGACTGCTTTCCCTTAAAAGCGTTTGTGTAACTCCCCTGAAAAATGCCATTGCCGTAAACACTACAAAAAAAAGCATAGTCAAAAGTAAATGTTTAGGTATTCATAACAAATCCTATATCTAAAAAATGTTAATTGTTGATTTAAGTATTTTTATAGCCTTGAATGAAGTATCAGGAGATCGAATTCTGCTTTGTAGAAAATAAAAAAACTTGAGTATAGCAATCAGTTGTTTTAGTTAAAACTGTACATAACAATAACATGGGCACTTTGAAGGGCTGTAGGACAGAAACTGGATTTTTTCTAGTCTTATGACCAGCTCCAATCAATTTCTAGTGGCCAAAAACCTCTTAAAGATAAAGACCCACGAACAAAAAAAAATTGTTACCTATTCAAGTTCTTGTTTTAGAGTAAAGGATTATTTTCATTAAACTTTAATTATTATGGACCTAAATTTCAAATTAATATTAACTTCACATTATCACACCACAGCAGTTTTATAAAATTTAAACTAAATGTTTATTTTTTCAGAGTAACCTTTATGGTAGTCATCCTTTTTATCTTGCCATGGAAGAAGGGGGATTGAGTGATGGTGTCCTGCTGCTGAACAGCAACGCTATGGGTTAGTGTCCTTGATCACAGTGGTGTATTGGCAAATTTTTCAGTGTGGGAACCCTTGATATATTGGATATTTTCCCTGGATTTTCCCTGAACGGGGCACGGGGATTTTCCCGGGTTATTGAAAACCAGTGTGGGAACGCTGTTCCCCACTGCACGACTGCTGGAACAGTACTCAGTATAATTAATTATGTATTCCTGTAGTTTACACACAGACAAAAAAGATTGGAAAAAATTGTCAAGGGAGCGCTAAACCAAGACTTAAGACTTAAGTTCGGCTGTGATCTGTGTGTTCAGTGTTTTACATAATGTTACATAATGTTTTTAAATAAAACGACTAATCACAACAGATTAGTTCACTCTGACATTTATTTTAACAGATGTTTAATTTTGTCATGTGTTGTTTTTTATAAGAAACAAAATATTGTGTCAAAATGAATAAAGTAAATTGAATCCAATTAATATCAAAAGGTTTTTATTTTCTTTTTGGTGATTGAAGATGTTTTTTAATCCACGGAAAAAATACAGGTATTTCATAGATTATTCATTGGTCCTCCGGGCCGGATAAGAAACAGGACTATGGTTTGAAAATTAAGAGTTTAACTTCAATTTAAATTTCAATTAAAACTTTTACTATATTTTGCCAATCATAATCCAAGCACAATGAGGTTTCAAACTCTAGTTCGAACTGCAAACTTAATTAAAGCCCGCCTCAATAAAATCCTTTCTTTCTTGGATAATTTACATATCCCTCTAGACGCAGTTGACGAACAAAAGATTTTTGTCTATCAGGCAGAAGCAAAATTCAAACAAGCTGAATTTGACAAAAATCTCAAGAAACTTTTAGATTCCTCTACTTTGCCGACTGATTATGACGAACAGAATACAATAGATTTTCAAGATGAAATAAATGAACTTTTTGTAACTATCAAAAGTAAAATCAAAGCTTATCAGTTAGTTAATAGGGAATATGATCTTCAATCAGTTAGTTCCCAAGAAGGGATTTCCTCACTTGCTGCAGTACGCATACCTAAAATTGAATTGAAACATTTTTGTGGAGATCCTCAAAACTGGATATCTTTTATAAATTTATTTGATGCCACAATTCCCTCAAACACGTCACTGTCCCCTGTAGCTAAATTTCAATACTTGCTCGGAACTCTTTCAGGTGAGGCACTCAATTTAATTAAATCTTTGCCGATCTCAGATGCTAATTATACCATAGCGTACAACACTTTAAGAGAACGCTACCATTCGGTACGCAGACTTTCTTCCCTACATATGAACAAAATCATTGACCTCCCAGATGTTAGTTTTCAACCTGTAAAAATTTGAGAAATTTCATTAACTCTTTTAATGAAAATGCTCAAGCTCTAAAGGCTTTGGATTGTGATATTGTTAAAAAATAATCCGCTTTTAGCTTCTATGCTCTTAAGAAAGCTAGACTCTAAACTTTTAACTCAATTTGAATCCTCAAGAAAGGACTCACAGACCCTTCCTACAGTCCAAGAAATTTTGAGATTTTTATCTGACCAAGGTGTACACGCCGAGGATGCCTCCATGCATTCCTCTAGTAATAAATGGAATAAATCTCACCCAAGCTCGTCCCAATGGACTTCTAAACCCTCAAATGAAAAATCTCACTCTCGGCCTGTAGCTCTAGTTTCAACTAATACCACCACCGAACTTCTTTGCTTTGTATGTTCCAAACCGGGACATAAGGTTTGTGTGTCCTAGTTTTAAAGCTAAAACTCCTCAAGAACGACATGAGATCGTTAAATCACATCATAGGTGTTTTTCTTGTCTCGGAAGTCACTTAATTAGTACCTGTAAGTCAAAGAATTCTTGTAATAAGTGCCACAAGAAACACCACACACTCTTACATTTAGAATTGCAAGTTAAAGAGCCTCAAGATTCAACCTCTGAAACTCCAGCCTCTGGGAAATCTCCCAATGAACAAAATACATTTGCTGGAGTCTCTACTAACTTCTCGCAGTTACAGAAAGGTAGTACTGTTCTGTTAGCTACTGTACTTGTAAAGTTAATTAATAAGCAAGGAAATACCCATGTTTTCCGAGCTCTTATCGACTCTTGTAGTCAATGTGATTTTATAACCGAACGAGCAGCTCAGTTGTTAGGTCTTCAACGTCACAAATCTACTCTACATATTAATGGCATTTCTCAGTCTCTTACAACCTCAAAAGGGCTTGGTTATATTGATATTGAAACTCTTAGTGGTGATAAGGTATCTGAAAACCATCCCATGCTAATTTTAGACAGAATCAGCTCAGACATGCCTAAATCTCCCCTTAGTCTGGAACTGATAGAAATGGTTAATAAATCTTACACTCTAGCAGATCCTTCTTTCCACCGCCCTGGACCCATAGATGTTTTATTAGGGGGTGGTCTCTTCCCTTTCATTTTTACTGGGGAAAAACATCACCTTGGACCTAACTTACCTTTTATCATGAACACAGTTTTCGGATATGCTCTCATGGGACACGCTCCTTGTAATGGTGACATATATTCTAAACAGACCTCCTCTCATCCCACCATGTTGTTAACTATTTCTGATTTTGATCCTCATTCCTCTCTGCAACGTTTTTGGCAACAAGAAGAACCCCCTTCTTATTCTAAGCAAACGGAAGATGAAATTTTTTGTGAAGAACACTTTGTAAAAACACATACTCGTGACGCCACTGGTAGATACTGTGTTCGGCTTCCTTTCAAACCCAATCACCCTCCTTTAGGCGATTCTACTAACACGGCGAAACGGAGATTTTTGCATTAGAAAAACGGTTTGAAGCTCAAACTAACTTTAAGGATGCATATGTAAAATGTATGACTGACTATCTCGACTCGGATCACATGACGCCATGTGAATCTATCCCAGATTCTAACTATTTCATTCCCCATCATGGTGTCATTAAGGAATCAAGTTCTACCACAAAATTGAGAACTGTTTTTGATGCTTCAAGTAAAACTTCTTCAAATGTTTCTCTGAATGATATTCTACTCACAGGCTCAAAGTTACAGATAAATTTATTTGATGTTTTGTTTCACTTTAGGCGTCATAATATAGTATTTACATGTGATATCCGCCAAATGTACAGACAAGTATTGGTTCATCCTGAAGACCAACGATTTCAAATGATATTCTGGCGTGACAACTCATCTTTGCCTCTCAACGCCTATTTCTTGAAAACAGTAACTTTTGGTATGAACTGTTCTCCTTTTTTAGCTCTTCGAACTCTCCGAAAACTTGCTCAAGATGAGCATCAGAACTTTCCCGATGCTACATCAGTTATTCTAAATCACACCTATGTTGATGATGTAATTGCAGGACATGAAGACGAGAAAAAAGCGATAGATTTACAGATTCAACTGATCAATTTACTCATAAGAGGTGGGTTTGAGTTAAGGAAATGGACATCTAACAGCCTGAAACTTTTGGAGTCTTTTCCTTCTAACCACCATGAAGTTCCAAAATTTCTTCAATCTTCAGATCAACCATTTTTTACTATATTAGGATTGTGTTGGTCATCGACCTTCGATTTTTTCTCATTCAACTTTCAACTGGAAGATGTACATGTTTACACAAAAAGAAACGTTTTGTCTTTGATCGCAAAATAATTTATGATCCTTGTGGGTTTCTCTCACCTATCACGATGTGGGCAAAGATATTCATTCAACTCATTTGGGCTAAAGGTTTCTCATGGGACGAACCGCTACCTCTGGAGTTAGTCAAAAAATTGGAAATCGTTTGTTGCACAATTACATAGCCTATCCGAGATTACTATTCCTAGGTCATTCGAGCTCAGCAATAAAATAATCCATTTGCACGGATTTTCGGATGCCTCGGAAAGTGGTTACAGTGCAGTGGTATACCTACGCTGTTCCTCTGATAATGATCCTACTCTAGTGAGACAACTCATCTCTAAGACTCGGGTCGCTCCCTCAAAAAAGGTCTCATTACCTCGGTTAGAACTTTGTGGTAGTCATCTACTAGCAAAATTGATTGTTTATTGTATCTCCTTACTAAGGCCTCACTACATTATTACCCAAACGTTCGCATGGAGTGATTCAACCATTGTTTTAGGTTGGATCCAAACCCCTCCATATAGATTGAAGACTTATGTTGCCAACAGAGTCTCTGAAATTCAAGATCAAGTCCCAGCTCATCTATGGCATCATGTAAGTACACATTTTAACCCTGCGGATTGCGTGGCTTAATGCCAGCAGATCTCAAAGAACATCCACTCTGGTGGCATGGACCGCAATGGTTGCAAGAACCCATGTCTTTTTGGCCCATGAATTCTTTCACTCCCATCAAAGAAGACCGTTTGGAAGAAGTCAAACCTCAAGGTCCCACTGTATTAACTTCCTCAAAGTCGGAAGAACTGTCATTTGATAGGTTTTCTTCATGGAATAAACTTATTAAGGTATTCTCATATGTTTTTCACTTCATCGACAAAATTCATAGGAAGGAAGTCAAATCAGGACCTTTGTCTGTGGATGAATTGGAAACCACTTCCTTAAAAACTTACAAATTAATTCAATCTGAAGCCTTTCCAGACGAAATTAGTAATTTGAATCGCAATAAAGTGTGCTCTACAAAGATTCAAAGACTGTCTCCCTTTCTTGACGATTCAGGAATAATAAGAGTAGGAGGAAGACTTACATTCCATTGTGGATTATCATGTCAAGCACCCTATCATTCTACCAAAGAACCATCATGTTGTTAATTTGATTGTGGATTATTACCATATAAAGTATCTACATGCCCCACCTCAACTTCTACAATCTTTATTAACTCAACAGTTTTGGATTTTATCTGCTCGGAGTTTAATTTGATCGAGAATTTTCAAATGCATTAAATGTTTCCGCAACAAACCAAAAAACAAATCTCCATTGATGGGAGAGCTCCCAGAACCCAGAATAACCCCCTCAAGACCCTTCTTAGACAGTGGAGTCGACATTTGTGGTCCTTTTACAGCTAAAGCTCATAATCTGAGATCTCTGCGCTTATTTAAGTTATATATATGCATATTTGTCTGCTTCTCAACGAAAGCTGTACATATTGAAACTGTTACTGAACTGTCATCTTCAGCCTTCATTTCCGCCCTAACAAGATTTGTTTCAAGACGGGGTTGTGCAAAAATATTTACTGCGATAATGGAACAAATTTCGCAGGTGCCAACAAGATTTTAAAGTCAGCAGTGAATTCGTTTTTAAACAATCAAGACAATCGGCAGAGAATTACTCAATTTTCTATTCAAAACGCCATCAACTTCCACTTTAATCCGCCTTCAAGCCCCCATCAAGGGGGTCTTTGGGAAGCCGCTATTAAGAGCATGAAATACCACCTCAGAAGAGTTGTAGGAGAATGTGTCCTAACAATTGAAGATTACAACACTGTAACATCCAAAATTGAAGCTATTCTTAATTCTCGGCCTCTGGTACCTCTCTCTTCGGATTCCTCAGACTTAACAACTATAACACCCGGACACTTCCTTATTGGAGCCCCTCTTATCGCTGTCCCTGAAGATAATTTCTCAAGTATCCCAATCAACAAATTAAAAAGGTGGCTACAACTTCTGGCATTTACACAACACATTTGGCATCGCTGGAGTCGAGATTATCTTCATACCCTTCAAGAGCGTGGAAAGTGGAACAAACAATCTGAAAATTTGAAAATTGGGGATCTTGTCATCGCTCATGACGCTTTCACTCCTCCAATGTGTTGGCCCTTAGCTCGCATAACAGACATTCATCCCGGATCAGACAACATTGTAAGAGTGGTCACTGTACGAACCAAAAATGGACTTCTCACACGACCTGCAGTGAAAGTTTTCCCCTTGCCTACAAATTGATCAACCCCTGAACTGAATGTTAACTTTGTTGTTTTGATTTATTAACGTTTTAAAATTTGATTCTCATCAAGAAAGGTTTGAATTATTGTTGATCCTGTCGGTTCAAGGGGCCTGGCATGTTCAGTGTTTTACGTAATGTTACATAATGTTTTTAAATAAAACGACTAATCACAACAGATTAGTTCACTCTGACATTTATTTTAACAGATGTTTAATTTTGTCATGTGTTGTTTTTTATAAGAAACAAAATATTGTGTCAAAATGAATAAAGTAAATTGAATCCAATTAATATCAAAAGGTTTTTATTTTCTTTTTGGTGATTGAAGATGTTTTTTAATCCACGGAAAAAATACAGGTATTTCATAGATTATTCACTGTGTGACTGGTTGTGTATCAGCAGTTGAAAACATGGATTCAAGAGGGATTCGTCACCTCCAAGTAGCTGGATTTCACGACACGCCACAAAACCCAAAATAATTGTGATGAGAATTGGATTTGAGTATAGTAAGCCTGTTATACTTTTAAATTTAAAGAAAACTTTGTAAGCCGATATAGTGAGTGTTTGATATTTTCCAGACATTGTTCTCTCACCTGCTCCTGCTATCACTTACCGAACCCTCGGCGGGGTGTTGGATTTCTTCTTCTTCCTGGGCCCCTCTCCAGCGGAGGTGATTCAGCAGTACACGGAGCTGGTCGGACGCCCCTTCCTGCCGCCATACTGGAGCTTGGGTTTCCACCTCTGCAGGTCCGACTATCTTGAATATAAAAAAATTCACATAAAATGTTACGATACAGGCTTGCTCTTTAATGTTACCTCATAAATTTTTAAAGTTTAACAATCATAGGACTAGCCAGCCTACTAACCCTTTTCCAAATATTTTTTGTTGATAATTTTTTAAAGATTTTTTTCTACGTTTAAAGTTTACATTACTTATAAGAACAGCATTAACAATTATTAAATTAAATTTTAATTTAAATATTTTTAAATACAATGAGTTAATGTATTTACTACCTAAAAATATGTCCTTTTTCAGGTTTGGTTATAAAACGCTCAATGATACTATTAAGGTGTGGAACCGCACCCGGAAAGCTGAAATACCTTTTGTAAGTATCAGCCAATTATTTACCTCTCAAATTATATACAGAGGTACTGATTAGAGAATTTATAGAAGGAGGACTCATTCTGCAAGGCAAATATGTGTATACTTGCCTGCATTTAAATAATAATATAATATACTAACACAGCACATATAATGCTCAAATATGCTCATTATCTGGAAAAAAAAATTCTAATGATTTGGAAAACAAAAACAACAGTGTCGACAAGAGGATTGGATCCTTCTTATCTACAGTCTCCACAAAATTTGTTAGAACCATTGACTTGAAGTTGGGTAGTGCACAACAAAATTGACTTTCTGTTAAACATACACTGCCTGAAAATGTCTTCACTCTTATAAGTTTTGAACATTAAGAGTATTTTTAATTGTAATTACAATTTACAGGATACTCAATGGAACGACTTGGACTACATGGAAAATGGGAATGATTTTACATTTAACAATGATACCTTCAAAGGGCTGCCTGAGTTTGTGGATCTCTTACACAAGGTAGGGATTTCATTTATAGTTGGACTTTGTGATGAGTTGAGGATATCGAAATTTTTTACCTGAACTTTTTTATATGTAGCACTGAAGTGGAGTAATATTTTTAATCTGATAAATAAAGTTTGAGATGAGAGATACTGTAATGAGCTCACGAGTGTGGGACTGAGAAGGTGCTCTGCGGGTTGCATCATATCAGTACCACACTCGTGAGCTCACTACAGTAAGATGTTCAAAAGTGCAAGCTGTTTGCAAATGAAGCATATAGATATATCTAGAAAAGCAAACACATTTTAGGTGAAATTGATCCTGAGCTGTAATCACAGAACAGTACATCTTGGATGATCCAGGCTCAAATTATACGGGATACGATTACGGTAAAGATGCAGATTTTCTTTATCACAAACTGCAATGCTGTGATGTGAATGCTGTACAGCAACTGGTGTGATGTGTACAGTTTAACAATTAAACTGTAATTTTAGTAGTATTGTGTCCGAACCTTCGGGAAAGGTTATGATCTCCTAAATTCAACTGTCATCAAATTACAAATCTGCTGAGATTTGACATAACGCTGAGATTTTTTTGTCCAACGTAGATGTTGGTCTCGATATTGCCCTGAGGTCGTCTAGCAGACTAATACTGTATCATGCACGTTACAGTGCCATGAGAAGATGGCAATATTCATAATATTTAATTTAACATCATAATTTTTTAACGTAGAGATCTCACACATAATATGATAATGAGAGTCGTTTGCCGCCATCTTGATGATGGTGGCAATATTGCATAGAGGATAGTTCCGAAACAATGGTTATAATATGCTTTGTTGTTGTTATCAGTAACTTTGGATTATATGGATTTTTGCTATCCAGATCGGATCGCCAACACATTATTCCAAATAATTCGAGGTGTACTAATATGATTTTGGATCTGAAGGATTTATTTTTTATTTTGTGATTTTTTTAAAAGAGGATGTTTTGGTTGGGTTAATTAAACAACTCACAGTAAAGACCGTTCTTTCACTGACATTTTGCCTTTTGACTTGGACACACTCCTCAGCGTAGTAGGGACACCTAACTCTTTAAAAGTACATTAAGAAGAATTCATCAAGAAATAATATATAATATAGTGTTCAAAGCTAGTTTGTTTTGGTGGATTAGTTCTAGTCACAGACACAGAGATTTCATCATATTTAATCGTTAATTTGTTTGCAGGAAGGCATGCATTACATGGTCTTGATCGATCCAGGTGTAAGTGCAGGAGAACTCCCTGGGAAATATCCTCCTTACGATGATGGAATTGCTCAGTCCATATTTGTCACGGACTACACTGGCTACCGGCCATTGGTGGGAAAAGTGAGTACCACAGAGTGATTTTATATCCGCATTGAATGGATGCATGTGTTGATAATTAACATATTTATTCACCCTTGCCTGGCTTTTGATAGATGTATTTTTCTTGTTTTCTTCCTATTCTGAACTAAAAAACATATATATCCTATGAAAAAAAAATTCTAGGATGAACAATAAGAATTAAAAAGGCAAAAAAATTAAAAACCAAGTTTATTGGCAGTATTAATACATCTTAATTATTGTTATGGACAGAAGACAGATTCATCAACCCTAATTTTTTCACAGGCGTATGACGGATATATTCGTTTCTCCTAAATCTATTTTCTTTGGAACAAGTACTTAAATTATTTTTTTCGATACCAAAATCAGTCTTTGTGTTACTGTTACACATTTAAAAAAACTATTTTAAGTTTTGACTTCAAACAATTAAACTCTATTACACTATTTCTTAACTGTGTTTCTTAACTGTAAGGGTAAAGTAAACTCTTTTTTTCGAAATATTCAATTTATTATTATTAATTGTTTTATTTTTATAGGTGTGGAACAGAAAATCAACCGTATTTGTGGATTTCCTCAAGCCAGCTGTTGTCCCTTATTGGATGCAACAGCTTCGAAGTTTGCATGAACAAGTTCCGTTTGATGGGGCATGGATCGTAAGTATAGTATTCTAAGCTGTTCTAAATTAATGATTTATTAAATCAAAACCTAATCCATGCTGTGTTACATTCATTAAACAAATTCTAACTTCTTTATATTACCACTATTCCACATCACTTTTGTTACAAATTTATCGTATTTCGATTCAATATTTTACCAGGATATGAATGATCCATCCAACTTCCTGAATGGGACGTTACGAGGTTGCGGCAACACCACCTGGGAGTATCCACCGTATGTACCTGCGGTGGCCGGAGGGCGGCTCTGCTTTCGCACGCTGTGTATGTCCGCACGTCACCGCAGCGGCACTTACAACCACTATGATGTACACAACATTTACGGATTGGCTGAGGCGATCGTCACTAGCTTGTGAGTCCTTCCTCTTAGTACGAGCTTGGTTTTGTCTTAATGATAAGATATGTAGGAGATCTATATATGATCATTTATAAAGTAAAGACCGCAGCTGCTCAACCTCCGCGACTGAGTGTGGAGTTGAAAGCCCCACCCCAGTCTCGCTGCTAACCGATCTCGTAATTAATTCCCACATCGTTTAAAAATGGTGGTGCCCATTGGATATCCCGCCAAGTGTGAATGCACTGATAGAGTTGCTTTTTTCAGTTCCTTGCCATTTGCAAACTCATTCCTTACTAAAAATTATATTACTTGATACTTACGTGACACTTCTTTTCTACCCTGTTGACTCGATGAGTTTTGGAAGCGTCATCCATTATAGGAAGGACATTTTAGACTTTTCAACTGTTCGGAAGGTTAGGTTGGGTATGTTTTGAAATGGAATATTACCTTTGAAAAGAATAAATAATCACTGGGTGCTGGATAAGGACCATGTGAAAAAACCAAGCAAAAATGCATGGTGTTCAAAAATGCACCAATTTAGGCAGTGAAGTTCTGTTAAATGGCTTTTTCTGCATGCGTGCATGTGTCATCCAGATCAGAAACATCTGACACATGCATATAACAGCCAACTGTTATATGTAGGGGTGTGCGAGTATTCGACCGGTCGAGCTTTTAGGTCGAGCTTTTAGGTCGAGCTTTTCAGTATTCGGCTCGGCTCGACTTTTTTCTAAAAAGCTCGACACTCGAGCCGAGCTTTTGATAAGAGAGTTCTTATCGGAAAGATAATTATTGCAATCTATTTTTGGACACGTTAAACCGGAAGAGCGTTTCCCTCCCACGAAAAACAAGCAAAAAACATTCCCTAGTGATAAGGAAAGGACATTGACAGGTAACAAGAAATATTATCTCCATTTAGACGGAAATCAGAGCTATATTTAGTTGACCTTGGGGAACTCAGAGCTATATTTAGTTGACTTTGGGGAACTGAAATACAGCATTTAAGTCTATTGTTTTATCAAGGCTTATCTCTTAAACGGTATATCGTACAAGTTTCATTTTGGTCTCATTTGATTTATAAAAATAAGACAAAAAATATGAGCCGTCATTTATAGTTGTATGACAAGTAGTTTGTATTTTTGCATTTTGTAGTACTGTAAGGATTCCTTATCTCCTAATTAACTCACGCACTGAATCAGACAAGAGCAAAAAACAGGGAAGGGGCTTGAAGTAAACAACCCCCCCCCCTCTCACTGGCCACTGATAAGGAAAGAGAGAGAGGTAGCTGTTTCTTTCTTTCTCTCTATTCCGTCCTTATTTATTTATGATCTTTCTTTTCCTTAATTGTACATTATTTTCTTCACAAAAGTATAAAAATGCAACTAATTTTAGGATTTCAATAAATTATTGTTGTTATTAAATATTATTTCATTCATATATTATATTCTGAAATAATAAGTTTAGCCATGAATATTATGCCACAATTGGGACTGCTATATAATTTTTTATCATCTTTACTTAGTGAACAAAAAAAAATCAATCTTGTGTTTGACTAAGTGTAAATGTGTGATTTTTTTTACTAGAAATAACTATTTTAAAACCTTTCAACTACTTCTTTCTACTCCTGAAATTAAATTTTGTAGTACCTATATGTAACTAGTCTAATTAAAAGTAAAGTAACGTATTTTGGGATTGGTTATTACTTAAATATAATATAGATAAATGTAGATTTTAAATTTGGTATTTTTCTTCATAAATTATTTGTTGAGCCAGTTTGATTAATTTTATGTAACGGAATACAAAATACTGATGAACCTATCAGATAATTCACTTGTTTTGTGGATAAGCTTTCTATTTTTGAGCTGGCGGTCACTTAAGGTATTCAAACATTAGTCTATTGTATCTTTGAAAATTAAAATCAAGCTTCATAATTTCTTTTAATAATTTGGTGATTGTTAAAAAGCTCGGCTCGAAAGAGCTCGAGCTCGAAAACTTTTGAAAAAGCTCGGCTCGGCTCGGCTCGATTACAAAAATCACTATTCGCACACCCCTAGTTATATGCTATAGAATTTTTTCCATATTGTTTGTGTTAAATGGAATTTCAAATAATTGAAGAGTCTCACTACAGTCTCTGGATTTATTGTTCCTCCTAAGCGGCATGAAATGGAGAATACTTGTATGGCACTAAAACACTGTTGCCAACGGCTCACACTTGCAGGATTCTGTAGGTGCCACCAGTTTGAAGTAGTATTAAAATGAAATCGATTGGCAGCGAGACTCTACTAACATACAAACTGGGAATTGAGCTTTCAGCTGTGTACTTAGCCGTGAAGATGAGAAAACAGTGGTAGAGAGAATGACAAAACTCTACTTTCTGGAACGCTCTCTTCAGTGCCGGCCTTAGGGTAGGGAGATAGGGGCAGCCACCCAGGGCCTCGTGCCTGGGAGGGCCTTGCGCTTCTGATAGGGGTTTTCCTTGGTTAAAAATAGATGACAAACAAATCCAATCAAACGGCACAGACATATTCAATAATAGATGAGAATGATTACACATAATATTAAAACTACAAGTTAAAAATGCAGCAAAAAAGTAGGCTAAGCCAAACACGATCTTAACCTTTTAGGCTATTTGATAAAAGTGTACAGATTTTGCAAGGCCTATAGAAAATAATAATAAGTTATGAGTATTATAAGTATTCAAAGGTAATATAGTCCTCGCTAGGTACTTAGGGGAAGTACGTAGCAAGGAATTGATGTTCATCTAGTTTCATCTGTTATATGCGGGATGGTTATTGCCAGTAAATTACAAAATCTTTCACAGTAGCAGCATTGCCGTCACAAGACAGATTCGTCCAACTGTAGGGAAGAGGAGACCACCTGAAATTCTCAACTTATGACCATGGATACCCCAACACACAAACTTAAATTTTCCAATTTATATGTGTCTCAGTTTAATACTGTTCAACAGTTACTATTGGCAGAATTGTCAAAAACTTGTTGTGTATGTAACCTGGTTTTTAATTCTTACAACAGTTTTGGAGGCATATCAATATGAATAATTTATGAAAGCCTATATATCAGCATATATACAAGTTAAAAATGTATGTAATTAATGAGAAGATAAAGTTGCCATGCTAGTCCAATTAAAAATGTATTGATTGGTGGTGCATTTTTTTACCAGGAGGAGGGGTTGATTTGGGATGGGAAGGCCTCGTAAATGATTTCTTGCCCCTTGCCTCACACCTGCAAAGGCTCACATTATAAAGTAACTATTAATGTAGTTGAACATATTAAGTTATTTACATTCTGTGGAGATGGATTTTTAAATGAGTAAATACAAAAATAGGCCTTCCTAGAGCTGATAATTTATTTGACCCTTATTTTCAAGTATTGTAAAACATAAAAAAGGAAAATAGCTGTACCCATCATTATCCAGAACATTAACTTGAGTCCACATAAAAATAACAAATATAAGCCTGTGTAAAAATAGTCAAAATAAAATTATTCCATAAAGATGTTGAAGAATCTGAGAGTCCAGGCTCTTGAATTGAAGAGATTTTTATCCTTATCCTCTATATTTGAAGGAAAATAGAATTAGTAAGATAAATCAAATGTTTCACATTTTTGTTTCCAGTGCAATGCAACAGATCAGAGGGAAGAGACCTTTTGTTATATCTCGCTCTTCGTTTCCTGGCCTCGGGAGGTATGCGGGTATCTGGACTGGAGATATTAATTCATCTTGGGACGACATGGCTCATTCTGTCAGTGGTAAGATTTTTTAAAATGTATGTTTAACACAAAATTAATAAGGACTATAACAGTTTTCATCTTCTTACAAGGAAAGCTGAACTGATTTTAGTGATATGCTATTTCTCTAGGATGAGACTTACTAACAGGTAAATTCATTACAATTAATTGTTTGTCATTTTGTGATAAGCCCTTGTGGGATAACAACTTTTGATGGAAAGGATGTCTAAAGAACAAGTTTTCCCTTGTTACAAAAAAAACTTGAGAAAAATGCACTCATTGTCTATGACACATATCCAAAAGATTCAACACAGACTTTTTTTCAGTCTGCACTACAGCTAGTGTACTGAGTAATACAAAAACACACCCTTAGGTAGTAGCATTTAGCTGCAGGGCAATAGTATTGCCAGTCAGATCAAAAATATCACAACAGGAGAAGTGTTTGGTAATGTTTTCCCACCCAGGGTTGAAAGTAAGGTTGAACCCCTCTAGACTCCAGATTGTGTTTCAAGTTCGAGACGAAGTCGAGAGCCTGCAAAACTTGTTTTTCCAATGTGTGAATGGTGTTTTTTATTCTACTTTATAAAATAAAAATATAGTATTTCAACATTTACAAGGTGTCCAAACCTTCAATCTTTTTTTTATTCAATACATCATCAATCTTTTTTTATTCAATAGGTTTTACTCTAATGCAAAATAGTGGCACCATATGATTTTATATGGTCTAAACTTGATGTTTATGAATAAAGTTTTCTGTATTCTGTATGTCATGGCCCTAAGGTAGGAAAGAGCTATTTTCACCCTCTACATGACAGTCATAAGTGATTATCTTGTAGTGTGGTGATAAAGCCTTTTTTTGGTGGGGGATTTTATGGGAATCAAGAGTGGCAACTAAACTATGTTGCAGAGTGCTATCCACCTCCAAAAACATTGTAAGTTTGTAAAGTATCATTAATGTGCACTTTAGGGAAATGGTAGACTTGTTAGGGGTGTCTACCACACACAATCAATGTATTTAGAGAGTTATAACAATTCAGTCTATTGAAGCTGAAGTCTCACAGATCACAGATAACCCATGATTGCATTCGCTTGCTGCAGATATGTTGAGCTTCAGTCTGTTTGGCATCCCTATGTCAGGGGCGGACATTTGTGGGTTCAACGGCAACGCGACAGTCGCCCTGTGTCAGAGGTGGAGCCAGCTGGGCGCCTTCTATCCGTTCTCTCGCAACCACAATTCCGACCTCAGCTCTGTGAGTCCACAGATGATACATCAATTTGTTCTATTTAAAATACAAATTTGTTTTAGAATTGAAATTGTGTTGTTAAGTATTGTCGATTAACATTAGTTTTTGCATGGTGTAATTTTGTAGTTTTTCTTTCTTTTTTTACTATTGGGCACTAGGGGTGTGCGATGCAGCAAATTTTTTTCGATTCGATGCGTCGATGCGATTCATAGAATTTCTATTCGAATCGATGCGGTTCGATTCGATGCAGTGCGACATTATTTGCTGTTAAGAGTTATTTACAGCTTGCATTACTGTAATGGGTCAATAACCTTAAAGAGCATTAAATTAGAAAAATTCCACTCAAAGTTTGAATGAGTCAAAAGTTATTTAAGTTCTAGGAGTCAAGTTGTCTCAATTAATAATGTTGTAAGTGAAGAAATGGGTGTTAACTACGGAATTATTCAGGGCAGCACCCTTGGGCCTCTGTTATTTTTGATTTACATAAATAATATTGATAAACTTCCAATCTCTGGTTATTCCTTTTTGCAGACGATACAGCCGTGATTTTTACAGGACCAAATTGGGATGATGTTTTCAACACCGCATCGATGGAATTAATGATTTTGAAAAATTGGTTTTCTGAAAATATTTTAACAATGAATGTGAATAAAACAAAATGTATGCCGATCGCGTTACGCCCAGCGAGTGGGCCGCCCGCAGAGCTCAGAGTGGTTCTGCACTCGTGCAGTGGTGCAGACACGGCAAACAGTTGTTGTCAAGTGATTGAAAGAGTCGATCATTATAAGTATCTTGGGGTAATTATCGATTCAAAATTGAGATGGGAAAATCATGTAAATTTGATTAAATCTAAACTCAGAAAAATGATTTTTGTTTTTTATCAGCTGAGGCAAATTTTGGACGAAAAAGAACTTAAAGTTGTTTATTATGCTTATGTTCAATCCTATTTGCAATATGGTTTAATTGCTTGGGGAGGCAGTTTTCAATCAGTTCTTGAGCTATTAAATGTTATCCAACGATCTATTATTAAAGTAACATTCAAAAAGACGGCGTGTTTCCCGACTCTTCAGCTTTTTAAAGAGTCTGGGCTTTTATCAGTCAGACAGTTATTCATAAAGAGCTTATTAACGTTTTGTTACAATAATCCAAACCTGATAGTGGCTCCTGTGACTCACACTTACCGTACCCGTAGCGCGGTGGGCGTGGGCCTGCAGGTTCCTCGAGTAGTTAAATCTATTAACCTTACTAATTCCTTCTACATTGCCAATTTTTTGTTACGAAAAATACCTATAGAAATACGGAGCCTGCAGGTTCCGCTCAGCGCCTACAAAAGGATCGTGGCGGCCTGGCTGGCGGAGGCGCCGAGTCATCAGCCCAGAATATCCTATGTGACCTTGACGCACGTAGCACTTCCACTTTCACAAACAAAAAAACCCATGTCTCACGTAATTTATAATATCTAAGGTTAATGTTTATTTTCTCCATCGCATGAAATCTTTCCCAATTTATACTAAATATCATCAGCAGCTGTTAAGAAATAAATTTGACTATTTAATTTTTAAAGCTATCATTATTCTTACTTCTTGTGGTTTTAAATAGACTCTTTCTGCTTCTCGTCTAATATATACGCAGCTATGGACTCGAACTCGCCGCACGCACAGGTCTTTGACCCATGTGAGGTTTTTTTTTTAATTTTGTTATTGTAACGCTGCTTTTGTAACTATTTATGTATTTATGTGTCTACTTTAAAGACACAAGCCGATACGTCTATTATAAATAGGATGAAGTCCAATCAAGAACTGTTAGGTCGATGTTGGCTTTCCGATCTCACATTGCAACACTACTTCCAAATAATTAATGATATATTTCTCACAAATAAATCTTGCCTGATTGTGAATCCCCTGATTGTGCATGCAATAAAGAATTTGGAAGATTTCAAATACTTATTGGAACCTCTAAATTTTGAGTCGAAAAACTTCATAATACTACCAGTAAATAATTCTGTTAACTTGGATAAAGAGGGGGGTAGTCATTGGAGTTGTTTGTTTTATGACAAAACTGTTAATTTATTTTATCACCTTGACTCCCTGAAGGACTACAACTTAGTGTCAGCTAAGAAAATTACGGACAAGGTTTCCAACTACCTGGATGGAGAATCTTCAACGGCAACCTTCACTCCAGTAACTTGTCCACAACAACTAGGGGTGTGCGAATATTCGAACTTCGAACTTTTTCCAATCGAATATCGTGATATTCGATTCGATTCGAGATTGCAAAGAAGTTCGATATGACCGAATCGAATATTTAAAGGACTGGCATAAAATCAAAAGTAGGTGAAAACGTTCCCATTTTCAAAATAAAAGTACTTTTTTTTAGTTGCAAACAACTACGAATCCATTTTGTACATCAGAAACAGTTGCGTCCTCACGTGGACAGACGACAGATGAATAGCTGCTGTAAAATAAAACTGACATCGCAGTTTTGCCACCAAATTCCCTCTGCCGTGTTGATCAGTCGTGCAGTACTTAGTTAATATACTGCACAATACCCGACGCGACAACGAATTTTTTCGTAAGATAAATTCTCGTATCACAGCATTAAATCATATAAAAAATAATAGTCCATCCTTCATCAGTTCTGTCTCGACCAGTATCCGATACCAACGAAACATCAGTTGAGTTGTTGAGTTGGTAAAAGAGAGAATAATTGCAATCAAGACCAATCAGAGTTCACCGATTACCGACAGTGTCCAGAGGCGTATTCAGTTGCCAAAACGAAATATCCCGTAAATACCCCATAAATAAATAGTCGTGTTGGTGTTTTGTACGACTTTTTCAGGCCGTAAATATCTTAAACGGAATCCGGGATCACCATCGCTTCCAACTTTGATACGATGAAGTACAATAATTTTGGGCTGGCAAAGAGTTGGCGGACCTGTTTATTATTTGTCTTTTCGTTTTCGAATTTCGTCCAACGATTGATTTCGTCTTTCGTCGTCGTTCTAAACTTGTCTGCTTTTGCTTTTGAGGTTTAGTTGTTGTTATTAACTCGAGATCGTCCATCGCGTGTTTGTTTCAATCACTCAGATTTCTTTATTTTTCAAATAAGCAATTACGTAGAAATAGAAACGTTGAATGATCAAAAATTGGTTTTATTTTGTTGAAATCTGACGAATCAGGCGGAGCATGTTTATTTTGATTCGTGATTTAAATGGTCATTTTTAGATAACGGTACAATGTTGGTTCTGGTACAGTCATGGTCAAGTATATATGAATGGACTTGTTAAACCGGGTGCTGGCATCCAGTACGTTTACAGTCAAGCTGCAAAGACCAAACAGAGACCACTCATTTTAATTGCTGGAACCAATGACATGACCAACATCCAAACAAGACATCCAAACATCATTTATAGTAAAATGGAGCCTGAACTAAAGAAACTTAGTCAAACCAGACCAGTCGGTATTACGACCATTCCCCCTCGATATGATGTAAAACAAAATGACACTTTGCATTACAACATAGCACTGGCTAATAATTACATCAGGGAACTTGTTTCAAGAATGAACAACATAAGTCTCATTGATTTTGACCTCTTCAAAAGAAATCATTTCACAAACCATGGCATTCACTTAAATAACAAAGGAAAAAAGAATCTTGCCTTCGAGATCATTAACTTTGTGAAAAAAATATTTGGAAAAGATTATTTAACACACAAAGGTAGCTATGACACCATATCCTTTGCAGAAAATCACATGACAGATATGATTAAGCTAAACCAAAATTGTGCATCAGTGGGTTTTGCGCACAGCATCTCTGCTGATTTCTGCGATCCTCGCCACATGTCAGCTGGGGTGGCAGTCGTTTTTAAACGTCATTTTGGGAAACCAAAAATTATGGATCGAGTGACACATCACCTGGCAGTACAAGACTATCAGAGCCGAGCAACAGTTTTTAGTCTGATTACAAAACCAACATATTACAGCAAACCAATTAAATATGACTATGACATTGCTTTTAAAGACCTGACTAGACATTTTAAGAAGAGAGGGTTGAGGCATTTAATATGTTCCCCAATTGACTGTGTACGAGACAAGATTGAACTAAAACATTTTTTTAATAATGTAGTTCAATTCCAAAAAAGTACAAGAGCAAAAGTTACTATTGTCTCGTTTTTTCAAGAATCTTCCAGAATATTAAGAAATGGACTGAGTCCTGATGACTTCAACAAACAATTGAAAAACCTCATTTCCTGCAATTTAAAAACCTCTTCAAGTCCATCATCTGGTAACTGTAGCAGCCCATTAAGATTGCCCGATACTACAACAGTCCTGGCAGAAACAGAGGGAGAACATCACCCACTTCAACAACACTGCTCCACTTCTGCGACTTCTACAGAGACAGCAACAGGAAAACAAATGCAGGTGTCATGTGAAAATGTTTTAGTGGTTCCTGGCGACCTCACTTACAGTGAGGCGCTAAAAAAGCAGAGCAGTGATGGTGTGGAAAGTGATTGTGTTACAGATGCTATTTCAGATTTAAACTAAGTTATACCGACAATGAATATTTTTCAGCACGTAAACATAGTTACTTAAATACTAAGATTGGAGAAGAAAATAGCCAATGTAACCTTGCATATTCAGATACAAATTATCGCCTAAATCAATCTCCTACGGTACACGTCCAAAATTATTACTACCAAAAATATGACACAAATTCAAAATCAGATTTTAATAGTAGGTATGACATAAATAACACTCAACCTCAATCTTTGAAAATATTACATCAAAACGTAGAGCATCTTTCTTCACGTTTAAATATCTTAAAAATAAACCTGGAAGAGATCCAACCGGATATAGTAGCCATATCGGAACACAGAATGTCTGAAGCTGAAATTATATCTCTTTAACATTGAAAATTATAGTAAAAGATCTTTTCGTACAAGAAATTGTTCTGGGGGAGGGGGAGTTTTAATATTAGTGGGAAGAAACATAAAACATAAAAACATAAAAATAACAGCAGTTCAAGACCTTATTGTGGAAAAGGAGTTTGAGTGCTGTATACCTGAGATTACTATAAATAATTTTTCGTTTATCTTTGTCTGCATTTATAGATCTCCAATTCAACGTTTGACTGAAATATTTCTAGATAAACTTGACTCTCTGTGTATCATACTAAATAATAAATTCAAAAATATTGTTATGGCAGGGGATTTTAATATTAACGTTCTGAAAAAAGATACAACAATGTATAAAGCATTTAAAGGTTTGTTGAATTACAATTTAGAATATAAAGTTGATTTTCCCACTAGAGTTACCTCAAAATCAGCAACTGCAATTGATAATTTTATTACTAATATTACATGTAAAAAATTACACATATCTGGTATCATAACATGTATTTCGGATCATGATGGACAGGTTTTTGAAATCCTTGGTTTAAAAAATAAGGTTAATATTGTAAATAAAGTGCTTAGGAGGAATTTTTCAGACATTAATATAAGTTTATTTTTAAAGCTCTTAGCAAAAGAGAGCTGGTCAGAAGTATACCATGTTACAGTAGAAAATAAGTATGATGTTTTTTATTCTGTTTTTGCCCATGCCTTTGAAACTAGTTTTCCTAAATTATTAAGGATTGAAGGAAGTAATTGCTCTAATTCATGGGTCTCTTATGACATTAAAAAAAAAAGAAAATTTAGTGGAATATGAAAAAAGTACAGATTACTAAAAACTGATGAACTAAAACAAAAAATTAAAAAGATAAAAAATGAACTGAAATACAAATAATTAACGAGAAAAAAACAGTGCTTTGACAAAAAAATTGCAGAATCTACCAACAAAACAAAATCAACATGGAAAATAATTAACTCTGAAGTTAATAATAAAACAAAACCCCAAGAAAACATAAAAATAGTTGCAAATGGAAAGTTAGAATTAGACCCAATTCATTTAGGGAATATCCTCAATAATCTTTTCATCAATGTGGTTGAAGACCTTGTTCTTCCAAATATAAATGATAAAAATACTGTACCACCAAATTTTGAAAAACTACCACAACCAACCAATTATTTTAAATTCAAAGAAGTAACTCAGACAGATGTTGAAAAAATAATTAAGTCATTTCCCAATAAATTCTCAGCAGGAATTGATGATATTCAAATCACCATTGTTAAATATGCTCTTCCATTTATTCTAAGGCCATTAACTCACATTACAAACTCATCTTTAATCTGCGGTTATTTTCCTTGTAAATTAAAAATTGCAAAAATAATACCAGTCTATAAAAAGGGAGATATGAGTGATCCCACTAGTTGTAGACCAATTTCACTACTCCCTGTATTCTCCAAAATTTTTGAAAAATCAGTATATAAT
This sequence comes from Flexamia atlantica, assembly GCA_035578135.1. Classification (NCBI taxonomy): domain Eukaryota; kingdom Metazoa; phylum Arthropoda; class Insecta; order Hemiptera; family Cicadellidae; genus Flexamia; species Flexamia atlantica. The sequence continues at coordinate 24,691,482 of JAQJVK010000005.1, forward strand.
CAACTCTTGGATTTTCTTGAGTCAAATCAATTGTTTGATCAAGAGCAACATGGTTTCCGACCAGGTAAATCTACGATAACGGCTGGAATAAATTTTATTGAATCAATTATTAATTCAATTGACGAAAATAAAAAAGTAATTGGCATCTTCATCTTCCTTGACCTTTCAAAAGCTTTTCACAGTGTGTCGCATGAGAAATTGCTTGATATTTTACATAACTTGAACATAAATAATAAGGAATATAATTGGTTTAGTTCTTATCTAAAAGACCGGCAACAGTGTGTACAAATTAAACATAATTATAGCTTTCCAAATTGTAAATATTCATACACTCAAGATTTTCAATCTAATTACAAAACAATAAAATATGGTGTCCCCCAGGGGTCTATTTTAGGTCCCCTGATATTTCTTTGTTACTTGAGAGGATTCCCAAGAGCTATTAATGGAGGGGGTTCAGTGTGTCTTTACGCTGATGATACTAATATTACAATCACAGGCAAATCTCAACAAGAAATTGAACTCAAATCTTTTTTAAGTCTTCTGTCAGCTAATGAATTTCTAAATAGCAAAAATTTGTTAATAAATTCACAAAAATCCAATTTTTTATCTTTTAGCACAAACCAATCAAGATCAAAATTACAACCAAATGTTTGTCTTGATGATTCAAACTTAAACCAATTAGAGCAAACAAAATTTCTTGGGTTAATATTGGACCAGCACTTAACCTGGGAAAAGCATATTGACCATGTGGTGAGTAAAATGTCAACCGGTCTCTACGCATTGCGGCAAGTGTCAAGAGTGTGCAATATTAAAACTTTAAAAACCATTTATTTTGCTTTAATTAACTCACATATGTCTTATGGCCTTGCTATTTATGGTGGTACCAGTAAAAAAAGTTTGGATAGGATTCTTCGTCAACAAAAAAAGGCTCTCAGAATTATTTCTAATATAAAAAATCGGCACACAGTAAAACCATACTTTTCTAAATTTGGTAATATGACTGTATATAACCTATACATATTCGAAACTATCCTACATGTAAAAAAAACAAACTATCAAACCAATAATCCAAATTCTCATAACTATAATTTAAGAAACAATCGGCATGTTGAACAGCACAACTTACAGTTTTTTGAAAAGAAAACTAGTTTCACTGGCACAAAGTTTTTATTTGGTTTGCCTAAAAATATTTTTGATGTAACTGATTTTGATACTTTTAAGAAACTTCTAAAGGAATATTTACTGACAAAATCCCTTTATTCATTTCAAGAATTCTGGAATTTAAGAAGTACAACATAAAATAAATTTAAATTTACTAAAAATTCCCTACAAAAACAACTCTAAAAAAACAAAAAATAAAAATAAAAAGATTACTTTATTAAAATTGTATTATTTATGTTAGAGATAGTTTAAGTTAGCTATGTTATTTTCTTGATGCTATTCTATGTATTGTAAATACTGTTTGCATGAACAAAGATTATTTGAATTGAATTGAATTGTAAATAAAGAATTATTGATTTGATTTGATTTGATTTGAGTCTGAACCAAAGCATGTTTAATAGGCCTAGGTACTGACCCATTCATTATAATCAGGAATTTGGAAGTATAAACAAACAAGCAAACAAATGAGCAACACTGATCTTTAATAAATTTTAATAATTTAGTTTTTTTTTGTTTTAATCCAAGGTGACCCCTTATGGGCATTTGCCTAGGGGAACCAAATTATTCACCGAGATTTTATTAAATTTCTGTTTTAAGTTAAAAAGTATTTATTTATTGTTAATTATAGGCTAATTCAAATGTAAAAGTTGTAACAATGATGAATAAAGTTATTGTTTATTTACTTATTGATAATTATATCTTAATTCCTGTACATCCTTTCACAATCTCAAGAAATAGTTATTATTACTAGGCCTAAAGTTTTTCTTAAAAAAACACTAGCAGTCCAAGTAAAAATGAATCAGTTCAAAGTTTGTTAAATCATCTAATAATTATAACAATTAGCCTAAGTAACTCTTGTCGCATACAATTAAAGTATCCCTACTGGTGTCGTCATTCGTATCTGTCGTCATATATCGTCATTCGTATTTGTCGTCATATCGTCATTCGTATCTGTTTCAACAAAGCAACAAAGCTTTGGCTTCTTGAGCCCGAATCGTCTACGATCTCTTTGTCGTAGTCTTTAAACATCTTAATTATTTGTCATTCAATTACTCCAAAAAAAAAAAACATTCAATAAATTGCATTCCCACAGTCAAAAGGAACAAACACTAATTACTGCGCAGTGCTGAGCTTACGACGATGGCAGACAGCTCGACAGCTGAGCATCACAAAACAGTGTTACCACTTGTAGACCTTGTTTACCCGCAAAAATACCCGTCTCTGCTGGAATAAACTACTTATTGAAAGTATTATGATGTCCCCACACGAGCTTGGAAATACCCGAGAGTCGGGTAATTTCTCTAACAGCAGTATTTGTTTTTGTTCCCTTGCTTGGTCAGCCTGTATCACGATCACGATCGCGGTTACACTGCAGCTGCCGCCGACTGTCGTAGTGCTCGTTTTATTCTCGTCATTGAAATTCGTGTATGGAATTATACAGCCATACATTAAAAAGTTGTTTGCAATCATTTAAAACTCATTATAAAATTGAGAAACAACGTATTGCAATAATTTTCAAAATTGGCGAAAAAATAACAATGCATTACTTTGTTACGCAGCTGTTATTATGCATTCTTTGTTGTTAAGCGTCTAGAGTCTGAAAGTATTACTGCGCACTAAGCTTTTCATAACTTCATTACGATTCAATAAACTGCTTTGAACATAAATATTACGCATTTATATAGTTTAAACGTTTATTTAATTGCTTTCAATGTACATTTTAGACTAATTGCGTCTAATGAATCGAAGTATACCGATGCATCGAGGCCAAATCGATGCATCGGCATTTCGATGCATCGAATCAAATCGAATCGGAATTTCGATACATTGCACACCCCTATTGGGCACCATTTATTTCCCAGCAAGTTCCTTTTCAATTGTTTTTCCAAGTTATATAATCAAAGTAACATTTATTTTCATTAGTTAATTGGTAATTATTTGTTTTCCTTAACCATGCATCAAACAATTTTCACAGCTCAAAGTTAAAAAAAACTAAGGCCAATATTGTTTATTATTTCAGGACCAAGATCCAGTGGCAATGGGTCCTGCTGTGGTTTTGTCAGCTCGTGAAGCGCTATTGAACCGTTACAAACTTCTCCCTTACTTGTACACTCTGTTCTGGCGGGCTAATGCCTATGGGGAGACAGTCGTTCGCCCCATGTTTTTTGAGTGAGTATAAAATACTAAACTTGTTTATTAAAAATCGTATAAAAACTCTTGTTTGGGAACATCTATTGAAAAATTGGTGAGGATTTCGAAAATGATGTTCGTTATGACCAGGCACTTAGTATTCGAGGTGTCCAATATAACTGTGCCACAATGTTTTCAGGAAAAGAGTTAAAAAAAAAACTTTAAATGGAGGACTTAGGTGATTATTAAAAATTTTAATTGATGGTTTCCAACACATACACCATTTATGGGGTAACAAATATTGAACCCAAACATTCTACAATATTTCTAGTTCACACTCTTTAATCTTAATATTTTTTTTCTTTGATATTTCATCCTGAACCCGACAGTTAAAAATTTAGCGCTATGATTTTCTTTATAAAAAATTCATAGGGACATCTTTGGTAGGACTCTTGTCAAAAATATTTGGGTTGAATACAAATCGGAAAAGGACAAAAATGTGAAAAATATGTTAGTGGTTCACTCATAAAAATATGACATCTCAATGAACATCTTTTTACAGTTATCAGGCCAAACTTATCCTTCAATTGTTATTGCTCTGGGGAAAACTGACAAAAATTACTTATCTTTATTAGTGAATCACATTTAAAATATATTATTAGTGAATCACATTTAAAATATATTATTGAACTTTTGATGTTATATTGACTAAAATAATAAATCATCACATTGACAAATAAATATGTTGTTTTTGTTGCAGAATAAAAAATTATAATCAATCATGAATTTAATAATTTATTGCATGCCCTTATTTCAAAAAATCTCAATATAGTCATATTTTTATTCATTCCTTTTTTAGCCGAATTTTACTTATTAAACAACAGTTAAAGCAGTTGTTCCCTATGCACGGGCACTGGCTTACGCAGCCCTGATCCTTCGAGAGCTTGGATCATTAATTTAAGTAAAGATTATTTTTTTAATTCATGCACTGTTATTATATTTTTATAAAGAAAAAGAGATCGGTCAACATTTTTTAATTGATTTCATTTCGCATTATTAATTTAGGCTATTTTTTGTCTGTTAGCGAATTTCCCCTATAGGGAAGAAGCTGTTACCATAGGTCTCATGGTAAGACATAAGCCTGAAACGGGTCGCCGGAATTGCACCCCCCGGATTTGTACCCCCCAGAAAAAATGCTATGCCATTTTGACGTCACAGGACGGGGGGTACAATTCCGGCCGCGAACTTTTAGGACGGATAAATTATTATGTATTTAATCAACTGACATTTCACGGTTGGCTGAACAGCTGCATACTTGATATAAATCCAATTAAACTTCTTAAGTCCGACCCCGGAATTGTACCCCCCGGATTTGTACCCCACGTGATTGGGCCATATCACACCGTGCTTGGCTTTGTACCCCCTGTGCTTAAATCCAGTTTGACCGACCATGGAAATATACCGGGTCAATATTCGTTGTTGTTGACGTTTTTAATTATTTCTCGTAAATCAACGGCTGTTCATTAAATTATTGCCTAATATTATTCTATGAATATGTCTTATTATTATTATATTGTGTAGACTTATTCATCATTAAGTAGGCTAGAAAATCTGTCAATAATACGTGATGAAAGTATTGGATAAAATATTGTTTTGAATACCAAAATTCATAAAAAATTTGTTAGTTTGATCACATATGTTTCACGTTTATGGTCTTGTATTCCGTTGGACTGTTTGCCATGAAACTTGGTATAAATATGTAAAATGTCACAGATGAGGTTTATAAGCCATTCATTTCGTCCTAACTCAATCGGGGGTACAAATCCGGGGGGTACAAATCCGGGGGTACAAATCTGGGGGGTACAATTCCGGGGTCTGACTTAAGATTCTGACCATGGGGGGTACAAATCCGGGGGGTACAAATCCGGGGTAGGACTTGAGGATTTGGCAACGGGGGGTACAAATGCGGGGGGTACAAATCCGGGGTCGGACTTAAGAATATGATGACCACGGGGGGTACAAATCCGGGGGGTACAATTCCGGGGTCAGACTTAAGGGAAATAATTTAATAGCAAACCATTTAGGTGTTGATGATTTAATAATGTATTGGGGGATACATTTCCAGTCGCGGGCTGTTTCTTGAGCGATTTAGGCCCTGCCTCCTGTGACGTCAAAATGATGTAGCGTTTTTTGTGGGGGGTACAAATCCGGGGGGTACAAATCCGCTAACCCCCCGAAACCATCATAACTTTTCTTTTTGAGGTCCCCAGATGCCAAAAACACCATTCGTTCATTTTCATAAATATCCTATTAATATTATAAATGTGAAAGTATGGATGTTTGTGTGAATATCTGTCTTTCAGTCACGTGAAAAATACTGGCCTAACTGAGCTGAAATTTTGCAGGAATAGAGCCACTATATCAAAAAAGGACCAAGGCCTATTCACTTCCTTAAAATTGTCTCGGACTGCGCCCCGTGAACTTGCTTAGCTTCAATGTTTACATTTTATAAGGATGTAAAAATTCAAATACTGAATTGTAGACAGCTGTGAATACTAAAATTTTACAGTTCAAAGAGTAGATGTAAGATCAGCTGTAATTTTTATCGTGAGCGAAGCCACGGGCAACTGCTAGTATATATATATATGTGTGTGTCTTTAAGCACGATAACTCACGTAAAATGGTCCAATCTTAATAAAATTTGGCATGGGCATGTAAAGTAGTAATTATTCGGACGAGTTCGTAAACCAGCCCGATCGGACTACCGGAAGGGGGGGTAAAAATGGGTTTTTTGAGTTGTTTACATATAAAAATAAAAATAATCCAATTTTTATTAGCACCATTGAATTCAGCTCAAAAAACAAACAGTTTAGTATTTTGAATCACTGTTCTATGTCCATTAGTTACCGAGATATTGCAAGTGGTAAACACAGTACGTTGTCCCAATGTTAACCTTATGGGAAATAAGTAAAATTCTATATCTCGCTTATTTCTCAATGTATCTTGTTAAAACTTGGTAAATGGCTTCTTGTAGGTCAGATCTACTAAATATTGAATTAAAACCACCCAGTTTTAATACACCCGTAGCAGCAAACCTGCATACTCATTTCCCATGTTATCCTTATGGAGATTACAAAAACATTTAAAATCTCGCTATGTTGGATTTAAATATGTTGTTTTATTTGCTGAGTACGCAGGTCTGCTGCAATGAGTGTATTTTATATTTCTTTTCATTAATATTTTATAGCAATTGTATTTTAGTAAAATCAGTATTACATTAAATTAAATATATTTAAAAAATATGTGTTGTAATAATACTGGTTTGCTCTGTTTCAAGATTTCCTGAAGATGACAAAACCTACCGTTTGAATGCTCAGTTTCTGTGGGGACCGGCTCTTCTCATTGTCCCAGTACTGCAAGAGGTAAAACTTGTGGTTTATTTCAGATTACAGTACTTTGCATCAGGTTTTTTTTTAGAAATGGTGCTTGGACTATGGATAGGGTGAATTTTCTTCCAATCTATTTTAATTGAAAAACTTTAAAAACATTTTAACTTGTGGTATGAAGTTAAGAATGAATATTTTGCATAGGTTTTCTGTTAGTACCCAAACAGTTTAGAAAAAAATTTTTATCGTTTGAGTCCACATTTCAAAACAAATCTTTGCCTCATTGTTCATGTATTTTTACATTAAAACAAATTTATATTGATCAGAATGCAACAGAAGTTGAAGCTTATCTCCCAGCTGGCCGGTGGTATAATGGTCGTTCTGGCAAGGGCATGAACTTGAGCCGTGGAACTACAGTGACAGTACCTGCTCCGCTCGATACTATACCGCTTCTGGTTCGAGGAGGCCATGTTATACCCATTCAACAGCCTGATCTCACCACAACTGCCAGGTTAGAAATTATCATTCTGGAATTTATTATCAGGATCGCTCCCACACAGCCATCCTGATGTGTGTGATCGCTCCTAACCTGCAATGTAAGCCTGGTTCTGAGCTAGAAATCTGAATCTTTACACAGAATTAAGAACTGTTGTAGCACTTTTTATGGAAGTACTACTACAGTTTGTGCGTTTTATCTTGATCTGTTGGAACTGTTAACACCTAAAGCAATGTGAGTGGAGTGAAAATTATCAGAACACTAGAGTTAATCCCTCAAGTCGTGATTATCGATGTAAATAAGTACCCTGGATTGGTAACTCAGTGCGCTACCAACTACGCCACAGACTCACTAGGTGTATACACCGACAACCTCACTGTATCCAGTTAACAATACAGTTTTGTGTTTTTCCCCAACGCCCCTTCAATTCGGCCCGGCTGCAACCCCAACGCACAGCTGTGTTGGCTCGGAAATCACTACATGAGCCTTACGGGAAGCGCACTATTCAGTTGTATTTATTTACATCGATGGTCGTAATGTTATCATTATCATCATGTTATCATCGCCTGACATGTTATCATTTTCTAAAAACTGCCCACTTATATCTTTCTTGTAATTTGCAAACAAAGTTGATGTTTTTTTAAAATTCATTTTTACATTATTTATTGTCCTAGATCATAGAGAATTTTTTTTTAAATTTTTATTTAATATTTGGTGCAATACCATTTTACACTATTTCCAAATGGTATGACAAATGTGAAGAAAGTAACGTGGACAATGAAAAATGAAGTTATAAACCCACTGGTTCAAACTCAGGCTTGTTAAACAAAAAAGTTAATAGTGTGTGAAAGTCAGTTTAGTAGGTCTCTGCTCCACCTCCGTCTGAGTCTTCGTACGCCATCGTGTTGTCTGTAAAGTTGTTCAATGAGTGTGTTCGAGTGGTGGAATGTTCTGTCATGGAAGGTCCTGTATAACTGTTTGGCAACTTTGTTCATAAATGGAATTTTCAAGTCGTGGTGTAGAGTCCTATTTTTAACGTATGCCGGAGCGCCAGTGATTAATCTTAGTAATTTTGACTGAAATGCTTGTAGTTTGTTTAGGTTGCTTTTCTTTGTTGTGCCAAAGAGTTGAATCCCGTATGTCCAGATTGGTCTTAGGAGGCTTTTATATATTAAAAGTTTGAGTTTTGTCGAAATTGGAGATTTTGAGTTGAGAAGTCGGTTTAGTAGTTTCAGTCGAGAGTTGAGTTGTAGTCTTTTGCATTTTATATGATGAGCCCATGTGAGTCTTCTATCCAAGTGTAGTCCCAAGTACCGAACGGTGTTACTTTGTGGGATTTCTGTGTTGTTAAGTCGGACTGGAGGACATGTTTCTCTTCGTAGAGTAGATGTGACTTGGGTGGATTTGGTAGAATTAACTTTATTTTCCAATTTTTAAGCCAATTTTCAATGAGGTGGATGTGTTCCTGAATATTTTGAGAAGTGATGTTTGAAGAGTCGGAAGAAGCTAAAATAACAGTGTCATCTGCGTAAGTGGCTGCAATGGTGTCTGGTGACAATGGTAAATCTGAAGTGAAAATGTTGTAGAGAACAGGAGACAGGATTGCACCTTGGGGAACTCCTGCTTTAATGGCTTTTAAATCACTGTAAGCGGATCCTTGTCAAACTCTAAAAAATCTGTCCTCTAAAAATGATTTAAGAATCAGGTACTAGTTGTTGCAAAGGATTTTCTTCAATATAAACAATAGTCCCTCATGCCAGACCTTGTCAAATGCGGCACTAACATCTAGGAATACTCCTGAAGTGTACTTTTTCCCCTCAAGTCCCGAAACTACGAAGTCTACCACCCTGTGCAGTTGATGGATAGTGGAATGGGCATTTCGGAAACCAAACTGATGTTGTGGTATGGCATTTTGCTCATCGAAAATTTGTATAAGACGCGAGAGTAGGAGTTTTTCAAAAAGCTTCGAAGGAACGGGGAGCAGACTAATTGGACGATATGATGATGTTAGGTGTGGAGGTTTTTCTGCTTTTTGAAAAAGTAGAATTTCAGATAATTTCCATTTTACAGGAAAATGTGTTTTCCTTAATATCTCATTATATATTTCTGTAAGAAGTAGAATTCCTTCATAAGGCAGTTCCCTCAATACCTCTGCAGTAATTAGATCATAGCTAGGGGATTACCGAAGGGGAAGTTTTTTAATTAAATCCTGCACTTCTTTTACAATGAGTTAGGGGTGTGCGAATATTCGAACTTCGAACTTTTTCGAATCGAATATCGTGATATTCGACAAAACAACAACGACAACGACAACGAATTTTTTCATAAGACAAATTCTAGTATCACAGCATTATATCATATAACAAATAATAGTCCATCCTTCATCAGTTCTGTCTCGACCAGTATCCGATACCGACGAAACATCAGTTGAGTTGGTAAAAGAGAGAATTATTGCAATCAAGACCAATCAGAGTTCACCGATGACCGACAGTGTCCAGAGTCGTCTTCAGTTGCCAAAACCCAAAACGAAATATCCCGTAAATACCCCATAAATAAATAGTCGTGTTGGTGTTTCGTACGACTTTTTCAGGCCGTAAATATCTTAAACGGAATCCGGGATCACCATCGCTTCCAAGTTTGATACGATGAAGTACAATAATTTTGGGCTGGCAAAGAGTTGGCGGACCTGTTTATTATTTGTCTTTTCGTTTTCGAATTTCGTCGTCGTTCGAAACTTGGTCTGCTTTTGCTTTTGAAGTTTAGTTGTTAATAATAACTCGAGAACGTCTATCGCGTGTTTGTTTCAATCACTCAGATTTCTTTATTTTTCAAATAAGCAATTACGTAGAAATAGAAACGTTGAATGATCAAAAATTGGTTTTATTTTGTTGAAATCTGACGATTCCGGCGGAGCGTGTTTGTTTTGATACGTGATTAAAATGGTCATTTTTAGATAACGGTACAATGTTGGTTTGACAACTTAAGCCTATGATAATAATTAATGAGTTTCTTGCTGTTTATAATGTAAAACAAATAAACTTTGTTGTAAGTAAATGGCAATTGCAAATTATCTTAAAATTTAGGTTAAGTTTACTGGTCTGACTTGATATTATTTTATAGTATTAGGCCTACTTTAGGAGAATCAAAATCTTTGTTCTCAGGCATTAATGCACAAATAAGATTGTAAGGCTTTCTTCAAATATGAAGTAGTTGGTGAACCAAGTTTTATATGTAATTCTTTGGTCTAGCCCTTAAGCCTAGTCCCTGATCAAATAATTTATTGGTTCATTTAAAGGAAAAGGAACAAAGGGATGCAGAGGCCTAAAAGTGAACAAATTTAGGTTGCAGTAAAATGAAAAGGAATTGTTAAGTAGTGAAATCCTGAAATTGCTACTATAGGCCTAATTATGCTTATTCAAATGAATATTACCTATGCTTAAGGGGAATCAATAAATTTCTAAATTCTTAACAATTGATTAGTTGTACCTTTGTGTACCTTAGTAATTGATATTTGACCTATATTATTTTGACTGGTTATAATGCTATTAATAATTAAATAAGATAAATACAGGGAGGGGAGGGAGAAAGTAAGGACAAGAGTAAAAAAACACAATGAAATAACACTTTTGGCTTGATAACATTATATTAATTATTGAATAGTTGCTAAAAAATGCTTGGTAATTTGCTGAGTATACAGATTTGCTGCGAAAGGGTATTTATACTTACATGCTGCGATTTAAAATTTGGTCTCATTTGAACGAATAACCATTGACATAAATATTCGTTTCGAAAATATTCGATATTCGGAATAGTTAAAAACTATTCGATTCGAACCAAAAAATCACTATTCGCACACCCCTACAATGAGTGGTTTTGGGGGAAGCGAAAGGGGCATTGGAGAGTTTAATTCTTCTTGTAAACTGTCAATAAATTCCTGGTCTTGAACAGTATCTTTTGGCTTGAAAACATGAAACAAGTGTTCAGAAAATAGTTCAGCTTTTTCTACATCAGTTTAAAAAATGTTTGACAGCTCTAGCAACAGAGTAGGCCAAAGGTCAAGATAAAATACACCGGCTGTACTGTGTTTGTTTTTGGGGTTTATACCAGCTGGTATAAACATTGTGTATTTGTTAATTGATTTTAGTGTTTTGTTTTTAGGTTAGAATAACTAAATAAGGACTGATCAAATAAATAAGGACCGATCAAATAAATAAGGACTGATCAAAAATATAACTTGTAAATTAACTATTTTAGTGATGAAAAAATTAATAAAAATATATATGCGTCTTTTTTATTTTAAAAAATGCTGAGTCTTTAGATTTGACAGCTACTACACATTTATTAGTTTTGATTTAAACTAGTTTGAAAAAACAAGTAAAAACCATGTATAAAAACATCAATTTACTTTAGTAGGTTATGAATTAACAAAATGAAACAATAACTTTGCAATAATGCAGAGTAGAAAAAACCATATTACCATATTAGACATAGACCTAATATGGTATTTTTAAGGTATTTTGTTCTATTATGATGAGGGATTGTTTTAATAAAAATTTCCCTTATTATGATTAGGGGCACTTGCCCTTTCAAGCTACTAGTAAAAAATAAATTGTTGATGTTACAAAAAAATGTTTGGAGTTATTAGTATTTGCTGCAAAAATAAAGATGGCTATAGATTTCTTAAGAAACCTTTGGCAATTTCTTGATTTTACAAAATTTTTATACTAATTTCTCTGGTGTGATATTTTGTGGTTTCCCGTCTAAAACATGAACTTAATTATAAATGTTGCTATTCCAGTCGCTCAAACCCTGTGGGGCTCTTCATATCTTTGGATGCATCCGGTCAAGCTCAAGGCGATTTGTACTGGGACGATGGAGATACTTTAGGTAAATAGAAAGAAACTTATCATCTAATTTCAGCTTCCAAACTGTAGATCTTAGGGCGTAGTTACACAGGTCGAGTTAGATGGTCGAGTGAAAGTGGAGTTAGGTGGGCGAGTTACTGATCGAGTAGGTTTTAGGTCCACTCACCACATTTGAACTACTGATAACACACAATCAACGATTCTTGGGAGGGTTGCAGTTGAGTTTCTGAATCTGTGGAGATCATGTATACACATTACAGTTGCCAGCTTTACCCTTTTAAATGTTTCTAACATATAATGCTGTTCAACTGGCCCAGAATGATTACACCCAGGTGAGTTGAATAGGCAAGTTGGAACTTGTATGTTAAACTCGCCCACCAACTCTATCCGTGCAAAGTCATGAGAATCCCCCTTAAGTTCATGAGGAAGTAAGAAGTAGTAGAAAAAACTCCCATAAGTACATTTAGTTTTCACAGAAATGAATGCCTGTAGCATAGGCAATTGAATGTATGTGACCTTTTCAAACACAATAATTATGAATCGTATCTGTGGAAAACCAGCAATAAATGAAAATATTACTTATATTTCATTAGGTGAAAGAATACTTCTTTAAAACCTATAGTTATGTATCACCTCTTTGAAGATATCCGTAATATGTTACAACAAAAGATTAGTGTTGCTAATGAAATTTTATAATAAACTTTATAATTTGATAGGGAGATTATTGACTAAAGTGCAAAACATCAGCAACTAAAGTGCACAACCTGTTTCTTCTTCTTTACACTCTAAACTATGAGGTTGAAATATTTTGTTTCACTTCGAATAGTTTCTGTACTTGTAATTTTATTTTTCAGTGTTTTTATTTTTCAGCCCACATCGACGGAATATTTAACTACATGAACTTCACAGTAAGAGGTGGGAAGCTGCGCAGCGACGTAGTGCAGTGGCGCTACCTCAACACCTCTCTCGTACTGGGCAGTGTAGAAGTGCTTGGGGCAGAAGGTCCGATAACTCAGGTGTCTGTCAACAATGAATCTGTCCCCTTCCAGTATCAGGCTGCTGATAAGGTATAACTTGGATTCTGACATCGTTCCCGATTTAATTGTGATTGATTTGTTGATGCAGTGAAAAAAATAGTTATTTGTACAGAAAATTATTTACTAGCTAAGTACATACTCTGATAGCAATCACCACTTCATATAAAGTTCAACCCTTTCAGTGTCTTACCACTCAAAAAGTAAACATTTACATTTCATAAAATCAATTTCAAGCTTAGAACTACCTATCACAATAAGATACATGTCCATAATTTACACTGATTAATCAAAGCAAACATTGATTATAAATTTTAAGGTTTTATATTTATCTCCTATTTTATATTTATCTCCTTGTCAAGCTATTAAAAAATAAATAGACATGTGTTTGAACATTCACTAGAGGTGTGCGGATATCCGAAAACTCGGATCGGATTCGGATCGGATCGGATATCCGAATCCGATCCGAGAGTTTTATAACTATCGGGTAAGACTGACTAGATATCCGACTCTATTGGATAGACTGCATTTTTTGGGGTAAATTGTAAAGAAAGATCAAATTTTCAAGCAAGGAAAGTCTTCCAAACAAAAGAAGTCACTGCCGACAAAAGTACATTAGTGATAGAAAACATAGCGGAGCAAAAACGACGCTTTAAAATGTGACGGTTGCGATAGCGACTAGAACAACGCCTCAGCACGATGCGATTATGTAGTGGTATGCATCAATCGATGTATTTCGGTTGCCGATATTGCGACTCGTGATTAGATCGAGATCGTTGTATACGATCAGATTACTGCGCAATACCCGACACCATAACAAACATTTCCTAAGATAAATTCTTGTATCGTAGCATTAAATCAGTTAACAAATAGTAATACATCCTGTAATAGTTCTGTCTCGGGTATCCGTTACCGACGAAACATCGATTGGGATAGTGTTCGCCATTGACCGACGGTGACGTCAGTGTCCAACAGTCGTCTTGAATTTCCAAAACGAAATATCCCGTAAATACCCCATAAATAAATAGTCGTGTCGATGTTTCGTACGACTATTTCAGGCCGTAAATATCTTAAGTGGCCTGTTGATACGTTAAAACAAAAAGCCTACAATAATTTTGGGCTGTCAAAGAATTGGCGAACCTGTTTATTTCATTGTTTTGTCTTGCCATCTTACTTCATTTTTGAATGTCGTCGTCTGCTTTAAAGCTGAATTAACTCAAGAACGTCTTTTTTCAATCGCCAGATTACTTTATTTCTCAATTAAACAATTACCTACCTAGAAATAGAAAGTTGAACGATCACAAATAAGTTTTTATTTTGCTGAAATATTAATCTTTGACGACTTAAGCCTAGTCAAAGCCGGCCGGCCGTATTTTCAATACGTGATTAAAATGGACATTTCTAAGATAACAGTACAATGCGACTTGACAACCTACGTCTATGAAAATAATTGGTGAGTTTGCTTGTTGTTTGTGATATAAAACAAAAAGACCTTTGTTCTAATTAAAGGACCAAGCTTTAATACTGAAACTTTCAACATTTGAAACTTATCTTGAAATTTAGGTTAAGTTTACTGCTCAGACTTATTTTGTTTTTTTATTATTATTGTAGTGAATCGAAATCTAGGTTGTCAGGCATTAATGCATAAATAAAAATGTTAAACTTTCTTCAAATTTGAGGTGATTGGTGAATCAAGTTTTATATCTAATTCTTTTGTCTAGTCACTTAGGCCTAGTCTCTGATCAAATAAGGAAAAGAACAAAAAAGACAGAGGCCTAATAGTGAACAAATTTAGGTTGCATTGAAAAAGGATTTTTTAAGTTGCAAATCCTGAAAATGATTTAGGCCTAATAAGCTTATTCAATTATATACTAACTTACCTATGCTTAAGGGGAATCAATGAATTTCTAAATTCTTAACAGATATTTAGTTGAACCTTTGCATACTTTAATAATTGACATTTGGCCTATATTGGAAACAATATAGGCCCTATGACAACAATCAACAACTCAACCCTATCAAGGCAAATCTTACCTTATACATTAGGATAATATGGCAGTTCCTTGCAATTACCTTAAGCTTATGAGAAAACTTAAATCTGCTCATTACGCCGCGCTGTAAATATCCGAATCCGGTATTATCCGATCCGAACCTGTTGTTATCCAATCCGAAACCGATCCGAACATAAGCTATCCGATCCGAATCCGATCCGATCCAAAAATTCACTATCCGCTCACCTCTAACATTCACTATCAAGGAACACTAATCCAATATATTATAAAAGAATGGAACAATTTTTTTGTGTTTCTACACCAGTGGCATTTTTTAACGTTTTGATCTGAATTTTTATGTTGGAAGTTTGCAAAAAACAATACTCTCAAGTTTTTTTTAACTCTCCACCCTATTTTTTATTTAGTTTTCTATGAAGATTAGAATATTAACAATGTTTATTATGGAATGCAGAAATGACACTGCAGCATTGTTAATTGTGCCAAGTATTATCATTATCATATTCTTTCAATTTTGTTTCAGATGCTAGAAGTTAAACGTCTGTTTTTGGATATGAGTAAAAACATTGAAGTGACTTGGAAGTAAAAGGCATGCTGAAGATATTTTCCTGCACCATAATTGCTAGTCAACAAATTTTGCATTCTTTTAGCATGAAATATTTTAAAGTAGATTTAATGTGAGCTGATTTTACTGCTAAAAAATGAAATGTAGCTGATAGACAACTCTGCATTCTAGATTGTTTAAATGTTTCTGATACTGATTGTTTATGAGGTAAACAAAGTCAGTTCATAGATACTATTTTCCCATTTGTACTTTGTTAGATAATACATATTAAAAAACTAGTCATAGTTTTATAAGATTAAAAAAAATATATTTTTAGAAATTTTGATGATGCTTCATAGGGGTAGAATACTTGTCTAATATTTTAATGAATTAGAGGTTGTAAGAACTACACCTGTCCAGACAACTTTGTGATAAGACTGAACTGAGGACAAGGTTTCATGAGACTGAAAATAAGTCAGTAAGACTGTCTTTTATACCTTGGTAAAGAGAAAAGTGGTAAACTGAATAGTTTTAAACTTTAAAATACCATCTTTATCTTTATTTGTTCTTTTGCATAAGTACAATAAATAGCGTCAAAATAATATAACAAAACTTAATCTCTACTTTTACAAATCTGTAGTTTTACTTCACAAAATATTCATCCAAAGAATACAATGGTTTTTGCATCAGGTACTCCCTCAGTGCCTTTTTAAATTTAGCACAATTCTCAATAGCTTTTATTTCTTTAGGGACACATTTTAAAAACTTAATTCCAGCATAGGAGGCTTTTTTTATAAAATATTCTAAATTATGTTTCGGTAAAATTTTCTCATCTTTATTTCTTGTATTATATGAATGAAAATGGTGGTAGCTCTTAAAATTATCAATGTTATTCTTACAATGCATAATACACTCAAATACGTAAAGACTGTAAACAGTTAATATGTTAAGCTCAACAAAATAAGATCTTACAGATACATCAAATTTAAGGTTTAACATAATTCTTATGGCTTTCTTTTGTAAAATTAGAATTTTATTTAAATTTATGTTTGAAGTCCCTCCATATATGCTTATTCCATTTGCAATATGAGATTGTACATGAGCATAGAATATAGTTTTTAAAACAGATAAACTATATAAAAATGACATTTTTTTTAATGCAAAAAGGCCAGAATTGATTTTTTGTAATGTTTTCAATATGCATGTCCCAGTTAAGATTTTTATCTATTATCAAACCAAGAAATTTCGTATGATTTATTTGATCTAGTTCTTGATCACCAGCAAAAATAAGAGGTTCCCAGTGATTTCTGTTTTGTTTAGTGTGAAAAGATATAACATTTGTTTTCCCTGTATTTAATATTAATTTATTTTCAGTAAAAAATTCTTGTAAATTTGAAAGTTGAATAAAAGCTGCTAATTCTAAATCTGATTCTTTTTTTGCTGAGATTATTAAATTAGAATCATCAGCATACAGAAAAAGTTGATTCCTCATGTTTCCTATGTTGCTTAAACATTTGGGCATATCCTTAATGTAACTAATAAACAGCAAAGGGCCCAAAATGGAACCTTGTGGAACTCCATGTTTAATTACTTGAGTGTTTGACTGAAACTTGTACACTTTATTGTTGTGTGTGTGAGAAATTGATATCCGATGGTCCATTTTTTTTATGGACCATAAATTGATCCTTTGATTTTTGATGTGATTCATTAAGAAATCACATCTAAAAATACGTTACAGTAGAGTGCACAAAATTGGGCGGGCAGAAAAAAAACTCTAAACTCATCAAACTGTCTGCTAAACCTCAGCTTAAATGACTAAATGAAATGCTTTTGTTGAACTGTTAAAACTGTTTACTTTTTTCAGTGCCTCTTGTTTAAATGTTTATTTACTTTAACATATAATCATATAGTTGATTAATTACCCAAACAAGTAATAAACAATAATTTTGCTAGCAACACACTCACTCAACCGCCCTATTTCGTGCACTCTAATTTAGATTAGTTATTAGACATTAGTATTTCTAAAAAATTAGCGGGGAATTTTCTCAATGTAATTTAGGCATGTTCTCCAAACATGTAGAGCATGGCAGGTCTCAATGTCAAAATGTTAACTGTGAAAATAAATGTTTGATGTTATGATAAAATGTTTGTAACTTTCATAGTCTTAGTGTGTTTATTTTGGCTTCACCTTTTTCTTTTTATTGGTACAACATTTTAGATTTATATTACAAAATTTTCAGTTTCCCATTCAAACTATGAATTCATTGCTTAGGCTTCAGAATAGCTTTTAGGTTTTGTTATTATGAATATAAAAAAATAAATCCATTAGCTCAGAATGCAAATAAAGTAAAACTATGAATTCCTTACCCTCTGGAGTAAATATTGTATTCTTAATCAATTGCTTACTATTTAATTGTGATATTTTTAGGGTGTTTGTGATTTTTTTTTGTTATTTTATATTTATAGATTCTTTATCATATAATGCATGACAATGTGATATATTTGTGGGGCTTTTTAGTATGATAGTCATAAAATAATAAATTAGTATAGCTTAAGATAGTTCAAGCAATAGTGTACTGATACTGAGTTTTTCAATTTAAAAGTTCATGGATAGGATAAATATAGAAATACTAAGATGGATGGATCTAATATAAGATGGATCTAATATAAGATGGATCTAATATAGAAATACTTAAGACATGTTAATGTTTTCCAAAATTTTACTATTTTTATCGTATTTAATGAGGAATCTTTCCTAATTTCTCTACCTTTTAAATGTTATAATGTTTATTGATTTTATTATATGATCTATTGTTGTTGGTTGTTTTACTATCTATATATCATTGCAATTTTATTTGATTAGTGTTATATGTTCTATATGTGTTATATAAAATAAATAAATGGTGAGCATCCCAAAAATTCAAAATAGCCAGCAGTATTTGATTACCTCTTGTAATTTTATGCATATGCTCTATTTAAGATAAAGTATGCTAATTTGCCTTTTAACAAGTAATTCAACTTTTACCTGGTAAAATGAGTGTGAGAAATGATGATAATTTATGTAGGAACACAGAGCACTATAATTTTTCAACCTAGGCCTTTGCCACCACAAACATTAAAAATAATACACTAAATGATAAACGAACTAAGTGAAGTGAATCTATTTACAGTTCACCTCGGATTATCCGGATTGGGTGAGGTGAATAAAAAGTAGTACTTGCTAGAACTAGGCTTTTTTCGAGTATTTACTAGGTTTCCGGTGAATAAAAATGCTAGTTCGTACTAGCCCCCTAGTACATACTTCGCCTTGGAGGTGAATAAAACGCTAGTTCGTACTACCCTAGCACGTACTACATCATTTAGGGAAACCTAGTACGTACTAGGCTTGTCCGGTGAATAAAAAGTGATCCATATAGTAAGTACTTCACTTTTTCCTAGTCTGCTCGAGGGCATGCTTAACTTTTGTCAGTTGTCAAGATGGCGACGTTCTTTTCAGTTTGTAACATGAATACATTCCTCGAACGAAAACTATAGTCAACTGTAAATAACTGCTGAGGTTTGATGATGAAAATTTAGATTTTTTACTAATGAGGGAAGCTTATGAAATTGTCATGACAACCTAATAAAGTACGATAAATCTATATATTAAAAAAATTTGGTTTTTCTTTTCCGAGTCCGTTCGGCTCTTCTACTCAACCGATTTTCATAATTGAGGTCTTAAAATAAAGGTATGCACACGCAGATTTGCCATCAAGCATCCGCATTCATTTATCTGCCGTATTACTCGAGTTATGCACAAAAGCAACTTCCTCCCTGTACATTTCTTATGGGAGTTAAATATGGTTTTCCTTTTCCGAGTTCGTTTGGCTCTTCTACTCAACCGATTTACATAATTGAGGTCTTAAATTAAAGGTATGCACGCACAGATTTGCCATCAAGCATTGGTATTCATTTATCTACTGTATTACTCAACCAAAAAACATAAATTTGTTTATTTCCTGGATTTTGAATTCAATTAAAGATATATTTCCCCAGTTCTAATTACATAATTATATATGTTTTGGTCTAAGAACCTTCAGTGAAATACCAGCTTTCATTTGAGCTATTGATTATTAAGATCGGATGTACCTGAAGCACGCTGCTGAATTCCGAACAACACAAAAACATTTTTTTGTTTTCCTTTTCCGAGTCTGTTCGGCTCTTCTACTCAACCGATTTTCATAATTGAGGTCTTAAATTAAAGGTATGCACGCAAATATTTGCCATCAAGGATCGGTATTCATTAATATACTGTATTACTCGACCAAAAAACATAAAATTGATTATTTCCCGAATTATGAATTCAATTGAAGATAATATTTTTCCCCAGTTCTAATTAAGTAATTCTATATGTTTTAGTCTAAGAACCTTCAGAGAAATACCAGCTTTCATTTCAGCTATTGATTATTAAGATCGGACGTACCTGAAGCACGCTGCTGAATTCCGAACAACACAAAAAAATTGTTTTTTTCTTTTCCGAGTCTGTTTGGCTCTTCTACTTGACCCATTTTCATAAATAAGGTCTTAAATTAAAGGTATGCACGCAAATATTTGCTATCAAGGATCGGTATTCATTAATATACTGTATTACACGACCAAAAAACATAAATTTGATCATTTCCCGAATTATGAATTCAATTGAACATAATAATTTTCCCCAGTTCTAATTAAGTAATTCTATATGTTTTAGTCTAAGAACCTTCAGTGAAATACCAGCTTTCATTTGAGCTATTGATTATTATGATCGGACGTACCAGGAGCACTCTGCTGAAATCCGAACAACACAAATCTTTTATATATATAAATTAGGTTTTATTTTTCTGAGTCCGTTTATGGTCTGATCTTAATGAAATTTGGTACAGACGTGAAAAGTGGTAATAAACTGGACGAATTCGTGAACCAGCCCGATCGGACCACCGGAAGGGGGGTAAAGGGGGGAACCCCCCCAAATGTGGGTTTTTGAATTTTTTACACAGAAAAACAAGATTTATCCAATTTGTGTTGGCACCATTGAATTCAGCTCAAAAAAGAACAATTTAGGATTTTGAATCACTGGTCTATGTCCATTGGTTACCGAGATATTGAAAGTGGTAAACACAGTACGTTGTCCCAATGTTAACCTTATAGGTAATAAGTAAAATTCTATATCTTGCTTATTTCTCAACATATTTATCTTTGATAAAAATTGGTTTATGTATTCATCTAGATGAGATCTAATGTATAATAGTCTAAAATCCCCGATATTTCCATTTTCATGGCAGCAAACCTGATGTATACTCATTCCCCATGTTAATCTTATGGAGCTTACAAAAACACGTCAAATCTCGCTGTGCTGGCTTGAACTATGTTCTTTTGCATGTGAAATTCGCTGAGTATGCAGGTCTGCAACGAGGGTATTTTAGCATGGTATATAGTTAGTTTGTAAAGTCATATGTGCCGGGCTGACATGTCGCTGTCCCGAAAACTTAAGTACAGAATATCCCATGAAAGTCCTATGTTTTCCTTTGTGGAAAAAATTATTACCAACTTGGTAATAAATCGTGGTTTAATTGGTTTTCTGAAATTCCAACATAACCGGGCCCAGCTACATGCACCTCTTTTTCAACTTAGGCAAGTGTCGGGCAGTGGCGGCTGGTGGGTTAAATGAACAGGAGGACTCACTTACTACTAACTACTAAAAGAGTATATTTATTAAGGATTTTAAGTATTAGGTACACCTAGGCCTACCTTCGATTGCCATTCACATTTATGTTCTGTAATATTACCAATATCCGCTGAATTCACTATTAAAATCACAACAATCACTTATCACCATTACTGATTACCAACTCATTGGAGTAAAATAGATACATGAAACACAGCATGTAAACAAATAACCTCAATTTAGCTCCCATGCCTCAACGTTTAGGTTAAGTCTTGGAGGTTACAGAGATTGGCGGGTTGCTATGGTTACTAAAACGAATAAACAACAGGTTCGCCAACATGAATCGTGCAATCATAACGGCAGCAAAGGTTCAGTTTCTTATTGCCCTAAAGGGATTGTGGTGGCTGCACTGATTACTGATGTGCGCGCGCATCTTCGGACGCTGCCCGAGATTCCCTATTCACAACATGGCAGTGACGTCAGAGCACCCTACCATAGCCGCCTCTAACGAAGGCCGTGGCGAGGGAGAACTGGCAACGCCGCGCTGGGTGCCTAGCATTTCCCGTCACTCCACTGTAGTTGCATGGGGATTAGCAAGCTTGCCCTTGTTTATACGCTTTTTTGTGCGAAAAATTCGTGTGTTATTTAATGTATGATCACTACAGTGACAGACGGCGTTGCCGAAAAATTGTGTTGTGCCAAATTCTAAATGACAAGCACAATTATTAATGATAAACGGCCTCTAACTTTTTAAACGTATTCACCTTCAAACGCCCTTCACAAGTTTAGTGGATAAAAACTTAGTATTTTTGCAAGTTTGCCTTATGTGGCTATAAATTTGGAAAACAAAAGATAAACCAAATCCAGATAGAAAATTCTTAACAAATAAGCCATACGGTACACTTTATGAAACTACAGTACTTACGTTTTACGGGAGATCATAATTTATATATTAAAATTGTAGGCATTAATTAAGTTTAGGCTTGGAAACTACACCAAACATTCATATATATTAACTGTTAAATTTCAGACAGATCAGTTAGAATCAAGATTTGGTCAATACCGACAGTAAACAGGGGGAATTATAATATTTCAGCTACGAAAGTGCCACAAGTGATGGAAGCCGAGAAGAAAATACGCTAAGAAAGTGAGCTTGGTCCATTCCACTAGGCACGGGGAAATTAGGTTTTATAACGAAGTGATTGTATCCTCTATTGATTATGGCAAAGATAGCCTTTCTTCAGGGGAAATTTTAAACCAAAGTTTAGCTATTCTTGAGGATACATTATATATGATATTCAGAAAAGAGTTTGTTGAGAAATCCAGTTTGATGAATCAGGTTTAATTTATGCTCGTGGGTATATTGCATTTAAGCATTGTCGAAAAAAAATTCGAAGAAAGCTTAAACTTACTAAGAAAAATGAAAATCCCAATGAAATGTATTTCTATGAAATTAACAGGGGCAGTCTTTCAGTCCCTTCTGATTTTTTTCAATGTGTAAACATGTTGGGATTGTCCAGATTTTAGTTTCGCAAGAATATGACAATATTTTATTAATGCTGCAGTCGAAAAAAATTCCAGAAATTAAGCTTATTAATGATTTCTTCTGATGTTGTACATACAAAAAGTCTAGGGAACTTGTGTTTGTGGAATAAAAGTTAAGGATGTGGTTTCGAATATTGTCCTTACAATGGCATACATTTTATTAAACAATTGACTCAATAGTAAGAAACGAGAAAATGAGCTTTAAAAATAATCGTGGAAATATTGTCATTCCTACTTAGATTTAATATAGTTTGTTTCACTGACTTTACTAACAAAATTTGTTTCTTATGAAATGTTATTTGGTCTTTGTACTAAATGGTTTAAAGGAATTATAAAATGTGTTAATATTGATTTCCTTGCTTCCATCATTAGAAAATCAAATGAAATGTGCACTGTAAAATAACTAATTAAGTATTTAATCGCTTTAACAAATCGAAAACCTTGAGGTTGTTAGCATTACGGCGCCCGGGGCAAGCGTAGAGTAGTCAACCGCTCCAGCGGCAGCGCGGCGTTGCCACTTCGAATGCCGCGGCCTTCGTTAGAGGCGGCTATGACCCTACCGACTGTATGCAGGATTTTCCATAAGATACTATGCGTTGGGATTGGGACGCTCCGGCCAGAGTCCGCGGATATACGCGCAATAGCAGTTGACGCCTAAATACTTTCGCAACATATTTTGATGCATACAGTTGAAATTAATTTATCATTAATGGTCAGTATAATGAAAATTAGTAATTTTTACACGTTTATCGGATACATTTGTAAACCAGTTTTAATTCAGTATGTTTGAAAATCTTCTGGGGGGGCGGCGTCCGAGAGTCCTTATGGGCCAGCCGCCACTGGTGTCGGGCAAGTTACATTGAAGTTGTAAAGATCCATTGCATGTAACATTAATTTTGTAAATGAAGAATTTATTATTTGATTGAGTTGATTTTGTGTCTTAGTACCAAAATTTACTGCTGCGGAGCAGTGTGAGTCCTCTAGTTAAATATGAATCCAGGGAAGTGTTTTCCAACGTTGGAATAGGGATAATCAGCTAGTTTCTTATAATTCAGAGTTCAGTATGGGAAAATTACATTTAGTTTAAAGTTAACAGTTTAATTGATTGTTATTTCCATAAATATTTAAAAAGTACAAACAGCGCTCTAGGTGTATAGAAACATATTTTTTTATTTCATTCACATATACGCAATGCACGTAACGCTATGTACATACTCATAGGAAAAATGCATTTATTCACGCACACTTTACTTTTTACCAAATCGAACGGAATAATAAAATAATAATGTCAAACCGAGCTGCCCAGAGCATTGGTAATCATTGTTATGCATAGAATTTATAAGAAACCTGTAACAGGACCTCAGTGGCCCGAAAAGTAGCTAAACATAGGTCGTGTTTGATAGTTGAAAGAATGGTTAAAACCTTTGTGTAATGAGCTAATTTTAAATTTTTATCTTTTTTGGTTCAGTAAAAAAACTATTACGGTTATGTTAATTGTTTATTTATAAGTCTACAATTAATTCGATAAGAATATTTGGACAAAAATTAACACGTCTTATTTCAGCACGTTAGGAATATTGTGTTCATTAATATATTTATAAATGTGTTGCTGCTTAGGATTTCGCCTATTATTTTTGTAATAAATATAATATATGTGTCAGAACTGTGTTTGTGTGTGTGTGTGTTAAAATTCCAGTTATATTACACCTCCACTTGTTAACACTCACATTCAGGTACGCAATACACGCATTGCTATACACATACTCCTGGGAAAAATGCATTTATTCACGCACACATGTGACCACGCTTAAGGACACTCAGACCACCTTCGCCATCATACAACCACGACCACACCAACGTCCACACACACGTTACCAAAAACATACTCCCGTACACGCATAGACCGTTATGCACACCTATACCCACAGAAGCATAGTCTCATTCTCACAGTCACACTCACTCACATACACACTCACACTCACTCACAGACCTCCATAAAAATTGTATTTATTTGTTTTGTTTTGTTTTTAGTTTTGTTTTATTTATTTATTTATTTGCTTTTTTATCATACAAAAGTATAAGGAAAAGGGTAGAGTTTCGTTTATTTTACAAGTTTGTAAGCACTACGTATTTTTCTTGGTATCCTTGGTATGTTGGACTTCTCAAAAATCACCGAGTTAGTTTTTAAAACCTTAATTATCAAAGCCCTCTCTACTTTTGAAACACTTTCTTGCTCCCCACTTACATCAAAATCTTCATCGGACGCCATAGCACAGTTTTAATAACGAGAAAACCAGAATCACGACTGATAAGACCACTTTCACAGGGAGGAATGACATTTAACCACTAGAATTGTTATTTCACGAAATACGAAACACCTTAGTAACTACTAGGGGGGTAGTACGTACTAGGCTAGTAGATACTACATCATTTAGGGAAACCGGTAGTAGTTACTACCTAGTTCTAGCCAATTTTTATTCACCACGATTTGAGAAAGTGCTTGAACTACGTAGTACGTACTACATAGTAAGTGCTAGGTTTTATTCACTTCACCCATTGTAAAATTGTAACTTAATTACTAAAATAATTACATTAAACTAGGAAATAGAAGTTTTATTTTAACTGTCAGAACTATATGACAAAAAGTAAACAAATATTGTTTTTGTTTTTCATATCATGTGTTTTAAGATACAGATAATTATATCACAATTCTCCCCTTCTTTTTTTTAACACTTAATATTCATTATGGTAGTAGTTGGGTTCGATATCGTATGGTTCGATCTGACTTTCTTGTTAATTGTTGATTTGTAGTGTCACTTTGATTTGTGGTGTTGTTACCTCGTAGCTGTTCATAGTTGAGTGTTGAATGGTTGGATTGTGCTTGGATGTGCGGGTTCTCAAATGGTCAGCATGTTGTCTGTCCTCTTGATTGTCAATCATTACTCTGTATGATAAAGGTCCAGTTCTTCTCAATATTATACCTTCCCTCCAATTTTCATTCGGATTCCTCTTCACCCAAACCTCATCTCCAGCTTCAAAGGTCTTAGATCGTGAGTGTATGTCATGTAATATTTTTGTCGTTGCTGAGTTTGTTCCATCTTTGTTCTTACATCTGGTCTAAGCGTGTCAAGTAGTGTTCTTAAGTTCTCTTGAAAAAAAGTTCAGCCGGTGTCCTTCCAGTTGATGTGTGTGGTGTAGTTCTGTATGAAAGTAAAAGTGTCTGTCTGAAGCCTTTGTTCATGATCACTGATATTGATGGTCATATATTTGTTCTGGAAAGTCTGGATTACTCTTTCAACGCAACCATTGGATCGACTGTGATAAGGAGTTGTTCTTATGTGATTAATGTTATTTTTTTGACAAAAATCTTCAAATTCTTGTGAGACAAACTGATTTCCATTATCAGTCACGATGTGTTTAACCAGTCCATACCTACAAAATAGTTCCCTTAGTCTCTTTATAACTGTATTGCTTGTAGCGTTCTTCATCGGAAATATCTCAAGCCATCGAGAATACGCATCTATTACCACCAGCCACATGTATCCGTCAAACGGACCCTTGAAATCTATATGTATCCGCTCCCAAGCATTTTCAGGAATGTTCCAAGAATTAAGTGGTGTTTCTGCATCATTTTTCCTAAATGTTTGACATCTTGTGCAAGATTTAACCAAATTTTCGATTTCGTCATCT
The DNA here is from genome assembly GCA_035578135.1 of Flexamia atlantica. Lineage (NCBI taxonomy): Eukaryota > Metazoa > Arthropoda > Insecta > Hemiptera > Cicadellidae > Flexamia > Flexamia atlantica. The sequence continues at coordinate 24,718,025 of JAQJVK010000005.1, forward strand.
ATTTTTGGCCGGTAAACATACATCTTTGCCAAAGAACGCATTGCAACAATTCCTGGGTGTGAAATGTGTAAATAATTAAGAATATGTTCCCTCAATGATTTTGGAATTACAATTCTTTCTTGCCACAGCAAAATTCCGCCTTCATAAGATAGTTCGAATCGCTTGTTATAAAATATCCTTAGGTTGTTTGGGACCGAATTCTTTTCAGGCCATCCCCTGATACAGTATGATACTATATGTTTCAACTCATCGTCTTTGTGGGTGTTATCTTGTAATGTTCGTTTGGATAAGCCTCAATCCTCATAGACCTCACTTGGTCTACCTCACCAAGGTGTTGTACAGAATTAATGATTTTCACATCGTCTAGTGGTAACCTGCTCAAACAGTCAGCTAAAACATTGTCCTTCCCAGCTCTGTAGTTGATAACGTAGTCATATCCGCTAAGAATGATCGCCCAACGTGCAAGCCTTGAAGCAGCGTGTTTAGGAATGGCTTGTTTTGCTCCAAAGATCCTTTCAAGCGGTTTATGATCACATAATAATGTGAAACGCCTACCGTACAAATACTTGTAAAATTTCTCAACGTCAAAAATAATGGCCAAAGCTTCTTTATCTATTGAAGAGTAGTTCTGTTCCGCCGAATTCAATGTTCTCGAAACAACTGCAATAGGCTTCTGACTACCATCAGGGTCTTGCTGAAAGAGAACGGCCCCCAGGCCTCGGCTACAAGCATCTGTCGCGAGAATTAGTGGACGAGTTGGATTATAATGAACGAGTATCATGTTAGTGGAGATACAGTTCTTGATCTGATTAAAAGCGTTCTCACACTCACTAGTCCAGTTCCATGCTGATTGTTTATGCAAAAGTCTGTGTAGTGGGAAACAAAAGGACTGCAAATTGGGAATCTTGAATAGTAGTTAACAGATCCTAGAAACGATCGAAGTTCGGACACATTCTTTGGCGGTGGTTGTTTCTTGATAGCCTCTACACGATCTTCAATCGGTTGAATTCCAAGGGCACTGATTTTGTGTCCAAGATAAGTCACACTTTCTTTGAAAAGTTGTAATTTATCCTTGTGCAAAGTCCTGCTTTTCTTAAAATATTGAATACAGTTTTGAGTCTTTCAATGTGGTCTGGTCCACTTTTTCCTCCCACACAAATATCGTCAAAATACCATGCAACATCATCCGTTCCAACAAATAGCTGGTCCATCAACTTTTGAAAAATCTTAGGTGCTGTTTTAATACCAAATGGTAATCTGTTAAATGTGAAATATCCTTTGTGTGTCGCAATCAAGAGATATTTTTTTGATTCATCATCAACCGGAATCTGTAAATAAGCGTCCTTCAAATCAATCACAGAAAACATTTGAGAGCCATTCAACTTCAATACAGTTTCTTCAAATGTTGGAATTGAGTATTCATCGTCTACTAAATGAGGATTTATCGACACCTTGAAGTCTGCACACAACCTCACTTCCCCATTAGACTTCGGAACGACCACAACTGGAGGAGCACAAATTATGGGAGTGACAGCTGGATCCACAGGTTCTATGACTCTTGAAGAAACCAAACGGTCTAGCTCTTTGCTGGTTGCACTGTGTAATGCAAATGGAACGGGCCTTGGCTTGTGAATTGGTAAGTGAACATTTTCATCTACTCTAACTTTAGCTTTGAAGTTGCGTACTGTTCCCAAGCTGTTAGTTATTATATCTTTGTACTCTTTATAAATTTCTCGCTTATCTTTGTCCTTGTCTAAAATATCCGTAGCAACATGATTGATACCCGCGCATAAATGTTCCTTTCACACATATTCACAGTTGGGATCTAATTTAAATGCAACAATCCAGTCTTTACCCAGTAGCGGAGTTCCTGATATGCTATCCGTAACAGCAACATTCAACTCTAAGCAAATTGAATCTAACTGAACCTTGACTTTTGCCTCACCAAGCATTCTTATTCTAAAAGATGGATACACACCTAGGTCCTCTGTAGGAGCCAGTGATGGTTCTCCAATTTGTTTCCATGTATGCTTACTAATTACAGTTCTAGCGGCAGCAGTGTCATATTCCATTGTAACAGGAACACCATTAATTGTTAAACTTACAACGTATAGAAATTTTCCAACACATTTAATTCCACTAACATTATTGACCAAATCGAATTTTTCCCCTCCGGAACTGTCAAATGATTGAAACGGGTTGTTGTAATTGTCGCGAGAAATGTTTACATGAGTTGTATGATCCTGTAAATCTAACTTTTTTGAGCTTTTGATCTGTTTTATTCCATGTTTTGAAATGTTTCTGTTAAGTGCAACATTATTTGATTTGATACAATCTCTTTCAAAATGCCCCATTTTCCCACAAGCTCTACAAATTACATTAAGTACTTTACAAAATTCATTCGCCTTATGTTTGAATAACCCACATCTGATACAATGAGTATTAGGGTTTAAGCTAAAGTTATCACCACCCCTCCGGTTTACTGTATTTGCCATTTGTGTGAATCTTACTTTATTTACCTGTGATTCCTGCGCATTACCTGTAAATGCGCTTATCTGTTCCCGATGAGCATGAGCTAATTCCATGAGACAAGCATCTTTCACAATTTCATTTAGTTTGGCATCCTCTTCAGGATGTCTTCTGATGAGCTCCTCTTGCATTTTAGGGTCATTTAAACCTAATAAAAATTGATCACGTAACCTTTCGTCCAGTGTGTTCTTAAACTGACACTCGGTCGCACCTGCTCTCAAATCTTTTACAAACAAACTAATTGATTGACCTTCGTTTCTCAAAATCTTTCCAAACTTTAGCCTTTCAGCCAAGTAAGAAGTTTTAGGTCTATAAAAATTTGAGATAAAATCAATGATTTCCTCGTATTCAACTTTAAGAATAGGAATAGGATCAAAATTATCTATTATTATTCTGTAGTGTTCAGCACCAAGCCATTTAAGAAGCAAAATTCTTTTGGCTTCACTGTTATGCTGCAGCCCGGAAATGTTTACCTCTAACTCAAAACGTTGGTAAAAGTACTTCCATAATGTTTCAAATTTAAATCGTGTCAAATCTCTAGCTTCTGTATGTTCTGCTGACAATGTTGATAATGTATCTTCGTTTACATTTTTCCGCAGCGCCATTGTAAAATTGTAACTTAATTACTAAAATAATTACATTAAACTAGGAAATAGAAGTTTTATTTTAACTGTCAAAACTATATGACAAAAAGCAAACAAATGTTTTTGTTTTTCATATCATGTGTTTTAAGATACATATAATTATATCACACGGATTAATGTGGCGGAACACCGATCCGGATAACAAAATATCTGGATAATCCGAGGTCATTACAATTGCCCCTAAATAGGAATCGCGTACCTTAGCCCCTGCTAAATTGATGCTGCAAACGGCAAATCAAGTGTTGTCTGAACGTACGTACATGTTTGTATTTCAAATTTTGCGGGGTTTTAATTTTGAAACAAATTTATGAACTAAACTTCATTATTAATCATACGATAATAATGTTAACTTTTACGGTAATATGGTTTAGGTTTGGAATAAAAAGCTAGATTAAAATATTTAATTTATTAAGATTAAATAATTATAACTCAACTCAAAATAATCTTGCCGAAACTCAAATTAACTCAAAACTTATTAAAGAAACTCTTCCTAAGAAATAACACCTCAAATGACAGCAATGAACTGACTCGCAAGATTGCTGTAGACTACGCCTTTGTTGATTAATGCTAGCGCCCCAAGAAGCAACCCAGAAAACTACTTTCACGAAAATGCTATAATGTACTGTTTAGCCAATACGATTCCTTCAATTATTGTTATTCCAAATGCATTCAGTGATGTAATACATTTGCACTTTACTTTTAGAAGGCGCATTTCACCCGTAAACTCGCCAACATCAGGTTTTTACCGTGATTTAAATTTTTTAATTTCTTGGATGGACCGGTCCGGATAATCCGGGATCCGGATAATGTGGGGTCCGGATAATCCGAGGTGTACTGTATTAGCGGAGTGAATCTATGTATCAGCGGAATCATCGATTTAACGTCCATCACTGTGTTTGTGGATCTGTGCGTAACACAATGACTCAAAAATAGTCAAATTAATTCTATTCAAATTTTGCACAAATGTTTAAAGGATCGAAAAAAACCATTAACTTTAAAAAAAATCCATTAAACATTTTTTTTATTAATTTGATCTTATAGGGAGCCCACCAATTGACCGAATTGATATTTGCTCGCCGTGACACTTGCCCACTTTAAAAAAAAAATAAATAAAATAAAAGCTTGAATCCACCTGGTCGAATTGATAATTGGTCGTTGTGCCATTTACCCAACTTTTTAAATATTAATATTAATAATTAAATAAAATACTGAAACCACTTGTTCGAACTGATACTTGTTCGCTGTGACAGTTGTCCGACTTTATAAAAATATTAAGTATTAAATAATTGACGATTGACCGAATTGATAGCTGCTCGCCGTGAATCTTGCCCATTTAAAAAAATTAAATTAAAATAAATAAATAAAGGCCTGAATCCACTTGGTCGAATTGATAGTTGATTGATGTGACAGTTGCTCGACTTTATTAAATTAAATAATAATAATTTAAAATGTGTGACAGTTGACCGAATTGATACTTGCTTGCAGTGACAGTTGGCAGAAGAGTGGAGGGGGCAGAAAGGAGAGGGAGTGGGCCAGGTGCCGAGCTCCTATTCGCCCAGTGGGAACATGCCCACATGGGCCGTCCAGTAACAGAGAATAGGGGTACTACGCCCCGCCCTCTCCCTCTTCGCGCTGCCCCCTCCTCTCTTCTAACAACTGTCACTGCGAGCAAGCATCAATTCGGTGAAATGACACAAATTCTAAATTTTTATTATTTAATTTCAAAAAGTCGGGCAACTGTCACATCGACAAACTATCAATTCGACCACATGGATTCAGGCTTTTATTAATTTATATTAATTTCATTTTTAAAAGTGGGAAAGTGTCACGGAGGGCAACAATCAATTCGGTCAACTTTCAAATATTTAATACATAATATTTTTATAAAGTCGGACAACTGTCACAGCAAACAAGTATCAATTCGAACAAGTGGTTTCAGTATTTTATTTAATTATTAATATTAATATTTAAAAAGTTGGGGAAATGTCACAACGACCAATTATCAATTCGACCAAGTAGATTCAGGCTTTTATTTGTTTATTTTATTTTATTTTTAAAAAGTTGGCAAGTGTCGCGGCGATCAACTATCAATTCGGTCAAATGACAGGCAACCGATTTTATAGATTAAAAAATGCCATTAAATTAATATTGGGTCACAATGTGTTTATTAAACCATGGGATACAAATGGAGGTAATTACAAGTTCAAAATAAACTACCAATAGTTAAATACTAGTGGGTCCATGCACAAATTGCACATTTTAATATTATTTCTGTTTATGAGAAACTCACCTACAATCAAAAGAAAAATGTATGGCTTTAAACCCACCGTTATTAATCAAGTTAACCTGTTCAAGTAAAATTTAAAGGTTCCACCTCATTAAATATAAGCTTAGCTAAACAAAAAAAAAACACATTGTTCATCACCCCAGCCATAACCATCTCTAGTACAAGGCCGCGGCGCTAGTAAATGGCAACATCGCGCCTAAGGGTTCAGCTGATTTGGTTATCCATACTCTCTTATGGCACTATTTTTTGTTTACTTGAAACCAGCTGGCTCTGTAAGGGAAAGTCAATGGTTTTACTATGCAAAAAACCCTTCAGAAGCGACGTTGCCAGGTCGAAGGCTGCGGCCTTATTACTAGAGATGGCTATGCCCCAGCACTATGTATTTGAATTTAATGGTCTTCCCGCATAGTAGAATTCTGGAAGTTTTCTTCGTGTATTCTTGCTTTACATCATTTTCAAGTTGCTGCAAGTAGATAGGTGCAGGGCTGGCGATAGGGGCGGGCAGGGGGGGCAAATGCATAGGGGCCCGGGCTCGCAGGGGGCCCGGAAACACCAAATACCCCCGTCACAGCTAACCTGCGTACTCAGCGAATTTCCAACAAAAAACAACTGATCAATTATTAAAAAAAACATATAGAAGTGATAAATTCATGTATTAATATAAAATGCAATAGTTTGTTTTGCATAGTCATTGTCAAAAATACTAATAAATAAGTTAAATTAAAAAAATATATATTTCTTTTGAATAAATAGACGACATTGTTATTTTTTTTTTCATACAAATATAAATTCTATTAAAAGTACTTTTGATAAACTCGTGAAAAACTCCGCAGGTTTCGTTGGACAACATTCTGCTGCCCTGATACTAAAAAAGATGGCAAAAATACATTGGACTTGGAGACCAGTGGACTTAAAGCAACGACTCATGATACCAAATTGTTGGTTTTTTCAAGCTGAATCTAATGGTGACAACAACAATTTGATTACTTTAATTTTTCAATCTGAAAAAACCAAAAAAAACCCATTTTTGGGGTGTAAAAGTAGCCTTTACCCCACTTAGGATGTGTCGATCTAGCCGGTTTACGAACTCATCCAAGAGAACCTAGTTTTACATGTGTGTACAAAATTTTGTCACCGCATCGGACGATTTTTACGAGAGTTATCGTGCTAACAGACACTCAAAAATGAAAATTCTATTCCCCATATAAGCCCATGTTAAGTTTTGAAACCAATTGTGATTTTTGGAGGTAAAAATGCATTTCCACGATAAACTCACTTTATATCCAGAAAGTAGATATAAAAAGTTATCAATTGATATAAAAATAAATATGATTGCTGAGGTTACCCAGAACGGATATTTTTGTCCATTGTGTAAAAACGACGGTAATAGCTTATTTCTAAGGAAATTCGCTAAAATGGGCCTGAAACGGCTAAAAAAGGGCCCAAAAGCATACAAAACAGGTAAAAAAAGGTCGCCAGGTCTCAGGGCCCGGGATTGCAGATTGCACAGGGGCCCGAAAATCCTGTTGCCGGGCCTGGATAGGTGAAGCAGTGTCCCTGATGTTCCATCAGTCATTGTCTCTCGGCAGTTCTCTATTCCGGCGAATGTTACACATGTTTTCTCGCAGTCCTCTGTTCTTGTTAAGGTTACGAATGTTTTTCCCTAATCTCCTCGACTCGGTTTTCTCTTTGCCTTCTTCGTTTTCTGTACCATAAAGAATAATTTTCATACCTCAATTAGGCTACAATTATTACCAAAAAGTTGTTTATTTAAGAATTAGTTTTCATATATATATGAAATTTTGTTTACAGTAGCAGACTATATATTTATGTTTACAATCTGTCTTAGGTTAAAAATTCATCTGAAAGTAATTTAAAACCATCATAATGCTAGTTGTTCAACACTGGAGCGTTGAAAGCGTCCTCTAGAAATAAATCAAAGGATTGGGGGTCGAAGCCGCAAAAGAAGTACCCATCTTAATTATCAGTCGCCGGTGTGGTATATCATAAGCTTTAAAATGACACCTCAATCGTAACAATTAGTTAAGTAGGACGGCTGGAAAAGGGATGCAACAGAGAAAACCCTTATTGTATTAAGTATATGGATGTGACAAATAAATTTTCCAAAAAAAAATAATCACATGTGTAATTAGTGCCCCTTCTCTTAATTTGTAAAAAGATTTTACTAGTGAAAAAAAATCTTACACGTGACAACCCCAGAGGAAACGTTCTCAAAAAGTCTTTTCTTAAATTGTATACAAAAATCTCCCAGAGAGCAGCTGCATTTGATCCCCACTTGATGGGGATAGTAATTATAAAAAACCTTTTTCAAGGTAGGAGAAGGGTCGCTAACTAAACATGTGATGTACTTTTTCCCAAAAATATTTTTATCACATATTTAATTTGTAGTTTCTTTTGTATTTGAAATTATCATTATTTGTTTTCCACGGTTTAATGAAAGCATTTTCTTCAATGGTAATTTTTTGGCAATTGGCTTGTTATTGTTTGTGAGTTCATCCAATATCGTGATAAAGGAGTGTACTGTACACATTCTCTGGTGTTTATGCCTTTTACTCACTGTGGACAGTACATTAACCTTTCTTAATGTCACAATTTTCTTTTATCTCAAATAACCAAGGTGTTTTCAAAATCCATTGTCAAGTGAAGTTATGTAAGGAACAATGAAGTTTTATCTAATGGCCTTGGTTTGATTCAGAGACAAATATTTTCTAGTACCCTTTTGCCAACCTAAACAAACTGACAACTCAAACCATTGACAAAGCATTTATGATTTACTTTATATTATTTCATATATTGGTTTGGATGAATAAATTAGATATTAAAAAATGCTTGCAATCATATTAATTATTGTGCATGCACAACGTTATAGATTAAATCATGTTTTAACAACGATTTTCTTGTTTTCATGTTGTCCATCCTGAGTTAATAAGCATCACCGTACATCTACAAATGTCTTTTACCTCTTCTTCAGTGTGTTAAGTTTTGCTTTTTTCTGTTATTTTTTTCTAGCCCATGGAAGTGCAAACAGGTTTGTTTCAATTCCTATCCTTCTGAAAGTTTATTCAAATAAATAAAATTGCAATGAATTGCCTTATCAATTTTAGTCACTTTTTTATGAAATGTTCTTGAGTAATTGTGTCATGACATAACGATGAATAAAATTATGCTTTGTCTGTGCATTTAAAATTCAGAGAAATTTAATAAAATCAGCTGTAAAAAGACTCAAATGACACCTTGGATCTGCAACAATATTCCTTTGCAACCAAGGTTCTCACTGGTTGACCTTGACTGCAAGCATGGGTTAGGTTTATTGACCTTTTCCAACACAAACACCGGCCGCATCAAATTACATGGGTAGGCTGTCCCAAGCCCAATGCTAATATTAACATTCGTCACATGGGCAGACTGGCCCTGTCATTTGACTCATCTGTCCTATAGGCGTTATATTGCTTCTAACATTGATTATTGCGAACCCCCTCCAGTTATTTTTATTTTCGTTATTGAAGATGATTTAATTTTTTATCCTGCTAACAAAATTTTGCTTTTTTGTTTGTACTTGTTATTGGCACCAACCATATCATAAGGTACTATTTGAATTTTTGGTACCAGATAAAGTTTAACTTTAATTATTATAAAATGTCAAAATATTTAAGAAGATAATTCGGATTCATCATACAGTTGAAAATAAACTAAATTCAAGGAAATCTTAGGTATAAAAAAAGAATATTATGCTATGAATGTAAGAAAAATAAAAAAACAAAAGTAATTAATTGTTTGATAAAAATAGTACAAATCATAAGAGGAAAAAGTAAGTCATTCCATATTTGAGACCACATGTATGAAGTGCGAGATTTATCGAGGATTGTTTTTGGTTGTGAATATACAAACACTTTCACTCATGTTTGAACAATGTTCTGAGGCCGGGTGACAGGATTTTCGGGTCCCGGTGCTACTACGGACCCCAAACCTGACGACCTTTTTTCTACCCATTTCATGTGACTGCGGACCCCCATTTTTACTCACCTCACGTGGTTCCAGGCCCCCATTTTCACTCATTTCGTATGGGTCCGGGCCCCCTATGAGTCCGGGCTCCTGTTCATTTCCTCCTCCAGTTTTTTAGTTATGGTCAAAAAACTCCATTTTCCCATATGAAGTGCATGTTATTTGCATATCCATAGCAAATGGTCTATGGATATTTTGGTTATTATGAACTGCATAACACTGCCCTATACTAATCTTTAAACAACCGTAATTTTTTAACGGATGGTCCTTTTTGAATGCGGTTTGCGGCATTCTTCTTTGCTTAAAAAGCTCTTTAAAATGATATAAAAAATGATAAAAATTAAAATGATAAAAATTGTTTGTATTCAAAGAAATTGGTATTTATTTGAATCTTTGAACAGCTGCCATTTTGTACTGGGTCAACCTTTTTGAGTGCGGTTTGCGGCGTTGTATTCTACAAAAATAGACCTTTAATTTGATGTGCATATCAACCTATGCTTACATTTAAGATTTTCTCCTGACTCCTGGCGGGCCGTCCCCCTGAGGAGGTAGCGGATCACTGGATATGTGTTAAGATAGATTTATATGCCTTATAACTTGATTCCAAGTTTTGTAGGTCTATGTTTATTATTTTTCAAAATATTAAGCCGTACCCAGACTTTTCAATCACCCTGTATGCACTACATATAGGAAAATGGAGTTTTTTGACCATAACTGAAAAACTGAAAAAGATAGAATACTTGTGTAAATTACAAAGTTGTAGGAATTTTGAAGGCCTTTAAAATGGTACTAGGTGAACCCGTGCGAATTCGCACGATTTAATTAAATTATAAATGATCGACTGCCTTCTATGCGCACATGTCGTCTACCGCATTGTAAGCGATATTCGTTGTGCACGTCCTTCAAATTTAAATCATGGAAAAAGCAACAGGTCAGCCATTGGGTCGAGGCAAAATTGAAGAATATGAACTCTTCTAAGTGGCATATCTTTCGGGTAAATAATTAAGTCACGCTCATACTTAATTGGTTCGCTATCGTTTGCTCTAAAAATAATAGCAACATCATTAGAAGTTATGTCGTTGTATCGGCGCTAATATTCTTTTCGATCTCTGCCGTGCATTCCGCGTTGTGTATGCTGCTCATCAGGAGTAGTTTTCAGAACACAACTCTTCACGTTGAAAATTTGCGTTTACTGATTAACTTTAACCAAGTGTTCAGTCAAGCTGTGCATGAGTTCATTGCTGCAAGAGCCGTTGGCTTTGTTTAGCATTCTTTCTTGATCACCAATCAGGGCCGGCCACAGGCAGGGGCAACCGGGGCAGCTGCCCAGGACCCCGCGCTTTTGGGGGGCCCGCGCTTTCGAAAACTCCGGGCTTTCCAAAAGAAATGAAAATTATGAATGATATTTTAATGAGTTTCAAAACGTGATTAAAACGTTTATAAACACGACAAGAGCGAATTCAGAAATACGATTAAAATTGCATTGACTAAGGCGAGGCCTTTCTTACATTAGCACTACAGTAGACGAAGAGCCGTGAAAATCCCAGCAAAAAACTCCAATCGTCTGCAGTGGCCGAGTACTGAAGACGGACACATATCAAAGGATATCGAAAGCTCAGAACTTCTTACCGAAGTAAACGTGTTTAGGGAAATGATTCCGATTGATGTTGACAATCCCGTGAAAGTGTTAAAATACTTGAGCAAAATTGGAAACCCTTTCCCCATCACTCAAATAGCGTACTGAAGTTTACTAACTATCCCCATAACTGTTATTGAACGTGAGATTGTAAATGAAATGAACTTTGATGACCTTTTACACGAATTTGCCGAAAGGAAGGCATGGAGGGTTAGCTTTTATTAGTTGGATTTAAAAAAAACATATTCTTATTAAATTTGTCTTCTTTACAGTCCTCTACGTTTTCCAATCAAAAATCATAACTGTACTACTATGGGCTGATGATTTTCATAATCAAAATCTTAAAAAAAGAAGTTAATGTTTGGCAATTATAGTTTTTTTTAATAGTAATAATAATGAGTAATCTATTTCTTAAAATGAGTAACTGGTGAACTAAGCATTGTTACTCTATGGCAAGACTCGTTCGGTAAGTAGGTACTCTCTTCACTCACCAGCCTCAATAAAATATTTGACTGATTGTAACTGACTCTGACAGTACTTTTGTCTGTGTTTTTTCGCCGCAAACAAGGTTACCATTATTAACCCTCGAGCAGGCGAACGCGGAGTTTTCCTCCGCACGTGTTTTTTATGTTAAAATAAACTGACATAATGGGTGTCGGCGGTCGTGTCCGGCTCCGGACTTTATGCCCCTCATTTCAGGAATTTCCTAAAGCTATTTATACCCCCCACCCCCCCCCTTGGTACCTCGTTATATGCAATTCAGAGATGCCGTCTCAGTTTGCGGAGGGCCCTCTCCCGTTACACAGACACTGATACCTATTTTTTAAATTCATAATAACAAGTTTTGTAAATATTATTAATTTTCTGGACTTTTCCTTTTGCTTTCGAAAAAAAGAAGTGAAAGATAGTCCAAAAATGTCAATAATAATTAATACAAGTATTATACTAGAAAATTACTTACTATGTTTAATTGAAATATGACACCTATTAAGTTGAACAATTAATTGAATCGTCGATGAAATGTGATTTCTAATGAAGTTTGTCAACATTTTAATACTTTATTTCATTATAAAACAAGTAAAATGGGTTAAAGTTGTGCAATCTAGGGTTGCGGAGTAAAACTCCGCATGCGCCCGCTCGCGTTTTGCCGGTGAAGCGCCCGCTCAAGGGTTAATCAATGATCTTTGTCACTACTTTTAAATTCACAATTCATATTGTAGCCCATTAGGCCTAATACCAAGTAATTAGAGATTTAAAAAAAATAAAAGTAGCGCTAACTATGAAAGGCAAAATCCATTACAATGTATGCTGAAGCGCTAAGCACTGTAGCACCGGCCTATACCGGTATTTTAACACTCGTCTACACAGCGACTTGGAAGGGCCCCGCAACTCAGATCGGCCCAGGGCCCCGCAATTGCCAGGGCCGGCCCTGTCACCAATTTTGACGTCTGTCATAGATACAGAGCATAAAACGAATGTTCTCCTCACGGTTGTAAGGTGCTATAATTGAGTGATAAATTGTTGCGTACAAATTTATACATGAAATCCATTGTTTTCTTCAATTTAATAACTCTTTTGCTTACCGTTGCGAGTACAGCGTTCTTGTCATTAATGTTTTATTTGTAGTTTCTGCTCAGTCTCTCGGTACCAGTAATAAGACTTTGAACGTAATCGCTTCATTGAGATGTAAGTAGATTTACTTTTCCCTTATGGCAGCTGTGTGAAAATCCTTTGTCTCTCCCTCTTTTTTCTCCTTGAAAATGTAGCGCGCCACATTTCTGACATGGTAATGCCATCCTGCCAAGTGAATGCTGCTGAATTCTTGAATTTGATAGTGCGATTTTGTCAGTGTAATTTTCCACTAATTGTTCCAGCTCCGCGTATGAAGCTTCTGTTTGCACACTTTCCCATACGTTGTCTCGCCGTGTGCGAACATCTTTCCGTACATTGCCCCGCCCTGTCCGACCGCTAAAAAACTTCTTCGTCGACTCGTTCTTAGCATGTTTGAAAGAACATAAAGTCACAACAAAGATCACAACAAATTTTCGTCGTCTTGTTCCTTTTCAAATAAAAAAACAGCTGGGTTGAGTTTTAAACTACTTTGATAACTAAATTTTTTTTCTTGGTCTGTATGATCTACATAGGCTACATTAAATTCCACACAACTGATAAGATGTTTATTTGTTTAAATTTTCGCTTGTCAAAACATTTTTATTTTATAATAAGTTTTTCACACTTTTTTCATGTTGTATTGCCTAAATTAAAAATCTAAAGATGCTTACGGGAATCTGCACATAGAGACGCGTGTTTTGATGTATAATATCTAGGGGTAAGTCTTAAAATAAAAAAGCCTTATCCTATAAAAGTTTTCATGTAGCTTATTAATAATATAGATGCTTTTTAGCACATGTTGCTATTTGAATTTTTGTATTTTCAGGGCTACCAACATTTTCAAAAATTAATTTTTTCCCGAAAATTGGATATTATCAAAACATAGTCATGTGACATATCTTACTAAATCTGAGTTATCAAGGATTATGGATTTTGAATCAGAACTGAAAAATATTTAATGATTTGGAAAATACAGGGGTTTCCGTAAATATCAAAAATTTTCACAAAAATGGCCGCCATTTTGAAACGGATAATGATAATAATTCAGTTCTGTTTTCACCAAAATGTATCTTTTAACAAAACCTTTAAAAAGATATAAAATTTGCTTTAGGTTCACATAAGAATATTCAGAGATTCGAACTCATGACATTCATTTCTGGAACATCCTGTAGATGAATCGCCATGAAAATATTTTTTATGAATTCTTCATATGAGTGGGGAATAATTTAACTTGACTACATTAAACCGTTCTCCTGTTACAATAGGTGGATGGGTGGTCTGACTCACCCTGTGTGTATATATATGTCGTAGCCACATGCTGTAATTGGGCACTTCGTGAAGTGTCCAGCGCTAACCGGGCATTTCTTGAAGTGCCCAGCTTGCCTGGGCACATAGTGTAATTGAACGGTTTCATTAAAAGTTACAGTATGTGACCAACAAAACTGGGCTCTTCATGAAGTGCCCAACACTCGTTGGGCACATGCTGTAATTATTTCTTTCATACTATGTGTCCAGCTCAGATGCTGGACCATTGATGCTGGACATGATGGAAAACTGCTGATTAAGTTGCTGTTGGTAGTATCCGATGTATTATTTTCAATAATACAAAATACAATCATTTTTAAATAAGTTTGTAAAACATTAAGAATAAGATTGTCTTCCACTAAACCAGACAATGATTCTTGCTTGTATGTTTTATCGTGGTTTCTTCTATGTTTTCTGAATTATTCTGGCTACACATAATTATTAAAATTATTATTATTGAAACAACAAACGGTTGTTTAAATAATGATATTATTAGTGATGTGTAGCCAAAATAACTCAGAAAACACAAACCAGACAATTCAGTCAGTTTAAATGTTATGCTTTAATACAATAAAATACATGAAACACTTTACCTGTTACATTTATATGTAACATAACACATAAATATTAACATTAACATATTTTTCATCTTTTAATTTATTAACTTCTTCCTCAGTCACCCTTTATCAAACTTATAATAGAATAAAATATAGCATAGTAAAACAAACTTTTACAAAGAGTCATGAGAGTCTTTGAAAAAATAATAAAAACTCTTCTTTAGTTTATTTTTGTTACAGAAATTGAAAACATTTAATTTATATAAAATGTTACTATTTCATCTTTTTTGCAATTTTATTAACATTAATGACAATTTAGGTTTAAGTTTTTCTTTTATGTCAGTATGAATGAATTAACATAACATCAATCCTTTTCTATGTAATTATTTTTATTTGTTTATAGAATACTAGAAGAACCCGTGGCTTCGCTCACGATTAAAATTATACATACACTATCACCCATGAATTATATAGTTTTGCTTTCCCATTTATTTTTCTTATTGTAAAATCTAATGTATGTAATGTATCTACTTCTTTGAACATATCAAATGTACTTCCATAAAGCAAAAGTTTTTAGAAATTCGCTCTTAGTACGAAGGTCTGCTACGACGGGGGTATTATATTCCTGCATAAACTGCCTGTACATAAAAAAATGTGACCATATCCAACGCCCCACCGACAAAGCCCCAAATGGTGTAGGCTCATGCCCAATATCGGTGGTCCTTCCTCTTGCAAGTGCGTTTTGCTTGTGTCGGCTGTCCAGTCGATCGTGCTATCAGGTGAAGAGGATTGCGCTCACACACTCAAGAGGCCAATTTACAGAGACGAACGCCGAGAAGCATTTAATGGTCATTTCCACGGTACCTGAGCTTGCCCTGATGATGATCATGGGGCACAATATAAGGAACGGCACCCTTGGCTTTTTCGACGGCACTTTGAATCTGCTCGCATATGTTACCCTTAATTAAAACTTTATTATGCACCCCCGTCGCAGCAGACCTGCGTATTAGAAATCCTATTTATTTCCTTCATGAAGGCATACGTGTTAGAGGAATCAAAGAAGTTAGCTTGAAATTTTATTCACTGTAAAAGATCATTTTCTTAAGGTTTTAGGGTCTACCTTGAACAAACAATTACAATGCCACTCCAGCAATTATTAAAAAGTGCTGTCTTACGTTTTTAGACTCTATATTGAGCAAAACGTTTGAATGAGCCGTCCCGGCAATTTTTTTAAAGTGTTGTAGGTAAAATTAATTCTTTACAGTAGCACACTCTTCCTCTTTAAATAGCAGTTAGTTGTCATAAAAAAAGTCCTTCAAGTATAAGTGATCAGTGATCACTGGAGTCCTTCAGTAATCAGTTATTTATTTTATGTTATACTACATATTATCAGCATTTTATATAGTGTATTGCACTTTGAAAAAATGCAAAAGTCTAATTCATTGACCACCTGGCATCAAGTAACAAATCTTCATTTTAACAAAAATACAGTTAAATAGCAGAAAGAAATACCATTAATTTACATCACCTGTTTTAAATTTTACTTTCATATGTTTTGTTAGTAAACAAATCTAACTCAAATTATTTCAAAATCCCTGACATGGGTACCTTTAAGACGGTCCCAGGGCTAAGCCCTGAAAGTTATCACGAAATTGAAGGTGTATAAACCTACTCCATGAAATTCTACATGTATGTACCAAGTTTCGTGGCCATCGGTCCAGCGGTTTTTGTGTTTATCCCTGCCAAATAAATAAATAAATATATATATATTTATATATATATATATACTAGAAGAACCCGTGGCTTCGCTCACGATTAAAATTAAACATACACTATCACCCATGAATTATATAGTTTTGCTTTCCCATTTATTTTTCTTGTTGTAAAATCTAATGTATCTAATGTATCTACTTCTTTAAATCAAATGTGCTTCCATAAAGCAAAAGTTTTTATAAATTCGCTCTTAGTACGCAGGTCTGCTTCGACGGGGGTATTCTATTCCTGCATAAAGTGCCTGTACATAAAAAATGTGACCATATCCAACGCCCCACCGACAAAGCCCCAAATGGTGTTCTGCTGTCCTGGGTAGGCTCATGCCCAATATCGGCGGTTCTTCCTCTTGCAAGTGCGTTTTGCTTGTGTCGGCTGTCAAGTCGACCGTGCTATCAAGTGAAGAGGATTGCGCTCGCACACTCAAGAGGCCAATTTACAGAGACGAACGCTGAGAAGCATTTATGGTCGTTTCCACGGTACTTGAGCTTGCCCTGATGATGATCATGGGGCACAATATAAGGAACGGCACACTTGGCTTTTTCGACGGCACTTTGAATCTGCTCGCATATGTTACCCTTAATTAAAACTTTATTATGCACCCCCGTCGCAGCAGACCTGCGTATTAGAAATCCTATTTCTTTCCTTCATGAAGGCATAGGTGTTAGAGGAACCAAAGAAGATAGCTTGAAATTTTATTCACTGTAAAAGATCATTTTCTTAAGGTTTTAGGGTCTACCTTGAACAAAAAATTACAATGCCACTCCAGCAATTATTAAAAAGTGCTGTCTTACGTTTTTAGACTCTATATTGAGCAAAACGTTTGAATGAGCCGTCCCGGCAATTTTTTTAAAGTGCTGTAGATAAAATTAATTCTTTACAGTAGCACACTCTTCCTCTTCAAATAGCAGTTAGTTGTCATAAAAAAAGTCCTTCAAGTGTAAGTGATCAGTGATCACTGGAATCCTTCAGTAATCAGTTATTTATTTTATGTTATACTACATACCAGCATTTTATATTGTGTATTTGCATTTGAAAAAATGCAAATGTCTAATTCATTAACCACCTGGCACCAAGTAACAAATCTTCATGTAAACAAATACAATTAAATAGCAGAAAGAAATACCATTAATTTACATCACCTGTTTTAAATTTTACTTTAATATGTTTTGTTAGTAAACAAATCTAACTCAAATTCTTTCAAAATCCCTGACACGGGTACCTTTAAGACGGTCCCAGGGCTAAGCCCTGAAGATTATCACGAAATTGAAGGTGTATAAACCTACTCCATGAAATTCTACATGTATCTACCAAGTTTCGTGGCCATCGATCCAGCGGTTTCTGAGTTTATCCGTGCCAAATAAATATATATATATATACCAACATCCTCTTTTATACTTATAGATTATATTATTGGATATAAAAATGATCTATTTTTTCAGAAGATGTCCATTACACAATGTACTTGTAAATAAAGACAAATAAGAATATTCTATTCTAAATTATAGGTAATGCGCTATGAAAAAATGATTAAAAACCGAACCGCTAGAATTTTCTATTAACCGCTTACTTTTGAGTAACGTGTAACATTCATAGGTTAACCCTTTGGACAATTCTTTATATGAATTTCCAAATATTTGAGTTAATAATATGCACTTTATGCAGGAATAGAATACCCCCGTCGAAGCAGACCTGCGTACTAAGAGCGAATTTATAAAAACTTTTGCTTTATGGAAGCACATTTGATTTAAAGAAGTAGATACATTAGATACATTAGATTTTACAACAAGAAAAATAAATGGGAAAGCAAAACTATATAATTCATGGGTGATAGTGTATGTTTAATTTTAATCGTGAGCGAAGCCACGGGTTCTTCTAGTATATATATATATATATATATATATATATATATATATATATATATATATATATATATATATATATATATATATATATATATATATATATATATATATATATATTTATTTATTTATTTGGCAGGGATAAACACAAAAACCGCTGGACCGATGGCCACGAAACTTGGTACATACATGTAGAATTTCATGGAGTAGGTTTATACACCTTCAATTTCGTGATAACTTTCAGGGCTTAGCCCTGGGACCGTCTTAAAGGTACCCATGTCAGGGATTTTGAAATAATTTGAGTTAGATTTGTTTACTAACAAAACATATGAAAGTAAAATTTAAAACAGGTGATGTAAATTAATGGTATTTCTTTCTGCTATTTAACTGTATTTTTGTTAAAATGAAGATTTGTTACTTGATGCCAGGTGGTCAATGAATTAGATTCAAACGTTTTGCTCAATATAGAGTCTAAAAACGTAAGACAGCACTTTTTTATAATTGCTGGAGTGGCATTGTAATTGTTTGTTCAAGGTAGACCCTAAAACCTTAAGAAAATGATCTTTTACAGTGAATAAAATTTCAAGCTAACTTCTTTGATTCCTCTAACACGTATGCCTTCATGAAGGAAATAAATAGGATTTCTAATACGCAGGTCTGCTGCGACGGGGGTGCATAATAAAGTTTTAATTAAGGGTAACATATGCGAGCAGATTCAAAGTGCCGTCGAAAAAGCCAAGGGTGCCGTTCCTTATATTGTGCCCCATGATCATCATCAGGGCAAGCTCAGGTACCGTGGAAACGACCATTAAATGCTTCTCGGCGTTCGTCTCTGTAAATTGGCCTCTTGAGTGTGTGAGCGCAATCCTCTTCACCTGATAGCACGATCGACTGGACAGCCGACACAAGCAAAACGCACTTGCAAGAGGAAGGACCACCGATATTGGGCATGAGCCTACACCATTTGGGGCTTTGTCGGTGGGGCGTTGGATATGGTCACATTTTTTTATGTACAGGCAGTTTATGCAGGAATATAATACCCCCGTCGTAGCAGACCTTCGTACTAAGAGCGAATTTCTAAAAACTTTTGCTTTATGGAAGTACATTTGATATGTTCAAAGAAGTAGATACATTACATACATTAGATTTTACAATAAGAAAAATAAATGGGAAAGCAAAACTATATAATTCATGGGTGATAGTGTATGTATAATTTTAATCGTGAGCGAAGCCACGGGTTCTTCTAGTACTACTGTATAATCTAATATACAATAATATAATATTTTATACTACTGTTTGATTTTATAGCTATTTGAAACCCACAATATTTAAACCAATTATAACTGTTTATATTTTATCCTAGATTAAGATTGTTAACTGTTTATTTTAGTCTTAATTCAACTCATACAGCAACAAAGTCATGGACCAAATATAACGTAGACTAATTATATCTTCAAAAGGTGTATGCATCTAAAACCGATATTAAAATACTTTGTTTTGAATAAATAAATAAATAAATAAATATAAATAAATAATAAATATTAAAAGGTTTAATAGCGAACAGTAACATTGGCTACTTAAACACGGACATTGGGATTTAATGTAAACATTAGGATTGGCTTTGACAAAGATTTAAAATCGACTGCCCAACATGCCTCAATTGTTACACCATGTGTCCAATGAGCGTTGGGCACTTCATGAAATGTCCAGTTTCGTTGGGCAGATGCTGTAATTTTGATTGAAATAATCTAGTCACACTATGTGCCCAGGCGTGCTGGGCACTTCATGAAGTGCCCGGCCTGTGTTGGGCTCTTCATGAAGTGCCCAATTACAGCAAGTGGCTACGACATATATATATATATATATATATATATATATATATATATATACATATTTTAATGTTCACTTCTAGGGCTACTATTGTAATTAAAGAGAGAAAGAAATTCCTTAAGTACCCTTTTTTTAACATTTTATTAAACATTTAATTAACAAAGATGTATAATAAAATGTTAAAAAAAGGGTACTTAAGGAATTTCTTTCTCTCTTTAATATATATATATATATATATATGAGCCTACATATGCAATAGGGATCCAACCCACAAATATTAAAATGTTGTGTTCAAATAAAAGGAACATTGATTTATTTTATGCAAAAAAGATCTGACCAAAATTAACTTATTTAAGCAGTAAAATCTTGCTTGGAACCAACCCACATATCTGTAAAGATACTTTCAGGTTTAGCAATAAGGATCCAATGGCTTGTTCTATGAGAGATTACCTAGTTATTACTTACAATTACAAGTACAAGAGTAAATTGCAAATAACTAGTGAATGACATAACAAGATTATTGAGTTTGTTTGTAACTTATTTTTTGTATTTGTAGCTTATTTCTTGTTTTTTGGTTTCAGTTGACTGGATCTTGTTTGCAAAATCACCTGAAAAATGACACAACACAACACCTGTGGCTTGGACCCTCTAAACAATGTATACATTGCCCTAAACGTCTTTATTCAAAAAGGATCCAAGCCACAAAACAATTAATAACAAAGGGAATATATGGACTATGACATTAAACCTATCATTTATAAATAGAGGAGAGTCACTTTTATACATACAATGCAAATTTATAACGTTAAAATTAGACAGGAATTAATAATGAAGTAGAAAATTTAACCTTGTTTTTCTCAGTTTGACTATGCAGTGGTTTGGATCCCTATTGCATATGTAGGCTCATATATACATATATAATTGATATACAGAACAAGCTGCATAGATAATATGATGGATAGATAAATAGATAGTCTGATACATAAATACAAATTGAAATGTTGCGTCTGGGGGCCCCAAAACAAAAAGTTTTCATGATGTCGGGCCAATAGCTTCTTCCCTATAGGGAAAATTTGCTAAAATCAAGAAAAGTATTATTATGGTATTGATTATATTTTATAACTTTTTAAAATTATTATGCTTGTGAGGAACCCTTTTTAGAATATAAACAATTGCCCAAGCAAACCCAACTTAGGAGAGTTTAACGATTTCTTTGGATATTATGTGATTCAAAATTTTAGAGGCTCTTACAATTTGAGAGGATGGAGCTTCCGTTGATCTCTTAGTTTATTTTTTTTTCAATAACCAAACGTAATTACTAGATTTATATTGCAGCTTCACTTGCAGTGACACTCAAAATTCCTGTATCGAAACGGCTTTGCTGATAGAATTGTCAACTTCAATAGGCTGTTTCACTTTAAAATTTTGTATTCTAATGTTAAATCTTATGCTTAGGTATCAAAAGGGCGTCTTAGGGCTCTCCACTTGAGCCTGACATAATAAAACTTGAGGCTGAGCTCTTTCCAGTTACACGTAAAAGATCAAAATCAGTTCAAACTTGAAGGAACAGTCTTTATCACAAAACCCCTGAGTGAATTTAAGTAGATAAAAATATTATTGCCAGAGAATCACTTCAGATTTTTTCTTTAGTTGTATTTAAGTTTTCTCAACTAATAAATGGTATAACGTTCACTTGCATCATGTATTTTTTGTCAGTAAGTAACCAGACCTGTGTCAGCTATAGAATCACTTCAAATTTGTTCTTTAGAATTGTATTTAAGTTTTCTCAACTGAATAAATGGTAGTGTTCACTTGCATTATGTATTTTTTGTCAGTAACTGGACCTGTGCCAGTGTCGAAGCTGGGACGAACTCTGACCCATGAACATTTCAACTTGGACTTTCACCAGTTCTACTCCCCTCCTCCCCCTCAACTAAGTGGCTTCTTTGATGGTGGAATCACCCTTCAAAATGTTGGCTATGTCAAACAATGGCCGTAAGTATAATAGACAGTTTTGAAATAATTTATCTTAAACTGGTGACTGTACATATTTTCTCTACTACTGTTTGAGGTATAAATGAATCCCAAGTATCAAGATATAATGTGCCAAGTGTAAAAGTATGTTTACAGGAGAAGTATAATTCTAAATCCCAAATATAGCAGTTTATTTCTTGTTTCAGGTATAGTAGTAAATTTAATTTGGACTTCAGTGGGAAAGAGGTGGAAAATGCAGTGGTAGAGGAAATGAAATTGTATCACAAGTTTGGAGGAGGCACTATTGTTGAAAACTCAAATATAGGTCTCCAACGCAACACGCCTTTATTGGTTCGTGCCAGCAAAGAGTCTGGAGTAAATGTTATTGCTGGAACCGGTAAGTTTGGTAAAACAAAACTACACTTTAAATTAAGAGCAGTTTTTGTAATTAATTGGTAACTGGATGGTTTTTATTGTAATTTTTCGACATCTGTAAAATAACTTTATATTTGGTTATATTAGTTTTATCAACTTTACAGTTCACAGCATTCTTAGTCATTATTTAAAATTTTAGCTGCAATATGTGGCAACATTAGGGGGAAAAAATTATCTCATAACACTATTTTAAATTTTGAATGTTAAAATTTTACTCAAACTTATAATATATTAAATCCTCCTGAGGCCAATGGGCATATAGGATTCAACTCTTTGGCTCAGCAAAGAAAAGCAACCTCAAAAAATTACAAGCATTTAAATATTTAAATCAAAATTACTAAGATTAATCCTGGTGCTCCGGCATACTTTAATACACCGGACTCTACACTGTCCGGTTTCTATGTCAGTTAGGACTCTACATCTTCATTGTAAAATTTGATTTATTGATTACTTTGCAAAACAGAAATACAGGAACTTCAATGACAGACCATTTCACCTCACGAACACTCTCATTGAACAACTCTCCAGACATCACAATGGAGTACGATGACCCAGACGGAGGTGGAGCAGAGACTTATTAAACTTATTTACAAATAATGCCACTTTTTGTTTGACAAACCTGAGTTTGTTCCAATAGGTTTATAACTTAACTTTTTTACTGATGGGTATAACCCCCTTTATCCCCCTTCCGGTAGTCCGATTGGGCTGGTTTACGAATCCGTCCGAATAATTACTACTTTACTAGTAATTATTAATCAAATTAATTACCTTACCTAATCAAATTTCAAATTTCATTAAGATCGGACCATTTTTACACGAGTTATCGTGCTTAAGGCAGGGGCGTACCCAGGGGGGGGGAGATATTGGGATATATCCCCCCAAAATTTTTGGGGATGTTGAGAAATTTTTGGGAAGATTAATATCTCATTCATAATGAAGGTGGTGGTATCACTAAACTTGCTGTAAAGCAAAGAACACTATATATTAATTACTCACTAAACTTTTATAATAAGGGTTCTAAAAAGTTTAATTCTATTATTTTAAAGATAATTGATTCGGGGGTCATATATTGGATAAGGGTATATTTACCTATTGCAAATATTGTGAGTAATTGGCGGGAGTGGGAGTAGGCCTATAAAGAACATGGAGGCAAGCAAAAACTCCTGATGACAACAGTAGCCATTAATGGTGTCCGCAATATTGCCGCCATTGCCATCGTCGTCAGATGTGGCAAAAGACTCATCATGTTACGTGAAATATTCATAGTAAAATAATCACCATGTTAAAATGTGGCATACGAATAATGTCGTCTTCTCACGGCCGTGTACTTTACACTATTTGTCTGTCGGACGATTTCGTACCAGTAAATCGTCTGCCTACGTTGCATGAAAAATAAGACTCGCCGTCAAATCTAGGCAGATTTGTTATAAGTCTGTCAAACTTCGGAAACTTTTTCCGGTGGTCTCCACTATTCAATGTACCACTATTATGTGATTATTATTATTATTATTATTATTATTATTATTATTATTATTATTGTGTCAAATAATAGATGTAGCTGCTTGCCACTGTCTTACTGTTCTAATATTAAGCATTTAGGAATTATTTTAGATTCTGATATGAAGTTTAACTCTCATATCACATCTATATCAAACACTTTAAGAGTAATAATGTTCAAGTGTTACAGGCTAAGGAATTGTTTCCCCATTACCACAAAAAGAATTATTTATTTTTCTCTGATACAAAGTTTGATATATTATGGAATAACTGTGTATTACCTGGCTCCAGAGTATGTTAAACAAAGACTCAGTAATATTTTAAGTAGAATAGTAAAAGTTTTATTTGGTAATATTCCACTACAACTTTTGGGTTTAATGTCATTAGATTCCTTAGCAAAGTATACAGATATAGTAAGAAATTATTTTGTACAAGATTATAGGCTAATAAATGATATAGGATATAATATTAGGCAGAGGCAATTCAGAACTTTTAGATACTTCAATAGGTATGGTAAAAATGTCCCAGAATATAGAATTCCTAACTTGTTAAATTCATTACCAGAAGAACTCAAAAATTTAGAGAGTCATAATCAGCTCAGAAATAAACTAAAATGCCATTTTATCAACAATCCTTAAATTAAAACAAGACAAATGTTAGAAAGATTAAAAATTAGGCTTAGAAGAAAGACAAACACCATTACCCACCTTATTGATTAGTAAGTTAGTAAATACACAGGGTTATCACACTTAAAACATTTGTTAGCATTCATAACAATATATTATAAAGATTGATTGAAAAGGGATTTATAAACGAAATTCTTGGTTTTTTTTATTAGTTTTTATAGCTTTTGTTAAGTAGATCTGAGCAACTTCCTTGCACAATCTAGAGCAAAGTAGTTTGACATGTCGGGGCTCTGTAGAAAGTGAAAGTGGCATAGAGGAAGATTAGGGAGGTAACAGTACAAAGAGTATAACTTTAATACTGGAGTATTCTGAGCTAGGAAGAGGTATGTAACTATATATATGTATTTAAGCGATTACAAAAACTGTTGTTATTAGTTTTATAATTGTTATTTTTTTGAATAGTTTGTTGCTTCATAATTTATATTTGTTATTTTATATTGGTAATTTATTGTTCGTTAACTCATATATTAATTTATTCTGTAATTTGCGTTTCCCATCGGAAAATTGTAGACCGAGAAAATAGATATGAGTTTAAGAGAAAAAAAAATATTAAAAAAAGTTATAAATTAATTTATAAATTGTAAAATGCATGTAAATAAGTTTTAAGCTTCTCCCTCAAATAGCTTTTAGCTAGAGGGTTATTAAAGCACTGCTGTGTAAGATGCATGCGCATGCGAGAAATAAAGAATTTGAATTTGAAAAATTATTATTATTATTATTATTATTAATATTATTATTATTATTAGCCTTCAATGCTTGCGCGTACGTGTACATCATAGCTTTGCGGTTGCGTTCTAGGTTCTAGGACTTGAGAAACACTACAGAAGTGAGACAACCTGCATTTTCTAATTCTATTCATCAACTCGCTCGGATAACCTAGAATCCGGATACTTCAGGTCCAGAAGGTCCGAGGCATTCAATAATTGTGAAAATGAGATAATAGTTTTACTTTGTCTAAATAGAAAAAAATATTTTTTCCAAGGTTAAAAATGTACCTATAATTCTTGAATTACTTTCTCATCTGCCTTTTAATGTTAGGCCTTAAATATACTAGCCTATTTCTTTGATTGTGTAAAAAACATTTTGCTAAAATTCCAATGTGATCTATAATTTTCAGAATTAAATCTGTGAGCAGCCTCTAATTAGATCATTCAGGAGTTATTTTGTTTGTTGTTATGCCTCTATATTGCCTTTGAAAAACACGAATTTAAAGGTGTAATCAATGAAAATTTCCCGGGGGAGGGCCCCCAAACCCCCCCCCCCCTTGGGGAATATTCCATACACCCCCCCGGCCCCCAGTGTATCCCCCCCCCCCGAAAATAAATCCTGCGTACGCCACTGGCTTAAGGCACACACACACACACACACACACACACACACACACACACACAAACACACACACACACACGCACACGCACGCACGTACACACGCACACACGCGCGCGCGCGCGCACACACACACACACACACACACACACACACACACACACACACACACACACACACACACACACACACACACACACACCTATGAATAGGTATTAGATATATATATTTATGTATATATATAATGAATGGTGTTTTTTGCTTCTTTTGGCCCCAAAACGAAAAGTTATCTTGGTCTCGGGCTGAAGTCTTACCATGAGTATTACGGTAACAGCTTCTCCCTATAGGGGAAAATTCGCTAAAATGTTCATTAATTGAAATTATCATCTACAGCTTTTATGGCATAAGATTATTATTTATTTTAAATAATTTAGTTGAACTATTTTTAAAGGCTTTTACGTGGAGGTATGTCAGCCTGCCAGCAATCTCAAACTGACAGTGGAAGCCATGACTGAGATTATGCTTCAGGAATTGACAGAAGGCTGCCAAGATGACAAATCTGTGAAGTGTGGTTTTATTGGAGAAGTGGGCAGTTCCTGGCCCATCACCGGTAATGTACTAATTATTTTTTTTTTCAACGGTTTTGATCAACAGATTTGCAGTTTTCTTAGAAAGTCTGTTAGCAAAGTTAATTCGTCTCTTGTAATGTTGGGTCCGAGAAGCAGCACCCTCACCTGGGGGTGAGTATGGTACCATTGTACAGCCAGTTGCCTCGCCAAAGACAGTGCACCGTTATACCATATCACCATGTCTATTGCTGTTTCTCTTTCTGTTTTGTGTATCAATCCCAATGGAAGTGGTATTAGTTGGTGGTTTCAAAAAGTTGATGCACCAAAATGACTGAGTTTGCTGGTTGTGCAGTTCAATTCAGAATCCTTCTGCATACAATTGTTTGCATGATGTGACAATCATGACTTGAGGAAACAGTAGTTGGAAACATTATATCTCTGGCTATGGCTACTATGCTACAAATCGTATCATATAGTATTTTCTAAATATGATATTGGCAAACAGAATGATTGACAAACAGAGGGGCCATAGAACAATGTTTTCAGAATAGTACCCCCTCTCCCCCTCTTCTTGCAATCAGCTGACTCTGCTATAGCCAGAGATATAATGTGTGAACTGTACAAGCCAATAAGTAAAATTTAAACACATTTTTTGGCTGGGGGAACAGTACATCTTTCACTATATTTGGGTGATACAAAAACTAACACACTAAGTCACTGCCAACTTCTTTCGCTGCCCAAAGTAAAAGGGAAATCAACACAGGAAAAAATCACCAACACAGTAAATTGGTAAAATTGTCACCACAGAACACCCCCATCTGAAAACAAGACACTCTCTCAAAACAAACAATAGTCAAACAAAATCAAAAGAAGTGTCAAGCACTGAACAATCATAAATACCCCCGTTGCAGCAGACCTGCATACTCAGCGAATTTCAAATGCAAAACAACATATTTCAATCCAAAATAGCGAGATTTTATATGTTTTTGAATGCTTCATAAGAATAACATGGGGAATGAGTATGCAGGTTTGCTGCTACGGGTATATTAAAACTGGGTGGTTTTAATTCAATATTTAGTAGATCTGAACTAGAAGTAGCCATTTACCAAGTTTTATCAAGATATGTTGAGAAATAAGCGAGATATAGAATTTTTCTTATTCCCCATAAGGTTAACATTGGGACAACATACTGTGATTACCAGTTTCAATATCTCGGTAACCAATGGACATAGAGCGGTGATTCAAAATACGAAATTGTTTGTTTTTTTGAGCTAAATTCAATAATGCCAACAAAAATTCGATTTTTTTTATTTTTCTATGTAAAAGACTCAAAAAACCCATTTATGGAGGGGTTTACCCCTCCTTTTGGTAGTCCGTTCGGGCTGGTTTTCGAACTCGTCTGAATAATTACTTCTTTACATGGCTGTGACAAATTTCATTCAGATTGGACCATTTTTACGGCCGCTATCGTGCTTAACGACACACACACACACACACACACACACACACACACACACACACACACACACACACACACACACACACACACACACACACACACACACACACACACACACACACACACACACACATATATATATATATATGTATGTATGAAAATGAACGAATAGTTTTTTTTTGCTTCTGGGGGCCCCAAAACAAAAAGTTATCATGGTCTCAGGCTTAGGTCTTACCATGAGTACTACGGTAACAGCTTCTTCCCTGTAGGGGAAATTCGCAAAAACCCCAATCCTGCAAAACCATTTGATCGCATTCTCTGACCTTGAAACCCCAAAGTGGAAAAAAACATCCCAAAAACAGAGAAAGAAAAAGAGGTTGACACTTTTCCTGAAACGCAATTCCAAACACAGGGGGTGGGGAGGAGGAAAGTTAAAGAAAACATTCAACCCAGGCTGCTTCCACAATATCCTAATCCTCCCTTTCTCCACCTTGTGCCGTAAACTACCTAGTTCAACACTATAATTTTCATCATCTCCCAACCATCCCTCTCATTCCCCAGTTTTCAAACTTCTATATTTTACATTGGGATCCTCTCTTTTCCCTGATAACTCTCTCCCACACAAGATACATTTGCTGGATTACCTATCTTTTATTTTATTTTCATCCCAGAATTCTAAGTCCCTCTAGTCCAGGCAACAAAAAGGTATAGAAGGAATTTTTTGGAACACAATTTTTGATTTTGCAGCTTTGTTTGGACTAGTTAGGAGGTGAACATATCAAAAATCCCCGTCCTTAGCCCTTGAGCGGGGGGAGGGAGGGGGTCTGAAGGTACCAATTTTTGGTTTTTCCTAAATATATTGAAAACTATCAACTTTTAGTATTACCTATTAAATTTGAAAATTAAATTTCCTGTGAGAAAAGTATATAATATGTCTATTTTGGTCCAACCATTCACAAGGTAAGCACTGATTTTATTAATATTTAAACAAATATCCCTTCCATAAGAAATACATGTAAATTTGTGGGTAACATACATGCCCAATGGGGCAACGCTTTTAGCCCCTAAATGAAAATTAACAGCATTCAGGAAATATTGACAAAATTTCCAGTAATTTGACACCTCAATCATAAAAATCGGTCTAAAATAAAAATGTTGATGAGCTCACAAACAAAGTCATTTTTCAAGAAATTATCACATATTTGTAATAATTTCTTGAAAAATAACGTTTTTTGTGAGCTCGCTAACACCTTTATTTTAGACAGATTTTTATGATTGAGGTGTCGAATTACTGGAAATTTTGTCAATATTTCCTGAATGCTGTTCATTTTCATTTAGGTAGAAAAAGCGTTGCCCCATTGGGCTTGTACATTACCCACAAAACATGTATTTCTTATGGAAGGGATATTTGTTTAAATATTAATAAAATCAGTGCTTACCTTGTGAATGGTTAGACCAAAATAGACATATTATATACTTTTCTTACAGGAAATTTAATTTTCTTTAATTTTCAAATTTAATAGGTAATACTAAAAGTTGATAGTTTTCAAGATATTTAGGAAAAACAAAAAAATGGTACCTTCAGACCCCCCTCCCTCCCCCCGCTCAAGGGCTACGGATGGGGACTTTTGATATGTTCACCTCCTAACTAGTCCAAACAAAGCTACAAACATGATGTATGATTTGTAGCTACGGATTGATTTGATATAACTTGAAAGTTTTCTTACTTACGTCATCAATCCAAATTTGTATTTGTATATACGTATTTCGGCACTAGGCCATCTTCAGTACTAAACTATTTTTCCCAAGGTTATTTTCTTTGCTTATTTACAATTTCCTTAGCTGTGTCACTTTATTTAAAAGAACAAACAGTTTCACATGACACATTACACTGAATATACAAAGTACATTAAACATTGATATACATCAATATCAATATGGTTACTAGTTTCAGTTAAAATTTGTGGACTTTGAGCAAACCCATTTCAAACTTATTACTTTATTTACGATGACCAAAGTGGATTGCAATGATTTGTGGACTGTTTCTAATTTTTGGGTGCCATAATTCTAGTTTGCCTGAGCTATTTTAAAGGAATAAAGGAGTAGATTAACCTTGGTTTTCAAGAGGGTATGGAAGGAGAATAAACTTTCATCATTTGTGCATTGCAATTAAGAGTTAAACATTCTATTTCTTCGCAGATTTCGAAAAAAAGGCAATTGTCGCCACTGCGGAGGTTCAGAGCACACAGAAGTGTGCCGTCAGCTTCCATCCGGGCCGTGACCCTCGCGCTCCGTTCGAGATCTTGCGGCTTTACTTGGAGGCCGGGGGAGACAAGAGCAGGGCCGTTATGTCACATCTTGATCGTAAGCAGAGTCAATGAGATTAGACGTACCGTAAATTTACATGATGAGCTCACAATTTATTTTGCTGTGAGAAATTCAAAGATATGGTACTCAAAAAGATTTGTAGTCTTTTTGCTCAGCCATGGACGGGGTCATATACTTTGAGCCCAGAATGCCCTGGAAACTTGCATTGGGCCCTGGCTTACAATAATGTGCTCTAAATGGGTTTAGCATTGTATAATGTATCATCCAATTGTCTTTTGACAAAGTGCTACCACTGATTAAGTTTGATCATCTTTAACGGCAAGGTTACTCCTGCCAAGACTAAGTGATGATTTTTAAAAAACTTGATTACTCTAGAAAGAACAACATCCTGCCTTAAATCAAGCACTGGCTCCTACTATGGTTTGAGGGATTTTTTATTAAGTAAAAAATTAAATAATTGAGTAGCGTCAAGCGATTTATCTTTTGAGACGTTTTGGGATGTTCATTAGTGCCAAAAGATTCTTAATTTGAAATTATATAATTTGATTTCTTTTTATTTCATTTTTTATATAAAGCCCAAACCGTCTTAACTTTTGAGAAAACTATAAGTCTGACACCTATTAACTCTGTACTTGAATGAAAGGTCTTGGTAAGAAAATCCCAGGTAAAAAAAAGACTGGGACTGTGGCGTGTCAGGAAATCCAGCTACTTAGAGGTCACGAATTGTGGATAGTTATGAGCGATAGCTTGTAGACGCAGTGTTCCCTAGTGAGGATTAATGTCTGCACTCTGGGACACTACGTTCATAGGACCGTCTTCAAAATTAGACCAGGGGCCTGTTCCACAAAAGAACAAGTTACATATTCACAAGTTTATACTTTTTGACACTTGTGAAAAATAGTTACAGTTGTTATTTTCATAGTCACAAGTATCAGGATTTGAGGTTATGGATACTAAAATTAATAAATCCAACTTTAATGACACTAAAACCAAGATGGAATTATTTTGTTAATATTTTAAGGAATAGTCAAAGGATATTTGATTTATTATACTAAGTAGAGATTTTAATACATCTATTAAATGAATGGTCTGTTTGTTGACAAACATTGAACATATGTGCTTGTGGACATGTAAGAGTAAACAAGTCTTGTTGTATCAAGTGAAATTTCACCTATTCACCTACACTAGTTAAAATAGCTAACATTTTTCACCTAAACCAAGAGTTAGGTAACTTTGATTTTTTTACCTTTGATCCGTTAATTCATAGTTTCTCATCCATAGCAATGATAAGGCGTTGAAATGACATTTTACAAACAAGTTTTCCACCGTGGTCATCGTATTTAACGCTGATATTAATTAGTAATCTTAGTTTTCTAAAAAAAATGGGTTTTTGGCCGTTCTTTTCTGCCAGGATTATGCATTTTATTAACAAATTATTTACATAATTGTGCTTTGCCACATTAATTGTCATTTAAAACTGCATTAGCTAACGCCTTTGATTGGAACTATGCTGGTAGCTCAGTATCGCCGAGGCCCCTCAC
This sequence comes from Flexamia atlantica, assembly GCA_035578135.1. NCBI lineage: Eukaryota > Metazoa > Arthropoda > Insecta > Hemiptera > Cicadellidae > Flexamia > Flexamia atlantica. The sequence goes on from JAQJVK010000005.1 coordinate 24,749,894, forward strand.
CAAAAAAGGCAAAGTTTTTGAAAAAATGTGACTAGATTAGAGGGATACAATGAGGCATGCCGAGCGCACCATTATGATACAAGTACACTCTCGGAAGACAGGACGTTCTGGACAAAGCGAGTTCGAGAGTTTTCATGGTGCAGACAGCATGCCTCATTCTATACATCCGTTTCATTAAGGCCAAGGCTTCAATGTATTCCCCAAGATTCGCCTAGAAGATGTAAAAAAGACTCGCCTGATCCCTGCAAGAGTTTGCTTATGCTGAAGAAATTAACTGGCCAGCCGAGTGGATAAAGTGCTCACATCATAACCTGAAGGTCACCTGTTCGAATTGTGACCACGATCGAAACTGAGTCCGGTCGCCATTTGTCATGATAGGGCTATGAATTAAAATTGCTATCCATCAAAGGATCGCCGATAATACATAAACAGTTGCAACGGCATTGACGACCATTTTATACTATTTTGAATGTAGTTTCATACACATTTTATAGCTTAACTTTAGAGAAAAAGTTGGTATACATTGAGAGGAACCAATGGTTCCGAATACATTGGAGGAACACGGTAAAACTCGGATGCTTACAAGTAAAAGCGGTTAGAATCGGATTTTTTGGGAGTTCAAGGAGAACAAAATGATATTCATTCGATAATGTAATGATTTTTTATGAAATCCTTATTATGATTTACTTTCAATGTACTTTCCTCTCTTAATCCTAGCAACACAACATTCTAAATGGCAAAGGCAAGTGTACCTATGTATCTAAAGTCAAAGGTATAAACGTATGATTAATAAATCATCCATTTCAAAACATACTATTTCATATGATAAATCACAGCTGTACTGTATTTCTCATATGTTTATATTTTTGGGTAAGTAAATATGTAAGAGTTCAATGGTGAATGGGTGAAAATTTGCTGGTTAAAAAAGAAAACAATTGTGAAAAATAAAATCACAAGTTTATCCAACATTTATACAAACTCACTTGTGAATATGTAATTTGTTATTTCGTGAAATGGGCCCCAGTTTGTAAATTGTAAATCAGGCAAAATTGTGGTTTGGATCCCATGTTAAAATATAGGTCCCTTAGTTGCCGCTGGCTGTTGGGCTATTAATTAACAGTCTTGTCTAAGGAACATGTCGGCCTTAGTCAGTAACAAGACTACAAGATCGCACCACAATCATCCTTCACTCATCTGTCATTCATACTTGGCTTAAAATACCTACCTGGGTAGGTCGCCATTTCAAGCAATGTAATTTAATTTTTGTTTTTTGTTAAAACTTTCCCTATGGGTACGAGTATAAAGGAAAGGGCTGGACAGCTGTTGAATTTGTTTCTGTTTACTTTTTCTCAGCGAAGCGGGACACCATCTGCTTGTATGTTATAAAGAGACTTGTTTATTATGTTCGCTGTATTTTATATCAGCAATGCAGTTAGTAATTTGTTTTCAATTAGTTATTTGTGGATTTAAAAGTAAACCCTTAATTTTTTAGGAACTTTGACAGTTGACGAAGACTTATTGGAATTCGCCAAGCTAGGTTGCTACTGTCAGTTTGATCTCTTTGGGACAGAATGTTCATTTTATCAATTAAATCCCTCTCTGGATATGCTCAGTGACGCTCAAAGATTGGATAAAATTGCACGTTTGATATTTGAAGGAAAAAAGGATTACATACTGATGTCTCATGATATTCACACTAAACATCGCCTGGTAGGTATAATTTAATGTTATAAGTTATTTTGTAACAATGTTACTCGATAAATGAAGAGGTTATTAATTTACAGTATTGCCTCCATGTGTTATTTTTCAATTGCTAAACAAAGAAATTGCTACAACAACTTTTATCATGTTACTTCATAAATAATTTGGTAGCCCAGAATTGAAGAGTTTTTTAAGTAGTTGTGATAAAAATTTTTACTTTGAATAATAATAAACTAATATCATGCTCAGACATCCATGTTAAATATTAAGTTTATTTACAACAAGCAATTTTAAAGTTTGCGTCTTTGCAATGATATGAGGATGATATGAGGGTAGAAATACACATACCGTACAGTGTGTAGAAGGAGACATTTTTCAAATGTTTTTCAGACTGTAGGAAAACTTTAATGAGCAACTTGTGTGGAATGAGTCTTTGTTTCACTTAAGAAAGTATTCTGCACTCACCTATGGCTCAAGCGTAATCATTTCTCTTGAGTGCAGCTAAGAGACACTTTGCCCACTTCCTGCATAAATAACTATTTACCATAAGTAGCTGACCCCAGATTCTCGCAAGGGAATCTGAGCGGATATAAATTTCATTACTCTCTTAAAGCATCAACCTTATTTTTTTATTTCAGGTAAATTTTGGAGGTCATGGCTACTCTCATATTCTGAACAACATCACACCGAAAATGATCATTAAGAAGATTAATCAAAACATAATTGATGACATTTACATTAAGAATCCTGCAAATTGGCTATGTGGTGTGTTCTAAATTAAGACAATAAATAATAAACCAGCACTTCATTGTTATGTTTGAAATATTATTGTAAAGAAACAATTGAATACCATGTAAAAAAATCATGGAGATATTCTGGAAATAATTATAGTTAGACTAAATTAATTACAAAGTTTGCTTTACCCTAAAATATCTATGTGCGCAAATTTTAACTTAATTTTTTTCTTTGGTCCAGTGTCAAAATGAGAAATTAGGCATGAATAATGAATTAAGGTCCGACTCTTATTTTTTGATTGATTATAGTACTGTTTAATGTAGAATATGGCGGATACCAGGTTGGCATACTTGGGCAACTTTGAATATTGAAGGTCAAAGTTGACAGGGCAGAAAATACAGAAACAGGTATTGAAAAAAATTGTATTTATGGTGTCTAAACGAATATTTCCCAAGATATTGATTCGAAACCACCGCCAATGGTTGCTGGGAGGTAAGTACTTCATTTTGATCGGGCATTAATTTTTAGCCACCAACTTGGATCCGCCATTTTGGAATCAAGATAATTCTCTTAAATAAGAAAGTAGAGTTGTGATGCATTATAACGGCTATAGTTCCACAGAAGGAGCACGCTTTGCCTCACTATCTAGGGGACTTGTGGGAATCGGGGTTATCAGGTGAGGAACTATCGATAGTTAAACACTCATACGAACGATAAATTGATATTCGCTACCGATATTTCACTGATTTACTTCACATTACTGTCTAGGGGATTCAGTGGGAACTGGGGTTGTTGGGTGGGGAATAATCGATTGTTAGCCACTTAGCCCAGTTGCAATTTTCCCACATTGGGAATTGGCGACTACAATTTTCCTTTCTCTAAAAGCTTAATCGCTGCTGCAGCCACAGCACTGATGGTGCCACTTATTAATGCTGCAGCAGTTGGCAACTGGTGGGTGCCACTCAGGGTGTCACCAAAACAGGTACCACCAAATAAACGGGCACCAGTAAAAGTAATTCACTTTTTCACAGTAGAACCTTGATCAACCGTCACTCTCTATTAGCCGTTACTCTTGACAGACGCAGTAAAAATGTTGAACAAGTACAACTTATAGTAAAGCAGTTTTGTTTCACTCTTGTATGAATGTGATTTAATAAGAAATATGTATTATCCACTTATACAGGATATTACTTCTATCAAAACCTTTTAAATCGACATATACTGTACAGGTTTATAATTAAATTTCTGTTTTCCATCTATTCTCTTAACTGTCACACTCTTGTTCCCAAGGGTGACGGTTAACAGAGGTTCCACTGTATTTGCAATTTTGGGCGAGGTAATTATTTCCTTTGTTTTCATACGTTAGCAATCGTGGAATTACAGCAGAGGAAACAAAGAGCTACGCATTACAGAGCCAGCGCTGTGTCACTCGATAACTGTTCTAATTGATATATCGGTATGCACAATCAATAAAACTATCGATATACCATTCATATGAGTGTTTGACTATTGATAGTTCCCCACCCGACAACCCCGATTCCCACCGAGTCCCCTAGATAGTCCGGTGAAGTGTACACCTTCTGCAGAACTTATACCCATTATATTCCCCGTCCCTCACCCAGAGTCCGCGCATTGTTTAGTCCAATTTTTCACGGACCTGTATAGGGGCTCAGGCTCCAATCAACATTATGATGAGATTGTTTAATGTGCTTCCTCAAAATATTGATCTCTTTGCCTCGACCTTTGCCTTTTATAAAAAATTCTTATTAATAAATAAATAAATTAAATTAAATCAAAATAATTTTAGAACTGGTCTGTATTATGTTTTATTTATTGGTAGCATGCATGACTTAATTATTATTGTTTTTATGTAAATCGATGTAATGAATTATTTATATTGTTTAAAATTTTTAGTTATTCCTGTGAAATATTTTGTATTTTGATCAATTATCTGTAGGTGTGTATGTTGTGTATCATTATGTAGTGAAAAATAAAAGTACGGTATCAGTGTGTTGTGTCCCAGGTAAGAAGACATTACCCATTACCATTACCATTACCAACTGGCGATCGTTGACCAGATGCCTGGATAGATCTTGTCTTTAAAACTAATACTTAAACATTATTGAAACTAATATTTTTTTTACACTTGTGGCGGCCAGATTCAGGGTCAGAGATCCATATGGTGGTGGTGAAGTACTCCTCGATCGAGTAAAAGCATTTTCTGCTCAGCCACTTCTTCAGCTATTTTTAAACAGTGTAGGTCCCAGCTCTCTAATGTTGTGAGGCAGTTTGTTGTAAAGTTTGTAGGCCAACACTGGATAGCAGTCTTTGGTCTTATAGAAAGTCTACATCTCGGAATATTGACATTCTTTCCTGAGCGCAGGTTGTAGTTGTGAAATTGGTCTCTTGTGATGTAAGGGAGCCTAGGGTCGGCTTTTACAAGGAGGAGGCAGTCAAGTATATATTGGCTGTAGATAGTAAGGATGCCAAGTTGTTCAAAAAGTGGTCTGCAATGATTCGCCTACCACTTGAAGTTATAATTCTTACTGCAGTATTCTGCATGAGAAGAGCCCTCTTTGTGTTCGGAGCATGTCCCCAAAGGACCAAGCCGTAGGTCAGGTGGCAATGAAATATCCCAAAATAGGCCAGCACAAGATATTCCGATGTTACCAATGATTTCAATTTCCTTAAAAGAAAGTTCACACGAGACAATTTTCTGCACAATTCATCAAGATGCGGGATGGAGGTTAACTTTTCATCAATGGTTATGCCTAATAGTTTTACTGCCTTATCACCATTATCCAAATTGGCATTAGGGCGAGTCCACAAGCTGCAGAGCAGCTGCTGAGTTTTTCCCTCATTTAATTGCAGGCCATAGAGCCTAAACCAGTCTTTAGCTTCATCAAGGCACGGGATGGATCTCATATTTAAAGTGGACATATTTCCACCACGATTGACAATGGTGGTGTCATCTGCGTACAAAAGGACATCGTTGCTGTTTATGTTGAAGTCATTTATTGAAATTATGAACGAGCTAGGCCCCAGGGACGAGTCCTGTGGAATTCCACTTGTGATTGTAGCCACACTTGATTTAGCGCCTTGAATTGACACCACTTGACGGTGGTCACTAAAAAATCTGCCCTAAAAGGAAAAAAATCCAATAAAAATTTCAAGGTTCTAGTTCGCGTATTTTGTGTTGTGCAATTAGCATATAGGTGAGTGGTATTTGACAAATATAAAGTAGATAACAACTAAACATAAAAGATACAAAACTATAATAAATATAACTTTGATATAGTACATACAAAACAACCTTAGAACCAAGATGAAAGGAATCAAATTGTAAGTCAGCTGTAATAACGTTTCTATTTGTGAAGCTATCTCCCAGCTGCTCCTTGGTTGAATTAACATTGAAAATGTAAACAAAAGATCGTCCATAACACTTTTATATGGGAAAATTGAAAAATTCGACCTCGCAAAAAACCCCTCGAAACTTCAAATTTTGTAAAATCCTTTCTTAGCGGATGCCTACGCCCTCAGAGGAATGTCCATGCGAAATTTCAAGCTTCTAGGTCATATAGTTTGGGCTGTGCGATGATAGGTCAGTGGTATTTGACAAGTATATTGTAGATTCCAAAGATATAAATTAAAATAAAATTTCATCCCTGTACATTCCTTATGGGCATTTCCGAATTAAACTATATTTTGTCATTGTTTTTCTTATATCTCCGGTGTTTTTAAACTTAAATTATTGTGTTATTAGTAGTAAATTCCATTAGATCATCGAGAGAAGCATGTCACAAAAAGAGACTTGAAGACATTGTGTTTGCTCAAAATTAATGGTCATGATTCATTGTACAGACTTTTGTAAATTATTTCATTCCGCAATATCTCTAGACCATACTAAGCATCGAAAGTGACTCAGTTATATTTGTAGACTCTGGGCATCTTTAATTAACACGATGATGTACAGTACAACTTAGATTATACGGACCCGAATTATTCAGACCTTGGTTAATCTGGATTAGATTCAACAACTACATTCAAGCAGAATTTAGGCTCGAACTTGCAGATTTTCTCTGTAGCGTTTTCAACACCTCAGTTTCAACCAAAAGGTCACACTGTGCACTTTAAAAATATCGTTATACCTGTAACATGTAATCTATTGTAACATAGCGGTTTTTAGGCAATCCAAATATTCAATAAAGGTTCAATCCCCAAAATTTGAAGGGGTCCCCCATAAAATGTTCTAAGGGACAAAAACCTAGTTTCGAGTAATCAAGCGTTAAAAGTTGAATTCTAAAATTTAGGTATTTTCAAGGTTAGAATTTATATATAATCATGTAAAATTTTTAATACCCTATTCATAACATCTAATGTAGCCTTATATTAAATTTGTACTTGCTGTTAAACATTTTACGTGGTTTTTTGGGGGTTAATGTTCTAAAAGGCTGGCGTTTGAAACATTCTCTGATTCGTTTGCTGTCATGATCCAATTTTGCTCTTCTGCTTTGGAAGGAATCATCAGGTAATGTATGAACTCAAATAAACAAAATTAAAACTGAATATAACACGATTTTATGATATAAAGGTACAAAAATGTATATTGTTACATAACATGATATGTCATTTTGCTAAAAGCTATCAAAAGGTGGCGCTTAAAACGTTATTCTACTCACCTATTTTTGTGGCAATTTCCCAGCCCTTGGCTTCTTAGTTTTTGAAACAAAGGGTAATCCGGCGTTTCTATATTCCTTCCCGATCTTATCCTTCCTTTTTCCTATAATTGCTTTTCGTCTTTATTTTGATTTAAGCGATTTTGGTCGCTGGGTGTCAACGCAACGACCGGCAGGGAGTCAATCTGTTGGGGAATAGAACATTATTCCCCAAAAAGGCTGTGAAGTTCCGCGAACCACACCAACTTTGACAAGCGAAATCAGGGACATTTATCTTCAAAACCAAAATTTATCACAGTGTAGCTCGTGTCCTAAGGAACCCTTTTCACTGAATATCTCCGATTTTTTAATTTTGTCACTTAGAACATTTTAGACCCCTTCAATTGTAAGGTGACTAAAATCTGCCAAGCTTTGACGAGATGTGTAACAGAGAGATTTGTTTTTGCCCAACATGAAAGAGATTGTCTGCTGTAACAGTGCTACGAGATCGACTAGCAGATGCTTTTTCGTTCTTTGAAAGACATGTCTTAGGTGGGGTTTTGTTATTAAATCAGATGCTTTTTGTTGTACTTTGTTTACATTTTTCTAGGCTCTGTAATATTTTTATAAATTGGATACATTAAAAATGGCTTCAATATTTAAAAGGCAAAATATACCAGGAGATAGCAATTGCCTATTTAGATCTTTGAGTATTTTCCTATTTCAGTCCCAAAACCTGTTTCATAAACTTAGATCTAATACAGTAGACCATATATATACAAACTGGAAAGAATATAAACATTTATCTTATATAATGACCAACCAGAGCAGCGGCGAACTCAGGGTCAGTGTTTGGGGGGCCTCACTACCCCGAGGGAGGATTTTTCATAAGCTAAAAGAGAGGTCCTGGGCCATTGAAAGAGATATTTTGATTGGGGGGAAAATGTTTAAGGCATTACATCCTATACTAGCCAAACTTAAAAATAACTGGGTTTATTGTCAAAGATTTAATATTTTCCGTGAAATAACCACAAGACTTTCAAACAAGATACGTCCGAGTGATACAGTACACCTCGGATTATCTGGACCCCACATTATCCGGATCCCGGATTATCCGGACCGGGCTATATGAGAAATTAAAAAATTAAAATCATGGTAAAACCAGGATTTTAGTGAGTTTACGGGTGAAATGCGCCTTCTGATAGTAATATGCAAATGTAATACATTAATCTACACATTTGGATTCACAATAATTGAAGGAATCACATTGCCTAAACAGTATATTACGGCATTTTCGAGAACGTAGTTTTCTGGATTGCTACTTGGGGTGCTAGCAGTAATCAACAAAGTCGAAGCCTACGGCAATTTTGCGAGTTAGTTCATTGCTGTAATTTGATGTGTTACGTTATTTCTTAAAAAGAGTTACTGTAATAAGTTTTTGAGTTACTTAAAGTTTCGTCATGATTATTTCAGGTTTGAGTTATTTTGAGTTATGATTGTTTAATCTCAATACCGGTAATTAAATATTTTAATCTGGCGTTTTATTCCAAACCTAAACCATAAGTACGGTAAAAGTTAACATTATATTCATAAGATTAACAATGAAGTTTAGTTCTAAAATATGTTTCAAAATGAAAAACCGTAAAATTTGATAGGCTAATATGCTGTACAGTCTTGATACGCCGTTTGCAACATCAATTTAGCAGGGGCTACGTATGCGATCGCTTTTTAGGTATTATTGTAATGATCTCGGTTTATCCGGATCGGTGTTCCGCCACATTAATCCGGATAATCTGAGGTGTACTGTATAAAGATCACGATACCACCGAAATCGAAGCCATGAAACAACAAGAGATTTTATTGCCGAAATTTGACCGATAATGTAGGTGACGTTATCATTAGTATTGAATTATTGCATAATTTTACAATAGGGCCGGGGTTGGAGGTTCGCGAAACGAACAAAAGAATGTTGCCTCCCGTGATACGGCCAAGGGTTTCCACACTGCCACGACACAGCCGAGCCCCCTGAAATAATCTTTATTTCAGTATTAGTTTTACCAATGGGGCAGAATCCAGCCATCTGATTGGCTGAACCGAACTGGAACTGGAGGTCTCTACATCTGATTTACAGTACTATAATACAACTACAACTCCAATCACCGACTTTTCACAGATAAACAGGCCACAAAATGCCATGATGTAGATCAGATGCAGACGCCTCCAGTTCCAGTTCGGATCAGCCAGTCAGATGGCTGGATTCTGCCCCATTGGCTGGCAGTCAAAATACAACTGATTAATTCGCCAACCGCAGTACAACTGAGAGATTTGCGCCGGGCAACCATTAGCCCGAAATGACCAAGCATAATGCCAAGATTCACCGACGCGTCGCGACGGGAATAAGAGATATTTGAGGGGCGCGAAATGACTGAACAATTTCCCAAGACACTACCCCCAGCAATTTTCCAACTCCATTGAAATAACATAACACTTTCTTACGATATTTTTTGCATTTTTTTCATGTGTTTGGGGGGGCTGGAGCCCCCTGAGCCCCCCCCTGGGTACGCGCCTGAACCAGAGGTTGATAAAGAGAAGTACTGTGAAGAGATGAAAAAAGACGGTACCTATGGAACTAGTGTTGAATGTATGGCTATTTCTGATTTGTTTGAAATCAACATCAACATTTTTTACGAAACAAAACACTTTAAAACTAGAATTATCCATTTGGATAAAAAACCAACAGTAATAACGAGATCATCTCATAAAAAGACTGCTAATCTTCTTTTAACCGGCTTAGTAGATTGTGGATGTTGGAATTTGTAATCTTGTTCCTCATTGACTTTTTGGTATCAAGTTTATAACAGCTGTCATGTATGTCATGTGTTTGCTATGTTTATTATTTTTCACCACACTACGACGAAATCACCTGTTTTACAAACGTCAAACGCGGACCGAAACACACCGTTTGCCGTCACAGGACCGAAAACGTTGGGGGCCCTAGGGCCGAAAGTCAGCTGATGGTTTATTTGCTTGAAACAAAGTCAGAACATCACAAAATTATACGGCATTCAAGGCAGGATAGTTGCGATCATATGATTGTCATAGCTGTGTTTTGTTTTCAAGTGAGTCAAATAATAATCAGTTTTTAAATTATTTAGGGTATATTTCATTGTGTAGTGTGGTGAAAAATAGTGTTCGCACCTCGGCCGAAAGGGTTTTGCAGCTCTCGATCGTTTCAAATTCTCGACTTCGTCTCAAATTTGGAACACGATCTCAAGTCTGCAAAACCTCATTTTCGGCCCTTGTTGTGAAATATACTGTTTGTTAAAAATAAACTTACTTCCACTGTGGACTTTAGAAACCATACTGTGTTGTCATTTCATCAGATAGCAATGAAGCTCAAAAACAAGCTGCAACCAAGTTTAATGACTTCTTCGCAGAAGTAGGGCAAATTTAGCGAATAACATTGATTCTGGAGGGGCTCCTGTTCTGAATGACGCTAATTTTAAACACTTTACTCGTTTCACACTTCAAACGGTTACCGAACGCGACGTCATACGCCACGTGACTGAACTCAGGGGTGGATCTGCCCCTGGCTATTATGATATATCTGCCGACTTTCTCAAACAGTACCTTTATATTTTTTCAACTCCTTTACTTCACTTATTTAACCTCAGTTTAACTTCAGGTACGTTCCCCAGTGTATTTAAATTAGCTAAAGTTTTTCCTCTTCACAATCTGGTGATTTTACAGATGTTAACAACTTCCGCCCCATATCTTTGCTTAGTGTCTTTTCTAAAATATTGGAGCGTATCGTTAAAGATCAATTAGTTTCATACCTTCATTTTAATAATATTTTGAGTAGTAATCATTATGGATTCCGAAGAGACAAAAATATCTCTGACGCTTTGTATGATTTGAGTAAAGAAATTAATGAAAAACTTTCGGATAATAAGCGTTGTATGCTAATTTTTTTGGACTTGAAAAAAGCCTTCGATTCTGTAGACAGATCAAAATTACTAATCAATCTCAAAAATATAGGTATTGGCGGTCATGCATTCGCTTGGTTTCAAAGTTATTTATCGGAAAGATTGCAAAGTGTAACAATTAATGGAATTACCAGTGACGCACGACCTGTAAATTACGGGGTTATTCAGGGCAGTACATTGGGACCTGTCCTTTTTCTTATTTACATAAATAATTTAGATAAGTTGACATTGAATGGTAGACCCTTTTTATTTGCTGATGATACTGTAATTTTCGAAAGCGGCTCAAATTGGGATGAAGTTCGCTTAGCCGCAAATTCTGATTTATCGTTGCTTAAAAGGTGGTTTGACCAAAATATTCTCTCTTTAAACACATCCAAAACTAAATTCATACCTTAAGAGATGCAACTGATTTCCATTTACCAAATTTTATCCATTCTTGTGACAACCCCAATAATAATGACTGTTTGTGTAATACTATTGATAAGGTAACTTTTTATAAATATCTGGGAGTTGTGTTTGACAACCGTATGAAGTGGACAAATCATATTGAATTTTTAACCTCTAAACTTAGAAAATATGTTTTCGTTTTCAGGGAATTAAGAGATATTCTTGATGATAACGAAATAAAATTAGCATACTACGCATACGTTCAATCTTTGTTATCTTTTGGAATAATTGTATGGGGTGGGGCGTTTTCATCTGTTCTTCAACCCCTTGTTATCCTTCAAAAACTGATTATTAAAGTTGCATTTAACAAAGGCTATCATCACCCGACAGAGGAACTTTTTCAAGATGTTTCCTTGCTTAGCATAAGACAGTTGTTCATAAAAAACCTATTAACTTTTATCTATAAATATCAAGGACTATTTTTACCAACGTTACTCATCCATATATTACCCGTTATTCACAAAATATTGGCATCTCTGCAATTCAGTTAACAAAAACTTATTCCACGACTAACTCTTCTTATATATCTTGCATTTTGTATCGTAATCTGATGTCCAATCCTCAATTGAATAATATTTTTTATTCTCCTACAATCTTATCATTTAAAAAGCGTGTCAATGAATGGTTATTGCAGTTAGGGATTTCTAATTCAGAACTCATTATCACAGCAGCTTACAGGCAGACCTGACCCTACTAACTCTTCCACTGCACTTCCACCGTACTTCCACTGCACTTGACTCTTGATCCCCTCCCCCCCCCCCCTACCAACTGATAGGAAATGCTTAAATCGTCCTTCTCCGCGATACAAATTTGCTATTTGTCTTCCATTCTGCGCATGCCCAAACTCTTCTGCACAACCCTTTTTTTTCCTCCAAAAAAATATATTACCAATTAGTCCAGGCGGTATCTGTTAAAAAAAGCACATGGTTGGGTAAATCGTACAGTTTCCGAGATTTTTGTGTTAATGGCTTCGGAATATCATTAAAAAACAAAATTTCACTATGCGTACAAATATAAACCTGTGCAAAATTTTTTACCGAGGGAAATATTAAAAATTAAACAAAAATATCCACGTGTTTTGTCTGTTTTTTTAGGATATCTCTAAAACTGTTCACTTTAGACAAAAATAAATCACACCAAACGTTTTGTTATAAAATTCTACATTGAAAAAAGTTATTTTTAATTTAGTTTTTCCTACAAAAAGTGCATTTTTTAATCGAAAAATGTAAAAAATTGTAAAAAATAATCTAAAAATTTACGTTTTTCGCGATTTTGTTGGGACACGACGACTCAACCAATGACCTTCAAACTTTTCACAGTAAATGTTTGTATTATAAAAAATAATTACACCAAGTTTCATAAAAATCAGCCTAATATCTTCAGCACAATAGTCATCTAATAATCGTACTGCCAAAATATTAAACAATTTTCAAATCCATCTAAACCGCAAAGTACGATCCGCAGATACATGAAAATTGGACCAAATATAGAGGAAAAGTAGGTCTTTCAGATAAATCTTAAAATATTGAAATCGGTTCACTAGGAGAGCCTAGGCAGGTGTTTAAATGTAGTATTATTTTGGCAATTTCTAGCAATTTCATTAATTTGCATTATTTTCTATTAAAGTATATTTTTAAGACTAAGAATACTTTATTTTAGGCCTGAGTGGCCTTAACATCGAGATTGACCTTCATTTGTCAAAGTTCGGCCCCCAAAACCGCAAGGGGCGCCTTTTATTAGCAGTCTTCGTACAACGCGATCGAACCGACATTCGCATGCATGAAGCTCGGCCCCCAATTACATAAATCACTTATCCCTACCTTCCCTTCGTCAAGCTCGGTCCCCGAACTGAAAATTTTGCTGATAGTGAGCAGTGCACAATCCCTCATGGGCAATTAGTACACATTCTCATTTATCCCTAGCTTGATTCTCAATCTGTAGAAAGCTGCAATTGTACCCTTATTCTTTTATTCCTCAAGCTCGATTTCTTAAATTCCCCCCCCCCCCCCATATTCAAAATTATTTTATATTATGAAGATTTATTTAATTGTGATTCTTTTCTTTTGAATACATACGGAACTTTACCAATTTTTTTACAAATGTCAATTTAAAATATTTTGCATTTGTTTAATGCGATGACACTGTGATAAAACAACGTGTAAAAGATATTCAGGCAATTTATGTGAAATTAATGGTTTTTTAACTGTTTTCCACGTGAAATTGGTTCAAATTTCATAAAATTATTTCAAGGAATTTAGACTCGGTAGTTCCTTCTTTATCGAGACGTCCTTCTCGAAACGTTTATTCTTAACTACCTTTTTACAATATAGAAACGTGCTTCACATCTTTTTGTCTCCTTCTTCTGAAGTCTAAAATGTACTGTCCATATACCTTAGATTATAATAGGAAAGAGCAATATACTGTCTTAGCGTTTTAATTATTTTCTGTAACAAAAATTTAGTTATTTTGTTTGTTCATGCACATAGAGGAAGTTTTTTTATAAGGAAGTATTTTTTAGTTAAAGCTAATTTCTATAGCCTTAATGGTTTTACTCAAGCCAACATGAACAGACTCCCACTGGATTTTAAGGATTAGACGTTCAGAATTCTGTAACATATAATGTAATTTAAAGAGAGTATTTTAACAAAAAATGTTATTTTACTATGGAAAAAAGATTATTTGATTTATTGTGAAAGGGCTACCACTGATATAATAGTACATTCTAAGCATGCGTGTCTGTTATTGTGTGTGTCCTGTGCGCAAATGCATGATATGTGGGACGGTGATCATCATATTAAGATGTTGAGACTATGCATGTAAGTAAAAAAAGGTCATGTTTGCTGGTAAGAAAAACTTTCTTCCTAATATGTATTTTACACCTTTTATTCTTTTTTTCAGTGAAGATTAAAAAATATCAAAGTGAACCACTTTTTACATGAGTGTAAATGGTTTGATTAAGATGAGGACTATTTCTATTTCCCTGAATACTTGCCACAGACTCTGTAGGGAGATATTTTAGTCACTGAAGACTTTTGTTTTCAATAGTGTGTATTTTACTAAATAAATAATTATAATTCTTGTAGTTGTCTACGTAGAGGTCAAAATAGCAGTTTTCATTACAAGGAGCGACTTTATCATACTGTGAAAATAAGTTTTTAGTCGTTAAAATTCTTCTCTTAAAAGATTTTTGACGTTAGAATGCAATTTACAATGTTTACATTTCTGTTGTTTAAAAACAACACTTTTAATCTTACAAAGAGCGACTTCCGCATACAGGCATAAAAAAGCGGACAAGAAGGACCTTCCAGTTATGAGAGAAGGCCACAGGAAACTGAAGTGGACCTTTTCACTTGGTAATTTATCTTCGTATAAAAAAAATTCCAATGATAGGGGATGAGTATTATTTAAAGAGGGTAACATGTATAATTTGGGGGACCGAGCTTGGCGAAGGGAAGATAGGCATTAGGGATTTATGTAATTGGGGGCCGAGTTTCATGCATGCGAATGTCAGTTCGATCGCGTTGTACGAGCACTGCTAATAAAAGGCGCCCCTTGCGTTTTGGGGGCCGAGCTTTGACAAATGAAGGTCAGACTCGATGTTAAGGCCACTCAGGCCTGAAATAAATGTTTTTGAGGTTAAAAAATATACTTTAATAGAAAATTATGAAAATTAATGAAATTGCTAGAAACTGCCAAAAATAATACTATATTTAAACACCTGCCTAGGCTCTCCTAGTGAACCGATTTTAATATTTTAAGATTTATTTGAAAGATCTACTTTTCCTCTATATTTCGTCCAATTTTCATGTATCTGCGGATCGTACTTTGCGGTTTAGATGGATATGAAAATTGTTTAATATTTTGGCCATACGATTATTAGATGACTATTGTGCTGAAGATATTAGGCTGATTTTTATGAAACTTTGTGTAATTATTTTTTATAATACAAACATTTACTGTGAAAAGTTTGAAGGTCATTGGTTGAGTCGTCGTGTCCCAACAAAATCGCGAAAAACGTAAATTTTTAGATTATTTTTTACTATTTTTTTACATTTTTCGATTAAAAAATGCACTGTTTGTAGGAAAAACTAAATTGAAAATAACTTTTTTCAATGTAGAATTTTATAACAAAACGTTTTGTGTCATTTATTTTTGTCTACAGTGAATAGTTTTGGAGATATCCTCAAAAAACAGGCAAAAAACGTGGATATTTTTGTTTAATTTTTAATATTTCCCTCGATAAAAAATTTTGCACAGGTTTATATTTGTACGCATAGTGAAATTTTGTTTTTTAATGATATTCCGAAGCCATTAACACAAAAATCTCGGAGACTGTATGATTTACCCAAGTCAAAACATATACCGCCTGGTCTAAATATATATTCAATAACAGCACATAACAAAGCACATAAAAGTTAATCATAGGCTTTCTTATAGCGACTAAGCCTACGCACAGGCAATCTGCCCATGTAGGCTTATTTCCATGATTTTTTGTTTTAGTTGTAAGAAAAAAGTGTATATTTTGTCATTTTATATTATATTTGTATTAATTTTTGTACTTTCTGGAAATAAACAAAAATTTGAATTTGAATTTCATTCCTAATTATTATAAAGGAAATCAATAATTAACAAGTGGTTATGGGCCCAGATTCGTTTTTATTGTAATAAATTATCTCTGCGGCATATTTTGAACTGTATAATTTATAGGGAAGTGTTTAAGAAATATTATAGTAAATTTCATTGTATGAACACTTAATAATTACTGTGATGGGAGATAAAGTTGTATACTCCACATCAGCCCCTGGAATTTCTAAGTTGAAAGGGTCTACCAACTATGCAAGTTGGAAATTTGATATGAAGATGGCTCTAAAGTATGATGGATTGTGGAATTGCATCGAACCACAAAAGACTACTACAGAGACGACACCGCTAACTGTGGATCCGGACAAAGATGAGAGGGCGCTCGCCAAGATCGCCATGCACCTGGAGTCAGCTCCAAAACTACATGTCAGGACGGCCACATCAGCGAAGGAAGCGTGGGACATCTTAGCAAAGCAGTATGAAGTCAGGAGTACAAACAGGAGAATATTCCTGCTGGACCAGCTTTTAGATTTAAAGTTGGAAGTATGCAACAACGTGAGTGAGTATATTTCTAAATTTCTTGATCTCAATGCTCAACTCGCTGACATAGAGAAACCTGTGGACGATGAAATGAAAGCGTGTCTACTTCTAAGAGGTTTGCCTGAGTCTTACAGGGCATTTAGGATGGCAGACGAGAGTACAGGTAAAGTAGAATATAGTAAAGTTGTAATGAAGTGTTTTCGCACCCCAGGGTACCCGAGCACCTCACGGTACCCGAGCGCCAAACGGTACCAAACACCTTACGGTACCTAAGCGCCCAACTGCACCCTAGCACCCCATGGTACCCGAGCCCCCAGGGTATCCCAACACCTCACAGTACCCAAGAACCTCACGGTGCCCAAGCACCCTATGGTACCGTAACACCCTGTGGTACCCGAACACCCAACGGTACCCGAGCACCAGGTACCCGAGTACCTCATGGTACTCACTGGAGGGGAGGATGGAGCATCATGGTGCCCAATGGTGGGGACAGCGGGCATATAAGGCGGACTTTGGGGACCAGGAAGGCAGTTGGGCCCTAGCGGCCCGACCCACCGGATGGGCGTGTTGAGCCCCCGGTGAGCTGGATGGGCGTGCTGAGCCCCCAGCACCGTCGGATGGGCGTGTTGAGCCCCCGACACCCCGCATGGGCGTGCTGAGCCCGCGGAAGGCCGGAAGGGCGTGTTGAGCCCCCGGTACGCTGGACAGGCGTGTTGAGCCCCCAGCACCCGCATGGGCGTGGTGAGCCCGCGGAAGGCCGGAAGGGCGTGTTGAGCTCCCGGTACGCTGGACGGGCGTGCTGAGCCCCCAGCACCCGCATGGGCGTGGTGAGCCCGCGGAAGACCGGACGGGCGTGTTGAGCCCCCGGTACGTCGGATGGGCGTGTTGAGCCCCCGACACCCCGCATGGGCGTGCTGAGCCCGCGGAAGGCCGGAAGGGCGTGTTGAGCTCCCGGTACGCTGGACGGGCGTGCTGAGCCCCCAGCACCCGCATGGGCGTGGTGAGCCCGCGGAAGACCGGACGGGCGTGTTGAGCCCCCGGTACGTCGGATGGGCGTATTGAGCCCCCGACACCCCGCATGGGCGTGCTGAGCCCGCGGAAGGCCGGAAGGGCGTGTTGAGCTCCCGGTACGCTGGACGGGCGTGCTGAGCCTTCAGCACCCGCATGGGCGTGGTGAGCCCGCGGAAGGCCGGAAGGGCGTGGTGAGCCCCCGGTACGCTGGACGGGCGTGCTGAGCCCCCAGCACCCGCATGGGCGTGGTGAGCCCGCGGAAGACCGGATGGGCATGTTGAGCCCCCGTTACGCTGGACGGGCGTGTTGAGCCCCCAGCCATTGGTTTGTAGTCCACCAGTTGGTGGAGTGGGGATGGTTTTCCCCCTCCACTATAGTTTTGTTATTTATTAATTGGTATCTGTATGTTACAGCCAGTTAATGGTAGGCAGGGCAGGCCGCTGCCCGTCTACACCGTCGCAGCTAAACGTCTGAGCGTGCGCAGCCAGGCCGTACTCCCTTGGCACCGCGGGCCAGCGAGTATCCTAGTGAGCAGACGAAGATCCTCCGGGCTTCCTCAGAGCAGGTCGCTGCCGAGCCTCCATACAGGAGTGAAAGCCGAGGATAGTTAGGGGTTCAGCGTGGCTGGACAATGGCGTGGCAATAACCCCCCGGGGCATCACATAGGCGACGAGACTGATCCATCTACGGACGCGGTGAGCTGGTTCCCGGAGTCCACGCCAAGACTACAAACCAGTGATTGGATCTTGTATATTGTGTATATATTATTTGAACTGTGTGAATAAATATAAGTGACTGGATATCCGGACGATTTCACTTAGAACCCTTACCAACCCTTGTTAAGGTCTAGTGCTCGAGGAAACTTCCTCACAAAGTACTAGAAAAATTAAATAGCATGGCTGAAAAGGATACCACTGAGTCCTCAGTAGTATTTTCAACTTTTAAAAGCACTACTGGTAAGCATTTTCTAACCAAATCAAATAATAATCAAGCTAATTCTAATAATAGCTCAAAAACGAGGAAGCCTTTTATTCCTACATGTTACAAATGTAGAAAGGCAGGCCATATGATAAGAGATTTTCCTGAAAATAATCAAGCTAATTTTAGTAACAGCTCAAAGGTAGGGTCAATTTCAAAAATTGGTAAGTCAGATGGTAAAAATAAAAATAAAAATGTAAGTTGGATAACTGCCCTGAATGTAAAGGTAGAACCTCAAAGCTGGTACATAGTCTCGTGTTGTTCTGACAATCTTTCTAATAGTAAAGAAAGTTTTCAAACGTTTAACTCAAATGAGGGAGTTAAAGAGGTCACAGTCACCAACATTACCAAACAACTCTACCAACAATACCAAAATTTACTCTGCAGGTTCTGGGAAAGTTTCTGTGAACCTTAAAAACTTTGGTGAGAGAGTGATATCGGATGTGACTTATGTACCAGATTTGTCTACAAATTTGCTATCTATGAGCAAAATAGCTTTAAAGGACAAGTTATAGTTTTTGATGACAAAGGGTGTAATATTTACATCAAAGATGGGTTTTCAGTAAGAGGTGAAATCTGTGGAACTGGAACAAATGTAAACGGACTGTATCGTTTGGATACAGAGAGTAAATGTGACATTAATCCAAATGTTGGTAATTTAGCTATGTCTGCTCAAGTTGATCAGTTAGTTAGTATGGATCTTCAAAATTTATGGCACAGGAGGCTGGGTCATTTGAATCATGTTAGCACGGGTATTTTAAAAAAAAGGGATGGCTTTGGGTGTTGATTTTCCTCGTCAGAGGCCAGAACCGTGCATTCCCTGTGTGGAGGGGAAACACTCCAGAGAATCTTTCCCAACCACTCCAAGTAAGAGAGCTGAGGCAAAACTAGAGTTAATTCATACGGATGTCTGTGGGCCTATGAATATTCAGTCGCTTCAAGGTAATCGCTTCATGCTAATATTTATTGACGACTTCACTAGAATGACCTTTGGTTATTTTTTGAAATCAGAGGATCAAGTAGTTGATTGTTTTCTGAAGTTTAAGTCCTTAGTTGAAAATCAGACCAACCAGACTATAAAAACTGTTAGGTCAGATGAAGGCGGGGAGTACATGAATGTGAAACTAGAAGGAGTGTGTAATAGATTTGGAATAAGGCACCAGGTTACTACTCGGTACAGTCCTGAGCAGAATGGGGTAGCTGAGCGTGCAAATAGAACTATTATTGAAAAAGCTAGAAGCATGCTAAGTGACTCAAATTTAAGCAAGGGTTACTGGCAGTATGCTGTGGAGGTAGCTATTTATCTTAAGAACCGAAGTCCTACGAAAGCTGTTTTCGGAGTCACTCCACAGGAGAAATGGACTGGATCGAAAGTTGACCTCAGTCACCTTAGAGTTTTTGGGTGCATAGGCTATGTGCATGTACCTAAGGAGAGAAGGACCAAATTGTACTTTAAGAGTGTTCCTCACATTTTTGTAGGTTACAGTGAGGATGTCAAAGGTTACAAATTGGTCGACCCTAAGTCTCCCCATAGAGTGATTTATTCTAGAGATGTAAAGTTTTTTGAAAACATGTTTTATAAAGGGCTTAAAGAAAATAATGGTGGTGAAACTATACAACCAGTTGAGAACATGGTAAGCATCCAGACCACCAAACTCGATGTTCTTCACAGGAATCCTGAGGCAGAAGAGGAGAGCTTCACTCTCGAAAGTATTAACATTGAGCAAGATGATGGTGATGTTGGAACTGAAGAATCCACTGAAGGGGATTCGGGAAATGAAGAGGAAGGTGTTGAAATCAATGTTGGTGGTAGGTACCCTCTAAGAGTAAGAAAACCTAAAATGTTTCCTGATTTTGTTACCTACATGGTTACCCAAGAGGATCAAGAGCCGAGTAGTTATCAAGAGGTAATAGAAGATCCGAATAAAGATTTGTGGAAGCATGCTATGGAGGAGGAGTATGCCTCGTTGATTAAGAATAACACCTGGACTCTTGTTGATCTACCTCAAGGTAAAAATGTTGTAAAATGTAAGTGGGTGTATAAAATTAAAAGAGACTGTAATGGAGAGATTGTTAAGCATAAGGCAAGACTGGTAGCAAAGGGTTAATATGGCGTTGACTATGAGGATACTTTTTCGCCAGTGGTAAGATTTGAAAGTTTGAGGGTTTTGTTTGCATTAGCTGTTAAGTTTGACTTATCCATTGATCACCTCGATGTAACATGCACTTTTTTAAATGGAGAGTTGAAGGAAGAGATATATATGCGTCAACCTGAGGGTTTTGTAAAAAATTACTCAGAAACAAAAGTCTGCAAACTAAACAAGGCCATATACGGTTTAAAGCAGGCATCGAAAGTCTGGAATGAAAAATGTGAGATTGTGTTGCAAGAAATGGGGTTTACACAACTAGAGTTAGAACCGTGTATCTTTGCACTGTTTACAGAATGCAAACTTGCTATTATAGCTTTGTATGTAGATGACTTTCTTCTGATCAGCAATGATGATGACTTAAAATCAAATATTAAATTACAGTTAAAAGGATATTTTGAAATCAAGGATCTTGGTAATGCTAAAAATGTACTAGGCATGAGAATAACTAGGGAAAATGATATCCTGAGAATTGATCAAACAGCTTACATTGAGAAGATTTTGGCACAATTTGATATGACTGATTGTAATCCTGCCAACACACCTATGGAAGAAGGGCTAGACCCTAAAAAGCCAGAGATAAACAGTAACAACTTGCAGTATCAGGAGCTGATAGGCAGTCTTATGTATTTGTCAGTGTGTACAAGACCTGATATTACTTTTAGTGTGACGAAATTAAGTCAGTATAACACCTGTCATTCTGAAGAGCACTTAAGTATGCCAAACGAGTTTTAAGATACTTAAAGGGAACCAAATCTTATTGCATTACGTTCACAGCTGATGAAGAACCTCTACATGGTTTTGCTGCTGCCAGTCATGGAAACAACTTCGATGGAAAAAGTTTTACCGGATATATTTTTAAACTATGTGGAGGATCTGTGTCTTGGGGAAGTAAGAAACAGAGATGCATGACTGATTCCTCAACAGAGTCAGAGTATGTAGCAATGGTTCAGACATGCAAGCAAGCAATGTTTCTGAAACACTTGTTGGAAGAGCTGGGAATATTTCTTGAGCATGTAAATTTGTATTGTGACAACATGCCAGCAATGAAGATTTTACAGAAGAGAACCGTGAATGACAAGACCAAACATATAGTTCGCAAACAGTTATTTGTCAGAGACGTAATCAAGAGAAAACTAGTTGTGCTGAATTACGTTCCAACTTCCAGGATGGTGGCTGACATTTTAACCAAATCACTTGGTAAAATCAAGCATGATGGTTTCTTGAACGACCTTGGTATTACTTCAATGAAGGATCAAGATTAAGGAGGGGTGTTGGAATTTGTAATCTTGTTCCTCATTGACTTTTTGGTATCAACTTTATAACAGCTGTCATGTATGTCATGTGTTTGCTATGTTTATTATTTTTGTTGTTAAAAATAAACTTACTTCCACTATGGACTTTAGAAACCATACTATGTTGTCATTTCATTCCTAATTATTATAAAGGAAAATCAATTATTAACAAGTGTGGACACTTTGAACTTTTGAATCCAAATGAAAGTATAGTCAGTCAAATTAATCGAAAGAATAAAATGTATGATAAGATCAGTAATTCTTGTACCTCTGCAACAATGTCTAAAGAAGTTAAATGTAAGATCCATAAAGTAAAAACTAAATCCAATTCAACTTCGGATAACCATAATCCAATTAAAGGTACATGTAATGAATTTGGAAAAATATTTACTGCTATTAAAGGATTATCTTTACATTTCGCCAAATCGCATCCGAATATTCAAAGAGAGAAAATAAATGCAAAATATAAAGAATCTTGACCTAATGGGATGTTTGATTCTTGTAACTTGACTGCACTTCCACTTTGACCAACACTTAACATTTCTTTCTAAAGTTAATAGTTTTCATTGTATATTTGAAAAACTAAATTTTCCATTTAATTCCATGGGAAAGTCTAATTCCTCAATAAAATGCATTTTGAGGGGCTCAACAAGGCTATGGCTAAATTTAGAATATTCTCTAGGTTGAAAACTTAAACGCACAGAAATTTTAATCCAATAGGTCATTTATTATCAGAATAATGGCCTCAAAAAGATATACGTACAGGCCATTTTCCGAGTTAGCCTAGTTTTTTCGGTATTTTATGGAGTAAAAAAACTATTATTGAGGTGAAACCTGAATAAAAATGAAGAAAAATAACTAAATGACCGAGAAAAATTGATCATAATAGTATAATTCTAGTTTTTCATCCATTTTGAAGGTCCAAAAGAAGTTTTTGGTCTCCCCATATTAAGCATAGGGAAAAAGGACAGGCTCAGACTTTTATCGTAATAAATACTTTATCCGTCGGTAGAAATGAATAAAAATTCATGAACATAAACATTTGAACGATATAGCCTAAAAAAATCGTAGATAAATAATCGCTAAACAGAATTTATACGTATTTTAAAATGATTTTTAGTGGAAAAATTATGCTCTGCAGCTAGCGTCCCCTGTGGGAAAATAATCGCAACACAGTATATGGTAGTGGAATTCAGCCTTGCTGCTGGCGCCATCTTTTGGAATTTGGCGCAAGTGAGCGTAGCGCCAACTATGCTTGTTCGCAAGCACTTCACCAAATCTCTTCAATTAAACTGCTAAAAATAACTTTTATTTTAGATATTTTTGTTTTATATCTTTACGATATTTTTGTTTTATATCTTTACAATATTTTTGTTAAACATTTTCAAGACTTTAAAAAATTATTTTCATATGCTTTTTTAATTTAAGGGATTCGGCGTAGCTCTCTCAAATACGTATGGTTAGCACCAGCCGCGCTTGCGCTGAATTCCACAATGGGCACTAGCAGCGAGGCTTAATTTTACCACTAAAATTCATTTTAAAACATGTATAAATTCTGTTTAGCGATTATTTATCTAAGATTTTTTAGGCTACATCGTTCAAATGTTTATGTTAAATATGTTCATGAACTTTTATTCATTTCTACCGACGGATAAAGAATTTATTACGATAAAAGTCTGAGCCTGTCCTTTTTCCTTATGCTTAACATGGGGCGACAAAAAACTTCTTTTGGACCTTCAAAATGAATGAAAAACTATAATTATGCTATTATGATAGATTTTTCTCGGTCGTTTAGTTATTTTTCTTCGTTTTTATTCAGGTTTCACCTCAATAATAGTTTTTTTACTCCATAAAATACCAAAAAAACTAGGCTAACTCGGAAAATGGCCTGTACTTATATCTTTTTGAGGCCATTATTCTGACAATAGTTGACCTATTGGAATAAAGTTTCTGCGCGTATAAGTTATCAACCTAGAGAATATTCTAAATTTAGCCATAGCCTTGTTGAGCCCATTTGAAAAAAATTAAAAAACTACCCATTTGAGGAATTAGACTTTCCCATGGAATTGAATGGAAAATTTCGTTTTTCAAATATACAATGAAAACTATTAACTTTAGAAAAAAATGTTAAATTCAAAAAAGTTTTATTTTAAAATTATCTTTCAAACAAAAAAAGGCTTATCAAGATCCGAATACTATTACCGGAGTTATAGAGCAATTTATGAATGTAATGGCGGCCATTTTTAATGGCTGATATGGGGGTGTTCTACACGAATTCAAGGTTGGATCTTCGGACAGAAATACTTCTACAGGTATCTTCTATACACATACCAAGTGGCTAAGCTGTATCAAAAAGTGCTAGGTTTTTACGCTAACCACACGTACTAATACTGTAACTCTGTGATCACATGACTGTGACTATTACTGATATGCTTCAACAGTCTCAGAACTATTGCCTGAGATTTGTTTATGATCTGAGATGAGTGGAGCATATTACACCTTATTATACGGTATTGAGTCAAAATTGTTGAAACTAAATGATCAGAGAACAGTAAAAATCCTTTCTTTAGCTTTTTCAATTTTAAAAACCAGTTTGCCAAAATATTTTGAAAATGATTTTAAATTTGTTTCCCAATTCCAAAATAATTTTCGGAGCTCACGTTCTACCTCACTTACTTTGCGGATGCCTCAACACAGAACTGCAGTATATGACAGAGCATTTGTTGTGACTGCCTGCCACTTGTGGAATAACCTTCCTTTTTCCATTAAATCCCTAGATAGTCATCGTCGGTTTGTGGCGGCGCTGAAAATTTTGCTTCATTATGTTTTGTTAGTGTTTCATAATTTTATTGTTGTATTATATATTTGTGTATAAATTGTTTAGGCAGGTTAAGTGTAAGAAAGGGCCATGCAGCCCTAACTTTGCCTGTGAAAACAAAGAATTTTTCATTTCATTTTTTCATTTCATTTCAATGGGATAACAAATATTAATAGTAATAATGACATTTCCAATGCAAATAATATTAGGGCGATTCTCTAGAAAGTGGGTTATTTCATGCCAATAAATGGCAAAAAAAATTTTTGGAATTAATGTCTGTTCTTGGATTTTTCTAATTGATTTTTATTCAAGTGTTATTTTTCCAGAAGTAATGCTTGAAAAATTATTTTTTAAAATTATTTATCAACAAAAAAAAATGATTACCTGAGGAATGATACAACTTGTCAGAGGATCTATATTCGATATTCATGACTTAAAATTTCTGAGAATATTATATATTTACCATTTAATCCTTAACAATATATGACTGGATTTTTATATAAAAATAAATACAATTTTGTAGCCAGAGGAATGACAGTTTGCCCTAGGAATGACGGTTTCTAGAGGAATGATGCCAGAGGAATGATGTTTACAGCTTTAGGTTAGGTTTCACACTATTAAATACAATTATTAAATGAGAAATTTATGCATACAATAAACTATAATCTGTTACGTTTATTTTTGTAGCTTTTAATAAAAAATAATATATAAATTTAAATAAACAAATACCAGAGGAATGATGACAGCCTGTGTGACAGCAGCAGATGAGGCGACACAACCACCACTCACTAACATCAGAAGGCTACTGAACATGTTCTTTTAAGGAAATAGTATTGCCAAACTTTAGGACAAAATATCCCTGAGATTCCTTCTGCCAACTAAATTTCCCTCTTTTTTATCTGACACCAACAGTTTGCCAGAGGAATGATGAGTAAAATCAAGGGACAAAAGTAATTGTTTTATAAAATTGTTAAATAGGTAGAAACAATTTGTCTGAATAGAATATGACATTATATATATATAATATGTAACAAAATAAAAATATTTAGTAAATTTTAAAACCACTTAAAATGAATCATAATCAGCAAACTTTATCAAATTTCAAGGTGGGAAATGCCAGAGGAATGACAAACAGCGGTTTTTGTATTTTTTTACTAATTAATGTTAAATTACTCAGTTAAATATAATTCTTTAATGTGATTTTACTTCCTCGTCCCAAATTGTGACCCAAGGAGTGTCACCACCTTCACTTTAATTTTTTCCCTGTTTTGGCTGTAGGACTATTCATACTATGCAAGCCAAATAAAAGGCGAAAAGGAAATGAAATATTATGTAATATTATTTATTTGATGATATTGATATGATATTTTTATTACTTTAAATATTTATTTCAAGTATTGAAATTACATTATATACTATCTTATGTAAAGTATCTAAGATATTCCTTGTAGTCAGTTATGACCTCTTCTTGAAAACTTGTTGTTTCATTCATGTAAACTATCAATGTTTTATTTTCTATTTCAAGTTTAAACCCATCAATAAAATTATCCTGATATATTTTCTGGACTATTCTGATAATTCTGCTCCAAAATGTGTTATCTCTTACACTATTTTCAAATGAATCAGAGAATCTAAGAAAAGCAAGATATGTATACCAATTGAAGAGTGTGCCATTCCAAGAATAATCCAAGGCTAATACACCCTCTATTCTGTCTTTTATTATCCTTTTACCAAATTTATTGAAACTTTCATTTGGAAGGCTAGGAAGAATAATCTTATCCACGGATTGAGTTATGTTAAGCTCCATATTTGAAAGACTGACTTGTTCATAAAGTTCATAAACACTTTTTGTTTGATTTTCAAAGGTTATTGTCAAATTATCATAAATTGAAATGTCTGAATAATCAGTAAAAGCTCCAGTCACAAATTCAAAATAAACCGTGTTACTGTCGGTTTGTACCTCAGTATTGTACATTACTTCATTTAATAACCAGTCCCAATTTATTTTCCTTGAATTACTCCAGGGAATATCTCCTGTTAATCTCTTTTGTGATTGGTCCAAAATTGTCATAATTACACACACGATAACATCCATTCCAGTCATATACCATTTTCTGCCATAATAATAATGTGGTTCTCTTAACACATCAGGCAGCTTTTGTTCTGGTAATTTTTGAGTTAAGAATAAAATATGCTGAGCAATTACTTCAAATGGCATTTGTAGCCCAGGAAGAATTAAGTCGAGAGAACCAAAAGGAATCTTCATATTAAGAGCTTCTTGTATTGTATTTTGGTTTACATAAGGATCATCAGCAAATGTAAGATTTATGAAAAACGTAAGGGTTGAAAAGAAGGAAATGTGTTTCTCTTCATTATCAGGGTCAGGTCCATAAAAGTTCCAAAAATTTCCACCATCTGTGATGTACAATGTTGCATTTACTACGAACTGCACAAACCCAGCTCCTATTGGGATGACCCAGCTCACATTTTTTGTAGGATGATACAAATCATCCCATTCATATTTGTGATGGTACTTCATGGGTTCTTCAAAAGATGATGTAAGATGTGTTTCCTCTCTGCTTGTCAAAAATTTAGTATTATTGTTTAAAAATTGAAGAACTGTTAATGTTTCATCAAAATTTATTGTTTTTCTATTATAAATAGAAGATCCGTTAAAATAAACAATAATGGGTGTTAACTTATTATCTTCATCATAGATATCATATTCAAATCGATCAAAATACATTCTGATTTCGGAATCATGGATTCTCATATAAACATTATCCCAATCGATGACTGATCCCCATTCGGATCCTTTTTGCTGGGACTTAAATTCGCTAAAATTAGCAAGTCTTAACATTGCCAATATGTCTAACCAACTAATATAGTAATTACCCCATTTAAGAAACTCTACCCCAATGTCCACGTTCATGTTCATGTTTTCTTGCATGAAAACTTTTCTTGCAATTAGAATACTTTGAGAAAACAGTTCAAATGGCATTTTTTCCAGTGTCTGAGAATATTGTATCAATTTATTATTCATCAAAAAATTAGTAATTTTTTTATTTAATGCAGTATCTTCTTTTATACTAAAAAATGATTTATTCATCATCATATTGGTTTGATCCTCAAATGACCAGATATGTTCTTCATCTGTGATATACCATTTTCCATTCCAATTGAACATGTATTTCCCATTTCCAAGTTGGATTGTGTGTTTAATATTTATGATATTTTCTGATAAATTATTTTCCGGAATCTCCTCAACTTTGTTTGTAATTTCTTGTAATGTCACTATTCTATTATTGTAGTCTATCGTTCCATTTGTAAAAATGGTCAATTCTTTCAATTTGGAATGGTCTATTATGTAATAAACTGTTCGATCAGGAAAATATTTCTTTCGTGAATCATGAAGCTGGTTGAGTATATTGTCCACATATTGTTCTGTTAATTTTGTTTTTAATGTCTCAGTGTCATTTAAGGTCAGATTAATCAACACCATTATTGCTAAAATTTCATCATAGTTCATGTTTTTATTGTGAAATCGGTAGTTGGTATAACTGATTCTTGATTCAGTCTGTTGTTTGAATATATCTTTAACAAAAGAAGTAAATGATACGTCATTTGAAACATAAGATGCATTCACGGTGCTTTTTGAGAATAAAGCCTTGTTATTTAAATTTTGAAGAGCACCTACTGATTCCTCAAAATCTATTTTCTTATTGTTCCAAAGGGAAGACCCATTGAAATATATAACCATCGGTGTAATGTTATTGCTGTCATTATTTATATTGTACTCATATCTGTCAGCAAAAATTTTGACTTCTGATGATTTTAACCTATTATATATGTTATCCCAATTTATTGTACTCCACTTAGTCTCGCTTAGCGATGAGTCGAATGCATCAAAATTTGATAGTCTCAACATGGCCAACATGTCTCTGTTACTAAGATAGTAACTCCCCCATTTATATAATTTTGTCATATCACTATTTCTTACAGAAAGTAAACTTTGGGAAAACAGTTGAAATGGCATTAGCTCTTGTGACTGAGAATTTTCTTTTAATACATTCTTTATGGATTTCTTATTAACTGTTGTATCTTCTTTTATTCTAAAAAAAGTATCATTCATTAGTTTACTGGTTTCGTCTTCAAATGGCCACATATGCTTTTCATCTGTTATGTACCATTTTCCATTCCAGTAAAACTGATATTTTCCATCTCCAAGACGAATTGTGTGTTTAATATCATAGAAAACATTTTCCTCCAAATCAGAGCTTGGAATTCTTTCTAATTCTTTTGCGATATCTTCAAATGCCGTTCTTTTACTATTGTATTCAGTTGTGCCATTTACGAATATGGTTAATTCTTTTAGCTTTGAATCCTCTGTTATATAAAAAACTGTTCGATCAGGAAAATATTTCTTTTTAGAGTTGTAAAGTTGAGTGAGAGTATTTTCTAGGTATTGTTCTGTTAGTTTGGTTTCCAATGAATTAATTCCCTTTAAAGTCGCATTGATCAACATTAGTAATGCTAAAAGTTCATCATAGTGCATGCTTTTATCGTGAAATTGGTAGTTGGTATACCTGATTCTTGAATCAGTCTGCTGTTTAATTATATCTTTAAGAAAAGAAGTAAATGACATGTTTTTTGAAACGAAAGATGAATTTATAATGCTTGTGGAAAATAATGCCTTGCTATTAAATTTTTTAAGGGAACTTAATGTCTCATCAAAGTCAATTTTTTTGTTATTCCAAATAGAAGATCCATTAATGTACACAATCATAGGTGCAATGTTATAGCTGTCATCAAACATATTGTATTCAAATCGATCAGCGAACATTTTGATTTTTGATTGTTTTAGCCTGTTATAGACATTGTCCCAGTTGATTGTCCATTCATTCTCTTTTTGAGATGAGTTGAATGCACTAAAATTGGATAGTCTCAACATAGCCAAAGTATCGGCATAACTTATATAGTAACCTCCCCATTTATATAAATTTGTCATGTCATTGTGTCTTGCAGAAAGCAAACTTTGGGAAAATAGTTGAAAAGGCATTAGCTCTTGTGTCTGATAATTTTGTATCGATATATTAGTTAAAAACTTTCCTAAGGTTTCCTTATTAACTGTATTATTTTCCTTTAAATCAAAAAACGTTTTGTTCAATAATTTACTTGTCTCATCTTCAAATGACCAGATATGTTTTTCATCTGTGATGAACCATTTGCCTTTCCAATAAAACTGGTACTTTTCATCTCCAAGTTCAATGATGTGCTGGATTTCATTGGAAATATTTGTTGATAAGTGAGAGCTCGATATTCCTTCTGTAGTAGGAAGAGTGAACAAAGTTTTTGAAGCTGTATTATTTTTATTTAGATCCTGTAAAATTTCTAATATTTCATCTAGTGTAAGTTTTTTGTTTTCTTTAATAGAAGTCCCATTAGAATATATTTGAATTTTTATTGAAAATTCACTATTATTAGTAGTAATTATATATTCCCAGCTATCGATCAACTTTGCCTTTTTAGAGATCATAACTGTCCGATAAATATCCCTCCAACTGTCTGATTTGTTAAAAAACTCATTTGATTTTAATCTATCAAGATCTAAAAAACGTAGCATCGCAATTAAATCCTCATAAGTTATGTTTAAACTTGCCCAACTCAAAGAAATATTCATAGGGTTGTATTTGCTCGTGAATATAATGCTTTGGGCAAAAAGTTCAAATGGCATTTGTTCAGAAGAATTCACTGACATCTTTTCTAATAGAAGATTTTTAAATGATTCATTTTCATCTAATGTTTCTGAAGATAGTATTTTAAAAGTCCTATAAAAAGATATGTTCATTGTTTCGGAAGTATGATCATCAAAAGGCCAAAAACTGGCCATATCTGTCAGGTACCACCTATTTTTAAAGTAAAACTGATATTTATTTCCCCCCAGGTTGATTAAATATCTAATATTTTGAGACTCGCCATCATTTCCTGTAACTTGTGGTACCTTGATTACAGAAATTGTTGATGTTTCTGAAAGGCTCATAGTTCTAAATTGTGACCCAGAGACTGTGTTTAAATCTGTACTAATCTTGTTTGTTGCATGATCTTGGTTTTTCGAAGACAGATATACACTATAATTAGAGCTTGTTCTTTGCTTTTCAACCAGGGTTCCAAAAGTTTGCAATGTCTCTTTATCAGGAGATGATTTTGGAAAAGTTGTTCCTTTTAAAAAATTACTAACTTTGGCTCCCTGAGATGTTATTTCTTCATGGTCCAAGGTTGATGTTATAGACGAAAATGTCCCAGAACTTGTCATGTTAATTTCTTCAGAGCTAGATAAGTACATTTGAGATGTAATTTCACTTTCCTCCATTGGCTGTTGCGTCACCATAGAATTAGTTTTAAGCATTTTTGTTGTTGTTGTTGTCACACTACCAGTGTTCTCTACCTCTGTGGTACTTGTTGAGTGCGAGTGATTTGTCAAGGCCAAAAATTCAGTCTGTAAAGAGTTACTTGTAAGTTCAAAGAATGAGGTGACAGCGTCTAGTGTGTGTGAGTAGTTAGTGAAGGCTAACGATTCAGGTATTTTCTCTCCTTTTGTGTTTTCACTACCCTCTGAACTCTTATTATGATCAAACTGATCAGTTGTCACATTTGTTATGATTGTTGGCATGCCATCGGTAGTGACAGTGTCTAGTGTGTGTGAATAGTTAGTGAAGGCCAACAATTCAGGTATTGTCTCTCCTTTTGTGTTTTCACTACCCTCTGTACTCTTATCATGATCAAACTGATCAATTGTCACATTTGTTATGATTGTTGGCATGCCATCGGTAGTGACAGTGTCTAGTGTGTGTGAGTAGCTAGTGAAGGCCAATAATTCAGGTATTGTCTCTCCTTTTGTGTTTTCACTACCCTCTGAACTCTTTTTATGATCAGACTGATCGCTCGTCACATTTTTTATGATTGTTGGCATGCCATTGGTGATGACAGTGCTTAGTGTGTGTGAGTAGTTAGTAAAGGCCAAATATTCTGTCTCCAAGGTCCTTGTATGTTCAAAGACTGAGTTTGATGTAACTGACAGATTAGTTTGGATGCTGTCTTCATTCAATGAAGTGACAAACGGTATTTGTAGTGTTTCTTTTTCTTGATTTTCACTAGTACTTTTGTATAGCCCACTGCCTACTGCAGTCACATTATAATCAAACTGATCACCCACTACAGTTTGAATGTTTGTGGGCACCTCACTGGTGAAAACAGTTCCTATGTTTATTAAAGTTTTTTTTGCAGGTAAACTTTCAGTAGAAATAGATTCTTCTGCGTTGCCCTCTTGTAAAAAGTTTCCGCTTGTCTCTGTAAGAGGAGTTGTATTTATTAGATCTAAACTTGGAAAGGTTCTGCTGCGATCAACATTATTTGCATCATTTCCTCCTAAAAAAAATGGAGGACTGTTTCGTTCTAAAGAAGATAAATTACTACTTTCATCTGAGAAAGTTGAGTCACTGCCTCTTAGGATGTTCCCTCCTCCAAAATAGTTTTTGGTACTCCTTTCCTCT
The DNA here is from genome assembly GCA_035578135.1 of Flexamia atlantica. Lineage (NCBI taxonomy): Eukaryota > Metazoa > Arthropoda > Insecta > Hemiptera > Cicadellidae > Flexamia > Flexamia atlantica. Next base: position 24,782,338 of record JAQJVK010000005.1, read on the forward strand.
GTGACATAAGGATTTTTTTCTTGTGAAGTTGTACCAATTGTAAATATTTTTGTTCCAATTCCCTCTTTAGGTATTTTCCAATAGCTCATTTTAAATGTCTTTATTCTTCCTTTTGTTATAGTACTCCAGGGCTCACTTTCTCTGAAATTTTCATCAACTGTACCTCCAAGTCGTACATCAGTACCATTATAAAACATTATATTATCTGTTGAAGGAATCTTCTCTTCGTACTGGTTGTCTTCATCTTCTTCTTCCTCACATTCATTGATTTCTTTATTATCTCCCCCCTCAACTTCTCCTCTTGGTCCTTTTTCCATTTCATCTGAAGATTTTTCTGTAGTGCATCTGTTAGTTTCCAAGACGGAAATTGAAGCCTTTTCAGATTTTTCACCAGCTACTTCATTCGTCACACATGTGTCTTCAACAGGTTTTTTAATAAGTTTTCGTTGTGGGGACTTAGTGTGAATTCCACAAATACTAGTTTCTTTTCTTGCCGTGTGCTCTTTCCTACCTTTAGTGCTACATTCTGTTGTAGCTTTCTTAAACTTAATGTGGGGAAATGTGAAGTTTTTCCACAATAGGAATTTCGGTGGTGACAGTTTGTTTGGCTGAGAGCTTTCTTTGTTACCTTTAGATACCATCTTGATTTCTGGAGCTTTGCACAAACCACCAGTTACCTGGCATGGGAAAAGAGGAACTTTTCTACTATCTGGAGTTTTTGTTTGTTTTTGCTGTGTTATGGTTGGGGGTGTTATTTTAAGTTTAATATCTTTTGGTAAAAAAGGCCTTGGTAATTTTATATCTTCTGTTTCCTGACTGAAGTAGTTTTGTGTTGTATTTGGTACCTTTTCTATATATCGGCCTGTTGCACTTTCTTCAATTGGAACTGCTCCTAGTTTGATCTTTGAAATGGGTATGTCTGAACTTTCAGTAGTTTCTTGAGACCAAGGATTTAGACTCTTTGATTTTTGGTTTCTAAAATCTATGTTGTTTGGACGGGACAAATAGTCTTGGTTATATGGTTGAATCAATACATTTTGTGTTTGTGACACTTGCCCAAATTCATTAAAGTACAAATTAGGAGAAATCAGTTGTTTGTCAATTGTCCTTGTGATACTTTGATATCTCATGTAAGGAGATTGAGTAATTATGCTGGGTGTGAAATAAATATTTTTAAAGTTTGCTGGGCTTGTAAATAAAGGTATTTGTGGAATAATATGTGTCTTCTCTTTTGAATGGTCACAGTGAACATGAACAATCATGTTAACCCTTGATTCTTGACTGACTTGTCGAAATATGTTGTTAATTATTTTTGGAGTTGTATACAGTTCCTTTTTAAACGGTTTCTTCTGTTTATTTTTACATTTTGTTTTTGAAGAATTAATGTCATCACTTTTAATACTACTGCCACAGGTAAACTTGAAAAAAATTGGAGTTGAAACCTGCTTAATAGTTGCACAGGATGTTGGATTTGAAGTAAACCTCATTGGTACTTCAATGTATTTTTCTGCAGAATCTGTTTCCATTAACTCGGTAATTGATTTTGTTTTACCTACCATCTCATTCGAACTAAAGGTGCTTGATATGATTTCAGTAGACTGCTCGTTTGCATATTCTGTTTTTAAAGATACGTTTATCCCTTCATCTTCAAATAAGACTTCAATGTCATCTGCTGACAATAAACATTGATTGCTAGCTTGAGTGGAGTCAATTGAAAATAGGCCTATTTCATTTTGAATTTTCACATCAGAATTGAAATTCGTATCTTCATTGTACTGTTCAACAACATTAAACAATTGAAAGTTATTCTCTTGCCCCTGAGGGTATTTCCTATAAACATCACTAGTTTTCCTACTTTCTTCCAAATCATTCCAGAGTGGAAACGAGTTATATTCTTTATTTATATTTTTTCCAGGATATTTATTTAAATTATACAGTTTGTTCAAGAATCCTTTATTAATTGAGTCCCCAAGAGCAGAATGACTTTTCCTTATCTGAAAAATAAGTAGTCATAGATTTTAGACATAATATCAATCTTGTTAAAAACCAACATTTAGTAGCCCCAAAATGACTAGAGCATTTAAAGTCCTTTTTTACCAAAACCATACAAAGTGTTTTCCATAAAATAAAGGGTGAGACAATGAGAACACGACAGTTTTTAATTAGTGTTACAAATTTAATACCATCCATGCCAGAAGTGCACCGACGGGGGATGACAAACGGGACTGGTCCCTCCCTGAAGTTAAGGTTTTTACAATTTTACGGTTAAATATTGTTTTTTGTAATATACAGATCATTTAAAATAATGGTAAAGTTTGAAACGAAATAACTAGAGTTGTCCTTAACCCTTTATCTGCTGCGCACGAGTAAACTCGTGGTATTATTCTGTACCCGTGACTGCGGCGCACGAGATATCTCGTGCTACACCCTTGCTTCATCAACTGCGATGCCCAAGTTTACTCGGATTTGACATTCTCAGCTGATTTATTTCGTTATTTTGTTGGTACAACTAATCTGCTAGTTTTTTTTTTCATTCTACGACTGTACAGTTGACCCTGACGAGTTGCAGACCGTTTGGTGCAGCACTCTAGTGGATTTTTCTGGAACTACATCCACGCCCCGAGTTCTGCAGTATCGCATTCGTTGCGTTGAGACGAAAACCCCGCAATGTGGTGTTGATTGTGTAATCAAACTGCGCACTACTGATCATGTAAAAACCGCAGGGGGAAAATTACTCCACAGTTAAGAGGTTAAAAGCAATCAACGGAAAAAATTGAGGTTCGGAATGCAACCCCGTGTGTTGAGTGCTTGTTTATGTTTTGGTGAACAGATTCTTTCAGTGGCAGTTTTTGCAGGCTATATTTCAGTGTTAAGTTGAAAGGTGAAAGTTTTTGTTCTGTTGGTATGATTTCGCATATAGTTTTATTGCAAAACAGTTTGTTCAAGTTGTGTTTAGTTATGTATGGTTAAGAGAATAGTATTTACCTCCGAGAGTAATAATTACCGTCAAGAAATTAATGCAATCTCGCTATTTTTCTATATAAAGAAAAAATCTGAAAATGGTGATGAAGTTAAAAAAAAGTGAATTTTATCAAAAAGGTAAATTATAAAATTGAAGTTTTGAAAATCGCAAGCCAGAAGAAGAACCAGAACCGACTTTTTTGGTTTGCACAATTTATAATTCAAGTTTAAAATTCAAATAATTGGTTGATTAAATTATTATTACATAATCATGGCTCCTCCCCCCCAGTGGAAGCCTAACTGTCTTTGTTAGTTTAACATGCCAAATCTGGGCACAGTAACGGAAGGTGTCACATTGGAGGCAGTGATATAGCTATCTTTCAGTGAACAACTTCAGTTCCCCACCAATGAACAAGAAACATGTGAATTTCTGACAAAAAACAAATTTATAGAAAAAACAACATAGTTACATAAGAACCGAAACATAACGTAAGAAGTTTGAGAGAATAATTGCTCATATCAAAAAATTATGTCAAGATTATTTTGTTTTATTACTTTTACAACCTAGCTAAATTAGCTAAGAAAGATAAAAGTGGTTAAAATTGCCTGCTCCTATTTTATATTCCTACAGACTTAAATGCAAAGTCTATTTTAAAAATAAATAAAAATATGATGTTTTATCTGAAAGATGGTAAATAACAATACTTACCGGCTTTAATCATTAAAAAAATTTAGATTGCTGCCTTTAGAAGTAGGTATCAAAGAGTTTTAATATGAAAGTAGTAAAATCAATAAAAAGTTGGAGTTTAAGGTCAGATGTCACTGAATAGTGATAATTAGAGTAGATAATTATATCAAAAACAGGTAACAGTACTACCGTTTTAATCCAAATATGTTTTTAATTAATCTAACTAGAGATCGCTAGTGGTCGAAAATTCGACCAATTTTTAAATCAAGAAATAGGGATAGCTAATTTTGAACTTTGCATACACCAATGCGTTTCACAATACATTTCATATAGTACACATTTTTCACGTAAACACATAATAGAACCAAATGGGAACCAAAAGCAAAAGAGAAAGACTCAATCTTTGACTAATTATTTTGCCTTGCCACTGGCACATATTTATTACATGGTTTTTAGTAATTAGTATTGTACAATACCAAGATTCCATGTTTATTTCTTTAACACTGAGCTGGTTATTGGTTCAGAGGACGGTAAATATTCAGTCATCAAATCAGTTTATCTCATACACCCCTTACTACAGTTCTCTCCCTCACTCCCTCCATTAATTCCTTCCCTTACTCTCTATGTACTTCCTTCCTTTCGACCTTCTTTCTACTTTTCACCCCTTTTCTCCTTCATCCTCTTCTTACCATCTCTCGTCCCTCCTTTCCTACCTTTTAGGTCTGACATAATAACACCTACCGTAACATTTATGTGCCTAGTTATTATTTGAGACCTTAACTCCCCTTCAAAACTTTTTCTCTCCTTCGATCTTTGCCCTTAGGACATTTTCCCCTCCTTCCCTCTCTCCCTATCATTATCACTAAAATATTACACATATTTTACACATTCTCTACCCATAAAACACACAATTTGAATGTAATGTCCATCTGTACTGCAGGTGCACGACAGTACATTGGATGGTAGAGACTCAATTTCATGTTCTTTTTTCCTCCCTTTTTATCAGCTAATTTTTATCTCTTAATCTTATTGAAGTGAGCAAACTTTATTTGAAACACATTCAATCTTCTCTAAATAGCCCTGGATTTCAATCAAATTCTATATTTTTACTCCATGCCCCAATAAAACATGTGGCTTGAAATTGTTTAAAAATAATAGTTTGTTTGGATTTTTTAGTGGACAAATCCTATACTCTTATATGAGCAATGTTATCGTCCGGCCGTGCGTGCTTGCTTGTATGCTTGCACAAAGATCTCAAAAACGGCTCCGAGGATTTCCTTCTAAGTCTGGAAATAAGCTATTTATGACTCAAAAACGTCTTTTATGCAGATTACTTGGCCAGAGAAAATCTATTAACGTAATAAATCGAATTTTAAAGTTGTAATATTTTAACATTGGCCTTATGAGTTGCCGAGATGGCAACGAAAATAAACAAGGAAAGTGTAAACAAATGAAGTAATCATAACAGCTGTTTGGAATCTACAGCCATCAAGGGAAAATACAGCAATTGGGATGAAGAGTCCATGGAGTAATAAAAAATGTTTCCATTTATCAATTTTATGACATTGAAATATTTTATAGTAACTGGATGAACTCGTAAACATGAAATAACACCGAGCAAGGCTCGGTCCACCAGGTACTACTATTAATAACTTCAATAACTTGTGTCATTAATGAATTCCTCATATTTGTTTATTGCTTGATAAAAATTTATTATTGTTTGGGTTTTATATCTCATCAGATGACAGAAAAAAACAGTGTAAATTTTTGCCCACTTTTCGCCCTCACATAATATTTCTACATCTAATCTTTACTCTACGAAAAATAGCATGTGATAACAGCTACATATGATGACAAAAGCACAGTTCTGTTTTGTTTTTCTATCACCAAAACAGCAACTCATACGACCAATGTTAATTTTTTTGAAATTTTAAATTCAATTTTATACTTGTCTAAAAGACTAATATAAATTTCAATGGGATTCTGCACATCTACAGGAAAATACAATTCTATCGGTGCGCTTAGATTTTCGCTACGATGCACACTGGCTGAGAAAAAAGGAGTACAAAAACCTTATGGAAAAAATGCTTGTCTATTAATATAAAGATAAAGATACGGTATTATAAATTACAGCTGACTTACATGTTCCGAGTTAATTTCCTCAGAATTCCTGATCAAAATGGCATTTATTCTCCAGACTATTAAAGTGAAAATGAATTTATAGGTTAGTGAAATCATAATACAGGCGCTGTTGTTTTTGCTTTTGCAACCATATGTAATCTATCATCAGTTAACATAAGTATATTTCATAACAAGAGTGAAAAGTAGGTCATACAGATCTGATTCAGCCAGGAAGTCTTCTAGGGGTGGACGAGCGAGAGAGATGGAGAATATCCCCACCACTAATTTTCCTTCATCGGTTGTGTATAGTCAACTTAAAATCCCACATGGCCTATGACAACATTACAAATATTGTTGCAAACAAAGAATCGTATGTTTTGACAGATGAGTTATTTCAAAATTTGACTGTACTGAGACTCACGGTAGGGGAAATCTTCACTGCGCATGCGCATCCCACAGGACTTCTGGGCTGAACAGATCTGTGTAGCACATTCAAGGCCATATATTTGGACTGCGAGATTTATCAAACACTTCATATGGTCAAGAATATGCAAATACTTTCACACCTCTTTTAAACAATACTTTTAGCTACACAGTTAGTTGATGTAACAATAGTATGTGTTGGCTTTTAACAGAAAAAAATCAAATAAGATAGTAAAAATTACATTTCCATTGTAAACATCGTTTTTCTGTTGTAAAAAACGATGCATTTTTGCAGGTGATTTCAAAGTAGTGTTGTGAAAAAGTATTTTCAAACAGGATGTGCTAGAGTTCATATCCAATTTTTGTGTTCAAAAACATCAAAAAAGCATAATCTATGTGTATATGCTGTGCTAAAAATCTTCATTGATTTGAATTTTTATTTACAGCTGATGTAAATATTTAATTGTATATTGGATTTATACTATGAAGAATAATAATGAGACTGAAATATTCTTACAATAACTTTATTTTTTACACCGGCAAGTAGTTGCTAAGGGCCTTTTCACATTAGGTGACAGGATGCGGCGTCTCATCGCCGCATTTGAAACAATGTTATTCCAAGCGCAGTGACAAGACTCCGTGTCTGAGTTACTGGCGACATTTGCCTAATGAGAAGAGGCCCTGAGATAACAAAAATATTTTTGTCCAATTAAATATTTACATCAGCTGCAAATAAAAATTAAATTCCATGAAGACCTCTAGCACAGCCACCACAATCCATAACAAGAAAATTACGGTTTGTGCATATCATATCGAACCTAAATTGTTCGGCGTATAGCCGAGTAAGCTGGTGGTATGGTGCGGGGGGAGAGAGGGGGTGCTTTTCTGAAAACATTTTCTAAAACACCACTGCTTATCAAATGTTGTGTTTACCTACATCATATTTTGTTAAAAATATCATATGACACGGTTACTAGCGTAGTGGTCATAGCCAGAGATATATTGCGCAAACTGTACATTATTAATCCTATTATACTCTAAAACAAGCAAAGTTTGTAGGGGCAAAATTTTTATCCCGTCCTAGGATTTTTGATTTTTACGTTTAATTTGGGGTTTTAGACCACCAGAAATCGATTGGAACTGGTCTCAAGTCTGAGAAAAATCCGGTTTCCGCCCTACAGCACTTCTAAGTGCCCATTCAAAGTGCCCATCGTCATGGGCATTTTTTTTATGATTTTAACCAAACAGCTGATTCAGATTGTTTTTATTTATATGTAGGTTAGAAAAATCATTTGATTTGTAAATAACTAATTTTAAATTGTTTAAAGGTTATTTTGAATGAATTTATTGAGGGAATATATATTTTATATATAGTTTGGTTTGATTTTGTACGGATTAGTGTTAAACGTTTTCAAATGATTGGTGTCTACACGGGAAATATGAATACAAACCGTCAAGTTTCCCAAAAGAACTTGCGCTGCTGTTCACCCATCAACATAGACTTTCCAGATACTTTGCGGTTGGCATACGAAAACTCGACGGGATCTTCGCGTTTGTATCGCTTAATGTTAAAGACGACCGAACTAGCAACACCAGAGGCATCGACTGTTTCACCGCCGGGGCCAGATCTATAATCGAATGAAAATGTATTTTGATTAGGATTTTTGCGGACATTTGCCATCACTGATTAGTAAAAAACAAGTTTCACGACATTTTGGGATCTGGAATCTGATCCCGTCTTCAGGTGGAAGACGTTAACATGTTAACCCGTAGCAAGGCCAAGGGGCAAAATCAGGTTAAAAATTAACTAAAAAACACAAACAGACACACGGAATTTGCATATCACATGTCTCTGTTTCAGGTAGCGCGCCGTGATTTGGTTGGCTGTGGGCGCCGCCATTTCCGTTGCCGCCGCCATTTGCTTTCCTCCCACCAGTCTCAGCTCAGCTCTGATTGGGTGTGGACGTGCTCTCTCCTGTCTGGTGATTCTTGATACTTGTGATTCCTGTGTTATTTTGTGTATTGTTTTTCTTTTCAGCTTATTGTTTTCGTGACTGCTTTTACAGTTCTCTGTTTTAGCTGTGTTTTTGTCCAGGTTTTCCTGGCTATGTGTTACTAATCTTGTTATGTTCTAGGTTTTCTTCCACCTGAAGACGGGATCAGATTCCAGATCCCGAAACGTCGTGAAACTTGTTTTTTACTAATCAGTGATGGCAAATATCCGCAAAAATCCTAATCAAAATATAAAATCACCATCACCAACAATGAATTTCAAACAAAGGAATGAAAATGGCTGCTCGGCCGACGCAAGATGCACAAGGAGAGTACGGGCGACCGTGCAACGGGCAGATGATTTTTCTCGACACTACCGATGCCGTCTACAAATGAATTTCTGCTAACGCCGACATGAACCTAGAATTGATACAATAACCCTAGGGAATCCTGTGGGAGAGTAACTTATCTGCCCAAACGTTCATGATGGTACGCGAGTCATATAAGAAGAAAAAGCCCGATTTGCCGGGTGACGCTACAGGAATTCAGTCACCGAAAGTCAATTTGGTTCTCGACCAAACCACCGGCCTCGACCCAAACTGCTACAACGTTACAACGTCGAATGAAATATCAGCCATTATCACGCTCAACGCCGACCAGACCTACCCGGATTTCGACCGTGTCGTGAAAGAACCAGGAAACAACTGTTCACCATGAGCAATACAGGCAACCGCATCGAGCCATTCTCATATCCTCTCTTTTACCCACAAGGAGACTTGGCGTTTCCGACCAACATAATGCCAACTGCTTCCAGCCGTCGCTCTAAGATATCAAAACTTGAATTCGTGAATAGTCACTTAGTGTTCCGACATTCTGACTGGCAATATCGCAAGACCGCTGCACTCCGACGAAGCGACAGAAAATATAACGACCAACTTCAACGGCACCTCCCTTCTGTGGGCATTTATTACAACAGTACGTCGTCGATATGTTTTTATCAAAGTTGAACGAGACTGAATCAACTCATTTTTGCTGGAACAGAAAAAGCCGAAGGCACAGGCGTTGATACCATGATCAGTGTTACAGTTATAAGAGATCAAAATATAGTTATGGGAAATTTTAACTAAAACAGTTGAATGAGCCGGTTGTTTTTATTTAATCCGAACAAAGCTCGGTCCCCGGTACTTTGTATAAATTGATTAAAGTTACTGGTTTTCCCTGGACTTTGCAGATAATGCTCTCATACATTAATTTTATTAGAATTTACAAATAAATCACCTAAATAAAACAATACCCCCATTGCAGCAGACCTGCTCACTCAGCGAATTTCAAATGCAAAACAACATATTTCAACCCAACAGCATAATTTGACATGTTTTTGTAAGCTCCTTAAGAATAACATGGAGAATGAGTAAGTAGGTTTGCTGCTACAGGTTTACTAAAACTGGGTGGTTTTAATTCAATATTTAGTAGATCTGAACTAGAAGAAGCCATTTAAAAAGTTTTATTAAAATATGTTGAGAAATAGGCGAGATATACAATTTTTCATTACTCTACACACGAAAATACACTTTCTAAACGTAAAATGAGCTAAGCAAATAGGTTATTCCCGCTGTTGCACGGCAAAATTACATAACGTTAACTTCCTGTGCGTATGTGGTGGACGAAAAGTAACCGTTATGGGATTTTGCGGTGCAGACCAATCAGCTGTTGCATTACTGTACCTCCCGCTACTGCACGGCAAAATTACATAACGTTAACTTTCCGTGCGTATGTGGTTAACGGAAAGTAACCGTTATGGGATTTTGCGGTGCAGACCGATCAGCTGTTGCATTAGGCCGATCAGCTGTTGCATTGTTGTTCAAACCAAACCCTTTCATCGCTTAGTAAATACTGACATTGTCAGTTAGGTTATAGTTGTTGTGACGGATTGTTTGTTAAAAAATATTCATGTTGTTTACTAGTTTTTCGATATCGTAATAAAAAATAATGTTCATTACTCGTCTCAAAAGTGCTATTGCGGGGCTCGATTTCTTTTTCCACGCTCGGCTGCGCCTCGCGCGTAAATGCAATCTCGCCCTGCAATAGGTCACTTTCGAGACTAGTAATGAAAACTACTATTACTTATTTCCCATAAGGTTAACATTGGAACAACGTACTGTGTTTATCACATTCAATATCTCGGTAACCAATGGACATAGAGCAGTGATTAAAAATACCAAATTGTTTGTTTTTTTAGCTGAATTCAATGGTCGAAATTAAAATTGGATGATTTTTATTTTGCTATGTAAAAAACTCAAAAAACCCATTTTTAGGGGGGTTTACCCCCCCCTTCCGGTAGTCCGGTCGGGTTTACGAACTCGTTCAAATAATTACTACTTTACATGTCCATGCCAAATTTCATTAAGATCGGATATATATACGTAGATATATATATATTTATGAAAATGAACGAATAGTGTTAGCGAATTTCCCCTATAGGGAAGAAGCTATTACCGTAGGTCTCACGGCAAGACCTAAGCCCGAGACCATGATAAATTTTCGTTTTGGGGCCCCCAGAAGCAAAAAACACCATTCATTCGAATTTTAGTGAATTTCCCCTATAGGGAAGAAGCTATTACCGTAGGCCTCATGGTAAGACCTAAGCCCAAGAAGGAAATAACTTAAATAAGTAAAATTCTATATGTGACCCGCCAAGGGAAAAGGGACCTTATCTTCTCAGACAAAATTTTACAGGACAGCAAGTTTTAGAGGATAGGGTCAAAAAAGCACATTTTCTGATTTTTATTGTTTCTTACTGTTTATATGTTTCCAAACAATATTTGGTCCATCTTACTTCTGAATTTAACTTTTCAAATGGTTAAAATAATTTTTTTCAAAACTCTTGCAATCTGGAGAAAGCGGTCCTTGACATCCCCAATGCTATTTTAACGCTTAGAAGTTAAGAAATTCCGAGAGTTCTGTGAGGAATAAATGCAGGACTTGCTAAGCCTTGATCTAGGAATCAGATCATGAAAATGTATAGGATTCTCCAAAAGAAGTAGTCGACAATGTAGCTCCTGGTCCAGGTGAAGTTTAAAAACAATCAAAAATATACTATAAGGTCAACAAATAAAAAAAGTAAAAACCCAATATAATGTCATATTTTGTTAAGATTTTTTATAATAAATACTTATTTGAGTATAAAATTAAAATTAACTTAAGTTTTTATCATGCAATAAGACATTTTGTCTTTAAAATGTTGTGTTTCTTTCACTAATCCCATCTATTTCAATTCAATTCATTATTTCATCATTTCAGCAACATTTGACAAAAAATACAAACAACTAGCAGGACCCATGGCTTCGCCCACGATAAAAATACAACATACGGTATCTCTCTTCAAAAATATAGTTTTTTTTTTTCATACATTCTTCTGCTGTAAAAACATATTTCTGTATGACATGTTAAATGTTCTTTCATGAAACAGAAAAATGTTTTTAGAAATTCGCTTAGTACGCAGGTCTGCTGCAACGGGAGTATCCTATCCCTATCTAAAGGGCCTGCCTTTACTAAAAATACGACCATATCCAGCCCCCCCCCCCCCCCCCGACAAAGGCCCCAAGGGTGTCACTGCCCTCGGTAGGCTCATGCCCAGCATCAGCGTCCTCCCTCTTGCAAGTGCTGTTTGTGTCGGCTGCCCAGTTGGTCTTGCTATGGAGTGGAGAGGATTGCACTCACACACTTGAGAGGCGAGATTACCTTGACTGGCTTACCCTAAGTCAAACACTAAGAAGCATTTATGGTCATTTCTGCTTACCGCACGACCTGAGTTTGCCCTGATGATGATCGTGGTGCACCATTGGCTTTTTCGGCGGGGCGTTGAAACTGCTCGCATTTATAGTATAGAGTGACCCTTAGGAAGAACTTATATTATTTAACCCCATCCTAGCAGACCTGCACACTCAGCGAATTCTAAGAACGTTTTTCTGCTTCATGAAGGTATATGTATGGGTAAAACCATAGAACATGCTTAGAAAATATATTCATTGTCAAAATATAATTTTCTTAAGTTTTTAGGGTCTACCTTTGATAAATAACAATAATTACAAATGCCGTCCCAGTAGTTTTTGAAAATGCTGACTTAATCTGTTAGGGGCTATATTGAACAAAAAAGTGGAAAAGACATCCGGAAAATTTTTGAAAATTCTGTAGATAAAATAAATAGTTTATAATTGCACACTCCATCTCTTTCAACAACAGCTGTTATAAAGAAGACAGGCCAAGTCCTTCAATTATTTCTAGTCAGTGATTTATTTTATGTTATATTAAAACATAAAGTAAAATATATTATTGTACTGCAGCATTTTATCTATACCTATAAAAGGCAAAGCCCTCACTCACTCACTCATTCACTCACTCACTCATCACTAATTCTCCAACTTCCCAATAACACAGAAGGCTGAAATTTGGTACACTGTTTCTTTAGGAATTAAATAGGAAAACTAAGTAGTTTTCATCCTGATCTGACCCTCGGACTCCGCCACAGACCCTCATAAAGATCCCATATTATCCTTATGGCAGAATATAAATTGATGAAATGTTTATATTTAAATAAACAGATGTGAAAAAGCAAGAAATTTATTAGAATGTCAAACAAGCTGTCAGGAACAGAACATGAAATAAATCACTGACTAGAGATACTTATATGACCTTTCTTCCCTGTAACAGCTGTTATTGAAAGAACTAATTTAAACCATTTATTTTATCTACATCATTAGAAAAAATATTTTGCCTTCGTCTTTTAGCGAATTTCATTGATGGAATTATTACCATAGGTCTCATGGCAAGACCTAAGCTCGAGTCCATGATAACTTTTCATTTTGGAGCTCCCAGAAGCAAAAAACACTATTCAAACTATGTTTAAAGCTGAAAACACAGTACAATGTCCCTGTAGAAAAATTCTATATCTCGGTTATTACTCAACATATCTTGATAAAACTTGGTATGTGGCTTTTTCGGTTCAGATTCACCTGATATTGTTTTAAAACCACCAAATTTTCGCATGACTGTTGCAGAAGACCTGCATATATACTCATTCCCCATGTTATTCTTATGGAAGAAATAAAATAAGGTCATGCACATAGTCTGTAGGTCTGCTGCAACGGGGGTATTTTTATGTTCAAGATAGACCCTAAAAATCTTAGAATTTTTTCGGCACTAAATCAAGGCAATTCCTACGTTTTACGTACATGTGCTTTCATGAAACAGAAAACAGCTTTAGGATTCTCTAAGTACGCAAAGTCTGCTGCGACAGAGATATTTATATTCCTGCTAAATGGCCACTTTATACCATGCATGCGAGCAGATTCAACGATATTGGGCATAAGCCTAACCAGGGCAGTGGCACCCTTGAGACCTTTATCGGCGGGGCGCTGAATCTGCTCACATGTATAGTGCAGGGAGGCCAAATAGAAATACCTCCTGCGGGGGGCAGCAATAGAATAGCTCAGTCGCAGCAGACCTGCGGACTTTGAGGATACCTGGACGCATCTTTCTGGTTAATGAAAGTCCCATCTTCTTTATACCACTGACCTATCACTGCACAGCCCAAACTACTTGACTTAGAACCTTGGACCTTTGCATGAACGATCTTAAGGGTGTAAGCATCAAAGCATCCGCTAAGAACGGTTTTTTAATTCAAAGTTTTAATGGGTTTTGGCGGGGTTGAAGTTTATAAATTTTCCTTCGCAAGTGGAATGGATGAGCTTTTGTCCAATTTTCAATGTTCATTCAACAAGCAGGTGGTTCAGCTTCACACATGGATACGATTTTACAGCTGATTTATAATTTGGTTACTTTCATAATGGTTTTATGGTTGTTTTGTTGATTTTTTAGGTGATATTTACTGTATAAAAGTTGAATTTAGTTTATTTAGTTAAATTAAAGTCGTCATTCGTTTTTGTAACTAATCTGTTTAATCATAAACTCAGTATGTGGCCCTATCTTCATTTAGGCAGCGAGAGTTACAGTTTTTATCGTGAGCAAAGCCACGGGCACCTGCTAGTATAGTGTATTGCATTTAAAATATATGCAAAAGTATAATTCATTAACCATCTGGCACAAAGAAACAAATCTTCATATAAACAAATATAATCAAATAGCAGAATAAAACATACCATTGATTTACATCACCTGTTTTAAATTTTACTTTCATATGTTTTGTTAGTAAACAAATCTAACTAGAATTCTTTCAAAATCCCTGACATGGGTTCCTTTAAGATAGTCCCAGGGCTAAGCCCTGAAAGTTATCACGAAATTGATGGTGTATAAACCTACTCCATGAAATTCTTCATGTATGTACCAAGTTTTGTGGTCATCGGTCCAGTGGTGTCTGAATTTATCAATGCCAACTATACAGGGTGAGCCTTCTAAGCCGTCCACAACAGATTACAGGCGAATGGCTAAACATACAAAGACAAAACAAAAAATTTCCCCACTAAATCATACAAAAGAAACTACGTAAAAATATTTTTAACCTTTTTAAAATACAGCATGTTCCAAAAACCTGGGGTCATGGGTTCGAATCTCGGAATTTTAAAATGTAAACAAATGTCTTACTAGCAGGACCTGTGGCTTCGCCCACGATAAAATTACAACATACTGTATCACTCTTCAAAAATATAGTTTAGTTTTTTCATACATTCTTGTTGTAAAAACAAATTTCTTTATACATGTTAAATAAATATTCTGTCATGAAACAGAAAATTTTTTTTAATTCGCTTAGTACTCAGGTCTGTTGTAACCAGTGTGGGATCAGAATTTCCATTAATAAATTAACTATACGTTAATTCCCCAGGTTACAAAACATAATAATATTGCCTGGAATAGTCTCAGAGTTTTGGGTTCAACCCCTTTAATAAGAAATACATGAAGCCTCAGCTTAATGGGTATCAATATATATGGACAACATATTATGCGAAATAGGATTTATTAACATGGAAAAATTAATACCCTGTACAACTCAAAAGAGGAAATGCCAGAATATCATAAGTCATTCAGTCTATATGTCACTGGTTATTTTTCCGCACTTTTAAATTCACTTTGGATAAATGAATAAGCTAGCTCGTGAATGGATCTCAAGGGTGTGAGACAATTGCCTCACCCCGAGATTTACGTAACACTGAAATAAAACTGCACATGACAAAATAACTAATAATGTGCAGCGATATACTGGCTCTGGCTCTTTGATTAATTACAAGGAACTGGCAAGGCTACACGTTATTTAGGCTAGTTTAAATTTTCCAAAAATCACCGCGCGAGACAGCAGCCCCACGCAGCGTATTTAATAAAAACTAGTGGATCCGAGCGCACGGAATCGTGCGCTACTCTAGCAGGAGCGATAATTCAAATGGCGACAAATTTAAAACATAATCATGCTAACACGATCCGTCTTGAGGGTTATGTTTACACAAATTAAAAAATAACAGCAATTAAATTATCCAGCTGATCAAAATGTAAACAATTATGTTCTTCATAAGGATAACATGGGAACTTTAAAAGCCAATGGGGCAGAACCCAAGGGACTTTTTAAAAAATGTAAGGCCAGTTTGCAAATCTACGCGGCACGCTCTTTCCAATGAGCCGTCAATGATCAAAATCGGTTAAGAAATGACGGAGGAGTTCATAAGACAAATTTCGTGTTGGCGTATTAATTATATAGATTCGGTAAAATTTAGTTGATTTCACAATACTTAAACAAATTCAGCTGTTGACTCAAGGTCAAAGAGGCATGTGCCTCTGACCGAGTAAAATTAATAACAGTTAGAATGACTTTTACTGTTTTTAGCGAATTTCCCCTATAGGGAAGAAGCTATTACCGTAGGTCTCATGGTAAGACCTAAGCCCGGGACCACTATAACTTTTAATTTTGGTGCCCCTAGAAGTCAAAAACACTATTCGTTCAAATTTATAGATCTATATATATATATATATATATATATATATGTGTCTGTAAGCACGATAGCGCTCGCAAAAATGGTCCGATTGGAATGAAATTTGGCACAGACGTGTAAAGTAGTTATTATTCGGACGAGTTCGAAAACCAGCCCGATCGGATCATCAAAAGGGGGGTTAGGGGGGGATAAACCCCAAAAAAATGGGTTATTTTTTAGTTTTTTACAAAGAAAAATAGAAATAATCCGATTTTTGTTTGCACCATTGAATTCAGCTCAAAAAAACAAACAATTTGGTAATTTGAATCACTGCTCTATGTCCATTGGTTACCGAGATATTGAAAGTGGTAAACACAGAACGTTGTCCCAATGTTTACCTTATGGGAAATAAGTAAAATTCTATATCTCGGTTATTTTTCAACATATCTCGATAAAACTTGGTAAATAGCTTCTTCTAGTTCAGATCTACTAAATAATGAATTAAAACCACCCAGTTTCAATATATCTGTAGCAGCAAACCTGCATACTCATTCCCCATGTTATTCTTATGGAGCTTACCAAAACATGTCAAATCTAGCTATGATGGATTGAAATATATTGTTTTGCACTTGAAATTTGCTGAGTATGCAGGTCTGCTCCAACGGGGGTATTATAAATTTGTTCGATAAATATGTCCAATTTGTTTAATTCCGGTATTTAATTTTAATTAGGTAGCAAATAGGGCGATATGAGACTTACATTTTTTGGCGAGAGGACGTAGTCACGGTCCGCACAAACTAACGTCGAAGGAACACACACCCCCGGCGGCGGTGCCGAACTAACTTATATAGCCTTGACCTGTCCAAATAATTTTGCATGTTGCCCCGACAGTAGCGCGTGCGAGGGGGATGCGGAAGAGTCCTGCATCGCCTACTTCACACACTCGATTGTATCAATAAGCCCGCCAGAATATCGCTGTCACACTGTTGCAACAGGAGTATCCTATCCCTGTCTAAAGGGCCTGTCATTACAAAAAATACGACCATATCCAGCCCCCCACTGACAAAGGCCCCAAGGGTGTCGCTGCCCTCGGTAGGCTCATGCCCAGTATTGGTATCCTCCCTCTTGCAAGTGCTGTTTGTGTCGGCTGCCCAGTTGGTCTTGCTATGGAGTGGAGAGGATTGCACTCACACACTTGAGAAGCGAGATTACCTTGACTGGCTTACCCTAAGTCAAACACCGAGAAGCATTTATGATCATTTCTGCTTACCGCACAACCTGAGTTTGCCCTGATGATGATCATTGGGCACCATTGGCTTTTTCGGCGGGGCGTTGAAACTGCTCGCATTTATCGTATAGAGTGACCCTTAGGAAGAACTAATATTATTTAACCCCATCCTAGCAAACCTGCGCACTCAGCGAATTCTAAGAACGTTTTTCTGCTTCATGAAGGTATATGTGTGAAGAACATGCCTAGAAATTATATTCATTGTCAAAATATAATTTTCTTAAGTTTTTAGGGTCTACCTTTAATAAATAACAATTACAAATGCCGTCCCAGTAATTTTTGAAAATGCTGAGTAAATCTGTTAGGGTCTTTATTGAACAAAAAAGTGGAAAAGCCGACCCGACAATTTTTGAAAATGCAGTAGATAAAATAAATAGTTTACAGTTGCACACTCCACCTCTTTCAACAACAGCTGTTATAAAGAAGACAGGCCAGGTCCTTTAATTATTTCTAGTCAGTGATTTATTTTATGTTATATTAAAACAAAAGTAAAATGTTTAATTGTACTGCAGCAATTTATACAGTGTATTGCATTTAAAATATATGCAAAAGTATAATTCATTAACCATCTGGCACAAAGAAACAAATCTTCGTATAAACAGATATAATTAAATAGCAGAACAAAACATACCATTAATTTACATCACCTGCTTTAAATTTTACTTTCATATGTTTTGTTAGTAAACAAATCTAACTAAAATGCTTTTAAAACCCCTAACATGGGTACCTTTAAGACGGCCCCAGGGCTAAGCCCTGAAAGTTATCACAAAATTGATGGTGTATAAACCTACTCCATGAAATTCTACATGTATGTACCAAGTTTCGTGGCCATCGGTCCAGCGGTGTCTGAGTTTATCCGTGCCAACTATATAAATATATATACCAACATCCTCTTTTATACTTATACAGGGTGTCCCATAAGTAAAGTGCCAAACTTCGGGAGTAGGTTATATGGGTCAAAATAAAGAATAAAATTTTTTCCAAAAACGCTTTGTTCATCAGATATCCGCCATTTTGTATTTTTAACAAAATATTTTTTATCTCTTAAGTTTTTGAATCGATTTTTTTGAAACTCGGCAAGCACTTGTGTCTAGTCAATGTTAGTTTATTAAAAAATAATCAGCATGATTGATTCGTAAATTTCAAAGTGGCGGCCGATTAAAATCTTTAAATTGAAATGCCAAAAAAATGGTACATTTTACAAAAAAATATAAAGAACAATAATATTTAGAAAATTATTTCCATTCCAAGGATACCAAAATTATGAAAATCGGTTAACAAACAACTGAGTTATGGTCGAATTAGCGCATGGCTCAGCGCAACAATGGACTATTTTGCTTCAAAAAATGCTGCCTCACTAGCTAAATACGATCATAACTCAGTTGTTTATTAACCGATTTTCATAAATTTGGTGTCATTAGATGGGAAATAAAATTTTCTAAAAATTGTTATCCTTTATATTTTTCTGTAAAACGTACTGTTTTTCCGTTATTTTAACATAAAGATTTTAAACGGCCGCCATTTTGAAATTTATCATTTAATCATGCTCATTATTTTTTCATAAACTAACCTTGACTAGATACAAATGCATACCGAGTTTCCAAAAAATCGATTCAAAAACTTGGGAGATAAAAAATATTTTGTAAAAAATACAAAATGGCGGATATCTGGTAAACAAAGCGGTTTTGGAAAAAAAATTTTCTTCATTTTATCTTTATTTTGACCCATATAACCTATTCCCGAAGTTTGGAACTTTACTTATGGGACACCCTGTAGATTATACATCATTTTAAAGCTCTAAGCAAGACAAACAATTCAGTGAAAAACAGATCTCAATTATCTTTATTATTTCTAAAGTGGCGGCCGTTTTTGTGAAAAATATTGGTATTTACAGAATACCCTGTATCTCGAGAACTACTGAAGGTTTTTTCGTTCTGTTTGAACATTCTTAATCCTTGTAAACTCAGCTTTAATTTGATATGCAACATGCCAACATTAAAAGAAAATAAATATATTTTTATTTTTTATTTTTGTAAATATTGGTAGCACTGATATTATTTTAAAGGTCTTGCAAAAACCTACAACTTTTCAATATATACTCACCTCCTATCTTAAGTAGTTTTGTTGTAATAAACAAAAAACTCCATTTTCCCATATGACGCCCATGTTAAATGGGCAGTAGTCCAAACATTTAAATTTGCATCTTTAACATTGAGTACAGCAAATTTAACATGGGCGTTATATGGGAAAATAAAGTTTTTTTTGTTTATTACTGAAAAACTACTGAAGATAGAAGGGGAGTATGAATTAAAAAATTGTAGGGTTTTTGCAAGATCTTTAAAAAATGATATACAGTAGAGTCCCTCAAACCTGGAATTTGATAACCCGGAATTCTGGATAACTCGGAAAGCCTGCCAGAGCAATGAAGTGCACCGAGATTCAAGGCCAGAGCATGGTGTGACACATATAAAACCTTTTTTGTTTTTATTTAAGTCTTTTTGAAAATGATAATGTAGTTTTTGTATTTTTTACTATGCAATAAATAAATGATTTCTTATTGAAATAACAGAAACTATTCTTATTTTCACTCATTTCCCGATAACTTTGAAATTTCATAAACCCGGACACCGTTTGGTCCACATTAGTCCGGGTTTGTGGGACTCTACTGTACTATTTATCATATGTTGCTATTTAAAATTGTTTATCATCAGTGCTACCAACATTTACAAAAAATAATAAAAAAAAATAATTTTTTTATGTTGGCATGCTACATATTAAATTAAAGCTGAGTTTACAAGGATTAAGAATTTTTAAACAGAACGAAAAAACCTTTAGTAGTTCTCGAGATACAGGGTATTCCGTAGATACCAATATTTTTCACAAAAACGGCCGCCATTTTGAAAATGATAAAGATAATTGAGTTCTTTTTTCATCGAATTGTTTGTCTTACTCAGAGCTTTAAAATGATGTATAATATGACATATGTTTATATTTAGAAATTCCGAGATTCGAACCCATGACCCCATGTTTTTGGAACACCCTGTATTTGAAAAAGGTTAAAAATATTTTTACCTTGTCCCTTGGGTATGATTTAGTGGGGAAATGTTTTGTTCCGTCCTTGTATGTTAAGCCATTCGTCTACAATCTGTTGTGGACGGCTTAGAAGACTCACCCTGTATACCGGGTGTCTCACTTAACCCTTGGTAGGTGGTTTTGATTTTAAAACACGAATGGTGACTCAAGGAGTTTTTCTCCGGGTGTTGAAATAATAGACAAACAGTGTAGTTTTATACATATATTGTAAAAAGGTTACATGAAACCCTTATATAATCAATATTAAGCAATAAAAAACTTACTTGACATATTTTTGAAACCCTATAGGTATGTAAAATTTGTTAATTGTCACTTGTATTCGAAATCTATATTTTCGAATCCAAATATAGTAAATGGTACAAATAGTGGGTATAGAGTGTATATACATCATTATTGCCACTGATCTCCATATTATCATCCTTATTTGCACATTTTATACAAGAAGCAGGTGCAGTATGCCATAGCCGCCTTTAAAGAAGGCCGCGGCGTTCGAACTGGCAACGCTGCAATCAAAAGGCATAGTGGAGTCACTCCGCCGCGAGCGCCTGGCGCTGCGAGGGCCACCGCCATACCTTTTCCATCAGACTCCGACAGTGGTCGTTCATTAATTAACTCTTGAGCTGAATACTTTTTTATGCTAGAAAATATATATATAGTGGCTATTGGGAATATTTAATAAAAAGCCTAATTTTACACAAAAGATTAAAATATATTTGTTAAATGAATTACAAATCAAAACACTTAACGTTTATTAAAACGGACTAAAGTTAAGCGATGAAATGAATACTAATATAGCCTAAGAGAGTGTTTTCAATTTTCTCTCATTTTTATGCACAACTACATTTTCGGTCTTTCAAATGAGTTCGGGTACACAGTTTTCAACGTCAAATTAGGTGATCACTTTACTAACACATTAGTCTCTTTTCTGTAAAGATCTCTGATATTCATGAATGAAGCTTTGGTTTCTCCTAAACCTCAAAACTTAGCTCATTAGCATGGGAATTATTTAAATCTCCACTTAAAAACGTATCTACGTTTTCCCATACAGGTATGAAAAATGACTTAGAAAAATTGGTCAAATTCAGCCAGTTATTTCTAATATTGTTAAAAATATGCACAGTGTCATACATTACGAAAGTTTTGTTTTTACTTTCGTTAGCATAAAAATAGTAATTGCTCTCAGATGTTTTGGTTAGTTCGTTAAAAACTACACGATTGATGCTGTTGTTATCACAAATTACACTTAAAATAGTAAGACCACAATCTGTAAATGAAAATGACCAATCCTTTGGAAATGAAAATATGGAAATACAACCCTCATTTTTTATCGCAGACTTATAATTTGACTTGCAACCAGGCACTACACAAGAACTAGGCATATGGCTAAGAAATTGGAAGTGCTTATTCTTAAAAACTGGTTAAAATAGCGATCCAACGAGCGAGCAACGCGCATCCGCCATGATATCATATGGGCCGGCTGACGCTTCGCAACTCCTCTCGCGGCGTTGCCAATTCTACCACGCCGCGGCCTTCTTTAAAGGCGGCTATGAGTATGCCCCCTACAAATTAAGAACTTGGCATCCACGTTACTTGGGTTTCAACTGAATAGAAGGGATACAAATGGGGGGGGGGGGTTGGGAGAGTGAAATGAGGTCGAACAGATTCCTAGAAAGAGGCGTGTAAGGTACAGTTAGTTACTCCTGCGACTGCCGATGGGTAAGAACGCATATTTTTTATAAAAATAAAAGCACCTGGAGGAAAACTCCATGTGTCACTGACGGAGGGTTAAAGTGAACCATTAGCTAACAACTTTCTTATTATAAATCTGACAAAGAAGTTCTTATGGGGGACTTCCCTTTATTTTTAATACTACTTTTTGGAATTACTTCGAAATTAAAAAATATGGCCGCCGTTTCCTAATATGGCGGACAACTTTTATTTTTCTTATGGAACACCCTATATTTCATGGCGTTTTTGGATTCTACGCTTAATTTTAGGAACTTTTTATACTTTCTAATTTTTTCCTAAACTCAATGGTTCAGGAGGTATGAGCAGTTAAAGTTTGATTTAACCCCATTTAAAATGCATTATGCCCATTTACCATGCATTTCTTATGAAGTAAAAGCGTATTCAAAATAATACATTTCAACAAGTGAATCTCGACTACAAATTATTTTATCATTAAATCTCATCCAAACTCACATTTTTAGGCACTGTTATTCTTTGGTATCTTTTTTTAACCTAACCGTTTTCGATATATTCAGACTATCAACAATTTCCCTATGCATTTTAAAGGAGGGAAAATCAAACTTTAACTGCTCATACCTCCTTTACCTCCTTTTAGGAAAAAATTAGAAGGAATAAAAAGTTCCTAAAATTAAGTGTAAAATCCAGAAACGCCGTAAAATATAGGGTGTTCCATAAGAAAAATCAAAGTTTTCCGCCATATTGGAAAGTGGCGGCCATTTTTTAAATTTCAAAGTGACTCCAAAAAGCAGCGTTAAAAATTAAGGGAAGTGCCCCATAAGAAGTTCTTTGTCAGATTTATAATAAAAAAGTTAGCTATTGGTTCACTTTAAGTGAGACACCCTGTATATATGTATATACAGATACAACATCCAACATTCTCTTTTTCGAATGAAGTGAGTTATACTCGACTTGAAAATCACTCTTTGTGAACTAACCCCTCTTTTATTATTTGATGAAAATTCGTGAAATTTTAAACACAACATATTTATACCCCGAAGATTGTTTTAATCTATAAATGAGTACTTAATTATACGTTTAAATATTTATTTTTTAGTAAATAGCCCTCCTTAATTTTACTGCACTTCGTTCGACCTATACGCGACATAGGAGCATACTCCTAGTATACTTATAGATTGACACAAATTCAATGGTGGATTCATATTCAGCTTTAAATTTCTGACAAAATGATGTATTAAACATAACCATTAATATAAGCAGTAACAGCAAAATTAAAGTTAGAAATTTGCAAAACTTTAGATCTCGATTTCTTAAAATTGATGTTTTTAATACTTCAAATTCAAAAAATTTATAACTCAGGCATTTTTTAAGATAACTTTAAAATTCTTTCACCAGTTTGTTTGGTGTTTAATGTAAGATTTAGAATTTTTAATAACTCAATTTTGAAAAAATGGAAGTAAGGTCCCTTTTTCCCTTTGCGGGTCACATATCTCACTTATTTCTCAACATAACTTGATAAAACTTGGTAAATGGCTTCGTCTTGTCCAAACCTACTCAATATTGAATTAAAACCAACCAGTTTTAATATACCTGTAGGAGCAAACCTGCATACTCATTCCCTATGTAATTCTTATAGAGCTTACCAAAACATGTCAAATATCATTATGTTGGATTGAAATATATTGTTTTGCATTTGAAATTTGCTGAGTATGCAGGTCTGCTGCAACGGGGGTATTTTTTGCTTCTGGGGGCCGCAAAACGAAAAGTTATCATGGTCTCGGGCTTAGGTCTTTCCATGAGTACTACGATAACAGCTTCTTCCCTATTGGGGAAATTCGCTAAAATAAGCACACACATAAGTCACATAACGGACACATACTTTCTCCCTTAGAACACCTTCAATCTGTCACGAGTGACTTGTTATTATTTTGGACATCCATTTTTTACTTATTTCGGGTGATTCTGGGCCTCCTTTGAGTCCGAGCCCCTATGCATTTGCCCCCCCCCCCTCCCTGTCACTGGCCCTGGGCCATTGCCTAGAATGCGGAGGCTGAAATTGGCAATCATTCCCTCGAAGTGTTTTGCGTATCTTGGTTGTTTGTGATATATCGCTATAAATGTTACATCCCTGAATTCGTAATTTTCAGAGAATGCAAGTTTATTTTTAACTCTACACAGCATAGTTATTTTGTAGCATTAAATTTAGCTTTTCTTGGTTGTGTGTATTCCGTAAAAAGAAATATACACATTT
This sequence comes from Flexamia atlantica, assembly GCA_035578135.1. NCBI lineage: Eukaryota > Metazoa > Arthropoda > Insecta > Hemiptera > Cicadellidae > Flexamia > Flexamia atlantica. The sequence goes on from JAQJVK010000005.1 coordinate 24,806,775, forward strand.
TATTGATACTTTTATCATATAAATATGTTTTCAGAATCTACCGTATGATTTACTATTGAATCCCTCAACTTTTTATCTTGCACAAACAAGTTTTCCTCATGTGGACATCAGAAACAAATCCTGAGCTGCTGTACGTTAAAATAGGTTATCTTAGTGTCTATGACGGCTACTAGAGTGCTCTAGCTTTACCCTCTGCTGATAAATCGTCGTATGGGAAATGTTTTTGTCATGAGTAACCATGCAGTTACTCGTGACACACTGGAATAAAGACAAGTTCCATCTTTACTTTTTACAAGTTTACACCAGTGAATGTGAAAGCCATTTAAAACAAGGAAATCAAAAATAAAATACAATAAATTACAATTAAGTACATACTAAGTGTTATCGAGATCGGTTAAAGGAGATGTCCCTTTTTTTAGCGAATTTCCTTTAAAGGAATAAGCTATTACGGTAGTACTCATGGTAAGACCTAAGTCCGAGACCATGTTAACTTTTCATTTTGGGGTCCCCAGAAGCAAAAAAAACCATTCGTTCGAATTTTTATATATATATATCTATATATATCTATATATATATATATCTTTATATATATATATATATATATATATATATGTCTGTTAACACGATAGCGGCCGTAAATATGGTCCGATCTTAATGAAATTTGGTACAGACGTGTAAAGTGGTAATCACTCGGACGAGTTCATGAACCAGCCCAATCGGACCACGGGAAGGGGGGGGTAAAGGGGGATAAACCCCCCAAAAATGGGTTTTTTGAGTTTTTCACATAGAAAAATAAAATGTATCAAATTTTTGTTGGTACCATTGAATTCAGCTCAAAAAAACAAACAATTTAGTATTTTGAATCACTGCTCTATGTCCTATGGTTACCGAGATATTGAAAGTGGTAAACACAGTACGTTGTCTCAATGTTAACCTTATGGGAAATAAGTAAAATCCTATATTTCGCTTATTTCTCATTATATCTTGATAAAACTTGGTAAATGGCTTCTTCTAGTTCAGATCTACTAAATATTGAATTAAAACCAACCAGTTTAAACATACCTGTAGCAGCAAACCTGCATACTCATTCCCCATGTTATTCTTATGGAGCTTACGAAAACATGTCAAATCTCGCTATGTTGGATTAAAATATGTTGTTTTGCATTTGAAATTCGCTGAGTATGCAGGTCTTCTGCAACGGGGGTATTTTTTCAAGTCATATTCAATGGTTGCAAGTATATTTTCTTTAAAGTTTATAATTGTTGTTAAATTTGAAAAACAAATTAACACAAAAATCCCCATAACATTTGAACCTACATTTTAACAGATAGGCTTTTGGTGACATTTTGTTTTGCATCTTACGAGGGGGTTAAAGGCAATTCGGTGTCGCCCTCGCGGGAGAGATACATACTAACATTACTCCACGATGATAATGGGAAAAGGTAGTGTGAAGAAGTAAATAACTAGTTTATCTAAAATTATAGTCCTAATTAGCATATTAGGTACTCTATTTCTCTTTCAATGTCCAAAATATACCTTCAGAGGCTGATATAATGTCATCGCTCATTCATGTAAGAGTCCAAACAGTGATAAATTTTGTAAATATTCAGTGCCAGCCTTAGTGAGTGCGAGGCCCGGGACGCAATGGTAGAGCCCAATAGTTAAAGCATTTTCTAATTCCAAGAGTGAACGTCATTTCATTGTCTGTTTCAGTCCATCGGTAACTTAGTTTGGAGAAAACAAAATTCCCAACTCTTTAGACTGTAAATCAAACCGTACTATCAAATCGAGACACTTATTAACTGGAAACTTTAATTAGAAGAGTTGGGAAATTCACGGTCATATGTTGAGAATTTTAGGTTCTCCTCTCCCTTAAGTTTGGCGATTGTGTCGTGCGCCAATGCCGGGCCAACGCTACTGTAAAACATTTTGTAATTCACTGGCAATATCCTTTCCATAATGAAATTATGAAACTAAAGGTACATTAATCAATTCACTGCTACTTTCCTTTGGTACCTAGTGAGGAATGAATTAATGAATGAATGAAAAAAGTGTTTTATTTTACTATCAAAGTACAGTGATCACTAGTCTACAGAAAAAATTCACACTTGTAGAACAATGGTCTTAAGACCGTCTGTCCGGTTGGTCATTCCGAAATAAACTATTGACACGTCCAGCTAAAACACATAACACAAAGTTCCTGAAAATAGAAATAAACGTTATCCTTATATACATATATATACATGCACATACATACATATATATATATACATATAAACATACACACATATATATATTTACAAAACAATTTAAGGTAGCTTAAAATATTATCTCTGTAACGAGAAGTTTTACACTATTATATTTTTGACGATTTCACCTTTTTAATAGTACTTTGTATAATCCCCCATGGATCCAGCAGTTTATTTATTAAATTACTTTAGATATTTGACTTAAACACGAAATAAATAAATAAATAAATAAATAAAATAAATAAACCCCCAATATATTTTCAATTTTTTTTCTAATTAAATTCTTTAACCCACTGCCACCTCTCTTTCCACGCCTCTTTCATAAAATTACCCAGTTTAAGCCAATTTTTCCCGTTCAAATATTCTTTAAATTCCTCCAAGTTCAAATATATTTTGCCAAACCAGCGCTTCCTAATATTTGCCAAGATGGGCAATCATTCACAGCTACAAAGTGAAACACAGTTTCAATCTCATGTAAGTTGCATAAACTGCTACAATAATTTTTGTTTGTCAACCAAGGCTTATAATTAAGATCTACAAGTTCTGCTCGGGCTTTAATAATCCACGAGATACGACCAACATCATTGTTATCAGTCAGAAAGCTCCTAGGGCCCAGGTCAAGGTCGACGGTGAGGAGTTGCTGATGATATTGCGACGTACCTGCCAACTATTTCACTCCTCCAACTAAACCTCGCCGCCTCTACTACGTTAACTAACTGACTCAAAATAAAACTCGAATCCGCTGAGCTAAACTAAAATCCACATTCATCCCAACCTTTTGCCCAAGCAGTTTCCATTCTTTAGCCCAAAAAATGTTTCTTTCGATTACACATTTTGCAACAACTTTAGGTAAACGATAATCCGCCAAGTCTAGTACTTTAGAAATGTAATTTGAATTCAGTTTTAATGTAAAGAAATTAATTTTTTTTAAACCGGTTTCTACATAAAGGATATAATTAGGAATATTAAAAGGTAATCTGAATAACTTCTTTATGAAGGCTTTCTGAACGTTTTCTAAGTGAGAATTTTCCAAAAAAACCCCACACTTGCGCACCGTTACACAATAAAGCTTTTAAAATAGACTCAAAACAAGACATTTTAATCCTCATCGGAATTTTCTTATTATTAATCAGGTTTCCCCAAACTGAATTTATTGCATAATTAGTACACCTTTTTTCTCGATAAAGTGGTTTTCCCAAGACATTGTTGTAGTAAATAAAATTCCCAAATATTTATAATCATTCACAACCTCAATTCGATTCCCCTTATACCAAACCAGTCGGTAATATACCACCATTTCTAAAGACTAAAATTTTTGATTTTGTTAAATTTACTTTAAGATTCCAAGTTTCACAGTAACGCTCCAAATTACGAATCATGATTTGTAACAATGCTGCAGAGGGGGCCAGGAGAACGATATCATCCGCATACATCAGAACATTTACCCTTATGCGACCAAAGTTACAACCACTCTCCAACACATCTGGTCAATCTACTATATATTTGTCAAATACCACTCAGTGGAAACATCGTACCGCCCAAACTACTTGACCTAGAACCTTGAAACTTTGCATGGATGTTCCTCTTAGGGCGTAGACATCCGCTAAGAACGGATTTTACAAAATTCGTAGTATAAAGGGGTTTTTGGCGAGGCCGAAGTTTTCAAATTTTCCCATTTAAAAGTATGTTGGACTATTTTTGTTTACATTTTTAACGTTCATAAAACAATCAGCTGGTAGTTAGCTTCGGAAATGTAAACGTTGATACAGATGATAATAAATTGATTTCTTTGATCATGGCTTCATTGATTTTTGTTGATTTGTTTCAAGGACATAATTATGTACTATATAAAAGTTACATTTAGTTTAGATAAAATCCACCATTAATTAGTTAAGTGGCACCATCTATATTTCGGTAGCGGGAGTTACGCAGTTTTAAACGTGAAGAGCATATTGCCTTTTGTGGCTGAGACTAAATCCCGGTAAGATGGAAAGAGAAAAGAACAGTGGTTTTTCAGTCACAAATAGAATGTGCTGAAATGATATGATTCTTTGATCTACTTATGTAAAAATTTATAAATTATACAAATCCCTGATTGTAAGTTAAATTTATACTATCTTTTCTACTGTATTTTTGTCAAATACCACTGACCTATCCTATGTACAGCCAAAACTACTTAACCTAGAATCTTGAAAATTTGCATGGACATTCCTTACAGAGTGTTGACATTCACCAAGAACGGATTTTTTTAATTCGAGGTTTTTTGAGGTTTTTCGTGGAGCTGAAGCTTTGAAAATGCCCCATGTTAATGTAATGGATGATCTTTTGTTTGAATTTCAAATTTTATTCAACGGATACGTTGTTACAGCTGATTTATAATTTGATTCCTTTTATCATGGTTTTGCGGTTGTTTTGATGATTTTGTTAGGTTATTCGTACTATATTAAAGTTACATTTGGTATAGTTTCTTATCTTATACATTCAATCATAAGCTCATTATATGGTACCATCTTTTTAGGCAGCGGGAGCTATAGTTATTTCCTTAGGCCGGCCTTTATGTTTTTAATTACAATCATGTCAGTTACAATAATTTGGCAAATACCTTTTTCATCTAATTCGACGGTGTCCTGGCTTTTCACGGGAAAATAAATGCTGCAATCAGTGGTTGATCTTAAATTATTACTTCCCGCCTATATTTTAAGTTAAAAACTAAGTGAATCGAGTTTGAAATACTGCCCACGGATAGCACCATAACTGTTTCGAACATTCAGCCCTTTACTGTACTTAATTGATGCCCTACTAGGCAATCCAGGGACGTATTGGTAAATATACAAAGAAGTACCTTAAAATCGACACATTTGGTGTTAAAATCGGTACGGCCGTTTTCGAGCTATAACGGTGAAAAGAAAACCTTCACTGTCTACTGTGGTATCCTACATCCTACTGTGGTATCTACATTTTATCCTACATTCCGCCATTAAACAAACATATCTCTCCATGACATATTCCTTGATATAAATATTTTCTATTCAGACCTCTAGATTCTTCATATCAAGGTTAGACGATAATTTTTATCGTGAGCGAAGCCACGGGTTCTGCTAGTGTTTAAATGCAAGGAAAAAGGTTTTTAAATTATTAAATATGTTCCGTAAAACTAGCTCAGCGGAGGTTAAAGCTAAATATCTTGAGGAAGTAAAAAAATACAAGCACTTGTGTGAAAGTAAGAAAAAACAATATAGCTCCAGTTTAATCTCAAATTTAACACTTTCCAAAGGTTCTAAAACGTGCTGGCGTGCGATTAATTCCTTTAAATGTCATGATAAAAAATGCATTGGAAATATAAGGCCGGAAGAGTGGATAACACATATTAATACCTTATTAAATCCGCCAGTAGAAACAAAAATTTCTTTCGTTGAACCATATATCACTGACGATTTTCTAGATCGTGATTTTACATATTCGGAACTGAAGCTAGTTTTGAAGAAATTAAAAAATGACAAAGCACCTGGTATGGATAGGGTTCTATATGAGTTTTACAAGTATGCGCCTGATGTATTTTTTAAAATAAGACAAAATTACTCTACTCTAGATAACATTTTTAACTTGGCTTCAATGATTTAATTACGTTTATCAGAGAAGGGAGGTAAACTATTCACTTTTTTTGTCGATTTTTCAAGTGCGTTTGATACTATAGACAGAAGATCACTATTTATAAAACTTCCATCTATTGGTGTGTCAACGCATGTAATAGATGTGTTAAAAAGTTATTACAAAGACACTTCTGCAGCGGTACGGTGTAAGGGAGGGATTTCAAATGAATTTGAAACTAATACAGGCTTGCGACAGGGCTGTTTGTGGAGTCCGGTCGCTTTCAGCTTATTTATAAATGACTAGCAGAACCCGTGGCTTCGCTCACGATAAAAATTATCGTCTAACCTTGATATGAAGAATCTAGAGGTCTGAATAGAAAATATTTATATCAAGGAATATGTCATGGAGAGATATGTTTGTTTAATGGCGGAATGTAGGATAAAATGTAGATACCACAGTAGGATGTAGGATACCACAGTAGACAGTGAAGGTTTTCTTTTCACCGTTATAGCTCGAAAACGGCCGTACCGATTTTAACACCAAATGTGTCGATTTTAAGGTACTTCTTTGTATATTTACCAATACGTCCCTGGATTGCCTAGTAGGGCATCAATTAAGTACAGTAAAGGGCTGAATGTTCGAAACAGTTATGGTGCTATCCGTGGGCAGTATTTCAAACTCGATTCACTTAGTTTTTAACTTAAAATATAGGCGGGAAGTAATAATTTAAGATCAACCACTGATTGCAGCATTTATTTTCCCGTGAAAAGCCAGGACACCGTCGAATTAGATGAATACCCCCGTTGCAGCAGACCTGCATACTCAGCGAATTTCAAGTGCAAAAGAACATATTTCAATCCAACATAGCAAGATCTGACATGTTTTTGTAAGCTCCATAAGAATAACATGGGGAATGAGTATGCAGGTTTGCTGCTACAGGTATGTTTAAATTGGTTGGTTTTAATTAAATAATTAGTAGATCTGAACTAGAAGAAGCCATTTACCAAGTTTTATCAAGATATGTTGAGAAATAAGCGAAATATAGAATTTTACTTATTTCCCATAAGGTTAACATTGAGACAACGTACTGTGTTTACCACTTTCAATATCTCGGTAACCAATGGACATAGAGCAGTGATTCAAATTACAAAATTGTTTGTTTTTTTGAGCTGAATCCAATGGTGCCAACAAAAATTTGATAAATTTTATTTTTCTATGTGAAAAACTCAAAAAAACCATTTTTGGGGGGGTTTATCCCCCTTTACCCCCCCTTCCGGTGGTCCGATCGGGCTGGTTTTCGAACTCATCCGAATAATTACTACTTTACACGCCTATGCCAAATTTCATTCCGATCGGACCATTTTTGCGAGCGCTATCGTGCTTACAGACACATATATATATACAAATTTGAACGAATGGTGTTTTTGGTATCTGGGGGCACCAAAACGAAAAGTTATGATGGTCCCGCGCTTAGGTCTTACCATGAGACCTACGGTAATAGCTTCTTCCCTATAGGGGAAATTCGCTAAAAAGGTATTTGCCAAATTATTGTAACTGACATGATTGTAATTAAAAACATAAAGGCCGGCCTAAGGAAATAACTATAGCTCCCGCTGCCTAAAAAGATGGTACCATATAATGAGCTTATGATTAAACGTATAAGGTACGAAACTTAACCAAATGTAACTTTTATATAGTACGAATAACCTAACAAAATCATCAAAACAACCATAAAACCATGATAAAAGGAATCAAATTATAAATCAGCTGTAACAACGTATCCGTTTGTGAAGTTAATATGCTTGATTTAATAAAATTTGAAATTTAAACAAAAGATCATCCATTACGTTAACATGGGGCATTTTCAAAGCTTCAGCTCCACCAAAAACCTCTAAAAACCTCGAATTAAAAAAATCCGTTCTTGGTGAATGCCAACACTCTGTAAGGAACGTCCATGCAAATTTTCAAGGTTCTAGGTTAAGTCGTTTTGGCTGTACAATGATAGGTCGATAGTTCAGTGGTATTTGACAAAAATATAGTAGAAAAGATAGTATAAATATAACTTACAATCAGGGATTTGTATAATAATTTATAAATTTTTACATAAATAGATCAAACAATCATATCATTTCAGCACATTCTGTTTGTGACTGAAAAATCAGTGTTCTTTTCTTCTTACCGGGATTTAGTCTCAAGACTCAGCCACAAAAGGCAGTATGCTCTTCACGTTTAAATCTGCGTACGTCGAATTATACGAAACACCAAATCATCGGACAGGCATAGATGTAATAAAAAAATATTAGGAACGCCTCCAGGAAAAACGATAACTCCCGCTACCGAAATATAGATGGTGCCACTTAACTCTTTTATATAGTACATAATTATGTCCTTGAAACAAATCAACAAAAATCAATGAAGCCATGATCAAAGAAATCAATTTATTACCATCTGTATCAACGTATACATTTCCGAAGCTAACTACCAGCTGATAGTTTTAAGAACATTAAAAATGTAAACAAAAATCGTCCAACATACTTTTAAATGGGAAAATTTGAAAACTTTGGCCTCGCCGAAAACCCCTTTATACTACGAATTTTGTAAAATCCGTTCTTAGCGGATGCCTACGCCCTAAGAGGAACATCCATGCAAAGTTTCAAGGTTCTAGGTCAAGTAGTTTGGGCTCTACGATGTTTCCACTGAGTGGTATTTGACAAATATATAGTAGAAGACTAGCAGAACCCGTGGCTTCGCTCACGATAAAAATTATCGTCTAACCTTGATATGAAGAATCTAGAGGTCTGAATAGAAAATATTTATATCAAGGAATATGTCATGGAGAGATATGTTTGTTTAATGGCGGAATGTAGGATAAAATGTAGATACCACAGTAGGATGTAGGATACCACAGTAGACAGTGAAGGTTTCTTTTCACCGTTATAGCTCGAAAACGGCCGTACCGATTTTAACACCAAATGTGTCGATTTAAGGTACTTCTTTGTATATTTACCAATACGTCCCTGGATTGCCTAGTAGGGCATCAATTAAGTACAGTAAAGGGCTGAATGTTCGAACAGTTATGGTGCTATCCGTGGGCAGTATTTCAAACTCGATTCACTTAGTTTTTAACTTAAAATATAGGCGGAAGTAATAATTTAAGATCAACCACTGATTGCAGCATTTATTTTCCCGTGAAAAGCCAGGACACCGTCGAATTAGATGAAAAAGGTATTTGCCAAATTATTGTAACTGACATGATTGTAATTAAAAACATAAAGGCCGGCCTAAGGAAATAACTATAGCTCCCGCTGCCTAAAAAGATGGTACCATATAATGAGCTTATGATTGAATGTATAAGATAAGAAACTATGCCAAATGTAACTTTAATATAGTACGAATAACCTAACAAAATCATCAAAACAACCGCAAAACCATGATAAAAGGAATCAAATTATAAATCAGCTGTAACAACGTATCCGTTGAATAAAATTTGAAATTCAAACAAAAGATCATCCATTACATTAACATGGGGCATTTTCAAAGCTTCAGCTCCACGAAAAACCTCAAAAAACCTCGAATTAAAAAAATCCGTTCTTGGTGAATGTCAACACTCTGTAAGGAACGTCCATGCAAATTTTCAAGATTCTAGGTTAAGTAGTTTTGGCTGTACATAGGATAGGTCAGTGGTATTTGACAAAAATACAGTAGAAAAGATAGTATAAATTTAACTTACAATCAGGGATTTGTATAATTTATAAATTTTTACATAAGTAGATCAAAGAATCATATCATTTCAGCACATTCTATTTGTGACTGAAAAACCACTGTTCTTTTCTCTTTCCATCTTACCGGGATTTAGTCTCAGCCACAAAAGGCAATATGCTCTTCACGTTTAAAACTGCGTAACTCCCGCTACCGAAATATAGATGGTGCCACTTAACTAATTAATGGTGGATTTTATCTAAACTAAATGTAACTTTTATATAGTACATAATTATGTCCTTGAAACAAATCAACAAAAATCAATGAAGCCATGATCAAAGAAATCAATTTATTATCATCTGTATCAACGTTTACATTTCCGAAGCTAACTACCAGCTGATTGTTTTATGAACGTTAAAAATGTAAACAAAAATAGTCCAACATACTTTTAAATGGGAAAATTTGAAAACTTCGGCCTCGCCAAAAACCCCTTTATACTACGAATTTTGTAAAATCCGTTCTTAGCGGATGTCTACGCCCTAAGAGGAACATCCATGCAAAGTTTCAAGGTTCTAGGTCAAGTAGTTTGGGCGGTACGATGTTTCCACTGAGTGGTATTTGACAAATATATAGTAGATTGGTAATCAAACCAAACATTTTTCCCCTCAAAAACATTTTTACTTTTTACATTTTGTTTAAAATGAGCTGAATTTATAACAACCTTAACTATATCATCTACATTCTGTGGCTCAAAAGACGTCAACATATTTGCGACTTTACTACCGTAATTCAAACAATCAAAGCTGGTCCACTTTAACTTGGGCAACAATGGCAGCAGCTCCCCCTCCCCGCCCACCCGACCCGGGCCGCCAGGAGCACTACCAACCTTGAAACTTAATTTTACCGGCATGTGATCAGACCCAGGGAAACTAACCACTTGGAAATCATGAATGGAATGTAAACAATCAAAAGATGCCGCAGCGATATCGATTACTGAATTTCCCCTTGAACCCAAAAAAGTAAATTCTCCCTCTTTATCACCTTCAGATCTCCCGTTTAACACAACTAAACCATGGCTGTCAAAAAACTCCAAAATTTTACGTCCTTTTACATTAATAGTATCGTCTTTAGAATTTCGTATGTCATAAAATTTATTATTTCTAGTGCTGATAATTTCCTGTGAAAAACTTTGTTATCTACTCATGCGCCCATTTAAATCGCCTATTATTATCATATTTTGAAATGAATTTTCACCAAAAAACCTTACTAGATTTGAAAAATCCCTATCCCAATAATTAAAGTTTAAATAAACTGGCATAATGAAAACCTGTTCACAACCCATAACGATTCTACTGATCTTAAGTAAACTAAAATTTTCAAAAGTTAAAAACTTAACATTTTTTGAGAAAGGAGTATTATGATTCACTGCGTAAATTAAACCACCCACATTTCTTCCAAATTTAGCTGTTCTAGTTGCAAAACTGAAATTCAACTCAAAATTACTCAGCTTGTTAACAAAAAAATCTTTTTCTTTTTCTGAGACAAATGTTTCTAAAAATATAACAATATCAAAGCTGCTAATAAATTCTATAAATGAAAAATCACAAACCTTATTCTTTAAACCACAAATGTTGTATGAGAAAACCTTAAAATCTAACATCGAATGTCCCACCGGCGATACATCCTGCCGTGTCGTTACTGCGTCTGAAGCTGGGTTGGCGACATTATTTTCACCCGTCGGCCTGGCTACTGGGTCCTGATGCTGGATGCTTGTTAGCACGGTCGGTGGCGGCGCGCTCGCGGTCAGGCTTTCTGCATATGACGTCTGCGATGTATTCTTCGCCCCTGACCGTTACTTGAGTTTGCTTCGGCTTGGGGTGTTTGACTGTCAAAAGAAAGTTTGAGAAATCGTGTCCATATAGCGATTGAAGCACTTCCGCACCATCTCGTTTGCCGACCTTAAGTTTGCCCTCTTCCCAAGTAAACCGCTGACCTTTTACAGTTAAATGATCGAAATATAAGATCATGCGTTGCTTCCCCGCCACACGTTCAATTTCGCTTCTCACTTGCGACAAACTCGCACTTCCTTAGGATAGTCTCTGTTTACTATGTAGCCCGTACCTCTTGGTTCTTTCACCCTAGACATGATGTAATAAATGTCCGCGTCATTAGGTATATGTGCAATGATTGCATATCCCCCTCCCCCCAATGGGTGAGCCCTGTTGACATAGACAGTATCGGCACTTCCGAACATCTCACTGCAGAATCTCCGCACAACCTCAGCAAAGTCTCGAGTATTATTTGACGACTTCAGCCCCCTAAATATAAGATTGTTCCTCCTCGACCTAGCCTCAAGATCAACTAACCTTAACATCACTGTTTTTTCCTGTTCTTGTAAGTCCGTTATTTGCTTCCTCAAAGCCACGTTCTCCTCCTGCAACGCCGAAACCTTTCCCGTAAGCTGAGCGAACTCCTCTTTTGTGGCCATATGTACTAATTTACTATCTAATAAATGGCCTAGGTCCGTGAGGAGTAGAGCACGAGTAATGTCGCCTACCTTCTCGTCGCTGCCCATGTTGACCGTCTCGCTGTAGTCTTCACCTCCCGGCTGCAAATTATGTCTTGGACGTTTTGGATTTTTATTCACTGGGGAGAAATATTCGTTGATTTTTAATTCAGTCATATGAACACAGCACTAATAGTTGACACAGTAAAAACTTCACTTTGTTCAGTACCTCTATACGATCCGGTCTGCTTCGGAACCGCACTACCTCGTTGCCGCACAGCTTATCGCGTATTACTAATGTTCGTAGCTTATTAGGCTAAATTAGGCTTATCACACGGACTGATCTTACTAATGAGGTCAGATAAACTGGAATCTCTGCTATTTATTACGGAAAACCGGCTAAAAACTTATTAAAATCGGGGAACTTACAACCGCACACAACTTGCATACACCGCACCAGTAGTGCCAACTGGGAACGTGAGTTGGGAATTCACGGTCATATGTTGAGAATTTTAGGTTCTCCTCTCCCTTAAGTTTGGCGATTGTGTCGTGCGCCAACGCCGGGCCAACGCTACTGTAAAACATTTTGTAATTCACTGGCAATATCCTTTCCACAAAGAAATGATGAAACTAAAGGTACATTAATCAATTCACTGCTACTTTCCTTTGGTACCTAGTGAGGAATGACTTAACTGTGAATACTTCCAGTAGTTCACACCTTATTATTCTCTGTAGGCCTCGCGCAAACCGTTTACCTTTATCGAATAACTTAAGAGATGAAGATCGTATTTTGCTTATTGAAGTATTTGGCTTACCGTTTTGCCACCTTTTGTAGTTTTAATATTACATGCAATCGTTTTCATGGTTTAATAAGATAGATAGGTCTCTCTGTTGTTTCGTTTTACTATTATTATTTTTGTCACCTATTATAAACAAAGGAAAACTCCTATCATAAGCGCGAGGCCCTGGGCGACCGCCCCTGTCGCCCTACCCTAAGGCCGGCACTCTAAATATTCCTCCGCGGGGTCGGCGATCAAAGTGTGTAATCGTTCATGTGGTCACAAATTATGATTATATATTTCAATTTAGAGAAAATTATTTTATTGCACTTTCCAATAAATCCAACACTAGGTTCGTGATGAACATTTTTCATTTTTTTGCCTTCCAAGTTATTTAAGCTCAAAATATCAATAATCTATTTATATTATATTTTTTATGGAATTGGAAAAATAAAAATTGCATATTGTCAAGAGATGATTTCTTTCCATTTTTATACGTAGCTTTATTGTCGTACATTGAAAAATAACGTCAGGATATGGTTTCGCGCAATGTTGTAACCCGAGAAAATCATAACACCCTTGTGTGCGGGAATGCATTCCGAGTATAATTTTCAATTGAAAATCACAACGCTATATATCAAATTAAAGAGGAGAAAGAATCCTGAAAATCCTGTATAACCATTTGCTTCCACGATATGAGACAAACGTAAAAGCAATTATCCTCTGAATTTACAAAATCGTATTAAATTTAGTTAACATCACGTAAAAATCATCTGCTGAATTTCGTTGTGATTAGATTTTACTTTTCTTTGAATCGTGGAAGAAAATGGCAATATGTTGTAGGATTTTCCCCTGATTGATTAACATATATTGTTTTGATTTTCGATCAAAAATTAGTGTTGGAATGCGTTCCTGTTGAAGTTATCTGTACAGTCTTCTCAGTCTGTCTTTAAAGTCAGATTGTTTTAAGTCAGCTGTAAATTATAATAATGCTGATGTTTGTTTTTTGTTTACGTCTGGCTTTTGTAAAACGTTTTTAAGTTTAGACCGCTTACAGTAATAAACGAGTTACCCTGTTCAACTTTACTCTGCTTATTTAATTTATGTTTTTGGAGTTTTAACATACTAAAATTCTATAGGTTATGGCTCCCAGCTTTACGTTCAACTGCGTGGATAACGTTTTTGTCATTGTAAACGCAAAAGTGAGAAATTAAGTAGGTTGCTCGTTCCCGTAATAGCAGTTAACTAAATCCCGAGTGTGTCACGTTTCCTCTTGCATAGAAGCTCGTCCAACTTTAAAATGGAATTTGCAAAAGGAATAAAACCACAGAAAGGAGCAGAAGACTGGCCGACGTGGAAGGATCGAGTAATGGACGTGTTGGAGCTGTTTGATGCGGTCGACATCGTGGAGGGAAAGAGGCTGAAACCCGAACTCTCTGAAATGCCGTCCCCTGATGAGAAAGCAAAGTTCGACGCATATATGAAGTCAGCAGCGCAAGCAAAAATCGTGATTTCTCAGTGCGTGAGTGATGATATACACCAACGAATTTCTGGAAGATTATCAGCTAAGGAAGCATGGGATGTTTTGGTTGAACAGTTTGACAACAAAGCGGAAGACCAGTTGTTTCGTCAGTGTCTTGATTTCTTCAGTATGCAATGGGATGAAACCGAAGATGCCCCATCGATGCTGTCACGAATCAAGAACAAACATCGAGAGTTTGCCGCTGGTCTGAAAAATCGTAAGGTCGAAACAGTCGAACAGTTTCTTGGATTGTTGTTCGTTTCGAAGGTACTGCACATCTTGCCCAAACGGTTTGAGACATTCAAGTCGAGCTATCTCCTCATGAAAGCGAATGACAAAAAGACGGTCGAAGATGTTTCATCGGCGTTGGTTCTTCATGAGCGGAATGTGGCTCCACGGTCAACATCGCACGACGTCCTTGCCACTACAAATGTTGGTTGTCACCAAGATAAAAAGAAAACCAACCGGCAAGTGAGCACGACATGCAAGTATTGCAAAGCCAAAGGTCATTGGATTCGTCAATGTGCCAAGTGGAAAGCTGATGGGAAGCCTCCTTATCCAGCGCGTGTGGGTGAAACCACCAAAAAGTCGGCGTGTGGTGGTGGTGAACCAAAGAGCTCTCAGGCAGTCGTGACGGATACATGTGTTGAACTTGTTTCAATCAGCAATGACGTCAATGTGGCTACTTCTAATACCAGTGAACAGTGGTGGATTGACAACGGGGCAACACGGCACATCACTTCGAACTTCAACTGGTTCACGGAGTATAAACCCTTTCCTGTGAATACAAACGCAACAGTCAAGGCTGCGGGAAAGGAGATAATCAAGGCTCTCGGCAGCGGTACGGTTGAAGTTGCCAACTTCGAGAATGGTAAGCTAAACACGTTTAAGCTTAAAAGATGTATGGTATGTTCCAGACATATCGCGAAATTTAGTGTCCATCCTTGCAGCACATGACCGAAATCCGAGCAGTGTGTTTGAATCCACAGACACTAGCTGTTCGTTCACTGTAAACAGTAATACAGTTTTCAGGGGTACTCGAAATAAAGGTGGGACCCTGTATCGAGCCTCATTTCACACAGTTCAGCCAAGTGAGGTATGTTTAGCCAATGTAGCTGAGGACAGCCAAACTCTTCAGCTTTACCACGAGCGTTGGGGTCATATGGACAAGCGGTATGTCCGATCCAACCTGGTTTCCGAGTTGGGAATGAGAGTACCAACTGACAACCGTATATATGAGCCATGCCAGTTTGGGAAAGCTCATCGTCTGCCGTTCGGGACCTGTGTCAATGCTTCTGCGCCTGGTGAGCTGCTGTCTGGCGACGTTTGCGGTCCGTTTGATCCGTCCTTCTCTGGTCGCCAATACCTGATCGTCATCAAGGATCACTACTCAAGGTACCATTACTGTTATGTCGCACAAGAAAAATCTGCCGTCAAGGATGCGTTACGAGATGTGTTGTCTAAGACTCACGCTCTCGGACACCGCGTGAAAGATTTTCTTAGCGATAACGGAGGTGAATTTGACAATGGCGACGTTCGAGCAATTTTGAGAGAATATGGAATCAACCAACGTCTGACGGCACCGTACACACCAGAACAAAATGGCACAGTGGAGCGTGAAAACAGGACAATTGTCAAAATGGCTTGCACCTTCAAGTATGCGAACCCGGACGTCAAGTTTCCTGCGGCAATCTGGGCAGAACTCGTGACTACAGCGACTTACGTTCTGAACAGAGTCGGAAAATCAACAATCCCGGACAAAACACCTTTTGAACTCTGGTTTGGTCAGAAACCAAGGATCAAACGCCTTCGGATTGTGAGTTCAAAGTGCTATGTCTGTACATATTCCTGCTCAGAAGAGACGCAAGATGGATTCAAAGGCCGTAATCGGATACCTGGTAGGATATGATGGAGACGAGCGTTACAGGATTTATGTTCCTGAGAAACGAGACGTTGTTGTTTCACGTGACGTCGTTTTCCAAGAGAGGCTAAGCGATTGTGACAACAAAATCGACCTACCTATCAAGAATTACGAAAAGGAAGAGATCTCCAAGAAGGATTCTGGCGATGAGGTACAGGCTAACTTGGATGTGGAAGATCCTGAAGACGAATCCCAATCGCCGAGGCGTTCCACTCGGGAAAGGAGGCCACCAGCCTGGTTGAAGGACTACATTTCCTCAACCAACACCGCCGAAGTTTTCCTAGCTGATGATGATCCACAAACCTTCAGAGAAGCTATTGAATTGGGAAGATAGTGATGAATGGAGAGCAGCTGTGGACACGGAGATCAGGTCAATGAAGAAAAACGATGCCTGGGAGTTGACCGAAATTCCTCCGGGAAAGAAGCCAATCAACAGCAAATGGGTGTACCGTGTGAAGCGAAATCCTGTTTTGAAAATTGACAACGAGTCTGCAAAGAAACTCGCGGAAAATCCCGAGTTCCACTTCCGGACCAAACTAATTCAGAGGAAGTATCTGTTCATACGTGATCGGATCAAGACGAAGATGCTGGCTTTGGAACACATCGGAACAGAACATCAATTGGCCGATATCTTTACGAAACCCTTGCCTCGCCTACGACTTCAAACTCTTCGTGAAGGCCTGAGCTTGGTCTGATGGACTGGACAAATAAGGGAAAGTGTTGAAGTTATTTGTACAGTCTTCTCAGTCTGTCTTTAAAGTCAGTTTGTTTTAAGTCAGCTGTAAATTATAATAATGCTGATGTTTGTTTTTTGTTTACGTCTGGCTTTTGTAAAACGTTTTTAAGTTTAGTCCGCTTACAGTAATAAACGAGTTACCCTGTTCAACTTTACTCTGCTTATTTAATTTATGTTTTTGGAGTTTTAACATACTAAAACTTTAACATACTAACATACCTGCTCACAATAGTGTTGTCATGATTTTCGCGGTTACAACACCGCACGAAACTTTATCTTGACATTATTTCTCATCGTATTAGGACAATAAGCTACGTATCAAAATTAAAAGATATTATTTCCTCTCAACATGTAGTTTATGATATTGAGGAATTCTCAAATTGGAAAGAAGACTAAATCAATGTTAACTATTTACAATCTTAATGATTGTAAATAATAGTAGGCTATATTACGTTTCTAGGCCGGGAAGTACTCGCATGAGAATCCCGCACTCGCTTTCTCTCGCGCGGGAACTATCATGGTCGTCCGACAAAACTTCCCAGCCATGTAACGTACAATATTTGTCATCATACTACGCAGAAAAAACATATTTTCAATCATAACGTAGTCCTTGCATAAACATACGATTCTCAATCCTTCAAACTAACCTATAACAAACAGAACAAACATTTGCTACGGATGCAGTGCTGCCACTACATTCCTCTAAAAAGTAACCAATAAACAAGCATTAAACGTCGGTTTGCTGCAAATCAGCTGATTGTTTACTCCCATTTTACGGATAAAATAAATAAATGGCCGGAGCCTAGGACGGCAATGGGTAACTTTCGAGCCAACAAAAAGGAACTGAAAACGGATGTTTCTGTGTCAGTATGATGAAAAGAATCTCTCTCTCTCCCCCCCTCTCTCTCCTTTAAAAAAATCTGTATGTATCTCATTTCAATGAAACACTGAAATTATTATTATAAAAACCTCACTCTATTTTGCTTTACGCCTTCAGGTGAAAAATTGTATAAAACATAAACTAAATCATTAATTATATAAAACTGTAATATCAATTTATAAATATTTTGGAAACCTTTTCTTTATCATCTTATTCCTGTATATGACTGATTCAAATGTTCATTACCTTTTCTTCATATGATTCTTATATAAATAAAAACAGTATCTTTATTATGGTACTATTAACCTATAAATTTGTTTTTGTCTTACTACTCTACAAAATTAATGGATATTTTTTAAATTCAGAGGATAGTACTCCAAAACAAGTAAGTGCACTCTCTTTGGATCATTCTTATTAACAACTGAAATATATTTCTAATAAAGAAGAGCCCTGATCAACCGAAACTGCTTAGTCACAATCTGTTTTTACCTGATAGGCTAATGTAAATGGAAGATGGCCAGACAAAGCTTCAAGGCATACTCACTTGTTTTGAACATTAAGAACAGAAACGATCAGAAGTTATCATTTCAAGGAATATGTTTTTTATGAGCTTGCAGATGTTCTAAAGTAAGCTTAAGCTTATATGGAAAAAAAGATTCACTGCAATTTACTTTTAAAATACCAAACATTGATTGAGTGGAAATCATCCCCAGAAAGCTTATTCTGGTTAAGCTAGATTATAATGTGAATACTTGTAAAATGTATTTTGTTGTTGTTCAGGAGTCTCCTTACGATTGGTCAGCTCACTTTATGATTAGATCTAAGTTCAAACAAAGGAGTTTTGTTAAGTAGTGTTAAAGTCACTGAGTAGTAGTGGTGGTAGGACATTGGTTGGTTTTTTTAGAAAACATCCACGTTTAATTCAACACTAGTTCTGGACTGCCGTACTGATGGGTGGCAAAAAGTTGAAACTCTATAAATCGTCTGCTAGTAATAATTGTGTCGAACTGTCAAAATGTTGTTTATGTTTTTAAGGCCCATGAGCACTACAAAATTTATGCTACAATTCTGAACTGAAAATTGTCCTGCACAATATGATACGTAATACAGTAGAGTCTCGCAAACCCGGACTTCGATAACTTGGAATTCTGGATAACTCGGAAAGCCTGCCAGAGCAATAAAGTGCATTGAGATTCAAGGCCAGAGCACAGTGTGACACATTTAAAACAGTTTTAGTTTTTCTTTAAGTTTTTTTTTGTAACTAATTTAGTTTTTATATTTTTTACTATGTAATAAATAAATGATTTCTTATAGAAATAACAGAAACTATTCTTATTTTTTCTTATTTTTACTCATTTCCCGATAACTCGGAATATTCACAAACCCGGACACCGTTCGGTCCACATTAGTCCGGGTTTGTGGGACTCTACTGTATTGAGTACTAGTGGGCCCATGCACAACTTGTGTATTTCTAAAATTATTTATGTTTGTGAAAAACTCGCCTACGATTTGAAGAAATTGTATGGCTTTAAATTTGTCTAATTAATCAAGTTAACCTTTCAAGTGAAGTTTAAAGGTCTCACATTCATAAATAAATGCTTGGCTGAACAAAACACACATATTTTCATCACCCCAGCACTTATTATTTTAATTTATCTTCTGGCACAACAGTAATGTACAGGAAATTTTTCTTCGCGTATTCATGCCCTAATATCATCATTAAGTCCCTTGCAAGTAGGTCGTACAGTGTCCCTCTGATATTCTATCACTCTTTGTCTCTCAGCATTTCTCTGTTCTTGTTGAAGGTTACATATGTTTTTCCTAATCTCATTGACACGATTTTCTCTTTCTTCACTTCTTCTTTCTGTACCATAAAGAATGATTTTCCTACCTCAATCAACTATGCTACAATTACCAAAACAGCTGTTTATCAAAGAATTAATTTTCATAAAATGTATCAAATCTTGTTAACAGTTACAGACTATCTATTTTTGTTTACAATCTGAACTAGGTTAAAAATCCATTTGAAGGTAATCAGCCGATTTAAAACCGTTATAAAGCAAGTTGGTCACCCTCTAGAAATAAATCAAGGGCTTGAGGGTCAAAGCTGTAAAAGAAATGCCCACATCACTATCAGTGACCGGTGCGCTGCGTTATAAGCTTTAAAATGACACCTCAAATTGGTTAAGTAGGACGGCTGAAAAAGGGATGTAACAGAGAGAACCCTTATTGTAATAAGTAATCTATATTAATCTATACCCTCCACTAATCTATACTGGGTATTTTCCCAGAGTTTTTACAACATGTTGGCCCTAGAATGAAAACCTGGCTTCTAGCTGTCTATAATGAAATATTAGTTTCAGGGCAACTGCCGAAAGCTTTTGAGACGTCAAAGATCATAGCTGTGTTGAAGCCAGGAAAGGAGCCCGATCAAGCTGAGAGTTACCGCCCCATAGCTCTCCTAAGCGTGTGTTATAAGATGCTGGAGGAGCTCTTATACGCAAGACTGTCGCCTATCCTCAATCCCAGCAGCCAGTAGGCTGAACAAGCTGGCTTCAGACCTGGACGTAAATTGCTGTGACCAGATTCTCGCTTTAACATCATTTATTGAGGGGGGTTTTGATAGGAAAACAAAAAACATCTATTACTTTCCTCGATCTTCTAGCGGCTTATGACACAGTCTGGAGGAAGGGTCTTTTGTATAAATTTTACAACCTTGTCCCGTGCCCTGTGCTTCTGCAGCTTCTAAACTCCCCATGCTAAGCGGTAGAATGTTCAGAGTTTTCTTGGGGAAAAATGAAAGCCCTCTTAGGAGACTTAAAGATGGATTGCCCCAGGGGTCGGTACTTACCCTCCTGCTCTTCAATGTCTATACCGCTGACCTTCCTCAAACACAATCCAGGAAGTTCGTCTATGCAGATGATATTGCTCTGGCAACTCAGAACAAAGACTTGGGTCGAACTGAAGCTGTTCTGATACAAGGACCTTGAAACTGTAGGTACCTTAATAAATGGAAGCTCAAACCAAATCCGAGCAAGACTGAAGTAGCCTGCTTCCACCTCATCAACAAACTGGCTAACTACAAGTTGAATGTAAACTGGAAACGTCCAACTACATCATAATGAACACCCTCGGTATCTAGGAATTACTTTGGATCGCACACTGAATTTTAAAACCTACTTAGAGAAAACCGCAGCAAAAGTAAGGTCCAGAGCCAATTTAATTCAGCATCTAGCTGGGTCACCTTGGGGAGCCAACGCACAAGTCTTGTGTATCTCGGCGCTATCTCTGGTTTTCTCCACAGCCGAATACTGTGCTCCAGTTTGGCTGAACAGTGTGCATACCAAAACCGTTGACGTCCAGCTGAACAGGGTTATGAGGACAGTAAGTGGGACGTTGATGCCTACCACTCTTCCCTGGCTTCCAGTACTGAGCCATATTTCCCCGCCTGATATCCGCCGCAAAGAGGCATTATTGAAAGAATACAATAAGATCTTGTCTACCTCTAACTTGCCTACCTTGCAGGATCTCCCACTTGGCAGAGGCCACCTTAAGTCTAGGCACCCACCTCTGCAGACTGCCCGACAATTAAAGGACAACAATTTCATACCCGATTCCTCCTGGGTAACATCTTGGGATACTTTCAACGGGCGTAACAAGTTTTTAATTACCAATCCAACATGTGCAGTAGGTGGCATGTAGCTCCCTCGAAGGGAATGGGCTTTAATAATTCGATTTTTAACGGATGTGGGTAGGTGTAATTCTTGGAAATTCAAGTGGGGACAGGTCCCAGACCAATCTTGTGATTGCGGGGCTGAAACTCAGACAATGCATCACATAGCCAACGACTGCCCTTTGCGTGCCATACCAGGTGGGGTAGCTCGCCTTCACAGTGTGGATTAGAGAGCTCGATTTGGCTTTGTAGGGATCAATTCTCGTTGCTTCTGAGGTTACTTTATTCCCTTTTATATAATTAATTGACTTAGGCTTTTTGGCCGGCAACCTACCTATTCTCCTTTTTTATCTTGCTTTGGTTGGTGACTGGCGAACACGCCATATGATAATAATAATAATACTAATAATAATAATAATAATACTAATGACATGGCGACTCATCAGGAACCTGGAGCCGTGGGTTTGCCGCGACCACGGGGAGGTGAATTTTTACCTCACCCAGTTCCTGACAGGTCATGGCTACTTCCGTCTGTACCTCCACCGAATGGGCAAGGTCGACTCGCCCAGGTGCAAGTACTGCGGACACGACGGAGACGACGTGCATCACACTTTCTTCGTGTGCCGTCGCTTTGACGAAGAACGGACTGCCCTCGCCGACTCGGTCGGCGGTCATCTGACCCCGGAAAACATCGTGGGGAAGATGCTGCAGGGCAGCGTCAGCTGGAACGCAGTGGCTGACTTTGTCATGTCCGTCCTGCGCCAGAAGAGGACAGAAGGTTTTCTCGAGTGACCCCAGAACCGAGGACAGCAGAAGATCGGTTGAACACCAACTGAGGAGTCCCGAAAGAGACAGCAGCGCGGAGTCCTGAAAGGGACCAGAGGCCACGCATTGCGATGTCGCAATGAGCAGACGCTCGGGTCGATCGCAATGATGTGGTGACAGCACGCGAGGGGGTTTTTTTAGCAGGTATACCCAAGGAGACGTACAGACAACTGTACACTCCTAGCCGCCTCGATCCTCGAGGCGGGGCCTCTGACACTGATGCTGTCTGTCAGAGGTTGGAGACCCCTGCTCGTCGCTTTGCTCTCTTGGGCGAGCGGCGTAGAGGGCCCGCATTTCGGTGCGGGTAAGGGCTATTTTTAACCTCCCTTCCAGCGTGGATAAAAAAAAAAAGAGAATATCCTCATCTTAGACTTGCGGCAAGCTCTGCATGACCTTTTATCGTCATATTTCATTTAATCATAAGGATTACCTTGTATCTGTCATGTGACTCAAATTAGTAGCATGACAACACGTCATAGCCGCTCGTTAGTAGCCTCTAACGTTCTTTTATTGTGGCTACTATTTTGAGTCTCATGATAGATACTAGGTAATGTAACCTTTCTATATAATTGAAATTTCTAATTCTAAGCCTAAATAACAACTTAAATTAAATTTTATGCAAGATAAACATAGATTGTAATGTGATTGTAATGTGATTGTAATGTGACATAGTTTAAATTTCATATTTAATGATACGAGCTTATTGCAGCATGAACCTTCATCTTCATAAAATATATATCAATGTCAGTATATAAAATACGTATTTCATATTAAAATTTAATTTTATATGAAAATTTAAAACATTAATTATTATGGAGGGATGAAATAACAAATCAAAAATGAAGTTTATATTGTGTATTCACCATAAAAGTCATTAAATAATGTGGTAACAAAATTATATTCATTTTTGTTTCTTACATTTATATTACTTCTGAAAATCAAACATGTTCTATAAAATTAATTATTACTTCAGAAATGTTTTTTCATCATTTTTGTAAGCAAGCTGGGCTGGTTGAAGAGCCGTGACGTGGCCACAACAATATAGTGAGACGCGTTAGTGCCCCATCGCGCCTGCAAAATCTTAAACGCAAACACTGCCGGCGTCCCTTCAGGACTTCGGGATAGGGTTACTTACATCAAAACTAAGAAAAAGGTTCCAACTAAGAAAGGTGCATTTATGCTGACCAATAGGACCTGTTTTGGTGTGGAGTATCAAGTTTCTACTTTTTACCATTAATATCTTAAAAACCATAAATTTTACAAAAAATTGTACAAGAGACAAAAAAGCTGTGCAATTTTGTTTTCTACAATACCATATAAAGATTATTAAGTTTGAACTACAATTAACAGAGTTATTGCAATTTTTTTTTAATAATAATAATAGTTTATTCCATACAAAATAAATACAAAGCATTCAGTCTACAATCATTGTTTGGAATTACTAGCCATCTTGACTAGTTGCGATGGCTAGCGCAAATTGAAAAATCACAAAATGTATAGATGACAGTCTATCAATTATTTTTTGTTATCTGCGGGGGCGCTGCAACGTGTGTCGGCTGTAGTGCTTCTTATCTTCAACTTGCGCTGATAACAAACACTGCCCTACAATCTAACAAATTATTTCGAATCCCGTATAATACTTAACTTATTGAAAGCTTAAATCAACGATACACTACTAACACTACAAAGTTACACAATGACAATCCATTCCACCACTTAAACGAAATTTATTGTAATATCTCAATTAAATCATCGATTTGATTCCTTTGTAAAAGCCAACACTTTAATCTTTTTTGAAAGTTATAAATACTAATTGACTCTTTAACAGCTTTTGGCAAAATATTAAAAATTTTGGGACCTAAAAATACAAAACATTTTCTAAAAATTGTTTTATTTACTCTAGGCCTCATTACTGTACCTTGAGCTGCTCCTCTGGTAAAGTAATTTATTCGCGTTACTCCAATGTTTCCACTACGAACATAAAAAACTTTCAAAACTTTATATATAAAAAGATATCTTAAGGGAAGAATGTTTAATTGTTGAAATAGGGGGAGGGAAGGCTCTCGCTTATTTTTGAATGATGATAATCTAATAAAATGTTTCTGTACAATCTCCAGAGGATGTAAAATAGTTTTACTTGCTCCACCATAAACTTCAATTCCGTAACTCAGTCGAGAGTGAACAAGGGCAAAATAAAGAGTGCGCAACAAATCGTCAGTTACATAATTCCTTAAAAAGTAAAACTTACGTACATTTTTTTGTAGATTACTCTTTAGTTGTGTTACATGAGGTTTCCAGGACAAAGTTTCGTCAATTATTACTCCTAAATACTTTATATTTCCAACTTGGTCAATTTGGGGACAATTACAGTTATTGTTTGTTAAACATGTATCGCTGAAATGAAATTTTAGTACATCATCAAAATTATATTTTTTAAAATCAAAGTTAATAAATTTCGTCTTTTCAACATTGATAACCATTCTATTTCTATTACACCAGTTTCATAATTTTTGTAAATCATTAATCAATCCATTCCGAACACTTAACCAATTCGTTTCAGCGTATCTAATCGCGACGTCGTCTGCGAACGCAATTATTTTTCCGTGAAAGGGGACTAATAACAAATCATTTATGAAAATTCTAAACAAGGAACCTGAGATCACCGATCCTTGTGGAACACCCCTAGATATTACCCTTAAATCACTCAGTTTATTTTGAATATGAACTTGCTGGGTTCGCCATTTTAGAAATCCCTTGAACCAGTCATATGCCAATCCCCGTATCCCTGCAATGTTTAGTTTCTCCAATAAAATATCGTGGTCGACGAGGTCAAAGGCCTTAGAGAAATCTATAAAAATCGCAGAGGATTTTTCATTACAGTTAATACTATTAAAAACATTTTCCAAAAAATAATCTATTGCTGTTTCTGTTCCTTTTCCCTCAGTAAAACCAAATTGATTATTATTAAAAAAATTATTATTTTGCTAACAGAATTTAAGGAAATTCACTGTAACTGCCATAAAACAAACATGTATTCTGTTGGCAGAAGACACCT
Organism: Flexamia atlantica; assembly: GCA_035578135.1. NCBI lineage: Eukaryota > Metazoa > Arthropoda > Insecta > Hemiptera > Cicadellidae > Flexamia > Flexamia atlantica. The sequence continues at coordinate 24,832,211 of JAQJVK010000005.1, forward strand.
TAACTCCGGTCCTGGGTCCAGGGCAAAAGATAGAATAAGGTAACCCTATGTAGTATTAGCATTCTGGACATCGAAAGCCAGATCAGTGGGCTTTCCTCGTTTTGCATTTTTTATGGAAATATGAATAAATAAACTGTAAAAAAAGTCCATGTAATGTTTTACTAATCAGTGATGGCAAATGTACGCAAAAATCTAAATCAAAATATAAAATCACCATCACCAACAATGAATTTCAAACAAAGAGTCCATGTAATCTAATACAGTTTGGTAATTCAGTCGGCACATATGTGTCACGAAACCTAGGAATAACACTTTTTTGTGCACTACAAGGAAATCAGTTATTTTAATTAATTAGTATCAACAATAAGAGGCCCTAACAAAAAGTTTTTAATAAAAATTGTCTTTAGCATGATATTATCTACAACTTTGAATGCAGCTTTTACCTGACCAAGAAGGTAAAAAACCTAATAGCCTGCTAATTTTTTTATCTCACATTTTAACCAAACTAAACAAATTCTATGTTTGAATAATTATTTGAATAAAACTAAGTTATTCCCAGAATTACAAGAGTTGATTCTCCAACTAATTTTGCAAAATTTGTTACATTTTGTAATTATAATCTCAGTATTTATTTGTTAAATTTGAAGTTTGACTTTCTGTTGTGAACTGTTTTGTGAAGTTCTGTTTTTTTTTTTGTTTTTGCTATTTAAGAGGGTCTCACTGATTTAGTGTTCCTTACATGAAAAAGCAAGCATGGTTTTCACCTCTCTTTAGCACTGAAAAAAGCATTGATCCAGTTATATTTCTTCCAATTTTGAAATAAGTTCCTATAAATGTTAGTTAATGTATTGGAAGCATACAGTGGCGTCGCGAGAGTAAATTCTGGGGGGGGGGGGAGATCACCTGATTTTCCCAACTCTTGAACTTGAATTTCCCAACTCGTGGATCCGAATTTCTAGGGCTGCCGTAATTCGAAGAACGAAAATACATACACATGAGGGGAGGATACCGTGGGATTTGGGGTATGGGATATCCCCCAACAATAGGGGGGGTCCGGGGGTCCTCCCCCGGAAAATTTTGGAATTTTAAAGCAAAATGGTTAGTTTTTAGGCAATTTTCACAGTTAAATTTTAATTCAAGCAGACCTTTAATCTGCTAAGGATTTTGATTAAACTAAAGGGTTCTGACTACTTGTAAATATTAAATAGATACAATTTACACTTTAAGCAAACATTTATTCTGGTGAAAATAGTGACTAGTTTGAGCCTAACGCTGGTATTCAACTATTTCAGTCCTAGATAATTTAGCCCTGAAATTTTTGTAGCAAGATTATCCAAAAATATGTTTAAAAAACCTATCATCAGCCATCGTAACTTTTTTTTGAAAAAGTTGGCAAAAGGCCAAAAACTGCTGAAAATACGGAGATTTCTTATTTTTTTGCTTTGTACAATACAGACTCGGACAGGAATTTCCCAACTGAAACCATTCCATTTAAAATGTGCAATTTAATTTAAAAAGTAATTTTTGATCTCATACCCTTAAAACCTTAGGAGTTGGGAAATTTGGTATTCCAAAATTGCCATGCACTTTCACTGCATGCAGAAAGTGTTATGAGCCATACGTCTGAGCATGCGTTATATCTTCATTCTTTGGAATTGAATCCTAACAACCACAAATTGAATAGTACACAATATTAACGAGCATTAATGTTATCAAATGCTCAAATTAAGAAATATATATATTGACCAGCTGTATTATAGGTTGATTGAACAATAGTTGGAATTTTAAGAGCTATGAGTAGGGAAATTTGATTATAGTAATTTTAATTTTGTTATTATCTGCAAAATACAAGAAGAAAATTGTTGTTTCAACTGTTCAAGTTTTTTCTATATGATTTATGTTCAATTTCAATTCATTTTTCCCAACTGTCAGCCTGGAAATTCCCAACTTTTTTGATTTTCAAAATCTGGGGGGGGAGGCTTCCCCCCTACCCCCCCCCCCTTAGCGACGCCCCTGGAAGCATATTTAAAGGGAAAGATAACAAGGGGGGGATTAGATTTAAAGTTTTTAACACCTTTACAGTACATTGAAGAAGAAGATATCAATTTTAATAGTACAATTCTTGGTAAATTATTTATGACAAGACATCGTCAAGTCAACAATGATTGTCTTTCAGTGAAAAATGATATTGCAGCTTTATTTGAAAATACAGTAATAAACGTCACAGTAGAAACTGAATTTACCAAAAAGGAGTCTTCTACAATTACAACAAGCAGTTCTAACAGCACTATTTCTGAGACTTCTTGTGCACACAGTTCTGAAAGCACTATTTGTGAGACTTCCACTACAAATAGTTCTGATAGCACTACATGTGAAACTTCCAGTACTGAAGGCACAGATTGCGAGTCAGTCTCAACTCAATTTGAGAAAATACATTCTGCAAAGGAAAAATCCACTCAAGAAACAAAAGGATCATGTCCGTATCAAACAACTTGTTCTGCTATTAAAAAAGTTTCAAGTCCACTATTTTTTAAGTTAACTTGTAAAAGTTTAAAAGATCATAACTTAAAAGCTATAAGTGAAAAAAATGAAAAGCCAAAGCAAATTATGAAGAATGAAAAATGTACCACTCCAATAATAATCAACAACTCTTTTCAGCTTCATAGTCAGGAGTCAGTGGTCCACATGGTTGTTCATGTTTACTGTGACAACCCAGATACAAAAACACACATTATTCAACAAATGCCCATATTTACAAGTCCAATAAACATTCAAAATATTTATGTCACTCCTGTTATGATGCCACAGTCTCCATATTTGACTCCTCAAAGTTTTGCGAAGGCAGTTAGTAATCAATTGAAACCACCAAATCTGAACCTAGAAAAGTATAACCCTATGTCACAAACACAAAATGTTTTGCCTCCATCACAGGAGACAAATTTGTGGGGCAACCAAAATGATTTATTTTCTTGGAATAAGTCAACTACCATGGACTTTATACAACCATATTCAAAAATCAATCTGGAGGAAATGTCATGTAAAGATGAAGAAGTGTTGGAAAATTTAAAGTTATTGGGAGACGTGTTTCAACAAACAACACAAAATTATACACTACAGAAAAAAATGCCACAAGAAGGATCGGCAAAAAATAATAGCTTTGAGGAAAAAACTGCATTTCAACAAACAACAACAAATTATAATGTACATAAAAATAAAAAATTACCTCGTCCATTTCTTCCACAAGACATAACAAATAAATATAGAAGAACTTATCCAGTGGTAAAACATACTTGGTCATCTACTAATGATTCTAATAAACTCCTATTTTTATGTCAGCTCACTAATAGCATGTGTAAGGTTACACAATCAAAAAAAGTGACTAAAAAAACTACTACAACTGCCAGATGCACCCAACCTAAACCAAGAATACCAACACAAAAATTTTGGATGTGGAAGCATTTTTCACTCCCTCGGATGAAATGCAAAGAGGCCACAACTTGTAAGGAAAGGGTCATTAATAAAAACATATCATTGGCTCCAGTACAAAATAAAGCTGTCCATGAAATCATAACTATTATGAGTGGAAATGAAACTGCTATGCCAACTGCAAAATTACAAGTACAGGGCAATGAAGAAGGAAACTGCAATAAAGACCCTTATGAAGTACCAGAAGAGGAACAAATGGTTGAGAAGAAAGACGAAGCCACTACTTTTCAAGTAGATACTACAGAAAATACTGCATCCCATCCCTCTCAAGTAGATATTACAGAAGTCACTACTTCTCAAGTAGATATTATAAAAGATACTACTTCCTATCCGAAACCCTCTCTAGATGAACAGCCCCTCAACATCTCAACATCTCAGAATGTGACCTTTGAAAAAATACAAACTGTGAACATCCAGAGGTAATTTTACTAACCAGACAATTGCACTAGATATGGTTTAAGTAGAAATTGAATGATGTAATTTAGTTCTCATTCTGTTATAAAATGTTACATTGCAGATGCTATAAAAATCTGACAGCTCCTGTAGAGGATGGCAGACTTTATTTAATTTTTACCACAACTTCATAAGTAGCCATAGTTTCAACTGGTCCACCACTTCAAGTAAAAAAACAACAAAATAACGACTATTCATCAATTCCTGTTGGTCAAAATTTCAAACCCTACGGTAAGAGATTACAAGGAGGGATGAACTTCTGTAGAAGAGAACAGAAGAGTTTCTATGTAGAAAGTAAAAAGAATATTCAACAAAAAAGGATGTAAAATTGGAGTTATTTGAATAAAGATTTTTTTCCAAATTTGTGTTGTTTTGTGTTCCCCAAATACTAAAAACACCATAACTTTGAATTTGTATTCATCTATATATAAATATACACACACATATATATATATATATATATATGAACACACACACACACACACACACACACACACACACACACACACACACACACACACACACACACACACACACATATATATATATATATATACATATGGATATATATACTACATATCTGTGCAATACATATACTGTGTGTCCCTAAAGTCCCGGACCAGTTTTTTATCTTTTTATCAAAACCATATTTTGCATACCTTTTAGTGCTAAAAAAACTACTTCTTGATGTACATGTCATATCTGCCCCTCCCCCCATAATTGGATTTTTGGGGGGTAGCCCCAAAATTTTAAATGTAAACCCCCATCGTGTGACTGCTTATTTTAAAGGGCTTGTTAAAAGAAACACAATGCTGCAAACCGGAGGTGATATCATGCTCCAGTCCAAAATGGCGGCCATTCAAAAATTTAGGGGGAAATTCGCTAGAAGAGATAATAGTTTCCCTAGTTCAGTTTCTAAAGGACAGTGTTGACAAAAACAGACTAAAAAAGTGTTCAAGTGTATTTTTATTGGCACAACAGTACAATTTACATATACAAAACTTATAAACATCAACAGTCATATCACAGTTAAACACTTATTGGTTGTGTAACAGTGTGAGCGTGATTGTGAAGCAAGGCCACATAGTTCAAGTCCATCTGTGATTCATTGGCAAATGACATTCAGATCTGAGTTATAAACATTAGATTTAGCTGATTTGTCTTTAAAAGTATAATAAAATATAACTGTCAGTGCATCAAATAAATCTCTGTGCTATACATCTATCGTCTGTCAGTAGTAAATCAAGTTATGATTTGACAATTATTTCAATGCACCAAAAAATTTTCCTTGAAATTCTTCAGTACACAATTAAGTTATACAAGAAAAATTGTATAGCTTCATGATACAATTTTTTGCCAAAATATTCAGTCATGGACTCTAATGTGGCCTTGAAGAGAGGCCTTGCCTATAAATTATTCTATACACTTTCTAAATCTACAGTAATTTTTTTTTATTTCATCGGCCATATTTTTTATGGCTCTGCTGATTTCCTGTACACTTGTGTTTCCTTCAAGAGTTGAAGCATTATGGATTAAAAGTATACTAATAAATGCTTTATTTCCATTTTTTCTTGAAAAAAGTGCCCCAATATAAACTCAAGTAGTAAACCCAATTTAAAGACATTTTATTTCTACATCTAAAATTATTCTGTCTGCTGTTAGGGGCTTAATTTTGTGAAATAACCAGAAATGCATAATATGATTATATTATGCATTTAAAGACATTTTAAACATTTAGACATTTTAGACATTTTATGAATTTAAAATGATTATATTATGCATTTCTGGTTATTTCACAAAATTAAGCCCCTAACAGCAGACAGAATAATTTTAGATGTAGAAATAAAATGTCTTTAAATTGGGTTTACTACCCCAAACCCGGGGGGGGGGTCAGGGGGTGTCGCCTGACAAATAAAATATCAACCTGCAGATTTGCAGGTTGATATTTTATTTGTCAGGCGTTTATTAAAATAGGTGAAGTCATCAGAGGCACTGCTAAATCACCTACTTGTTTTTAAATGGGTGCAGCCGTTCTGTGCCGCCGCCAAGCTGTATATAATATAATTGCTCCCATTTAACAATGCCTAAAACAAGCCCAGGTGATTTAGTTGTGCCGCTCAGCCATCGAGTGTTGTAAGGGCATTTTCCTCTGATTTGAAGACAATAAGTAAAACAAAGAAGATAATAACTTTAAACGTAGGTTACCCTGAACTTATTTTTTGGAAACATATTGAATTAATCCCCTTATTGATTAAATCTTAAACATTTATTTTAAATTTTATATTTATGGAAGGGTTTCATTAGATCTGATTCATTAGATATAAATTAGCTGTAAATTTTGTACTAGTTTTAGTGTTGAGTAAAAAATTATTTTTTCACTTGAAAAGGGACTGTCACACTAGTATCTTTATGACAGGAGTAGTTTTGTGGAAAACCAAGGAAGGAAAATGTTTTTCCCCAGGTGATTTTCCTATTCACTTTGATAATTTTTGAACATTTATGTGTGTTGTAATTACCGTTTTAACGGGACGATCCCATTGCTTTTGGTCTTTAACGACACCTTGTAGGTTTGCTTTTAAGTAATGCAGATCAACCATGCATCAATAAAGTTTAAAATCAAAATTAAGGTGAAAAAAAGTGTTAACCAAGTGCCCAAGTTATGAAGGATCTCGTTTACAGTAATTTGAAGAAGAAAGCCTTACAATGCTTACAGTTTTTTACTTTTTAAATTGTCGTAATGAGTGACTTAAAATTATTCACTTTTATAACATTATTTTATTAATATTGCCTTCAGAATGCAAATAAACTTTTTTCCAATTTTAGGGTGAGAAATCTTTGCATGTTTTCACAAAGACCGATAAATGTCTGCAAGAAATCTTTTTAGCACTTGCAATCTTCAATGGTGATAAATAATCGCTGTTAAAAAATAAAATATTTTACTGAAATAAACCCTATTCCTTTCAAAAATCTCAATTATATCATAACTATGACTGAATACAGATCTGCTCTACTTTGAAATTTCCTGCTTTATGTTATTTTTATTGATAGATAGTATGATTTTAAGACTTTTAAAAATATATAGTACAAAAAATAAAGGTGTAAGAGACATATTTTAAGATGAATCTTTAAACTGTGAAACCTGAATGTCTTTTGTGAGATCAACGATATCTTTAGATTAAAATTACTTAAAAATGCTTTGACATTATAAGAAATTTTTTTTATATTTGAAATGGTCTCAGTTTAATTTATTTAGTCATTACCTACATTATATTATAATTGTGACAAGATTTGACTTTATTATTGTTATAACATTTTACAATTAATTTGTAAAGTTTGAAATGTTGTAATCCACGTCCCACTAGGCTTATATATCAAGTTTAGAGAATGTACATGATACTAACAGTTACCCGTGGCTTTGCTCACTTGGCTTGTAATATTGAGTCTCTTCAAGGTTTATACTGTAGCAAATTTATATTGAGTTATAAGTCCTAAATTTTTTATAAACTATTAGGTACAGTATACCTAATTAATTGCTGATTTGTATCATTTAATAAAAAAAAGGTTATGCAGTACTATGCATTATGTAGTATGTTACTGTTTATAAGTAATCATTTTCTCTCTCGCTCTAATGCAGATTTTTCTAATATTTCAAATCACACCTGTGCTGAAATCACAGTTTTAAGTGTAACTTGACAACCTCCCACATTTTTTAAAAGGGGTAACAAAATTGGCTCCATGGCATTTACCGTCACCACCTCATAAAGATTAAGAAAAATTCTAATATTCAATCTTGGCTTAAATATACTCCACCTTTTTCTATGTACATTTTTTTCTCAAGCCCCCATAACTTGAGGGTCACTGGTTCAAATCCTGACTGGATAGCTTAGCGGATAAAGCGTTTGAACCATCATCTTTATTAGGGTAGCTGGTTCCAATCCTGACCATGTTTGATGCTGAGTCCAGTGTTAGCTTTTGTCAAAGGGCTATGTTATCCAACATAAAGATTGCTGTTAGATAGTAACAATACGTGATTTGGACAATTTCTGATTAAAATGTTAATAAATGCCTCTGGCAAATAAAGACAGAAAATGAAGACAAAACACATTATAGGCCTACTACCAAAGGCTTTATCCACAGGAAACAGCCTGGTATCAAACAGAGTCATATTACAGGAAAGGTAGATGGATATTATATTACGGAGAGACTGTTGGTTTATGTCACTTCAGCCAAACTCGAAAAAATGTAGGAATCCCAAACTCTTTTCACTTTTCATTAGCAGTTAAAAAACTATAAAACTGCTTATAGTGAAGGATCATTATATTTTCTTTCAACATTCTGTAAGGAATGGTAAAAATATTAGTAAAATTTTAATCACTAAACAGTACTGCTACAATATGTTCAAAGCCTGGAACACACAAAATGGATGTAGTAAATTATGATATACCATGTTCAATTATTATTCATGATGAACCGAAAGTATATTTCATATTAATGTTAAAATACAGTTTTTAAGTTTAAATTAGATCATTATGAATACAAATCAAATATTTTTACAACCCAATAAGCTTATAAATACTACCATATTCTCTGTAAACCTTCATATAAATACCATTTTCCTAAAACCATGCATAAACTGCCAATTCACGCCCTGAAAACCAATCTAATAACAGCAGTGTATTGAGGAGCGATGAAGACTTTATGGCTAGCCAGCTTATTACTTTATCATTTGCCAGCTGATTGCATTGCATTGTTACTTTACACGCTTCAGCCAATCACAGTCATTGACTCCAGCGTTCCTAATTCCGTTTTGATTCGATTGAGTTTGAAATGTTTACAGCCTCAAAATCATAATGGCGCTATCAGCTACAATGCTCATGAGTAACTGTGGTTGTATTTATTATTTGGGAATTCAAAAATGCAGTTGTAGGGAAACATTTTGTATGTAGTTCGCGTATAAAGTGTCTTTCTCACTTTCGCTAAAATTATTGCGCTCCGCTAAATGTAACGTGGTAAGTGTTTAGCTCAAACGAGAAAGACCCACTTCACGCTCTTAATACATAAATAACTATTTCATGCGTACTACAATAATATTTAACGTTGTCTAATCTTTTGATCAAAGGGACTTTATTTAATACACTTTTATTTCCTGGAGTAATATTCGTTTTACAGTAGAAGATAAATATAGATGACCATTTGTTTGCAACAGGAGAGTGTTATGACTTTAAAGTGGTTTAAAACTGACATTTGGAACATTTGGTTTGTAATCTAATAATGTAAATTTAAATTTAAATTAATGTGTTTTAGGTTGCTTGACTGTGTAAGCTATGCCTGTCTTTACAATATATAAAAACAATGAGTCAGCTAAAAATAATTTAAAATCCTCACTCTCTTAATGCAAATTAAATCAAAGCCACTTTATATGTGATTGGATAATGTAAGTAAGTAAGGTAACATTAACATTTTTGCGAGCTCCAATTGTATTAGGTTATAACTTCTAAATCTGTTCTATATCTGTTCTGTTTAATCCTTTAAACTAAAACTACATACACAAGATAAATTTTACTACATTGTTAGTACTCTCTTAACAATCGAAAAAGTTTGTTGTTCTCTCATTATTTGGTCTCCTAGAGAAAATACATTCAATAAGAATCAATTTTAAATATAAGACATTTCAAAGTGGTTTTATTATACAGTAATCAGGATTTTAAATTGAAAAAATTTACATGTGGAAACAAAAGGTTTTACATACCATTTTATCATGAATAAAATTATCTGTAGGTTTAGTGATCATTCTTTTTAAGTTTGAACAAACTTAATGACAGGGCCGGATTTAGCATTTTGGCGCCCATAGGCCCAATAATTTTTCCGCCCCCTAGCCTGGTTAAAGTTACTTTCCTAAAAACCTTCATTATCAAGTTATATCAGGTCTATTTGTTAGTTGCTTTAACATCACTTCAGGATGCAAGGTTATCCTTGCAAGTTTTTGAGGAATTAACTCGGTTCTGGGCTTAAGAGTCCTCCCTACCCACGGCAATTTTTGTTTTTCTGCGACACTAGTGGCGACTTTTGGAACTTCGGCTCCATAAGAGCCCATGTTAAATCAGTCCACATTTTGCGATGCAAAGTTTCGCGGGGACCCATTTAGCGCCCATATTTTTTAACATATCCATCCTATGCGATATTATTTAAAAAATAGTACTCTAAACTACTGAAATTGCTTTTTATTTTTTGAAAAAGGCCATAAAACACGTTATATAATTGTCCAAAGTTGACTATTTCAAATTGATTGTAGAATAAAAACTATTTAAATAGTTATAGGTATTTATCTAGAATATAAATGGTCCTTACTGTTAAACATTAATGTTTAGTAAGGCCAATTTTTGTATGATTTCTTGTTAAATAAATAAATGAAATGAAATTAATGAAGTTATCGAAGTTGCAAAAAGCAACTCTAGTAGTTGGGACATTTCCCGTTACAACTATATTGAATTTAAAATTTTCCCTTACCTCATGGGGCGTCTATTATATGGGTCTGCGTGAGAGCTGTTTTTGAACATTTTTTTCTGGGTAGGGAGGGCTCTTAACAAAATGCCGTAATAAAACACTTTACTGCACACGTAAAAATTGAGGTTATTTTCGGAATTTTTTTAATGAGTTTTTCTTCTTTCTCTTCTTTTCTTCGCATTTTTTTCTAAATTCCGTATCACTTGGCTTTGGCTTTTGACTCATTATGCAATAAGACTTGACCAACTACACTAATAAAAATAATTGTCGCAACAAACGTACTTAAAGCCGGTGGCACGCACAACGCAATACGCACAACACAACTATCCTCGGCCGTTGACACGAGCAACACTGAAAAGAAGACGTAAGCTGATTTATTGCGAGGTTAGGGTGGTAACCAGTGTCTCGACCATAACCATCGATGTAAATAAGTACACTGGATTGGTAACTCAGGCCCCGCAACGCGAGCCGCCGGCAGTGGTTGCGTTTATGATTTTGCAGGGGCGATGGGGGAATGCATCTTTAGCCGGCCAACTTGAACTGACCGTCTAGTTAAATATTAATTGTAATTACTTATTAGTTATGACAATACATATATCATAACAAGCTTTACCCGTAAAACTGCTCCCAAATCCGTGCAGTTTCAATACGGTTAACAATACAGTTTCACGCTTTTTCCCCCAACGCCCCTTCAATTTGGCCCGGCTGCAACCCCAACGCACAGCTGTGATGGCTAGGAAATCACTACACGAGTCTTACGGGGAGAGCGCTATCCAGTTGTATTTATTTACATAGAAGACAATAACAACCGAGTGTGCAATAACATTGCCAAGGCATGCGCCCCTTATCACTCCGAACACTTGAGCAGTGGCTCTGGGCCAGTATAGTGGAAATACGATGCTTACTGCTCGACGACATTCTTACAGCCAGTTCTCCCTTGTTTGAGATCAATGCTATAACGAAGTTGATGCGTAATGTTGAAAAACAATAAAACTTTACCAACAATTATTTGATTCAATGATATTAAAAATCAGAATATTTTTGCTTGATGATTTGCTTTAAAATCAATTAAAAAATATTAACAATTATGGCTATTTATTTTTATTTCTAGATTTTTTTATATATTTTTCTCTATCGGCCTTGTGCCCCCTGGAAGCTTGCACCCACAGGTCTGGGCCTACTGGGCCTATTGCGAAATCCGGCCCTGCTTAAAGGTCATACAAAACTCTGATAACTATTGAGATAGCTGAACATGTCAATATAGCTATGTATATAGCTAAGTTACATCTGATAGCTATGTTTCTTTGGTAAGTATGTAGTTAACATAACACATATTAATGTGGACATTCACGACCTATTAATATTTAGAACCTTTTACAAAATACCCTGATTAGTACAATTAATAGTTGTGCGCCCACATACAATATATTATGTGACAATGAGATCTAACATTTATTAAAATGACAAATATGTAACAATATTTTCAAACCCACAAATATATTCAATATGATCAATGATGGTCTGTTGTTGTTCAAATGTCTGGCCATGTCTACAACTATTACTACCTATATCAAACTAGGATGGTTTTGGTGCAACTAATCCCCCTCTTGAATATTCATACTCTTCAATAAAGTTATTAATACAATCTATGAACCAATAAAGAGGTACCAACACAACAACAACAACACTCAAGCAGGTATCAATCAGTAAAATATTAATGGTTAAAAATTTGGAATAAAGAAAAGTGGGAAAAGCAGATGTTATAGATGAAATCACATGCCGGTTAAATACTTCTTACCTAGGTCATATGAAATGATTTTAGTCATCACATAATAACTGAATGAAAATTGTATGCCATTAGTTTTCATGTCTCTGGCCTCTTACTCTGTGGATAGTGATTTTTTTTTGTATAATAAGTAAGTATTCATAATTTATAGACTATAGAAACACTCTCATTTAGTTATAAATAATTTTAAACTATTTTTCTGCTATTATTGAATTTGGAAATTTCTTAAATGTATATTGTCCCTGGGTGACAGTCCATTCTTCAACTCTCACACAAATTTTAGATTAAGCTATAATGCCCTGATGGAAAGCCCAAGTTAACTGGTAGTAACTTTTGAGAAAACTTTAAGTCAGACACCCATCAACCCCATACTTGAATGAAAAGTCTCGGCAAGAAAGTCCCTGGAAAAATAATTTTTTGATGAAATTTTATCTAAGGGCACAAAATCAAATCATTCGATTTTATTTACTTTTCATTTGTTTACTATTTCCCGCAAAGCGGGACACCATCAGCTAGTTATGTTAATGGTGCAATTTTATGTTTGAACTACTTTTTCATTAGGAAAAAAGATAATTTAATAATTTTTTTATGTCTTACAGACTGATCATTATGACAATATAGGTATGATGCTGGGTTTTGGGTCCATGAGAAACTTCAAAACACAATAGTGATGATCCTTTGGTTGTTTTGGCCTTTGAGTGTACTTGTGGTAATGTTCTTTTGCCCGAGAATTTGCACTTTTGAAAGGAAAAGTAAATTAATATTTTGTATAATTTTAAATATAATAACTAAAGATAAAATGTTCACCAACTTGATATTGATGGAAAATCAGTTTACTTGAAGAAATGTGTCCTTCAGCATTATACCCATAAAAACGTCATCACAAGGGCCAATGGAGCTAAGCTTTGATGGAGATTTAATTAGAAAATCTTAAAAGCTGAAATATTTTTTCTCCATGTTGACCAAATAACATTACAACTAAAGACCTGAAGTATTCTATGATTTGGTCAGGTTATATTTTAGAATTTAGCACATTAGCTTTGTTATTTGAAAATTTTAATTTATAGTTTAATGCAATCAAATTATAATATGATAATATAAGGTTACCTGTACTCGCTTAACATATTATGTTAACCCAGAGGACTTACATACTTGTCTTAAAGACCGGGTTAGTAATTTTTTCGATAAAAATTATATTTATTGGGTTTCGGCAGGGCTGGCATACTATACTTCTCGTATGTCTTTTCAGGAACATCATGACTCACTTCCCATCATTCTCTAACCCTTACATTCAGTTCAATGAAAGTTTCTTTAGAGGTCTGGTGTTTTCGACCATAGGCCACGTTAGGCTTCATGTTACATATAAATATTTTGTGTGCACATATTTCTTACATAAAATATTCAAAACACTAATGTACAATAATTTTGTTGAATTTTTGTCTGTGTAAACACATCATTGTACAACATACGGATGTTTTTAACGCAATAACAATAATTTTTGAAGTACCTACTGCAATTCAAAATAAATTTATATATATTATAAATAGTATATTTCACTACTAGTCACGAAAGAAGCCCATTTCAGGGCAAGATAGTGTTTTACTTGTGAGGCGTAAGCCGAGCATTTAAAACACTATCAAGCCCCAAAATGGGACTTTTGTGACGAGTTGTGAACAATACTTTTCTTCACGATGCAAATAAGTAACCAAACTTATAAAAAATCGTCCAACATTTCAAAAATCAGTTTTTTTTCTACAAGCAAACACAATACGGCTGAACTGTATATTTTATTAAAATTCATGTTTCTAGCCCCTTGAACCGTTATTGACAATCTGGGTTAAAAAACAACTAAAGGAACATGACATTCAGCTGTCATTCAGGACCATTAACAGACTACGGACCCGCTTAAACCAAAATAAACAAGATAATGAAAGTAAATATGAAAAAACGGGCGTCTATAAAGTATTATGTGCGGACTGTCCCAGTGTTTACATAGGCCAAACGGGACGTGGTTTTAAAACCCGATACAGAGAACACCGCCCTGACCCGAAAAAAGACAGCCAGAGATCGGCATTTGCCCAACACCTCATTGACAAAAATCACAACATGCTTGACATCAATGACGGTCTCTAAGTCCTCCACTATTGTCAAAAGGGGTTTAAATTGAGCGCACTGGAGGAGTTTGAAATATATAAGGCTTATAAAAACTCGGAGAACAATATGATTACATCCTAAATGAAAAGCTCCACTTCAAATCGAACTCTATTTTTAATGCGCTCTTATTAGAAAAGAAAACAGGGAAGACAGTTGCAACGACAGATAGCGCCACCTGATAAGCAGACGTAACCAGCTCCGTCAGTCTAATCCTGCTCGTACCGCGGTCATGACGCGTGATAGGCCTATCAATGTTTTTATTCGTTTTTATTTCGTTGTGTGTGAAGTTTGTGGTTTAATGTTTTAATTGTATTGTGTTTGACAATGACACTGTAGTGCCGAAACATGTAACACTTTTATTGTTGCAAAATTGTATTGAACTGAAGACGGAGGTACGTACCCAGATTGTATATTTTAGTCTAGAGTCAGGTGGTTGAACTGTCAAAATAGGAAAGCCGTTTGATTGGGTACGGCAAAATTTTGTATTGGTACGGAAATGGTTTGTTTGGGTTCGGAAATGCAATGTTTGGGTACCGAAAAAGCAGCTGATCATTATTTGTTTTGATGTAAGAAAATCGAGAGTTTTCGTAGATCTCATCTGTACGGTAACGGGCAATTTTCGTATACGGAGTGATGAAAAATATTTTGTAAGAACATATATCCTATATAAAGTGGTCACAAAGCTAATCTAGAAGACTTTAGTGAAGTTTTTGTGCAAATAAACTCATAATATTTCAATAAAAAACTTTTATATAAAACCTGGTCCAAAAGACCGTGAGTCAGTCATTGTGTTTTCAGATTGAAGTCAGTTCTGCCGGGTTAAGCGAGCATAGGTCACCTTCTGATAATTTAAGTTTGAGTGTAGGTACAGGCAATTTTGAAAAGAAAATTAAAGTTATTGTTCGAAGTGCTAAGTGAGAGCCCCAATTAAAAAAGAATCATTAATAAGACTGAAATCCTTATTAAAAATGATAAATGATGAATTCATGATGATGGGTTGTGACACAGAAAAAAGTGTGACACAGGCTTTATTTGATTTGGAATTTGAGATAAAGCTCTGCCGGAAATGCATTAATATTTGTGTTTACTTTGATGAAAATATTGTAAATAATTCAGGACGGAATCTAAAATAATATTACATAAAAAGTGAGGGAGAAGAAAACTTTACTACGTCCTCATTCACATACATTATTCTCTACACTACTTGACCGTAATCCATCTCTAGACAAAAATCTATCTCAATACTTCCATGTACGTATTACCCTCGTGGAGGTAAAGCATTAATAATTTTCTCCCTTATAAGAGATGAGACTTTCCTTCTTAAATCTCCCTTAATCATGTCAAGTTGCTTCATCTGATTTCTCAGTTTGCTCAGTTTTATTTTCCATATCTTCTTCACCTGAGCATAACTCTATTGGAAGTTGAACATCAACTTCCTCTATAACTATATAGGTATCAGACTTTTTGTCTATTTCTTCAGCAGTTGTCTCACTTCCAGATTCACAAGGAGCATCTGATCTTACAGAGCAAAATGACGATTGCCCTTCCAAGGGCCGTTGCTTCTCATAAGAACTCGATCGAGAAACATTAGAAAGATTATCTCTTCTTTTATCTGATGTAGTCGAACCTCTTCTCCTCCTCTCTTCCGTGTTTGTCCTAGAGTACCTTTTCTTTGATAAAGAATTCCTGCGGGACTCGTTTTTTGATATCGAGCTTCTCCTTGACTCACCTGTGTTTGACCTAGAACGAGGATAATCTTCTATACTCGGTCTAATATTGGAAGGTTTTGTCAGTGATTCCCTTCTACTATGAGGTGTAGATCTCGAGTAAGGAGTTATTTCGTCATAAGCTCTCGGATGATGGCCAGGAAGTCTCGGACTGCACGAGTGTGTTTCTCTTCTCTCCAGATCATCGTCATCGATTATTATTTGGGATTGTCTCACAAAAGCATGTCTCGTAGCTGTGTCTGATCTTTTTGTCTTGTCTCTAACTCTGAGGGTGACAGGACAGTCGTTCGGGAGATGAAGATCCATTGCCATCGAAGCTTGTGAGCCATGAGCTTGACACAACGCCGCCATCTCTACCTCTAACGACTCTTTACTTCCTTTACCACTGTGTTGCCTACTGAGCTGTTGAGAGCGAGGTGGAGAAAAATATGGGTTGTAATCTGGGTTATCCATGGATAGTGCTTGTCTCTGTAATAGAGCGTGAGGATTCAAAAGGGTACAACCACTTCCGGAGGGATGTAATGAATTTCGACTCCTCTTTTGTCTCTGGCGAGGTGAAATGTGGGACTTCATGAAGGGTGAGACAGTAGGTGTGGGGAGTTTAGCTTCGGCGAGGTTCGGGGCCGAAGGACTTTTGCTGATAGTGGTTTGTATAGGACCTGCTTGCTGCGCCTGGAGGTTCTTGGAGAATTGGATGAAGGCGGCCGTGAGGGCTCGGCGGTTGAGCGCCTCATTGGCTCCCGGAGAGCCGGCCGGGGCTCGGAACACCTGCGACTGCTCCCACTTGGTGGTGCTGCGTCGGCTGTCTGTGCGCACCGAGGAATGCAGCTTGCTGGACATGGCGGGGCTCAGCTTGCTGTGGCGGTGGGGGTGGCCCGCGGATGCGGTGTACTTGAGCCGCGTGGGCACCACCTTGGCCGCACTGTCCCTCGCCTCGAATGTCATCACACAAGCCGCCACCACTATGAACCCTGTAATAATAATGCATGAGTGACTTTGCAAGGAGTTTTTTTTTAAGGGTCTGTGTGAGCTACAGAAATATCCGTTTTTATATTAGTTTCTTGCTTTAAACAACAATGCAAACTATGCTACTATGCTAATTACATGGGTCTTAATTCATGACTGAGCAGATTGTGTTTTTGAAACCACAATATAATATTTGCCTCGCAGTAACATCTGATGAGTAATCTTTTTTCTGTTTCACTTCATACTTAAAATCAATAATTTTCAATCCCTGAATGTGAATAATTTAAAAATAATATATGATTACATAAGCAAAATTTTTGAATAAAAATCTTAGGCTTTTGGCAAGTTGCAGAAGGGTCAGATTGAAGGTCTTGATCACAAGTAGCAAAAGTCCTTGAGGGATTCTGTTTGAGAACATTTTTCTACCAATTTTTGGAAGGAGGGAGTAAACATTTTGAAGGATTGTTAATCTCCTTGATAATCTCCTTATCTCCTTATGTCTTTATAAAAAATTTATATCTCTATCATCAAATTTATTAAATTTTATTAAAATTTATTTAGTAAAAGAAAGATACAACTTAAAATTGAATTAGCTTTTCTTTGTTATCTTTAAAGTGTTATTTCTCACACCACATTTTTGGCTCGAATACATGTTTTTCTACGATAAGTGAAGGCCCTCACCGCCGACGCCCATGACGATGGGGCCCGCATAGGAGAGGTTGTGCAGGTGGAAGCCTCGGCTCCGCAGCGCGACGGTTGTGTTGGACCGGACGTCCGGCACCTCGGACAGCTGGTCCGCGTAGTAACCTGCACAAACATCACGTCCAGACTTCCTGACTCTACAGTCAAAACATTACATTCTCATTTGGATTTTGGATTATAAGCTAAATAACTCCATTTGTACATATCTGTGGCAGCAAACCTGCTATACCTAATTACTGGGTTTAAGTTTTTTCATCCTTTGTTTTTTAGTTTTAAATCTAATTTTTCATTGTATCCATTAATCTCTTTACCATTAGAGATTTAGCCTGATTAAACTTATCAATAAGTCCTTTAAAGTTTGAATTGTCATCATTTTATAAACTTCTTTTGTGGTCTTTTTTAGCGAATCTCCCCTATAGGGAAGAAGCTATTACCGTAGGTCTCATGGTAAGACCTAAGCTCGGGACCTCTATAACTTTTCGTTTTGGGGCCCCCAGAAGCAAAAAACACTATTAGTTCGAATTTATATATATATATATATATATATATATATATATATATATGTGTGTCTGTTAGCACGATAGCAGCCGCAAAAATGGTCCGATCTTTATGAAATTTGGTACGGACATGTAAAGTGGTAATCAATTGGACGAGTTCGTGAACCAGCCCGATGGGACCACCGGAAGGGGGGGTAAAGGGGGATAAACCCCCCCAAAAATGGGTTTTTTGAGTTTTTTACATAGAAAAATAAAATTTATCAAATTTTTGTGGGTACCATTGAATTCAGCTCAAAAAAACAAATAATTTAGTATTTTGAATCACTGCTCTATGCCCATTGGTTACCGAGATATTGAAAGTGGTAAACACAGTACGTTGTCCCAATGTTAACCTTATGGGGAATAAGTAAAATTCTATATCTCGCTTATTTCTCAACATATCTTGATAAAACTTGGTAAATGGCTTCTTCTAGTTCAGATCTACTAAATATTGAATTAAAACCATCCATTTTTAATATACCTGTAGCAGCAAACCTGCATACTCATTTCCCATGTTATTCTTATGGAGCTTAACAAAACATGTCAAATCTTGCTATGTTTGCTTGAAATATGTTGTTTTGCATTTGAAATTCGCTGAGTATGCAGGTCTGCTGCAACGGGGGCATTTTCTTCTTGTTTTGTTAGGAATTTAAATAAATTTTTAATTAATTAATTATATAGCCTTGACATCTGGTAGTTTCAGTGCCTCTTTTTCCTTATACTCGACCACATTAATGTTTAGTACCGAAACACAGAGTCGTAAAGATTTTCTCTACTAATAAACAACAAAATAAAAATGCATATCAATATCAATGTCCAAACAGTAGTGAATTTTCAGTTTAAAAGAAAAACAGAAAGTTTAAACAATATTGTTTTTGCTTGTTCTGAAACAAAAACCCTTTGTTGAAGTATTCAATCCAGGTAATATTGTTTAAATTCTAATTTTGTACCATATAATTGAAATGAGACTGAAAGTTTAGTTAGTTTCAATTGCAATAGAAATAAAAAGTTCACGCAAAAATTCATCTAGTACAGCTTTTGCCCTGAAACAATGAAACAAGAGGAATGTTTTGTATAGTAGGAGGTACCCATGTAAGGTTTATTAATGCATTTTACAGCAAAATAATCCTATACTTTTATATGAGCAATGTTATCGTCCGTCCGTTCTTGTATGCTTGCTTGCTTGCACAACGATCTCAAAAACGGCTCCGAGGATTTCCTTCAAAGTCAGGAAATGAGTAATTTATAGCTCAAAAACTTCTTTTATGCAGATTACTTGGCCGGAGAAAATCTATTAACGTAATAAATCAAATTTAAAAGTTGTAAAATTTTAACATTGGCCTTATGGGTTGCCGTAATGGTAACGAAAATAAACAAGGAAAGTTTAAACAAAGAAATAATCATAACAGCTGTTTGGAATCAACAGCCATCAAGGGAAAATACAGCAAGTGGGATGAAGAGTCCATGGAGTAATAAAAAGGTTTCTATTTATTAATTTTATGACATTGAAATATTTTATAGTAACTGGATGAAGTGGTAAACATGAAAAACACCGAGCAAGGCTCGGTCCACCAGGTACTTGTAACTATTGTACATATTTGAAATTGAATCTATATTAAATATTTTTATGTTATCACTATTCATATAAAAATTCACACCAACACTAGGTGTAGTAATTAGCTTCTAGACCTAGTTTTTGAAAGATGTAATGCATAATTACTTTCTCCCCCTATACATAGTATATGGAGAAATTACCTATTGTTTTCGTCAAATTCTTTGAATTTGAGTTGTTAGTGGATATATTTTTTTTAGTGCTCCCTGAATCCAAAAAAGTGGTTTTCATTGTGGTGTCTGTCTGTCAGTGTGTGTGGATGTAAACAAAGCTGGAGACCATACTAGTGGTCCAATTTTCATGAAGTTTGGCATGAAAAAAGGTATGAAACCTTGATGTCTCCAGGTGTTTTTTTAATTTTCTTTGTTTTTTGATTTTTAAGGTTATTTACCCCATAAAAAACCACAAAAGTCCAACAGTTTCTCCAAAATGGCTCTAACGATTTTCATAAAAAATTCATAGGTTCTTGTACTTAAGATGACAAACAAAATGATCCCACCCTCATGTCTGTAAAAATTTAGGTTCAGAGGTTATGTGGGTTTAAGTGTTAAGAAATTAATTTTTCTTAACATTTCTCTTTTTTTCATTTTTCACATAATGTAACTTCTAAAAAAAATATACTTCCAGCCATTAAATTTGGCATGAAAAACTAAATAATACAGTGTTTCGAATCATTCATCTACGTCAACTGGTTGTGGAGATAATTGACATTTTAGTTCAACGGTAAACGCAGTACATTGTCCAATGTTATTCTTATGGCAAATACGAGGTATGTTCGGAAAGAAAGTTCCATTTGGAAATAAAAAAGTTCTTAATGCATTTACAACATTATTATTATATACATCTTAAAGAGCGTACCTTAAACTACTTTTTTACTTAGTTCCCACAATATTTAGGCACTTGTCATATCCAGGGAGAAGCTTTTCAATTTGTGCTGAAAAGAATTCTGCCGCAAGTGCACGCAGCCATCCGCTGACTCTATCTTTAAGTTCATCGTCATTCACAAACCGACAAGGGTTACAATGGTGTACACAGAAGAGTTTGTGAAATTTGTGGGAAACACTCAGAGAGATCAGTAGTTTTGAATTTCCTTTTTTCCCGAACTGTAAAGATGGTCGCACTAATGTCCACGATGAAGAGAGGAGTGGCCAGTCATCTGTCGTTACTGATGATTTCGTTGCCAAAATCAACGATACAGTTCGGGAAAAAAGGAAATTAAAAATTCACAACACTCTATGAGTGTTTCCCACAAATTTCACGAACTCTTCTGTACACCATTGTAACCTTTGTCGGTTTGTGAATGACAATGAACTTAAAGATGGCGTCAGCGGGTGGCTGCGTGCACAGGTGGCAGAATTCTTTTCAGCACAAATTGAAAAGCTTCTCCCTAGATATGACAAGTGCCTAAATATTGTGGGAATTATGTCGTAGAAAAGTAGTTTAAGATACGCTCATAATAAAAATGCTGTAAATGCATTGAGAGTTTTTTTACTCCCAAACGGAACTTACTTTACGAACGTACCTCGTATTAAAAAACTGATATCTCCGTTTTTACTAACCGATTTTGATATAATTTGGTATGTATTTGTGTGATAATTGATTGTTATTTTGTTATGTAAGTTTTCTAATTTTAAATGACTTTAAGGGAGGAAGTATGTGTTAGTTTCCTGATACCGTTTATTTTATTTCCTATAAGGATAACATATGGGAAATGAGTATGCAGGTTTTCTGCCACAAAAATGGAAATATTAGGGATTGTGCCTAATATACATTAGATCTCTTCTAGATGAAGCCACAAACCAAGTTTTCTTAAGATATGTTGAGAAATAAGTGAGAAATAGAATTTTACTTATTTCCCATAAGGATAACATTGGGACAACGTACTTTATACTTTATACTTTATACTGTTTACCACTTTCAATAAATCGGTAACTAATGGACTTAGAGCAATAATTCAAAATACCAAATTGTTTGGTTTTTCGAGCTGAATTCAATGGTGCTAACAAAAATGTATTTTATGTGAAAAACTAAAAAAAAAATTGGTAGGGGTTTATCCCCCTTTACCCCCCTTCAAGTGTTCTGATCAGGCTGGTTTACGAACTCGTCTGAGTGATTACCACTTTATGTGTAAAACATTAGGACTAAATTTCATTAGGTTTGCACCGTTTTTGGAGAGTTGTGGTGTTTATGGACATATACCTAGATAGATAGATAGATATAAGATAGATCTACATAATATATCAATTCCAACGATTTTTTTTTTTTTTGCTTCTGGGGGCCCTAAAATGAAAAATTATCATGGTCTTGGATTTAGGTTTTTTTACGAATTGAGACCTATGGTAATAGCTTCTTCCCTATAGTGGAAATTTGCAAAAAACAAATCTTCATCAATACATTTTTTTCTGATTGGCGTAAATGCAACAGCCTAAATAACAAAGCATCCCAGGTATTGTTTCCCAAACACCATTGGGTTAAGCTGTTATCAAAGTGAAACATGAGTTAAGCTAATCCCTCCCCATAAAGTATTAACATTCAGGAAAACTGCAACTCTAATTAATATTATTTTGATTAATTATTCAGTTTAGAATGTGATTGGTCTTTGGATTAAGCTATAAAAATCCATAAAGTAATGTAACAGCTTTTTAAGTAAATTTTCATTAAAATCAATAAAAGTTGACCTTATCTATATAAATAAAAATCAATTCGATGAGAGGTAAACACAGTACGTTGTTCCAATCATGGTGTAAAGAAAAAAGAAAGGTGTGTGCAGAGCCAGCTGGTGTGACGTAGTTGGGCTCACATAACTACGCGATTACAATATAAATCAATACAACTCAATGAAAATATTATTGTGTACGTTCTTAGTTCTGCTGTAATACTGCTAGGTCCGCCACGTTCATGAGCCCAATAACGTCATACCAGCTGATTGTGCACACACCCTTCTTTTTTTCTTTACACCATGGTTCCAATGTTAATCTTACCTGTATAAATAAAAACATTTCTATTTCTTTGAATTTCAATAACTTTTTTATTTGTGCACCAAATTGGATAATTCTTTTTATATTTTTTTCGTATTTTTAAATACAAGGTATCTATGTATGAAATAAAATTTTTAATTCGACCCAGGGGCTCTCTCCCTCTGGCCTTTAAAGTTACTTGACCATGTATGCATTCTGGTGGAGTAACTTGAGAACTAATTCAAATCATAACCATATGTTGACTTGTAAACGAGTGTGAATTTGAAATATGTGTTTATTTATTTACACTTGGATTATTTACTTTCGTAGTTCAAGGATTTTGTGAAATTAAAAGGTCTAATCAAAAGTTACTTTTTGTATCTGAAGAATTCTAATGACACGTGAATCTACCTTTTTATCTAACTAGCCTTTTAGGATGTTCAGAAATGAAAAAAATTGTCATAGTTTTGTTTGGTTTTAGAAAAATTAATATTGCAAGCCTTATATGAGTGTGTGAAAAACTGCAGTTTTTTTTTATTTGACCAGAGAGGTTGAGAGGTGTTTGAGTTTATAGTTCACCAAAATCATATTGAAACATAATTCAGTTATTATTGCGTTGCGGAGCATTAACTCACTACGTATTTGTAACGGCACTCAGCTGACGGTGAAAAAATTAATTAACAACATAATTGAGGCAACGATTCTGCATAAAAAAACTACAAAGGTGAAGACGTTTTCATTCCACGTACCCAAATGATTCCAAACGATATACCCTTTGACTATAAGCGGCAAAGATTTCCAGCAGCTTGCATTTGCAATGTCCGAATTAAATGGACAGTCGTTGAATGTTTGTGGAAACAACCTTGAAAATCCATGATTTTCACATGGCCATTGTATGTCGCCTGTTCCCATGTGGGAACACTGAAAAAATAATTTTTGCGCCAGAAAACAAAACTAACAATGTTGTATATTAAAAAAGCTTTAGAATAAAAGCTATGTTGTTGATGTGACTATTTTGATATTTATTCAAACTAAAACAAATTATTCATAAAGAAGACAGGAAAGTCTGTCGGCTCAGCTAGTATTTTAATAACTACTGCATAGGCTAAGATTTTAAATATTTTTTTAAGTAACCTTGCTTAGGTGTCAAGTTTTTTATCATTGCAAGTTCATCAACATGAACTTTGAGTGAATTATTTGAGATTTTAGATGGTGATTCCTAAGCTGCAAAAATAATTAAAACCTAAAAGATATCTGACCACTTTTTAAATATTTCTCTCAGCCTTTGCTCCATTGAGGCCCAAACCATGCCACTCTTTTTTAAATTTGAGTTCCAAAGGTTTTTGTGACTTTTATTTAAATTTAAAAAGAACAGGGAATTTTTTGGTAGCATTTAAAGGTAAATACATCCTTTAATAAATGAATCTCTCCTCTGCCCACTTTACCTCACTGAACACCCACAGCTCGCATCCAGCGATGCTGATCCATGGCTTAGGGGATTAACCCAGCCAGTTCCCTTCGTTCACTCACAGTTTATCGTTATAATTTAATTCCATTTACCTTTAGCAAGAAGTGTTTATTTTGAGCATAATAAGTTCTTCTAAAATTTTTGCAAAATGATAAGTTTCAGGTATATAGGTATATTTTTTCTTCTATATACATAAAACATAAAACTGTCCCATGTGGAAAAAGATTTCTGGAACAGAACCTGGTCTAGAACCTGGTCAGTACTACCATTGACTTTAAGAACTTCTGTATTTAAAGTCAATAGTACTACTCAGAAAATGCTGGTAAAATAATGTAAATAAGTGTTTTTCATAAAAAATTAAATAAATACCAAGTTGATTGATTGAAATAATAATTTTTGAAAAAATCTCAAAATGAAAATTAGTTCCCAACATGGGATTTGAATCTACGACCTTCTAGTCAATGTCCAAGCGCATTATACCATTCAGTCATTTTGATGCTTCTAATACAATAGTAATGCAAAGTATTTGCCCCTTCCTTGGTAGCTGAAAAATCAACTTGTGTTTGTTGTGATAAAACTTTGATATATCATACAAATACTCATTGTGTTCGTGTACTTTTTTACAAATTTTAATCAAACATGCAAATAATTCAATGCATTATCTAATTTGCTAATCCAATCTGTTAAAAGTATTTATTTAATACTAGCTGACCCGACAGACGTTCCTGTCTTCTTTATGAATAATTTGTTTTAGTTTGAATAAATATCAAAGTAGTCATATCAACAACATAGCTTTTATTCTAAAGCTTTTTTAATATACAACATTGTTAGTTTTGTTTTCTGGCGCAAAAATTATTTTTTCAGTGTTCCCACACGGGAACAGGCGACATACAATTTGCCATATGAAAATCATGGATTTTCAAGGTTGTTTCCACAAACATTCAACGACTGTCCATTTAATTCGGACATTGCAAATGCAAGCTGCTGGAAATTGTTGCCGCTTAAAGTCAAAGGGCGTATCGTTTGGAATCATTTGGGTACGTGGAATGATAACGTTTTCACCTAGTTTTTTTATGCGGAATCGTTGCCTCAATCATATTGTTAATTAATTTTTTCGCTGTCAGCTGAGTGCCATTACAAATACGTAGTGAGTTAATGCTCCGCAACGCAATAATTACTGAACCGACTTTTAGCTGAATGGATATCCTTCATTATATTAGCTGATACCACATAATCCATTTCATTTGGTTTTATCCTCTCAACCGACCAGATTAGGATGTGTGCGTGTTGCAACCCGCGTTTTTGCCATTCTACTGAATACATCCTACAATGTGTCTCGCCGAACATGCAATGCTTAACAATAAAATCCATGAGTAACTTTGATTTTCTTTAAAAAAATCTTGTGGTAATATAGCGATCAATGGGAGATTGTCCAGGAAATAATTCTTGTAAAATTTCTGATCAATTTGAATTGCACGTGAACGTAATAAACAAATCTGGTGTACCATAATGACATACATCAAACTTAACATCCTGAGCGTACTCATGCGCATATGTCGCAGACTTCCGACGTATGTTGCTGGGAGAATAGTTACTCTGCCGTCGTTAAATGCATTTCAATCAGCATTGGTAGCATCGCAAAGATGTACGTATTCCACACGGAATGGAGTTTTGCCTGGTTCAACTTGATATGCCAATGGTGTCAATTGTAGTTGGCCACTGGTGCAGTACATTATAGGGGCTTCATTTTTAAACCTAAAATCGTTGCAACTGCGGCCTTCAATGTTCATTCAGCCAATAGCAACTATTGGCAATAAACTGTAATCGATTGTCGCGTTATAATTGAATGCAAGATCTCCTCGTTGATGGTTTAGATTAAATAAAGCACATTCATCTTTATTTCGAGACTCGTTTTGCTTGTCATTTTGACTTGCCCGAAAGTGTCCTACACTCACAGCACTGCGTTCTCTACGGCTCAGGTTGTTGCGTCGAGGATAACGTGACATTTTCAAGAATCAGATTAATACTGAATCAGTGTTGTATTAAACTTAAAATATAGTCATGATTTTCGTGAACTATGAACTCAAACACCTCTCAACCTCTCTGGTCAAATAAAAAAACTGCAGTTTTTCATACACTCATATAAGGCTTGCAATATTAATTTTTCTAAAACCAAACAAAACTATGACAATTTTTTTCATTTCTGAACATCCTAAAAGGCTAGTTAGATAAAAAGGTAGATTCACATGTAATGTAATCAGAATTCTTCAGATACAAAAAGTAACTTTTGATTAGACCTTTTAATTTCACTAAATCCTTGAACTACAAAAGTAAATAATCCAAGTGTAAATAAATAAACTCATATTTCAAATTCACATTTGTTTACATGTCAACATTGGTTATGATTTGAATTAGTTCTCAAGTTACTCCACCAGAATGCATACATGGTCAAGTAACTTTAAAGGCCAGTGGGAGAGAGCCCCTGGGTCGAATTAAAAAATTTTATTTCATACATACATACCTTGTCTTTAAAAATACGAAAAAAAACATAAAAAGAATTATCCAATTTGGTGCTCAAATAAAAAAGTTATTGAAATTCAAAGAAATAGAAATGTTTTTATTTATACAGGTAAGATTAAAATTGGAACAACGTACTGTGTTTACCACTCATCAAATGGATTTTTATTTATATAGAATTAAGTTTGATCGTCAGGCAAATAACGTAGAAATTTCAAAAGAAAACTTTTAATATTTCAAAATAAATATAACTAGGTGAACCCCTGCGAATTCACATGATTTAATTAAATTATAAATGATCGGCTGCCTTCTATGCGCACATATGTTGTCAATCTACTGTAAAAATAGGTTTTTAGAACGATGTAGCGTGCTAAAAGTGTCTCTAATAGCCACTAATTAGGATACGTATTGCAGCATTGTAAGCGATGTTCGTTGTGCACTTCCTTCAAATTGAAAATATGGAAAAAGCAACAGGTCAGCCATTGGGTCGAGGCAAAATTGAAGAATATGTACTCTTCTAAGTGGCATATCTTTCGGGTAAATAATTAAGTCACACTCACAATTGGTGGTTCGCTATCGTTTGCTCTAAAAATAATAGCAACATCATTAGAAGTTATGTCGTTGTATCGACGCTAATATTCTTTTCGATCTCTGACAATGTGCATTCCGAGCTGTGTAATAATAATAATAAATCAAGACTGCTTGGCAAGACTGGGTTGGCAAGACTGCTTGCCTGGTTGATTCACGGTGCTGCGTTGCTCTCGGTTTTAAATGCCAATTTATGAGTTTTGTCGCATGTACGTCAAATCAATTAGTGTTCGGTAAAAGTCTGTATAAGAGCCGTTCACTTTTTGCTACCACTGCTACTTTGGACACTGTAAGTAGGCAACAACTCTGGTGTATGTGTCTGTCACTTGTCACTAACCAACAAATCGCCGGGAGCATCACCGCAGCAGGCTAGGATCGGCAAGAGCGGGACAGTGTCGTCAGTTCCACTGCCAACCGCACGGGCCTGAATTAACCTCTGTCATCGGCTCACCCTGCCTCACCGCCACGCTGCTCGATTTTTGTTGCGCCTTCAATTCTGCGGATACTCCCCTCCTTCCATATCTGCTAGCTGCTTGCGTCTCAAGCTTTGCTGGCGCAAAGTTAATGCCATCGCCGTAGACACACTATTCTGTGATGATGAACAGCAGTGAAACTATTTATGAGTCTAGTGACGTTATAAAAGGCGTTCAAGAGAATATGCTTCTTGATCTTACAAATGAAATTAATATCATAGAAGCCAATCATCCCAGCGTATCTCTGGGAAAAGTATCGGGATACATTGCAACATTACTGGAAAATCTGGAAACATCAAATGACGATAAGAAGAGATTGGCAGAAGAATTAGAGTTGCGTATGGCGGAGTTCCAAGTGGTATCTTCTAAACTAAGTTTAGAAAAAGGACTTAGGCAGGAAGAAATGAACAGCTCCTTTAAAATACAAGACGACGCTGCCGTGAAAGTGGACGCGCTGAACTCACGCATCGGACTGCTGGAGGAGAAACTACGACAAAGAGACAGTGACGTGGCATCGCTGCTGACTGAAAAGAACTCATTAAATGTTAAACTTAAAGAGTTTTCAGACAAAATAAAAAAACTTGACTCAGAAATCAAAAAACAATTAGATGTAATTAATAATGTAAAAGCTTGCAACAACGTAGCTCAAAAAGAAATCGTTAGTTTAAATAAAATGCTAAAAGACAAATGGGTTGATGACAGCATCATAAGGGATTATTTTGCATCAATGCAAAATTTTGCAACATCAGAGCATTGTTTTTTTCTCTCCCCTGCCTTGTCACAGCTTGTTAAACTCGGAAACAAATCCGTAATACTTGACATTAAAAAATCACCAGAATATACTAAGTGTAAATATTTGTTCCTCAGTGTAAATAATAGTGCTGATCTAATTAGTGGGGTATCAGGCACTCATTGGTCCTTATTGTTTATTGATAAAACTAATTTACAGGCTTATCACTTGGACTCGATGTCTGGAGTTAATGGAAAAAGCGCTTTGGCTACTGCCTTAAATTTAAGTATCACCCCTGAGAACTTTCATTCTGTCTCTTGTTTTCAACAAAATAATAGTTATGAGTGTGGAATCAATGTCTTGGTTCATGCTAAGCTCATTTTTCACTATTTTTGTTTAGCTGAGTCGAAAAAGCCATTTTCGGAATGGTTTAGTAGTAGGCTTAATTCTGAAACCATCGTAGCTAACAAAACATTGTGTAAATTAGATGACACTACCAACAGGTCAGAAGTTAAAGATGTCAAAGATGATGAGGGAACTGGGTTAAGCGCTGTGGTAACTCCAATTAAAGTTAAGAAGACCAATGACAAATGGACCCTTGTGAGGTCTAAAAAATCTAGTAGTCATAAGCTTAGTAAATGTGCCTCTGTTCCTTTGATCAGTCAGCTTGATTGTAAAAATAGGTATGACGCTCTTAGTAAGGTAGAAAGCACACATGAGACGAATTGTATAAAAAACAAATCCGGGACT
The DNA here is from genome assembly GCA_035578135.1 of Flexamia atlantica. NCBI lineage: Eukaryota > Metazoa > Arthropoda > Insecta > Hemiptera > Cicadellidae > Flexamia > Flexamia atlantica. The sequence continues at coordinate 24,861,620 of JAQJVK010000005.1, forward strand.
TGGAAAAAGTATAATCAAAGTTTCAAAGGCAATATTAGTTCAAACTCTGTCAAACCTGTAAACAAAATTCAGGGTTCAAGTGAAAGTTCATCTAAATGCCACATTGATAGTTATAGTAATCAGCCTATTTTGACATATAACATAGTAGATGAATGTGAGGATACAAACTCTCCTCAAGAAATGTCCTCTAAGAACTGTGAGTGTGACGATTTGGTTGTATCCAAATCACAGCCTGAAGTAAAAAGTAATGGTGTATTATTTTTGCTAGCCGACTCACATGGACGTAATTTAAGTGAAAAATTTAGTTCTTTGGTAAAAACTAGGTTTGAGATTATATCTAGTGTAATGCCAGGTGCAACCTTTGGTAATATAATAGACAACAGCTCTAGAACCCGGAGTAGACTCACAAAAAATGACACTTTGGTACTCTTGGCTGGTACTAACAACATCCCTGATCACTGTGATAGCCTGCTTAAATCTTTTGACCTGGCTCTGAAGGAATCAACCAACACAAATGTTATTGTTCTGGGAATACCAAAGAGACATGATACACCAAACTTGAATGATGAGATCTCTCGTATAAACTGTAACCTACAAAGCCAGGTCTTAAAGTACAGCAACTCAAAGTTTATCTCCTTGGACTCGATCCCTAGACACCATTATTCGAGGCATGGTCTGCACTTTAACAATGGAGGGAAAAATAAAATCGCAGCTATTGTTTCAGATGCTCTGTTGCCTCGTGTTCTGGTGGCTAATGAACTCTCTGATGAGTCTGTCCAAGCTCGAAAGAGTTTTAATCAAAGGTATAATGTTAAGCCTAGAAGGTCTCTCCCAAGCTCTTGTTCGGCCGATAGCTGGTCTTCGTACCCCAATGGCTCTAGAGTGTTTTATAACTCCCACTTAAATACAAAAGCAGGTGTAGAGCAACATTTTTTAGAGAAAGGCAGGATGAATCCCTTAGTAAAATGACACCTAAAAAACCCTCACAAATAGGTCCAAGGAACAAAATCACTATTTTCCACCAAAACATCTGTGGTGTTAGGTCAAACAAAGAGCTTCTGGAAATTCATTTGGAGTGTGAAAGCCCCGACATTTTATGTCTCTCTGAGCACAATCTATCCCAAGAACAGCTTAATGTATTTTGTTTGTTGGACTATTCCAACTTGGCAGGTTTTTGTTGCAAGTCCCGTCAAAAGGGTGGCATCTGTATAATGGCTAAAGGCAACATTTACAGTGAGAACATAGATGTGTCCCAGTTTTGTTCGGAGGACTCTTGCCATCTGGCAGCGGCTAAAATTCATCTTGAGAACCAAGACTGTATTATTGTGCTTGCTGTATACAGAGTCTCAAAATATAACTGTGATGACTTCTTTGAACATCTTGGAGGTTGTCTTGATTTCATCCTTCAGAAGCCAAGAAAAATTGTTGTTCTTGGAGATTTTAATATTGATGTGCTCAGTGACACTTTTTCAAGAGACAGATTCATACATATAATGAGATCATATGGGTTGTACTACACAATATTCTCTTACACCAGGGAATTTAAGAACTCTAGGACGGCAATAGATAACATCTTCACAAACATTGACTCTCCCTTGATTAGTTGCAACGTCATCAAGGCTGCTTTATCTGACCATCACGGTCAAGAAGCTGTAGTTGATCTTTCACCCTCCATGTCAACAACTACTCCTAGATTTTGTGAATCTCGCCGTTTCACTCCTGAAAATATTCGCTGTTTTAGATTTCATTTGCAGAGAGAGTCATGGGCCGAAATATTTTCCCATAACAACATTGACTTCAACTTCAATGAATTCCTTCAAATAATGACCTATTATTTTGAAGTGTCCTTTCCCTTGATAAAAACAAAAATCAAACCGTATAAATCTACAAACAAACCGGTCATTACACCCGACATACTTCACCTCAAGAGTCAAATGCAAGTCTTGTACTCCATCTCAAAGGATCTTGATGCATCTCATCCAATTCGACTAAAGTATAAACAAGTAAAGCGTGAGTTCAGGGAAACTGTCCGTAAGGCGAAGTCATACCAGATACTTCACACTATTTCTGGGTCATCTAATGTTTCCAAAGCTGTATGGGGTGTTATCAACGACAATAAACCTCAAAGATCCAACGATTCTAATAGAGTGTCACTTGTTGATGAGGACGGTAGGGTAGTGGACGAACCCAAAGAGGTTGCAAATATGTTCAATAGCTTCTTCTCAAGTGTCAGTCAAGGGAGTGATACTGATAGGTGGGACCATTTCTGTCATACAACCAAGGGCAACTCTCTCTTTCTAGCCCCAACCACCAAAGATGAAGTAGCCAAAGTTATACTCTCTCTCAAATCAAAGTCATCCAGTGGCGCAGACGGCTTCTCTTCCAAACTTCTTAAGCAGGTTGTGGATATAATCTCTGCTCCTTTAGCGTACTTGATTAATGTCTCCTTTCAGGAAGGTTGCTTTCCCTCTTCTTTAAAACATGCCATAGTTCGACCAATCCATAAAAGAGGAACAAAAGTCAGTTGCAACAACTATCGGCCAATTTCTTTGATCTCTACATTTTCAAAGATTTTCGAGCGGGTTTTTCTCAGCCGTCTTGTGTCATTCCTCGAGGACAATTCCATCATATCTCCAAACCAATTTGGATTTACAAAAGGTAAATCGACCCTCGACGCCATAAACACTATCATTTCCACTTTATCAAGTGCTCTTGATTCTGGGGAGGTAGCCTTAGGTATGTTCTTTGATCTCCATAAGGCATTTGACATGGTTAATCACAGCATCCTCCTGAACAAACTACTAGCTATTGGGGTGCGAGGCGTGTCTCACGATTGGATATCTTCTTATCTTAGAGGTAGAACACAATCTGTCCGATTGCCTTTTGTTGATGCCCAAGGAAACCGCAAGCAAGTTACCTCTGCTTCTTCCGAAGTGTCTGCAGGAGTTCCTCAGGGCTCCATCCTTGGCCCCATCCTCTTTCTTTTATTCATCAACGATTTACCCGATTTTGTATCAGACCCAAGTTTAAATGTAAATGTCTGTTTATTCGCTGATGATACCTCCCTCACCATTTCCGCAAAAAAACAGGCAAGTTTGGAGACATTAGCATTTGAAAGTTCCAACAAAGTTTTGCAATGGTTTCAGAACAACAACCTCATTTTAAACACTGCAAAATCGAACATTGTTCAATTTCAGATAAACAATTCTGATCATGTTTCTCCACTGACTGTATGGCTAGGTGACGAGGCGCTTTCTTCCTGTGACAACACAAAATTCCTGGGCCTGATTCTAGACAGCCAACTCAAATTTCATGATCACATAGATCACGTCTGTAAAAAGCTAAGTTGTGGAATTTTTGCCATTAGAAGCCTTTCTAAAATTGCTGACACCCAAGTGACTCTGGCCGCCTATTATGGACTCATCTATCCATACCTTTCATATGTAGTTGCTATCTGGGGATGCGAGAGTGTCCGTACCAAGTTCGTATTCAGACTACAGAAGAAGGCTTTGAGAGCCGTCTTTAAAATACCGCACCGATCATCTTGTAAGCCTATTTTCAAAGAAAACAGAATTTTAACTTTTCCATCAATTTACATCTACAGTTGCTTGACTTTTTTCCACCAAAACAAAAATCTTTTAACACCACCTTTTCACCAAACACAGTACAATCTTAGAAATAGTAACTTTATCAGGATTCCTCAACACAAAACGGTGTTCTTTGAGAAACACGTGCATTTTAACGGCATCAAGCTTTTTAATGCACTCCCAGAGACTATCAGGGCTGAGCAAGACGCGGGACGATTTGGCCGAAAGGTAAAACGTTTGTTGAGTGAGCAGGCTATTTACAGTGTTAGGGATTTTTATGAGCTGTAGCTAAGAAATCTTATATTTTATAACAAGGGATTATTGTTATTTTGGTTAAAAAAATGACACTATTGTACAGTTTACTGTGGTTCAATAAAGGATTTTTGATTTGATTTGATTTGATTTGAAATCTTTTTTATTGTCATCTCAATTTTTACAAATCATTGACAAAGTCGAGCTTATTGCTTAAAACTTAAGCTATGTCAGGAAGGCTATTACATAATAAATAAAAAAGTTACTGTAAGATAATACGATGACAAATATGTATGCTGCTCATCAGGAGTATTTTTCAGAACGCAACTCTTCACGTTGAAAATTTGCGCTTAGGGATTAACTTTTTTAACCGAGTGTTCGGTCAAGTTGTGCATGAATTCATTGCTGCAAGAGCTGTTGGCTTTGTTTAGCATTCTTTCTTGATCACCAATTTTGACGTCCGTCATAGATACAGAGCATAAAACGAATGTTCTCCTCACGGTTGTAAAGTGCTACAATTGAGTGATAAATTGTTGTGTACAAATTTATATATGAAATCCATTGTTTTCTTCAATTCAATAGCTCTTTAGCTTACCGTTGCGAGCACAGCATTCTTGGCATTAATGTTTTATTTGTAATTTCTGCTCAGTCTATCGGTAACAGTAATAAGACTTTGAACGTAATCGCTTTGTCGAGATGTAAGTAGATTTACTTTTCCCTTATGGCAGCTGTGTGAAAATCCTTTGTCCCTCCCTCTTTTTTCTCCTTGAAAATGTAGCGCACCACATTTCTGACATGGTAATGCCATCCCGGCAAGTGAATGCTGCTGAATTCTTGAATTTGTTAGTACGATTTTGTCAGTGTAATTTTCCACTAATTGTTCCAGCTCCGCGTATGAAGCTTCTGTTTGCACACTTTCCCTACGTTGTCCCGCCGTGTGCGAAAATCTTTCCGTACATTGCCCCGCCGTGTCCAACCGCTATAAAACTTCTTCGTCGACTCGTTCTTAGCATGTTTGAAAGAATATAAAGTATCCGATCACAAAAAATTTTTGTTGTCTTGTTCCTTTTCAAATAAAAAAAAAACAAAAAAAAGCTGGGCTGAGTTTTAAACTACTTTGATAACTATTTTTTTTCTTGGTCTGTGATCTATATAGGCTACTTTAAATCCCACACAACTGATCAGATGTTTATTTGTTTACATTTTCGCTTGTCAAAACATTTTTTATTTTACAATAAATTTTTCGCACTTTTTTCGAGATATATTGCCTAAATTAAAAATCTAAAGATGCTTACGGGAATCTGCACATAGAGACGCGTGTTTTGCTGTATAATATGTGGGGGTAAGTCTTAAAATACCCCCCGTTGCAGCAGACCTGCATACTCAGCGAATTTCAAATGCAAAACAACATATTTCAATCCAACATAGCAAGATTTGACATGTTTTGGTAAGCTCCATAAGAATAACATGAGGAATGAGTATGCAGGTTTGCTGCTACAGGAATATTAAAACTGGGTGGTTTTAATTCAATATTTAGTAGATCTGAACTAGAAGAAGCTATTTATCAAGTTTTAACAAGTTGAGAAATAATCGAGATTTAGAATTTTTCTTATTTCCCATAAGGTTAACATTGGGACAACGTACTGTGTTTACCACTTTCAATATCTCAGTAACCAATGGACATAGAGCAGTGATTCAAAATACTAAATTGTTTGTTTTTTTGAGCTGAATTCAATGGTGCTCACAAAAATTTGATAAATTTTATTTTTCTATGTGAAAAACTCAAAAAACCCATTTTTGGGGGGGTTTATCCCCCTTTACCCCCCCTTCCGGTGGTCCGATTGGGCTGGTTCACGAACTCGTCCAATTGATTACCACTTCACATGTCCGTACCAAATTTCATAAAGATCAGACCATTCTTGCGGCCGCTATCGTGCTAACAGACACATAGATATATATATACAGGGTGTCCCGAAATTATGGTAAAATATTTTAGTATATGATAGTACAGGTAAAAATAAGAAAAAAGTTCATATAAACATAGGTCCAAAAGTGCTTCGTTTTCCGTCTGTGTGTCTGTTTGTGATTTTTATATATTTAATCATACTCACAAACCTCTTAACGTATAAACTTCAAACTTGGTATATGGATGACCACTATTAAGACCTATTTTTGAAAGAAGTATCAAATTTCTACTTTATACCATTTCAAAATGGCGACTGATTTTTCTTTTCAAAGCTAAATGTCTTAAAAATCGTAAATTTTAGAAAAATTATACAAGGAACAAAAAAGTTATGAAATTTAATCCAATTAACGCTGATATTAAGATTATGATGATCGGACCACTAATAACGGAGAAATTTTAATTTTTCCAACTAAAAACATGGCAATTTCTGACAGTTTGTTCTAAAGGACCATGTTTTTATTCAGAAAAGTTAATATTCCTCCCTTATTATTGGTCCGATCATCATAATCTTAATATCAGCGTTAATTGGATTAAATTTCACAGCTTTTTTGTTTCTTGTATAATTTTTCTAATATTTACGGTTTTTAAGACATTTAGCTTTGAAAACAAAAAATAGTCGCCATTTTGAAATAGTACAAAGTAGAAATTTGATACTTCTTACAAAAATAGGTCTTAATAGTGGTAATCCATGTACCAAGTTTGAAGTTTATACGTTAAGACGTTCATGAGATATGATTAAATATGTAAAAATCACAAACAGACACACAGACGGAAAACGAAGCACTTTTGGACCTATGTTTATATGAACTTTTTTTCTTATTTTTACCTGTACTATCATATACTAAAATATTTTACCATACTTTCGGGACACCCTGTATATAGATATATGTAGATATATATATATATATAGATATATGTATATATATATATAAATTCGAACGAATAGTGTTTTTTGCTACTGGGGGCCCCAAAACAAAAAGTTATAGTGGTCCCAAGCGTAGGTCTTACCATGAGACCTATGGTAATAGCTTCTTCCCTACAGGGGAAATTCGCTAATAAAAAAGCCTTATCGTATCGTAGTTTCCATGTAGCGTATTAATAATATAGAAGATAGATAATACCCCCTGAGTTGCAACAGACCAGCATACTCAGCGAATTTCAAATGCAAAAAACATATTTCAATCCAACATAGCGCGATTTGTAAGCTCCATAAGAATAACATGGGGAATGAGTATGCAGGTTTGCTGCTACATGTATATTAAAACTGGGTGGTTCTAATTAAATATTTAGTAGATCTGAACTAGATGAAGCCAGGGGTGGATTTACATATGGGCTTAAAGGGCCATAGCCCAGGGCGGCAGAATTTGGGAGGGCGGCAAATTTGAAAGAAAGCCACAATCCGGTAATAAATTGTAGAAATAGCCTACGTTAGGGCCCGGAACAAGTAAATAAAAACGGTCCAAAAAGGACAACAACGGGGTTAAAAAGCACACGCGTGAGTAAAAAAAAAAAAAAAGGTCAGCACTTTTGCCGGGAATATCGTGTAGCCCAGGGGCGGCAAATTTCCAAATCCGCCTCTGGATGAAGCCATATACCAAGTTTTATTGAGATATGAGAAATAAGCAAGATAATAGAATTTTACTCATTTCCCATCAGGTTAACAGTGGGACAACGTACTGTGTTTACCACTTTCAATATCTCGGTAACCAATGGACATAAAGCAGTGATTAAAATACTAATTTTTTTTTAACTGAATTCAAAAGTGCCAACAAAAATTGGATAAATTTTATTTTTCTAAACTCAAAACACCCATTTTTTGAGGTGTTGAAACACCCCTTTACCCCCCTTTTCTATGGTCCGATTGGGCTGGTTCACGAACTCGTCCGAGTGATTACCACTTTACACGTCTGTACCAAATTTCATGAAGATCGGACCATATTTACAGCCGCTATCGTGTTAACAGACATATACATATATATATATTAGCAGTTCCTGTGGCTTTTGCTCATGATAAAAAATATAGTCTAACCTTGATTTGACGAATCCGAAGGGGCTGAATAAAAAAAGGTCATATCAAGGAATATTTAATGTAGAGGTCTGTTTATGTGCTATGGTGTTGTGTAGTTTTAAAAAACAGTTATACTCGTGTTACAGTAGATAGTGCAGGTTTTCTTTTCTCAGTCATGACTCAAAAACGGCAAGACCGATTTTAACATTAAATGTGTCAGTTTTAAGGTATTTCTATTCATATTTGCCAATACGGCTCAGAATTGTCAAATAGGGCACATTTGTGAAGCTTATTACCCTCTGCTTGACTGAATTATATCGGAAGTGTAAACAAAGGATCATCCATTACTTTTGTACAGACATACAGTAGAACTTCGATAAGAAGACCCTCAATAACACAAAAACCTTGGTAATAAGTGTACGTTTTGGGTCCCCTTGAAATTTATATTACTTTTAATGCCTTTATAACACGGACCTCGTTAAGAAGACTCCCTGATAACAAGACTGTTTTCATTATCCCCTTGAGAGTCTTCTTATCAAGGTTCTACTGTATTTCAAACCTTTGTCTCCGCCAAAAAACCTTAAATCCCAGAGATTTTTATAATTTAAGGATTTCTATATCAATAGATCAAAGAATTAGATTAGGCTATTACAGCACAGTCTGTCGGTGACCAAAAAAATACTATACCCCCCTTTCTTCCCTCTTTCAGTCTTACCAGGATTTAGTTTCAAGACTCAACCACAAAAGGCAGCACGCTCTTCAGGCTTTAAATTATAGAGGTCTAATTAGATTAAAAGCCAAATCATCGTAACATGCATAATTACAATTCCCGCTGCATAAATAAATATGGTGCAATACACTGAATTTATGATTAAACAGATTAGGTACTAAAATTAAACTAAACGTAGAACGTAACTTTTATATAGTACATGATTATGTCCATACAATAAATCAACAAAAGAATAATAAAACAGTGATGAAAGAAATCTATTTATAACCAGCTGTATCAGTGTATGTACATTTGTGAAGCTAACTCAGCTGGCTGATTGAATGAACATTGAAAATGTAAACAAAAGATCGTCCATAATACTTTTATATGGGAAAATTTGAAAAATTTGACCTAGCCAAAAACCCCTTTGAAACTTCGAATTTTGCAAAATCCTTTCTTAGCGGATGCCTACGCCCTAATAGGAACGTCTACGCAAAATTTTAAGGTTCTAGGTCAAGTAGTTTCGGCTGTGCAATGATAGACTAGTGTTATTTGACAAATATATAGTAGATGAAAATTCAAACGAATAGTGTTTTTTGCTTCTGGGGGCCCCAAAATGAAAAGTTAACATGATCTCGGGCTTAGGTCTTACCATGAGACCTACGGTAATAGCCTATTCCTTTAAGGAAATTCGCTAACATTAAATTGATATAACATTGGCAGTACTGGCCAGAACCTGGGCAGTATTTACCTGGTTTTGGCCAGTACTGACCAGTAAAGATCGGGCTCTGGTCAGTACTGGCCAGGATCAGTGCCAGGTTCTGACCAGTACTAGCCAGGCTCTGGGCCTGGTTCTGGACAGTACTAACCAGGTTCTGACCAGTAACGCTATAGTACACTGGCCAGTATTGTCCAGTACTGCCGCAGACCTGGCCAGAACCTGGCCCAGAATTTTTTCCACATGGGGTGTGTGTGTTTGTGGATCCCCATACAACTGAACTGTACAGATTTAAGGACAACTAGTCTTTTCCAGTTAATAAGAATCTATATATTAAAAAAATTTGGTTTTTCTTTTCCGAGTCTGTTTGGCTCTTCTACTCAAGCGATTTTCATAATCGAGGTCTTAAATTAAAGGTATGCACGAGCAGATTAGCCATCAAGCATCCACTTTTATTTATCTGCCATATTCCTCGAGTTAGGCACAAAAGCAACTTTCTCCCTGTACATTTCTTATGGGAGTTAAATATGGTTTTCAATTTTCGAGTTCGTTTGGCTATTCTACTCGACCGATTTACAATTTAAGTCTTATATTAAAGGTATGCACGCACAGATTTGCCATCAAGCATCAACATTCATTAATCTATACTGTATTACTCGACCAAAAAACATAAATTTGATTATTTCCCGAATTTTCAATTCAATTGAAGGTATATTTCCTCAGTTCTAATAAGTAATTCTATATGTTTTAGTCTAAGAACCTTCAGTGAAATACCAGCTTTCATTTGAGCTATTGATTATTATGATCGGATGTACCTGAAGCACTCTACTGAATTCCAATTAACACAAATCTTATATATAAAAATTAGGTTTTTCTTTTCTAAGACCGTTTATGGTCTGATCTTAATGAAATTTGGTACAGAAGTGTAAAGTGGTAATTAATCGAGTTGAATTCGTGAACCAGCCCAATCGGACCACCGGAAGGGGGGGTAAAGGGGGATAAACCCCCCAAAAGTGGTTTTTTTAAACTTTTACATAGAAAAACAAAATTTATTTATTGGCACCAATGAATTCAGCTAAAAAAAAACAAATAATTTAGGACTTTGAGTCATTGGTCTATGTCCATTGGTTACAGAGATATTGAAATTGGTAAACACAGTACATTGTCCCAATGATAACCTTATGGGAAATAAGTAAAATTCTATATATTGCTTATTTCTCAACATATCTCGATAAAACTTGGTTTGTGGCTTCATCTAGATGAGATCTAATGTATAATAGCTAAAATCCCCGATATTTCCATTTTGTGGCAGCAAACCTGCATACTCATTCCCCATGTTATCCTTATGGAGCTTACAAAAACATGTCAAATCTCGCTATGTTGGCTTGAACTATGTTCTTTTGCAAATGAAATTCGCTGAGTATGCAGGTCTGCAATGCAGGTATTTTAGCATGGCATATATAGTTAGTTTGAAGAGTCGTATGTGCCGGGCTGACATGTCGCTGTCCCAAAAACTTGAGTACAGAATATCTCATTAAATTCCTACTTTTTCCATCGTGGAGCAAATTATTACCAATTTGGTAATAAATTGTGGTATAATTGGTTTTCTGAAATTCCAACATTACCGGGCCCAGCTACATGCACCTCTTTTTCAACTTAGGCAAGTGTCAGGCAAGTGTCCGGCAAGTCACATTGAAGTTGTGGAGCTGCATTGCATGTAACATTAATTTTGTAAATGAATAATTGTTTGATTTGAGCTGATTTTGTGTCTCAGTACCAAAATTGACTGCTGCAGAGCAGCGTGGGCCTTCTAGTAACTATTTAAAAGATGAGAGAAATGCTATCAACTTTGAGCAGGTATACACTACATGGCATGAAAAAAAAATTGGATATCATTATTAGTTCTAATCTTATTAGATTATGTTATCTTAGCATTATTGCTATTTAATTTTAGCGAATTTCCCCTATAGGAAAGAAGCTATTACCGTAGGTCTCATGGTAAGACCTAAGCCCGAGACCATGATAAATTTTCGTTTTGGGGCCACCAGAAGCAAAAAACACCATTCGTTTGAATTTTTATATATCTATCTATCTATCTATCTATCTATCCATCTATGTATATATATATATGTATATATATATATATATATATATATATATATATATATATATATATATATATATATATATATAGAATAGTGTATGTGTGTGTGTGTGTGTGTGTGTGTCTGTGAGCACGATAGTGGCCGTAAAAATGTTCCAATCTTAATGAAAATTGGTACAGATGAGTAAAGTGGTAATCACTCGGACGAGTTCATGAACCAGCCCGATCGAACCACCAGAAGGGGGGGTGAAGGGGTTTATAAACCCCCCAAAAATGGGTCTTTTGAGTTTTTTACATAGAAAAATAAAATTTACCGAATTTTTATTGGTACCATTGAATTCAGCTAAAAAAACAAACAGTTTAATATTTTGAATCACTGCTCTATGTCCATTGGTTACCCAGATATTGAAAGAAGTAAACACAGTACGTTGTCCCAATGTTAACCTTATGGGAAATAAGTAAAATTCTATATCTCGGTTATTTCTCAACATATCTCAATAAAAATTAGTATATGGCTTCATCTAGTTCAGATATACTAAATATTGAATTAAAACCACCCAGTTTTAACATACCCGTTGCAGTAAACCTGCATACTCAATCCCCAAGTTATTCTAAAGGAGCTACTTCTACCCTACTTCTTCAACACTTGGCATTTAGGATTTGCTTGTACATAAAAATATTGTTTTCCCTTTTTGTGGCTGGGAGGCCCATAGTTCAAACTCAGTCTCCTTCAAAACTTGAATAATTGGTTATGGATAACTAATTACTTCTTTCATAAGGTAATTTTGCTTTTCTAATGCGAACCAGTAATTATATCTCCCATGCTACCCTCCTTATTCCTAATCTTGCATATCTCTTGTTGGAGTGTAAAACCCTTGTTGGAGTACCACTTGGAAGTTGAAACACTTTTCATAATAACTGTACTGTTCATAATAAATGTTTAACTATGAGAATCAACTTATTACTTTTGCAAGTACGGAAAATTCAAATAATTTTCTAACAAAATGAATATAGTCATAAAGCTGTTCTTTTCAAACTTTACACTAAATCTGCGTACAAAGGAATTATTATACTCTCCTCACCGACCTATGGTCGCCATTGTGGTGCCGATGACCATGAGCAGCAGGCCGAAGGAGAGAGCCTTGCAGGCGTTCCAGAAGCAGCGAGTGGAGACCTTGTTGCGGGCAATGGGGTCGTCCAGAGGGGCGAGGGGGGCGAGGGGCGCGGCGGGGGGGCGGCGGGGCGCGACACTGCTCTGGCGCCAGCTGGGGGGACCAGGCTGCATCCCGCACCTGCAACATACAGGGGGACATTTTACATGATTTCGTCAACGTATCAGTTATTTCTATACTATATGAATATTGGAAAACCTAAAAATAATGTGATTGGATTTTTTTTTATTAAATAAAGAAAAGAGTTTGGGTTCGCAATCAATCAGCCCTTTCATATATATTTCATTTTATTTAAATATACATATACATATATATATATATATATATATATATATATATATATATATATATATATATATATATATATATATATATCTCCCATTATCCTGCGACTTGTCAAACATCCATTTTGCTTATGTATACTAAGTAATTATATGTATACTAGTTGTAAAAATCAAAAATAGAGGTTGTTGTGGCTTGAAGGGGCTAAAAGCCGCTAATCACAATAGGAACAATAGGATCTATTTGAAATCAAAACAAACCTTTCTTATTATAGTACTAAATATCTTCATAGTAAACTGGCTTTTAAATCCACTATCCACCATATATCAAAATCAGGCATGTGGTTTTGAATCAAGCAACAGCACTACATGTTTTAATTTTAACAAAGCAGACGATTTTCAGTCCCAATGCTTTTTAAATGGTAGATTTTTTGCGTTACATTTTGGTTTTTTTTAATAAATTTCAAGAATATCTTTTTTTTCCGAGTCCCACTCGGGGAAAAATATATAATAGTGATATTCATGAATTAAAGTTTGAAAACCAGCAAGATCGGTACACTCTAAGGCAGTTTTTTGACTAAATATTTATTTTCAATATTCAACATATTTCTATTAATTTTATGTAAATTTATTGGACAGAATTGAATTCAGCTTAAAAAAATAAACAATATAGCGTTTTGAATTATTACTCTACATCAATCGTTACTGAGATATTGGATCTGCAAAATGCTGTACATTGTGTTTTGTTTTTCCCTGAAGGGACATAAACTGTCCAAATTCTGGTATGAAATACCCACATTTTTCATTCAATTTCCCTAAAATGGGATTTAAAAAATAATAATACAAACCACATGATTGAATTTAATTTGTTCATGTGATGGTTTGATTTGTTTTCATTTCTTGGATCTGAGTAGATTGATAATATTTTTGCTGACATTTATGTACTATAACAAGCATACATTTATTAAAAATTATCAGAATATGGATGATTTTTGAGAAATAAGATCATGAATTATATAATTTACTTTATTTGATTCATATTTACACAAAATATTCAAAACAACAACTTCCCTAACTTATGTAGAATATGCCCACATAAAAAATAAATTCTTTAGAATTAACTGGGTATGCAAGTTTGCAAACAAGTGTATTTAAATTTTAAGATAAATCATATGTTGGGATTTAATCTTTTCATGTGACTATTTTATTTGCTTATTTTGACTGTTTTAGCGAATTTCCCCTATAGGGAAGAAGCTATTACCGTAGGTCTCATGGTAAGACCTAAGCTCGGGACCACTATAACTTTTCGTTTTGGGGCCCCCAGAAGCAAAAAACACTATTCGTTCGAATTTTTATCTATATATATATATATATATATATCTATATATATATATATATATATATATCTATGTGTCTGTTAGCACGATAGCGGCCGCAAAAATGGTCCGATCTTTATGAAATTTGGTACGGACATGTAAAGTGGTAATCAATTGGACGAGTTCGTGAACCAGCCCGATCGGACCACCGGAAGGGGGGGTAAAGGGGGATAAACCCCCCCAAAAATGGGTTTTTTGAGTTTTTTACATAGAAAAATAAAATTTATCAAATTTTTGTGGGCACCATTGAATTCAGCTCAAAAAAACAAATAATTTAGTACGTATTTTGAATCACTGCTCTATGCCCATTGGTTATATTGAAAGTGGTAAACACAGTACGTTGTCCCAATGTTAACCTTATGGGAAATAAGTAAAATTCTATATCTCGCTTATTTCTCAACATATCTTGATAAAACTTGGTAAATGGCTTCTTCTAGTTCAGATCTACTATATATTGAATTAAAACCATCCAGTTTTAATATACCTGTAGCAGCAAACCTGCATACTCATTTCCCATGTTATTCTTATGGAGCTTAACAAAACATGTCAAATCTTACTATGTTTGCTTGAAATACGTTGTTTTGCATTTGAAATTCGCTGAGTATGCAGGTCTGCTGCAACGGGGGTATAAATCATTGATTGTATGTTTGCTTACATTTTTATACTACAACAAGGATACACTTAAAAAAATTAGACTAAAAATTATAAGAATAACAAAAAGAGTATTGCTGGAATAGATACCGATTTGATTCCCATGATCATCCCCCTTATATCTAAAGCTCTTGAATTGATGTGTAATATACTTTTTGCATTAATTACATAAATGTTTGAAACATTTTCCTGTACATAAATTAAATAAGCTTTATGTGCACATAAAAATTAATTCTTTAGAAATTCGCTGAGTACGCAGGTTTGCTGCGACGGGGGTATTTTTAATTTGAGGCTGGAAAATCGATTACATTACCGTGGTCTGAGATTTTCCTCGATTGATTCGTCGCAATAATTTCCCGGCCATTTCGTGGCAGCCAAAAGTTCCCTATCGTCTTTTTTATCTCGGCCGTTTCGTAGCCGAGTCTCTTCGTTGTATCGTGGTCGTCAACAGGGCCGCCGAGAGGCCATGTCAGCCAGGTCTGAAACTTGGGGCCCGGGCTTCAAAGGGGCCCGGGGGATGAGCGTTTTTTTTAGATTAAAAAATATTGGTATTGACTTCTTTGAAATAAAATTTCGCATACATATTAAGAAATAAAATGTCTAACTTTATCACGCAAATTACTTTGGTAATACAGTATTTAGTTAAGGCAAAATCAACAGTTTTGTGTCTGTCTGTACTACTGTATTTGCGACTGAGTGTTTACTACGGCGGTGGCGGCCAGCAAGTAGTGAGCCAAGGCCACACTTGAGTGAGCGTGAGTGACTCATACCTCCCTCTCCATCCCTCTACATTAAAATATATTGACAACTTAAATACGTTTTGATAAAATAATCCACAATGGTAAACAACAAGAGTACAACATATGTTGCAATTAACGCAGATTGCCAAAAAAAAAAACAACCAAGCGCATTGATCGTAAAAAAATGGAAGAGTAACTTTGTGAGTGGAGCAAATGTGGGAGTTATGGGAAAGAGACAAATGACTAGAAAATCCAATAGTGCGGGATCACTGATAATTTTTAATCAGAGTAGACTATTTTCTAAGCCAACCGACCATTCAGCCTCTACTCAATTTGTTTGGATTTTTGGAGTTTCTACATGTATGATGTTACACCTTTAAATTGCCTAAAAACGCGAGTTCAGAAATCTAATTTTTGAAATTAGACCGGACCTGGACCCTCCTTTCGCGGGGGGGATATTCCATACCCCCCTGATCCCCAGGAGGGCCCGTAGTGTGTGTGCAGACTTGGGGCCCGACTTTGCTCTCAGTGGCCCTGGTCGTCAAATCCCTGTAAATCCTTTGCAGGGTGTCTACCAGTCGGAAATTCGGGAAAGGTAGGAAAAACGTAATGAATTTAAACCTTTGGTCGAGAAATTCGATACTTATGAAAACGAAATGAAACGACATAAGCGTCTTCGTCGTCGCGGCCGGCAAATTTCTCGATCGAATCGCAAAAAAGAAATATTTCGGTAATATCGCTGCTGGAAAATCACCAGTCGTTTACATCGCGGTCGACAAATCTTTCGGTTCTATTTCGGTCGGAAATCACCCGCTCGTTTCACGCTGACAAATCTCTTGTTAGCATCGCTACCGTCAAGTATGTCTCTCTTTCCGTGGCCGTCACATATCTCGGTAGTATAGCTAAGAAAATCGCTGGCTCGTGTTACGGCTGGGGAATTGCTCGCTCATCCCGCAGCCAGAAAATGGCAGACCTCTTGATCTCGAGTAGGCTGAGAAGTCCACGCTCTTTACGAGATCGTCATATCTCGACACATTTTGGCCACATTTCGAGTGGAAAACCTGTCGTTTATTCCGCGGTTGGCAAAACTGTCAGTCGAATTGCAGCTGGAAAACCGGCCGGTACATGTTTTGGTCGTATCGTGGCTGTCAAGTCGCGGTCGTTTATGACAAATCCCTCGGTCATCCTGCAGCAAAAAAAAAAAAAAACAAAAAAAAAACACGCTTGGTGTTTCCGGGCGTATCCCAACTGCGCGCGGTGGTCAGAAAACTATCAAAACCGACTGTCCAACTGCGCGCGGTGGTCACTTCGGGTCCCTCGCGGCACATGTCCAACTGCGCGCGGTGGTCAATTTTGGCTCTCACAGCCCTGACGGCTGAGAGTTTGTATTTTATGTTTGAAATTGTTATAAATGTACATAATTTAAAACTGTTCAAAACCACAGTAACTAATAAAATAAAAGTTAACCAGTACAGAAGAGAATACTTATTTTTCATTTTATCTTGAATAATATTCCATTGAATAAGTGTTGTCAAAAAATAATACCGTGTATCTATATTTCGGCGTGTCTTCAATGAAAATCCTCTTTAGTAAAATTTATTTATATATAAAACGGTTAAGGCAAATATAAATTAATTTGACAAACACCTAAAAGGTATACCCAAAACAGGAGATGAAGCTTAAATACCACTAGAAGTAAAAAAAAGTCCATGAGAAAGAGTGACTATGATTTTATATGTTCCAAAGTCTACAATATATTATAATCGTTCATATCAGTACTGGGTTTGTAAACTTGCTTATAGAATTTAGTAGCGAGTTCAAAAATGTTAGTTTTGTAAACAACCAGCACACACTATAACAGTCAAACTTGACTGTTGTCATGCCACAGATAACATTTGGTTAGCTCAGTTGGGCGGGGTAAAAATTCCTGAATATTGGCCAAGTAGTCACACTGACGATATTTCCTTATGAGGTATTTAAGGGCGCCACCTTGTTGAGGGTTCACAAAAAGGATGATGTAACAAGGAACCAATCCTTCCCAGCAGGTGTGACTTCTTTGGTAAACAGGGAGTAACAAAAAAAACTACTATGTCAATAGGCCGCATTTACATAAAAATATGAAAACCCTAACTAAAGTTCCAATCTTAACTAATCATTGATAGTTTATAATACTCTTAATCTATATCCTTAATATTTCATTTATTTCAAATACTCTTGGAAACCCCACAGAATATTTATAAGTCAAAGCAAAATCCAATCTCAGCAAAAGAATGCAAATTATGTGAGAGAAATTTACTTTAAATTATTAACTGAACTCAAAGCAATAATCAAGGAAGATAAGTTATCTCAAGTATTCATCATTTATTTATACACTGAATGAAGGCAGGACTACAAAAAAAATTAACTCAAGTGAGCTGAGATACAATATTTATTAAGTATTGGTACCACCAAAATTCCATAATGTTACAGTTTAACAAGGTACTCTTGCTTGAAACAAACCAGCTCAGCAATAAAGATAATTAATAATTGATAATTAATTAAACTCCGTGTAAGATATTTACTTTATCCTCAAAGTCAGGGCTTATGACTTCAAACACCTGATAATAAATTCAGACTTAATTCAGAAAATATTTCCTTATTATCTACTTCTCTTCAATATTTTACTAATAATTCGATACTCAAAATACCATAGATAAACATTGATCAAAAATACATTTCGACGGTGGCCACCGGAACATCTAGACAAAACATAACAAGGCACAATAATATCTACACAATATATCAAGATAAATTTTATAACAACTACAATTAACTTCCACGCTGGTCCGGTGCGCTGTGCTGCGGCGACAGTCCCAAGAATGTCCGGTATGTCTCACTCAGGATGAGGAAAATATATAAGTCACTCACCAGTAGTAGTCTTCTGACACGCGCCCGTCAAAAAAAATCTAGCGGAAATCCGGCCGGAATTGATTGAAAGGCGGTGCAGCAACCACCAGCGGCGCGACAGATAGGCAGGCGGTAGGCGGAAGTGGAACGCTCCAGCCGGCGTCAGGGACGTGGGCCTCCAGGTCCACACGTAGCCGCATCCAGATCGGTCAGTCCAGGGGAGCGGTGATCCCAGAGTGGTCGGGGGAAAATACCCTCAGTAATTTTCAATTTGAAGAAACTTTAGATCCACCGACGAGGTGATGAGGGTCTTGACTCTTCAAGGTCCTGGCCTGAACTACCCAGAGTCATTCCACAATGCCCGATTCTCAATTGTCGTGGAAGCTTCTAAGGAATGCAGCGTGCACGGACAATACGCTAGCCAACATGATTTGGCGTTCACCTTTGGATTGGAAAGTTCGGCCGAGACTTAGGCTTCGCGGCATTTATTTAACTCCTGTAGGGCGAGGGCAGGCAAAAGCACAACATCACCGTCTAGAATTTGCCCAACATTGAAGGCGCGCTACTTCAACTGGTTAAATCCATTAATGAGGTGATCAGTCTCATTCTATTTGGCATACGTGGTAAACGGTAAACGTTACAAATACCCCCCTGCCAAAAGAAAATTTCCTCAAATTTTCTTCAATTTCCAAGGTTCACATTCTTCTCTAAATGTATGCCTTTAAGTCTGACACATGCCAGTTGCCAATTCCTTTGCCATCAAGATCTTTCAAGGCATAAATCAATGGGGATACCCTTTTTGCAACAACATACGGCCCTGCATATCTAGGTGCAAGCTTAGAAGAGAAGTAGTTGGCCGCATTGGATTGTGAAAAGTCTTTCTTCCATACAAGGCTTCCTTCCTTGAACTCTTGAGTTCGTCTTCGAAGATTGTAGTGTCGTGCATTCCTTTGATGAGCTTCCTTGAGAAGTTCATGGACCTCTTGATGTACTTGTCTCATCTCTTGCAGATACTCGCCATATGGTTTGCAGTCTTCTACTTCAGGGACTGTATCTCTATTTTGAAGAAGGCTAAATCCTGCACCAGAAATAGGAAGTTCTCTGCCAAAGTTGAGAAAGTTTGGAGAATAGCCGGTAGCTTCGTGGACCGATGACCTCAGTGCAAATCCCAGTTGAGCTATTTGACTATCCCAATTCCTGTGGTTATTTCCTACATACGCCCGTATCATAGTTATGATGTTCTTGTTTACCCTCTCTGTCGGGTTAGCTTGGGGATGCCGACTTGCATTGAGCAAGAGTTTCACTTTGTAGCGCTCTGCCAGTTTCTTGACAGGGTTGCCAATGAATTCAGATCCGTTGTCACAAATCAAGTAAGTTGGGACTCCATAAACCATGAATACCTCTTCTTCCAAAAATTTTGACACGGAAACAGCTGTTGCTGCTCTTAAAGGCTTGAGTAAGACAAATTTGGTGAAGGTGTCCGTGACGACTAGAAGATACTTGTTTGATTTCACTGATCGCGGGAAAGGTCCCATCAAATCCGCCGATATCATTTTCCAAGGTGAATCAACTCCACGGTAATCTCCCATCATGCCTGCAGGCTTTTGCTGATCATATTTGATACTCTGACAAACTCTACATTTGGCAACGTAGGAAGCCACATCCTTTCGCATCTTCGGCCAGTAGTAATTTAGTTGCATCCTTCTATAGGTCTTCAACACTCCTTGATGTCCAGAGGTAGGTGCATCATGGCATTCTTGTAAAGCTTGTTGTCGGAAATCTTTTGGCAAGACCAACTTCCACTCCGAATCTCCGGTCGGAAGGGGCAAAACATCAGATACTTTCTTCCAAAGTGAGTTATCTTTAATTCGCCACTGGCTGTAGGTTTGAGGCTTCTCCTCAACACATTTCATCATTTTTAGATACCATTTATCCTTAATTTCGCCAGTGAGTGCCAGGTCGCATTGAATGGGCGTCGCATCATCGGGCGGGACAGATCGAGACAGAAGATCGGGGACAACATTTTCCTTCCCTTTTCTATGAACAAGCTGGTAGTCATACGGCTGCAAACGCAAAGCCCACCTAGCTAAACGACCTTGGGGATCCTTTAAGTTGTTTAACCATAACAAACTGTAATGGTCCGTGATCACTGTAAATTTAGTTCCTTCGATGTATGGTCGAAATCTTTCAATGGCCCAAATAACCGCTAAACACTCGCGCTCTGTTGCGGAGTAGTTTTGTTCTTGTCTTGTCAGGGTCCTACTGCCGTATGCTATGACAACTTCTCCTTGTGGCGACTGCTGGCTAAGTACGGTGCCTAACCCAACACCTGACGCATCACATGAGATGATGAATGGTTTTGTGAAGTCGGGGCATGACAATATTGGAGCAGTAACTAGGCATGATTTAATGTCATTAAATGCCTCCTGAGCCTCGTTGGTCCAAACGAATTGTTTCTTCTTTTTCAGTAGTGAGGTTAGGGGATACATCCTGGTCGCAAAATTGGGTATAAAACGCCTATACCAAGACGCGGTCCCACAAAATTGTCTCACCTCCTTTTGACTTCTGGGAACTGGAACATCGACTATGGCCTTCACCTTCTCAGGATCGACCCTAAGTCCTTTCTCACTGACAACATACCCTAGGTAGCGAAGCTCTGGTCTGCAAAACTGACACTTTTCTTTGTTTAGGGTCAGCTTGGCTTCTCTAATTCTGCGGAAAATCTCTGAGAGGACCTCTAAGTGTTTGTCAAAAGTTTGAGTTACTACAATTATATCATCTAGGTAAACGAAAACATGAGGTTCAAGGGCTGGGCCAAGGACATTATCGACAAATCGCTGCCATGTCGCAGGCGCATTGCTCAAGCCGAACGGCATTGTCACAAAGTGGAATAATCCACGCCCTGGGATGGTAAAAGCTGTCTTTTCTTTGCTGGCAGGGTCTAGGGGTATCTGCCAATAGGCACTCTTTATGTCCAGACTCGAGAGATATCTAGCATCACGAAGGCGGTCAAGTATCGTGGTGACATGTGGTAAGGGATAGGCATCCTTCTTAGATAACATATTTACTTTTCGGAAGTCAACGCAAAATCTATGAGATCCATCAGGTTTGTCTAAAAGTAATATGGGAGAAGACCACTCGCTATGGGACGGTTCAACAACTCCAAGTTCAAGCATCCTATCAAGCTCTTCATTGACAAGTTTTTGTCGGGCAGGTGAGATTGGATAATAGCGTTGTTTAACTGCAGGGGCATCGCCAGTGTCTATCACGTGTTTAACTTTGTCAGTGCGGCCTAGAATTGAAGATTCTCCTCTGAAATAATTTTCAACTAGTTCATTAAGCCTTTTCCTTTCCTCAAAAGTCAAGTTTTCTTCTGCTTTAATGCCCTCAATCGTAAGGCAAAAGTTTAAGTTGAATTTCTTAGCAAAGTCCCATTGACGGTTATGAACGTCAGCCACAATATTCATAATGTCCCAAAAATCTATACCAAGGATTAAGTTTTGTTGAAGCGTTGGAACTACAAGGATGGGTAAGTCTTCAGTTTTTCCTTTAAGGGTGATAGGTACATTAACATGACCTATTACTTGATGTCTTTTTGCGTCGGCAGTCTCTACATATTTTCCAGTGTCTCGATGTAAGAAGGCAGGAAACTCCTGTAAAATCCATAGCCCCTCCTTTCCAATCAGTGTTTGAGATGCTCCACTGTCTAACAAGGCTTTAACTTCTTTTCCGAAAATCCGAACAGTCAGATAAGGTCTAGGGTCATTATCACACTTTTCCAAAAGATAAGATACAACAGTTCTGTTTTCACTCGGGGTTTCATCGGCAATTGGTAACTGTAAATCACTACTATCCTGGGAGTCAACCGTATTCATGAAGTTGGCTCCCGGCCCTGCACGTTGTTTTGACATGCACTTCGGACAATTGACTTTGACAATATCAGGATGGCCACAACCAAAGCAAAAACGTTTCCGGTCCTGAGAACATTGTGAGAACCTATGCCCATTTATACCACAATTCCAACATTTAATGGTTGAGTTCGAACGACCCGAAGTTCCAGGCCTCATAGCTGCTACTTGAGGAGTTTTCCGCCGGGGTGATGCTCCCCAGGCCAAATCTGGTTCAAGAGTTGGTACATTTCTTGAAGATGAATTTTGGTAAGCGGAGCGAAGTTTTCCTAATTCAGCTTTACGTCCCATTTCTCTGAGCTCTTCCATATCTTTTATGTTAAACATACATAACTTTTCTTGGAGGTATGGGTTTAAATTTTTAAGAGTCTGTTGGAGTTTAATACCTTCGGGAATTTTCTCGGCCATCCGACCATACAGCCCACTCATTGCTGCTAAGTACATATCTATAGGTTCATTATCACCCTGAGTACGGTGCATAATTTCTTGAAGAAGCATGTAATCATAGTCGGGACTTTGAAAAACAGTTTTCATTTCTAGACACAGCTCAGGCCACGTTTTGACTCGGTTTATGGTGGATCGGTACCAGATTAAAGCAGGACCACAGAATAAATCTACTGCTGATTCGAATAATTCCTTTTCACTGAGGCCTCTGGCTCTCCTTAGTTCTTCTACGCGCTCTAAGAATGCTCCCACGCTCTGTCCGGGCTCGTTACTAAAACGAAGTCCCCACTTATACACGGGGATCGATTTGGGCCTATTATTTTCTGAAGAAGCTGCCTTTAACTTCCCAAGGGCTTGTTGTTGGTTGTCATACGCTGGTTGCGACACGTTGTAATTCAATGTCGAACGGTAGTTCGTTCTTGGTGGTTCAATGTTTTCTTGTTCTACCATCCTGGTTACAGGAGCTCCAGAAGTGCCGGTGATATTGCTGGTTGCGAGAAGTACTTCCGTTCTTATCTTCTTTTCAACTGGATGGGCATCTTCTTCTTTCTTATTCTTTTCATTTTCGCTTTGTTGTTCCTTATCTTGAAATTCTTCCCCTTTTTTGGTAACCTCATCTATTAATATCTTAGTTTTCTCGGCTAAGGTATTCCTTCTCTCTTCAAACTCTTCCATATCTGTTTCGCTAATTGGGATTCTAACGAGCCGCATATATAAATGTCCCAATCTACTAAGTAGTCTTTGACCTTCTGAATCCTTACCCTTTCCTTGATAGACCGTAATCAATGATGACAACTCCACCCACTTTTCTTCACACTCTTCAAGTTCTGTTTCAGGGTCCAGCTTAGATACAACATCCTCCTCAATATCAACATTGGAAGAAAAACACTGATTCAATTTTTTTTCTCAATTCATTCGCGATTCCTTCTATAGGCTGACCTCTTATTTTGAGTTCATACTCTAGTTCAGATTTTCTCAAATGGTGAGAACTAGTTATTTTTGCCATGATGTACGACCGTAATATACCAAACAACTATCAAAGTTTCCACAAAGTTCAATAAATCTTCTCAATAATTAGACAAATTCAAAATTCATATCAAAATGTAATGTTCAAGATATATGGCAAAGGACAAATTCACAATAGACATCAATAAATAAACTTCACAATAGACAGCAATAAACAAATCAATATAGACAACAATAAACAAATTCACAGTAGACAACAGTAAGCAAATTAACCACACATGGGCCTTTTAAAATCCAGGATTAATTCATACACCTGAAAATTCTGTACATATTTCAAATAGTCGTCTAATTTTATGAATATATATTAATTAATTTTTTTTTCCAGCAGCACTAACTGTCATAGGCCCCACGTTGCGAGCGCCATTTATAACAGTCAAACTTGACTGTTGTCATGCCACAGATAACATTTGGTTAGCTCAGTTGGGCGGGGTAAAAATTCCTGAATATTGGCCAAGTAGTCACACTGACGATATTTCCTTATGAGGTATTTAAGGGCGCCACCTTGTTGAGGGTTCACAAAAAGGATGATGTAACAAGGAACCAATCCTTCCCAGCAGGTGTGACTTCTTTGGTAAACAGGGAGTAACAAAAAAAACTACTATGTCAATAGGCCGCATTTACATAAAAATATGAAAACCCTAACTAAAGTTCCAATCTTAACTAATCATTGATAGTTTATAATACTCTTAATCTATATCCTTAATCTTTCATTTATTTCAAATACTCTTGGAAACCCCACAGAATATTTATAAGTCAAAGCAAAATCCAATCTCAGCAAAAGAATGCAAATTATGTGAGAGAAATTTACTTTAAATTATTAACTGAACTCAAAGCAATAATCAAGGAAGATAAGTTATCTCAAGTATTCATCATTTATTTATACACTGAATGAAGGCAGGACTACAAAAAAAATTAACTCAAGTGAGCTGAGATACAATACTTATTAAGTATTGGTACCACCAAAATTCCATAATGTTACAGTTTAACAAGGTACTCTTGCTTGAAACAAACCAGCTCAGCAATAAAGATAATTAATAATTGATAATTAATTAAACTCCGTGTAAGATATTTACTTTATCCTCAAAGTCAGGGCTTATGACTTCAAACACCTGATAATAAATTCAGACTTAATTCAGAAAATATTTCCTTATTATCTACTTCTCTTCAATATTTTACTAACAATTCGATACTCAAAATACCATAGATAAACATTGATCAAAAATACATTTCGACGGTGGCCACCGGAACATCTAGACAAAACATAACAAGGCACAATAATATCTACACAATATATCAAGATAAATTTTATAACAACTACAATTAACTTCCACGCTGGTCCGGTGCGCTGTGCTGCGGCGACAGTCCCAAGAATGTCCGGTATGTCTCACTCAGGATGAGGAAAATATATAAGTCACTCACCAGTAGTAGTCTTCTGACACGCGCCCGTCAAAAAAAATCTAGCGGAAATCCGGCCGGAATTGATTGAAAGGCGGTGCAGCAACCACCAGCGGCGCGACAGATAGGCAGGCGGTAGGCGGAAGTGGAACGCTCCAGCCGGCGTCAGGGACGTGGGCCTCCAGGTCCACACGTAGCCGCATCCAGATCGGTCAGTCCAGGGGAGCGGTGATCCCAGAGTGGTCGGGGGAAAATACCCTCAGTAATTTTCAATTTGAAGAAACTTTAGATCCACCGACGAGGTGATGAGGGTCTTGACTCTTCAAGGTCCTGGCCTGAACTACCCAGAGTCATTCCACAATGCCCGATTCTCAATTGTCGTGGAAGCTTCTAAGGAATGCAGCGTGCACGGACAATACGCTAGCCAACATGATTTGGCGTTCACCTTTGGATTGGAAAGTTCGGCCGAGACTTAGGCTTCGCGGCATTTATTTAACTCCTGTAGGGCGAGGGCAGGCAAAAGCACAACATCACCGTCTAGAATTTGCCCAACATTGAAGGCGCGCTACTTCAACTGGTTAAATCCATTAATGAGGTGATCAGTCTCATTCTATTTGGCATACGTGGTAAACGGTAAACGTTACAACACTTCTATAACAAATTTGCTGTAATCTCTGTTTCATAAAAGAGTTAGCTACACATCACAAATTGGCAAAGATAGGTTAAAATACTTATATGTTTTTATGAATTGTAATACCAAATTAAAAGCATTATAGGAATATTAATAAAACTTCAGACTTTAATATTGACTTCTTATTTAATTAGAACGTACAAGATGCTCATAATTCCAGGTCAAGTGAGCCAAGATTGGCAATTTTTAACAAAAAAATGACAGTTATAAAATCATATCATATTAACCTATTTACATCATATTAACCATCGTGAACCTAGACTTCTATTTACTAAATAAAAATCTAAAAAATCTAATAGCGCGCAGTTGGACTATACCCTAAAAGTGACCACAGCGCGCAGTGGACTGGATCCTTCGGGGGCCATAAAACTATTCCTCGTCCAAAATCTGACCACCGCGCGCAGTTGGGCTATCGCCGTGTTTCCCTGGCCAGCAAATCTCTTGATCGCATTGTGGCCGTCAAATAATATTGTATTTTACCTCAGAAAAAGACATTAACAAAAGAGCTACTGAGTTCAACAGTCGTTTGAAAAGAAGTTCAGAAAAATAAAATAGTAAAATAATTGGCAGAACTTTGAATTATTGATCGTTCATTGTCTTCGAGGTATCTTGATGTGTGCACAGCGTGTATCATATACTCCCAGTAACCTTTGCAAAGGCAGCGTGATATTTTTCTAAACAAAAAAAGCGATTTAGAAGTACAATAGCACAAGACAGTTTAATTAGCCTAGCTTAGCTCTAATCTCTACTGAAAACGACGGAACTCAAAAATTATTTTTTTCAAGTTATTGATGACTGCCTGCACGAAGGCACAAAGAAGAAAACAAATATTTCAGGAATAAAATGATATTTTAGCAACTGTGTGTTGTAAACTAATAGAAACAATAAAATATTATTTTATATTACTATCAGTTAACTCCCTACATTATTTAGTTTTTATCGATTATTCGTAAATTAGGGTTATTATTTAAAAAATACTAAATACTACCTATTGAACCTATTGAAATGGTAAAGGTAATTAAATTTAGTTTTATGAGTTTTGACACCCGCACGCTCACGCTTGAGTAAGATATGGGGGCCCCACCAGCTAGTCTTGCCTCAGGGCCCCCGAGTTTAACGTTACGGCCCTGGACAGGACAACTTCGGGTCAGCTAGTCTATCAATATTTAATTTAATTTATTTTATTTAATAAGCAAATTTGTCCCCACGAAATATCTCGAGCTAGGAAAAAGGTAGCGTAGCTTGTGAGGATTCATTTTAAAACTTGATGTCCAAGGACAGTGGGGAAAATATTAGAAATGTCTAAAATCACCTCTTACCTGCACAGTGGAAGTGCTGCTACAATGTTCCTATTATTCTTATCCTCTAGATAAGAATAACTGCATTAAAAGTTAAATAATAATAATTAAATTGCTGATAAGAGCCTTTAGTAGCAATTTAAACTCCATTATAAAGTTTTTAAGCGATATTAAATTAAGCACATTAGAAGCTCTTTGCAATTATTCAGTTGAACTCTGACCCATCCGCCCCCTCCTCTCACGAACTGAAACATGCAGGTGGAACTTTGGATGAGTCAGTATTATGAATTTCCTCTCGTTCACGTACACTCCCAACCCTAATGTGTTTGATTTATAACTGTTTCTGCATTTAAATTGTTTGTTTGAGTTTTTGTCAAATGAAATTTCAATGTTGTATAGTAGGCCAAGCAAATTAGCCCAAAAAAGAGCTGTAGCACCCAAAATTAGAAACAGTCCCGGAAATAGTTTTAATCCGCCTCGGGCATCCTAAATAAGATTAAAATAAGTTTGCGACGGATTCTGACTGGTGCTTAACTTTTGGGAGGCAAAAAACCACCAAAATTGTATACTTTTTTTGGTTTTTACTTATAACTCGAAAAGTGTGCATCCTGGAAAAAAATGTCAAATTACACTTTTAAAGAACATGAAATTCTGCGTCGAATGACGTTTAAATCATTAAAATAGACCTTACCGTTCAGCCACAATCGATCGTCAAAGTTCACTTATTTTAACGAAAAAACTAGCAGATGCTGCTCTCTGGCGGGTAACTTGGAAATGCGTAAGGGTTAGACGAAAGGAGAACGTTGTCCCCGTATTTTTTGCATCTAGGTACTTTTTTCGTGAGTTTCCTTTCCTGAACGACATTTTAAATGTTTATTAGATGGTCTATTATGTATTTTTCATAAAAATATGTTTTACGCATATTTTTAAGCGTGGTTTTGTTATATATTTTAATCAATCATTATTTGCATCCCACATAGTTTAATAAAAGTATTTTATCTCACTGATAACCCAATAGATATTTCCACGGTAATTAGAAACAAAAACCGTGGATATTTCTTTATTTTGATATCAAATTAAAAATCTAAATTATTGAAATACGGTTATTTGGGGTTTATTTAATATTTTTGGGGTGTAATAAGAATTTGTGCAAATTTCTTAAGAATTCCGTAAGTTTTTATGTTTTGGTAAGTGTTTTATGACTGAACCATTTGTTTTAAATATGTCATGTTTAGAAAGTTTATGAATCTCAAAATTTGGCTGCTACTACTCTGAAGAAGCCTATAAAATACATAATGATGCGCAAACCGATGATGATCCAAATCATCTTATTTTAAAATGACATCAATCAAATGATCATGTACCTTAAAAACGAATTCTCCAGCACCTATAACGGCCGAAACATTACATTTTATCCAGCCCTGTTTCATATCCACCCCGAAGGGTCTATTAGTAGTCCTGCTGGCACTTGGGCACAAAATGACCTTGAGCTTGACCTTTCACGTGATTGGCCACGTGATCGGTGACGTCATCAACGTGACCGACCACGTGATCGGTGACGTCATCAAGATGGCGGCGCCCACGTGTGTTTTGGCGGGAATTTGACGTCATCAAGATGGCGGCGCCCACGTGAGCACGTGTTCTAACCTAACTTTTTTCGACCACGTGTGTTTTGGCGCGCTTTTTGAATTTTACCGCCTTTTCTCTGGGCTGTTGACGTTATCAAGATGGCGGCGTCCATGTGGGAATGTGTAGTTTGATTGTTCGCTACCAGATGGTGTTATAAAAATGTTACCGCTGTTGCCGGGATTCGAACCCCGGTCTCCGAGTTGGTGTGCTTTCGCACTTACCACACGGCCAAGACGCTGTTGTCCGGTCTTAGTAATTATTGTGTATAAGTGTCTTTGATTGGCATATTTATCTCTGGAGGGTCAAAAAGGTCAATCTGATTATTTCTCTTGCCAGCACCCATGTGACCACGTGTTCTAACCTAACTCTTTTCGACCACGTGTGTTTTGGTACGCTTTTGGCGTCATGGCAGCGCCCCGTGTGACCATGTGTTCTGAACTTTCGCGCGTTTTTCGATCCAAAATGGCTGCGCCCATCGGACCACATGTCCTAACCACACTTTTGGTACATTTTTTGTCATCAATATGATTAATATATTATAAGTTATATATATGAATTCATCGTTATATGTATTGTATGTAATGTAAATTATGTCACGCTGACCCCCCAGTACTTTCATAATACCTCCCGTACTCATGGTGCATGTAATACTATATAAAGTGTGTTAGATTTCTTAAAAACTTTTAAAAATACCTAAAAATGTTGATATCTCGAAAACGGTAAGTCCTACGCCATTTTAGAGGCCAAAAATCACCTACTACGCAGTGTAGGTGCCCCCCAGGCTGTACTGACACAAATGACAGGTCTTAACTAGGATGTTGCGGGTTGCATCTTGAAAAATGAAGGGGCAACCAATGTGTAAAAATTCAAAAAATCATATCTCCCGAACAGTATGAGCTATCGAAGTAAAATTTGGTATATGGACACACATAAGCACAGGCAAAAAATAAAGGTACCTGACATGTGTTATGCGGGTAAGCATCCGAGAAAATGAAGGGGCTATATTTTAAAATTGTATATCTCAGGAGGTAATTGTCGGATATAAACCAAACTCGGTATACGGGTATATAGTAGCCTAACCTACATATTGGCGCCCACGTGTGTTTTGGCGGGAATTTGACGTCATCAAGATGGCGGTGCCCACGTGAGCACGTGTTCTAACCTAACTTTTTTCGACCACGTGTGTTTTGGCGCGCTTTTTGAATTTTACCGCCTTTTCTCCGGGCTGTTGACGTCATCAAGATGGCGGCGTCCATGTGGGAATGTGTAGTTTGATTGTTCGCTACCAGATGGTGTTATAAAAATGTTACCGCTGTTGCCGGGATTCGAACCCCGGTCTCCGAGTTGGTGTGCTTTCGCACTGACCACACGACCAAGACGCTGTTGTCCGGTCTTAGTTATTATTGTGTATAAGTGTCTCTGATTGGCATATTTATCTCTGGAGGGTCAAAAAGGTCAATCTGATTATTTCTCTTGCCAGCACCCATGTGACCACGTGTTCTAACCTAACTCTTTTCGACCACGTGTGTTTTGGTACGCTTTTGGCGTCATGGCAGCGCCCCGTGTGACCATGTGTTCTGAACTTTCGCGCGTTTTTCGATTCAAAATGGCTGCGCCCATCGGACCACATGTCCTAACCACACTTTTGGCACATCATCAAGATGACGGCGCCCACGTGTGTTTTGGCGGGCATTTGACGTCATCAAGATGGCTGCGCCCACGTGAGCACGTGTTCTAACCTAACTTTTTTCGACCACGTGTGTTTTGGCGCGCTTTTGACGTCATGGCGGCAATTTTGCCGCCTTTTCTCCGGGCTGTTGACGTTATCCAGATGGCGGTGTCCATGTGAGCACATGTTCTAGCCTATCTATTTCCGACCATGTGTGTTTTGCGCTTTTGGCGTCATGGCGGCGTCCATGAAGTCTGCTGCCTTTTACCCCAGTGCTACCAACTTATGTGCATGTAGAGTGTAGTCTACAGCTATTATTACGTCACGTTTTGTGGTCACCCACGTAGCAAGACCATCTTCATTATTTTTTTCTCACAGTGTTACCAATATACTGTCACACCCTGGGAGATTTCTCCCGTACCCTCCACAGCACTACCAACTGTTCTGTACATTCGCGATTTTCCTCACAGTGTTACCAACGGCGGTGCCCACGAGAGCACGTGTTCTAACCTAACTTTTTCCGACTACGTGTGTTTTGGCTCGCTTTTTGAATTTTACCGTCTTTTCTCCGGGCTGTTGACGTTATCAAGATGGCAGCGTCCATATGAGCACGTGTTCTAACCTATCTATTTCCGACCGTGTGTGTTTTGACGCGCTTTTGGCGTCATGGCGGCGTCCATGTGAAGTCTGCTGCCTTCTCCCCCAGTGCTACCAACTTATGTGCATGTAGAGTGTAGTCTACAGCTATTATTACGTCACGTTTTGTGGTCACCCACGTAGCAAGACCATCTTCATTATTTTTTCTCACAGTGTTACCAATATACTGTCACACCCTGGGAGATTTCTTCCGTACCCTCCACAGCACTACCAACTGTTCTGTACATTTGCGATTTTCATCGCAGTGTTACCAACGTATGATATATTGTCATACACCCTGGGAGTTTTCTCCCGTGTGCTTAAATGTTTTCATCATATGATAAGTTTATGTTACACCATGGTCTACTAATCAGATACCTTTGTACCAAGATCTTGGTTTTTACCCAAAGTGAGCTCGTCTGATTACCCTTGTGATCACATGATACTTTTACATTCTATAAACAGTATATAGGAATAGTGGTGATTGTGCGAATAAGAACGAGATTTGTTTGGTAATTACAATAAGGTATTTATTGAAAAAACAATTTCAAAACTATACAATTGTCAACGATTCTGCTGTGAAATCGATATACTGAATGGTTGTACTCCCTCGCCGGGTAGAACAAGGAGCTTGTAGCCGTCCTTCGCCAGTCGCTCCAGTTCGGCATCCTCCAACGCTTCGCCGAATTTTGACGGCAGGAAGACTGACGTGATCAGGTCCTCCCCCTGGATGTCGAGGACGACTGCATTTCTGCCGAAGCGTGTCGCCACTCGCCGAGCCCCGACGATGACGGTCTCAGGCCGACCGACGAGGTCTTGGAGTCGGGACCACGCCCTGCAATCATCCTTCGCGGTTCCCACTTTGTCAGTAATAATTGTAAGCTGTCCAATGTACCAGGAAAACAAGGCGCATTTTTCCGTGTCTGGCGACCACACCCTGCAATTAACCTTCTGCGGTTCCCGGTTTGTCGACAACTACCGGTTCCTGGGCGTGGGCTAATGGGCCCCACCCAACAGGGTATATAGAGGCTGCTCGAGAAGGACTTGTCACTTCGGTCTCAATGGTCCTGTGCTTTGTGTAGTGTCTACCGTGTACTGCAGTTCAGGTTAGTGGTATAAAGTTTTTAAAAATATTTTTGCTTTCACACTTTAATTGTGCACACTTCTCTAGAGTAATCTAAAGTCAGAAGGTTAAGATAGTCTATTTCCTCTTGTGTAATTATCTCTCCTTGTTCTTTTAATCGCAAAGGTCATAGAGGTTAACGACGCCGCATTTGATAGCGGGTTCTTTTCGTCTTTGATTATTTCCTCCTGTGTAATTATCTCTCCTTGTTCTTTTAATCGCAAAGGTCATAGAGGTTAACGACGCCGCATCTGATAGCGGGTTCTTTTCGTCTTTGATTAATAAACAGTTGATAAGACTGTTTTAATCGACCGTTGGTATTTTATC
The DNA here is from genome assembly GCA_035578135.1 of Flexamia atlantica. NCBI lineage: Eukaryota > Metazoa > Arthropoda > Insecta > Hemiptera > Cicadellidae > Flexamia > Flexamia atlantica. The sequence continues at coordinate 24,894,216 of JAQJVK010000005.1, forward strand.
CGTTGAATAGGGCCCCACCCAACAGGGTATATAGAGGCTACTCGGTACGGACTAGTCACTTCAGTCTCAGTGGTCCTGTACTTTGTGTAGTGTCTACCGTGTACTACAGTTCAGGTTAGTGGTATAAAGTTTTTAAAAATATTTTTGCTTTCATGCTTTAATTGTGCGCACTTCTCTAGAGTAATCTGAGGTCGCGGGTTCTTTTGTCTTTGTTAATGAGTATTTGATAAGACTGTTTTAGTCGATCGTTTGGATTTTATCCGTTGAAATTTGAATTTAGCGATATAAGCGTCAGTTAGCTTGGGTATATTTATTTCCTTGCCCAAGGAAATAAGTTCTTATTCTGCTTTTAGCTCTTGAGCGAACAACACACGTGGTATAAACTTATTTTTATCTATCTTTAGCTAACACTTTAATATAAAACTCTAGTTAAGTCGTCATGGAGTCTTACAATGTTGAAAACCCCGACGAAACGCCGGTCGTTGAGCCTGTCAATGTTGTTGAGTCTGACAATGTTGAAAGCCCCGGCGAAACGCCAGTCGTTGAGTCTGTCAATGTTGTTGAGTCTGACAATGTTGAAAGCCCTGATGAACCTGCGGTCGTTGAGCCTGTCAATGTTGTAAGCACCAACGAGACGTATGTCAGACGTTTTAGGGTGTACGGTCTTAGGACTACATTTAAATTCAACTCTCCTCCGGAAGGTGTGTCCGAAATCGATTGGCTAAGAACGGGGTTTTCCAGCCTCGTGGAAAAAATGAAAGCTGACGCTTCGGAAGGGGATCAGCTCGGGTTCACTTTGCGGAGTTTAAATTTAAAAAACAAAGAGCCCGGATATGTAGCCTTTCGACCTGTCTCTGAAGTGGATGAAGACGTGCTTTGGACCATATTTGGAGGCATCGTCCAGAGTAACGCTGATTCCATCACTTCAGCAGACACCTTCCAGGTCGAATGCACGCGAGTCAATCTCCCTGTAGGCACCGGTAGGAAACGACCTGGATTTTACAATACGTTCAGCGAAGAGTGTCATAGAAGAAGGGGCATTGTAGTGATAAAAAATACCGACAAATTGTGTCTCCCCAGGGCGATTGTGGTGGGAAAAGCGAAAGTGAAGAAAGATCCGGAATACAAACTTATTCAAATGGATAGACGGGGAAGGCAGACTAGGAAGGCGGAAAAACTTATGCAGAAAGCAAGGGTGGAAATACCTGAAGAGGGGGCAGGTATCCAAGAATTAATCAAGTTTCAAGACCACCTAAAAAAGTATAAACTGACGGTGTACAATTTTGACAGGAGAGGCCGTGATGTGTATTTCGAGGGAAACAACCCTGATGCCAAGTACAGAATAAATCTGCTATTCCACAACGGCCACTTCAACGTAATAACATCACTAACCGCCGCCTTTGCATGTGTGTTCTATTGTGAAGCCTGCCACGTCCCGTATAGTAACAAAGGGAGTCACAGGTGCACCAACATCTGCCCCGCCTGCCAGACTGTCTCCCCACCTTGCGTCGAACAAAATGGGGGAGTGAACTGTGATGACTGTAACATGATATACAAGAATGACATCTGCTTCATGGCCCACAAGAAGGAGCGTTGTAAAATAATAAGAAGATGTCTGGACTGTGGAAAGATTATAAATCTGAGGAACAGAAAATCCGAACATGTCTGTGGCGAAGTGTTTTGTGTGATATGCAGGGAATTTTTGCCCCCCGACCATCAGTGTTTCATGAAGGTCGATAAGTCAGCCCCTAAAACCCAGGACTCCCTGTATATATTTTTTGATTTGGAGACACGTCAGGATGAGACTTTCGCTAACGATCCCGAATCAAAACTGCACATCGCGAATCTGTGCGTCTCCCAGCAGTTCTGCTGGAAGTGCATAGACGGAGAAGAATGTGACAGTTGCACTGACCGCACAAAGATATTCAGAGAGGACCCAGTCCCTAGATTTATTGACTACATCATGGAAGTCAGGCAAAAATTTAAAAATGTATGTGTAATTGCCCATAACGGTCAGGGGTTCGATTTTCAATTCCTCCTAAAGTGTATCATCGAACAGACAAAATTCACCCCCGAACTCATAATGAGAGGCACGAAAATCATTCAGATGGAGATGGACAACGTACGATTTATAGACTCGTTGAACTACTTCCCCATGGCCCTGTCCGCACTCCCGAAAGCTTTCGACCTTCCTCCGGAGAAAAAGAAAGGTTACTTCCCTCATCTGTTCAACACGGTTGAAAATCAAAATTACGTGGGACCTATACCTGCCAAGGAATTTTACTGCCCTGATACCATGTTTGAAAAAACATACAAACAATTTGAGAATTGGCACAATGAACAGATGAGTCAAAATTATGTTTTCGATTTTCAAAAGGAAATAATAGAGTATTGTCTATCTGATGTTGAAATTTTGGCCCAAGCGTGCATTAAATTTAGAAAACTCTTCTTGCAGGAATGCAGGATAGAGCCTTTTCTAGAGTCTGTTACGATCACGAGCGCTTGTAACTTAGCGTTCAGACGTAACTTTTTGAAACCAAACACAATCGGCCTGATTCCAAAGAACGGATATCGCCTGGTCGACAACCAGTCCGCAATTGCTTTGCAATGGCTGACATGGGAGGAAGACCAGCGCGAAATAACCATTCAGCACGCTGGGCGGGGGAGAGAAGCTAGAGTCTCAGGTTTAAAAGTTGATGGGTTTGATGGGGAACGCATTTTCAGAGGCTGATTAATTTTACACTTTTCGCATTCCGTGAAAGCAAACGGTAATATTTTTTAGGATTTTTTCCTCTTTAATTTGATGATTTTCTCTTTATAGGATTGTGATTTTCGATCGAAAATATACTCGGGTTGCATTCTCGCACACAAGGGTGTTGTTATTTTCACGGGCTGCAACGTTGCGCGAAACCATATCCTGACGTTATTTTTCAACGTACGACAATGAGCCACGTATCAAAATGAAAAAAATGGATTTCCCCTAAAATTCCGTTATCATAAAAAATAAAAGAGTAATTTGCGTTCGAGTTCAAATAGTGGGTATTAGATAGTTGATATTTTGAGCTAAAATAACTCGGAATGTTAAAAGAAAATGAAAATGTGTACTTCATGAACTAGTGTTGAATTTATTTGACTTCAAGGTGCATTAACATCATTTTCTCTAAATTAAAGCATATTGCCGGAATTTGCGACCGCGTGAACGATTAAACGCGCTGATCGCCAACCTCGCGAAGGAATATTTACTACATCCACCACTGTTTGGACTCATATGAATGAGCGACGACATTACATCAGTTAGTTATATCAGCCTCTGAAGCTGTATTTTGAACATTAAAAGTGGAGAAGAGTAGGCCTACTTTATATGCTGGTTATAAAACCATAATTTTAGAAAAACTGGTTATTTACTACGTCGCACTACCTTTTCCGATTATCATCACTGAGTAATGTTGGTGTATCTCTCCCGCGAGGGCGACATGGAATTGCCTTTAGCTCCCTCTTAAGTTGGGGAACCCTGAATACAGAGTTGTATTATTGCCACTAATGGGAAAGGCAGAGCAATAAGTGTATTGTATTGGAGCAACACTAAAGAGATCTACATTAGTCTAACGAGAGCTGGAAAATGTATTATTGCTTCATCAAACTCTACAGCGAGAACTAGTTCGTGTAAAAGGGGTAGAGGTTGCGAAAGACTTTAGGGTTATGAATTCATATGAGGTATAACTGCAATACTTTACTTTTTTAGTTTTTTTTATAGGAGAGTTTGATACTATTACTTTGTCGTTGGTGACATCACTAATAAACAAAAATAAAGTTTTAAAGAAAGAAATCCGGTCCCATGTCGAAGAGCAGTCTCAATATGTTATGAATACTGTATACGTCTTCCTTTATTTATTTTTTTTGTATCAATAATGACGAGAAGCCAATAAATACTGACACTATTAACTGTAGTTAAATTTAATATTACTCAAAATTAGTTTGATTAATAAAATATTTTTAATAGCAGAAATTTATATTTTGACAAAGGGCTTACATTCATGACTACATGTAGTCATGAGTGCATGACTACAGTTTTTCAGCCATGGCCATTAAATCGCGGAAAATTTTGTGACTGGATTAATTTAACAGTCACAAAATGTCTCAATGTCTGTGTGTCGAAATGTCTGTGTGTTTTTTTTTTGTATGCCAAAAAGTAATTATAACACCATTACCAAAACATCACACTACCAAGAGCTTGATACTGTTTATGAACTCTCTAGAGACCTTTTGTGGATTTCCCTTACATCAAAAAGTCTCCAAGGAAAATTAAAACAATCTCTCAAGAAAACTCCACAAAATGTCATCCACAAATTGTTGTCAAATTGTTCACAAGACTAAACAACCTTTAACAAAAATTCGACAGTATAAATATCTATGAAGAATGTAGGCTTCCACAGTCGTCCTCGACTTTAGGCTCCACATTAGATGCAAAATAGGTTCAGACAATGTTGGTAAAAATTACACCAACCAATTGCTCTCTTCAAAGTTATTTTTTCTAAATAATTAATCAGTACTAATAATACTAAGTGTTTGAGTTCAACTATCAAAATGAGTTGGGCAATACAGTTTTTTGGCTGCCCGTTGGAAAAAAATACAGGGCTTATAAATTAGTAGTAGAAATGGACTCCATAAAAACAAACATACAGACACTTCGAAATAAAGACATCCAGACATTTTGTGAATGTTAAATTACTCCAGTCACAAAAATTTACCCTGATTTCATGGTCTTCACTGCAAAAAATTGTTTTCATGCGCTCAAATAAATGTAAGTCCTTTATCAAAGAGTTATTTCTGCTATAGTCAAAATATTATATTCTAAGGAAAATTTTGTCACAAACGGACTTGAAATCAGGAGGAGACTTCCCATTGCCATTATAAAATGTGTACCAACTTCTATGTGAGCCAGGATTTGAATGAGGAGTTAGTTACAGCTTTCTCCATTAGAGTATATTACAGTCAACTATTAATTACGCTATCAGGAGGGAATATTTTGACAATAAGGTGTTCAGAGAGCAATCATAAGATTAAGGACTCTTATTTTCTAGCATATTAAATTTTGAAAACTGAAATAAATATCTGAAGTAAATCATTTACATCAGCATTATCTGTCGGTGATTTTAACTACATCCACTTCATTCTTGATTCTTGATTCTTGATTCAAATCACGGCTCACACAAAAACAGGCACAGCTGGCCCGTAAGGATGGTTAGTCTCATGGCAATATTGATTTAACTACATTTATATACTAATATTTTAACTGATAAAAAAATATCAAAACTGTAATTTTCTCAAAAGGTAAAAGTTACAGTTTAAGTACATAGATTGATTATTTGTAGTTTTTGTTGTAAGCGGCACTAACCAAGCTTATTGTGAGCCAGCATCCGGGATCCAACCTCAAATACACTAAATTTTCAATCGTTCCACAGTCGGCTGTATTGCATAGTCGATCGTGAATGCAGCTTTGGTGCTGAGCAGTGAGCAATATTGCTTGTTGAATTGAGATTATCGGGATTTGCCTTGAAAACGTAAATGTGAAGATCAAGTGGAGGCATTATCTCCATGTGAAAATCCCAGGTAAAACCAAGATAAATTACATTTAATTTATAGTTTTGTAGGGTATGTTGATTAATAACAATAAAATACCAGTATTTCATAAGGCAACTCTGAATTTCATGAATGAATTATGTAATCCCACTATATAATCAAAGTTATCCCGTGCGATGATATGTATTTTAAATAACGTACTTCTAACATGAATAAGAAGTATTTTTCTTATACAACAAAAAGGGAACAATACTTGAAGTAAACACCTGCAAAATTTACTCCGATGCAAATAAAGTGCACAACATATTCATAGAGTAAAAGTACTGGTTCCACCAAACCCTTGCTTTACAATTAATTTTATCAACAAATTATTTGATGTAATAAAACCATTCATTCTTCATAACATAAGCTCTATAATTAAAAATGTACTATTTATATAAAACCATTTATTTATTTACCAAGTTTATAAAAATACGTCGTCATTTTCTTTTTAAACATTGCAACGACAATTTATATCCAGATAAGAGAATTATTACATGTAATTATATCACATAATTTCATCTATTAAAAATATGTTTCTTCCTGCTCCGAGTTCATGACAAACATCCATCATTTTTCCTGCTCAGAGTTTACCATATTTTCGTCAGGCTCGAACCCCCATTCCAGGTGTGTAATCTTAAAGCCAATAGAAATCTGCTTCCTGTAAGTGAGAGTGGTTAAAAAAGTAGCTTATTTACTGCAGAGACGAAGCAGTCATTAATAATAAGCTGATGAATATTATTAGCAAAATTAAATTTGAACTCTGAGGGTTTACTTCGTTTTAATCTCTTTGGCGAGCTTCATGCCCGAAAATTAAAACTTACATATAGGTTTAAAACTAATGAAAGGTGTTCACTTTTATCAGCCTCTTTAAACAACATTATAATTTCTCTTGTAGGAACCGTCTATTGTTAAAAAAACTGACACCTTATGTAATACTGATACTTAATCAGGTAATCAGGTAACTGTTAAAGTAAGAGAAATAAATATGTTGACAACCAAGTGTTCAGTGTAATCCATACACCAGTAGTGTCCAGTAGTGCGTAGTGTTGTTTTAGTGTCCAGTGTATTCATTGCATACAAGAACTTAGGTGACAAAAATCAATACAGCTTCCTGAATGTGGGTTCTGCACATGAATATGGATAAAACTTTCGGAGTAATTTACAACATTTTGTCAATGGCAACAAAGTTTAACAAATGCTCAAAGAAACATAAAAAAACAAAATTTAATTTTCAAGACAGTTTCAGACTGATAACAAAAACAACAGAAACCGATCTGGCCACTTAGAACCCACAAACCATTTAAGACAATAAAATTTGCAGAATAGATAACGGTAATATCCATCGTTGTATTAAATTAATGTAGAAAACTATGAAAAAAATCTCGTCGCATACTATTAATTCTCACAGAAAAGTACAGTATATACGGAAATGGCAAACGGCACCACAGGGCGTTCATATAACTGAAACATTATATTTTAAACATTTTCCATAAATTAGACTTTCTTCCCCGTTTCGTTACTTCATTTTATCAACCCAAAATTGTCATGAAAATATTTTTCATTTCTTTATTTATTTGAAGAATTTGTTAGACCATGTACTTGTCAGTGTAACATGGCATTATGTTACCAAAGGTAAGTCTAAAGTTACTGTATGTGAAACAAAAATATTTATTTCGATAAGATTGTAGGCCTACTGTTATGAGAAAATATTCCGATCGGGTTATCAGTCAAAACGTTTTTCTTTTGCATGCTTTAATTTTAACATAGCATTCCAATTGCGTTTTACAAACAAAAAACGACGATCGGAACATATTTTTGATCCAAAATTAAAGGAAGGATCAGATTGTGTTTAATGAAGATTTGATCAGCCGCTGGCGAATTGTTATTTCAATTTTATGGAATATATATGCCTACTAAGTATTATCAAACCAGTATAAAACATACTATAATGGTAATTTATCCTGTATATAAAAAATTATAAAGAAGAGGTGGTTTCTGTATGTATGTATGTATGTATGTATGTATGTATGTATGTATGTATGTATGTATGTATGTATGTACCAAGTGAACTCGAAAAATATTGAACCAACTGGGTTAAAATTTCACACAGAGGTAGATCTTAAACCCGGGAAACACATAGGCCTATTCACTTCCCTAAAATCCCCTCGGGCTCCGCCCCATGGGCTTCTTACGTTCATGTTTTATGACAATTTATTGGTTTTTGACAGTTTTTATTTGGTTTCCATAGAAACTATTGTTTCTTTTTCATTCTAAATCCGTGCGAAGAACCAATAGAACAGCTAGTCCTATATATTAAAAAACGTTTGTAAAACAAAGACAGCGGCCCTGGCCGTTCTACTGGACCGATTTGCATGCGGGTTGTGCCAAAACGAAGGTTATAGACCCTACATATGCAGGTTGGTATTTTGAAAATGTTTATGATAACATGGTCAAAAATATTTGCCCATTTGCCTAAAATGTAAATATTCCTCCATTTAATCAAGGCGACACTAAAAAAACCTTTAGTTTTTTAGTGTCGCCTTGATTTAATATTCTGAAAATGGAATTACAATTTTTGTTACTTTATTAGCTTATAACAACACGGATCAGCTGACTATATTAAAGCACATGTGCTACTATCATAATATGGTTTGTTTATGTCTGGTAGGTTACAGTATATACTGGAGGTACCACGACAGTTGATAAGGCTACCCTTTATTTTGTCAGGTTGGCAATATGAAGGTGAGTAATTAGTGATTTAGTAATGAAATAACTTTCTTTAACGACAAAGTAGGTATTCTAAATACCTAAGTAGGTGTTCCTACTACCTAAATATTCTAAGAGGTGTTCTCAAGCAACATCACTATAGAATCGAGATATTGATCAAAACAACCGGCATTCGACGTCCGTGAAACGACCAAGAGATTCGTCTACTGTACACAATGTAACCGAAATAATTTTTATGTCTATACGAATTTCCGTGCACTTTTGTGACAACGGAAGATCAGAAAATGTAATAATACATAATGTAATCCTATGGTTGTTTTGTGATACGACGAGTGTTTTCCTATCCGCGATAGAATTGAGATATAATTTTGCAAACTACCGAGATTAGCACCGTATTACGCTTGGAAGTTTTGGCGGCCGTATAAGACCAGCAGCATAATATTTGTCAGCCGATATACAACAAAGGGATTCGCAGTATCCCACGAAAGACCAAGATTTTTTCCAGCGACAATCAAATCAAGATGTTTGTTTTGCGATACGACCAGGATTTTTCACATGCTATACCAAGGGACTTACGGCCGAAACGAAACCGAAGATTTTACGGCCACGCACGACATGACAGAGAGATTACGATCGAAGTTACCGAGACAGATAATGCCGAGATTGACCGACGCCGGCGGTGATAAAAAAGATTTGATGGCTTTTTTTTATCTGAATCTGAAGAATACACAATTGAGAGATTTTCCGGCCTCAATTTGAAAAAATTGTGTTTTCCGATTTTTTGCCAATTTTTCCATGTTTGGGAGAAGCTTGAGCACCCCCCCCCCCCCTTAAACCATGTTTAGTATTTCCAAGTATTTGCTTGTATTACTTTGTTACACAGGAGAGATGATAAATTATACCTATTTAAAGGTTTCCAGGCAGATGAGCTTGAAATTCGTCCAGTAACAATGGAACTTCAGGGAATATTCACAGAAACAATGTCAAGGTGTCCAAACGAATATTAAATATGAAATAAATTAGTCCAGTGGTGGAATGGATAAATAAATCATAAAAACATAATAAATGAATCATTGGTGGGATTCATGCCGCATTCGAAGAATTAACACATTTGTTTCGAGTATCAGAAACCGATTGATATTGGCCAGTGTATTATTAGTAAGAAAGATTCAACTGCCAATACATGGATTTCCTTCACAAAAATGGGCTTAGCTGAATTTTCATCTTAGCTTGGTTTGTGTTCCATATAACCAAAGGAAATACAGTACACCTCGGATTATCCGGATTAATATGGCGGAACACCGATCCGGATAACGAAAAATCCGGATAATCCGAGGTCATTACAATATTGTCTAAATAGCGATCACGTTCCTTAGCCCCTGCTCAATTGATGCTGCAAACGAAGTATCAAGACTGTACCTGTTATTCTTTCAAGCTTGTTCCGCATAAGTACTATTTTTCTAACTGCGCTTGATTCTTCATGTCACCGTACTTGTCCCAACACCCAGTTCCTTAGCTAATTCTTTACTTGATTCTCCAGCGTCAAGTCTTTTGACAGCATTTATTTACTGTTCTAAAGTTAAAACAATTTTTTCCTTTTACAACCACCCATTTTGAAATTCAATATCAGTTCACATAAAGAGTTCACAACTGTAAACACTTAAAGTGACAGCAATAAACTAGCTCGCAAAATTACCGTAGGCTAAGCTTATGTTGATTAGCTAGCGCCTCAAGTAGCAAACCAAACGACGGGGTTCGCGGAAATGCTGTAGAATACTGTTTTGGAGATGCGACTCCTTTAATTATTGTGATTCCAAATGCGTAAAGTAATGTATTGCATTTGCAGTTTACTTTTAGAAGGCGCATTTCACTGGTGAACTCGCTAAAATCACTTTTTGCCGTGATTTAAATTTTTTAATTTCTCGGATGGACCGGTCCGGATAATCCGGGATCCGGATAATTTGGGGTCCGGATAATTCGAGGTATACTGCAATGTAACAAATTAAGGAAAAGAACCTCCATCGGAATTCGAATTAATAGTTAACTTTTTCAGATTAGGTTCCGTTTCCGTTTGTATTGATTCCCTTGCCATTATGCGTACCCTTCCGGTATTTGAGTCAAATTAATAATTTCAAATCAGTTGGGATAAAGTAGTTGAGTATATCTTTTGTTCCACAGCTTAACATTAAAAAAACAGCCTGAAAGTTTTATTATAGAAAAATGTATGTCTTAAGTCAAATGATTAAGTACATATTTTGTTACACAACGCAACGTAACATAGTTTTTCTTATCATAAAACTATGTCATCAGCTTCAATTAATTTCCATTCTATAGTTCAAAAGTAATGTTTCGCCATCGAGCTGTATCACAAGTTTTTCACAGGTTGTCTACCCTATTTGCTAAATTATTCATAAAACACTTTGGTATCAACGGCCGAAAGAGAGTATTTGGTTATTGATTTGGTCCATTTATAAAGAAAATAATAAATGATCAATTTCGTGTTGAATACTAAACAGACTTAAAATTTACTGTTAATAAGTTTCTAGAAAATAATCAACACTAACAATAATGTGAAAACGCTATCGTTGCAGAAAATATATTTCCACATCAAGAGGTTGATGAAAAACATAACAATAGATTGGATTTTTTTCATTAAACTAATGTTCCATTAAACCTTAACAGCGCCTACATCAGCCCTCACAGGTATTTTGTATCAACCGCGATATTCTCTAGTTTGCTCTGAAACTGGATATCGTTAAATTAGATGCATTATGACACTTAATTTCTCTTCTTACAAATAACTTTAATACCTAAGACAGGGACGCAGCGCTGGCTGCTTATTTTAACCGGAATATGAAGGAAGGATGAATATAGGATGGGTCTTTGTAGTCTTGTAGTCTTGTTACTAGATATATCTTAATCTTAAGAGGTATTAAATGTATTATTTAAGGTATAATGTAAAAAACATGTTTTCGTCAACATTTTGAACTTAAATTTTTTGTGGAAATCTTTGCTTTAGCGCTCCCTGAATAAAAAAAGGGTTTCTGGAGTGATATCTGCCCAGTTCGTATGTGTGTGAGTACGGGTGTAAAACAGAATTGGAGACGAAACCAATAGTCCAGGAATGTTTTCGTTGTGTTGAAATTTGATTTTATGGGTAGTTAACCGCTAAAAACAACAACAAAATTTCTCTAGATCATGGGACTTTGGGCTCGTAGGAGTCCGACACTACTGAGGGGACAAGCCCCTCAGTGTGAGTGTGCGTAAACACATTCTACCTCCTACCTCCTAGAAAAAAATAATATTTTTTTTAAATACCATATATATTTTTTAAAACACCTTTTTTTAAAACACACACACACACACACACACACACACACATATATATATATATATATATATATATATATATACACGTTGGACGGATGCTGAGAAAATTTATTTTTTGTTTGATTGTCATGGAGTGTGTCTAATGTTATTTTAAAAAATTATTTAGATGAAAAATAAAATTGTTATCCCGTTCATAAAGCGTTCGGCAAAGTTTAGATCACACCTTTAGACCCATATTTTGGCATTTAATATGTTGCTTATGACAATACTCCCACAAAAATGAAAATCTGGTAGTTAGACCTACAAGTTTTTAGCGAAAACTTACAATTAAGTCATTAGATAAATTTGTTTGCCGACCAAAAAAAAAAATTAAAAACGTGTTTTGAGAGAGCCACGTCTAGATCAAATATCAGCCTTTGGAAGCAACCTCGCCTAAAAATTAAACCTCGTAAAGGTCCAGCTTGGGGAGGAGCCAATACAAAGTTTCTCAGGTCTGTTTGTTATAGAAAGTTCAACAACTAAGCAAACAATCTTGTGGACTAGACGTTTTAAAAGTAATTTAAAACTATATTTTAAATGTTAAAAAACTTGATGAGAAGTATTCAAGTTCAACAACATTTAAGAAGAAAATATTTTATCATCGAGTAGAAGGTTTTTTTTTAATTTACCAACAGTTTTAAAATATTAAATTCCCTAACTCGAAATTGTTTTCGTATGAACAATGCAGTGGATCTCGGTGGATCTCTCAGTGCAAACGTTCTGTTTTTTATGCTTCTAACTAGATCAGTTGCGGCCGAACAGCACACAACTGGATTGGGATCGTTGCCCACCGTAGGATTACAATCGAAAACGGCTTACCACAAAAGCTTCCTTCTTTCCTTTTAGTCAGTATGGATTTCCCCTAAACTATATGTAAGTCGTATCAAATCACAAAGTAGGTGCTTTAGTTGTTTACTTCTCAAACATTATCTTTAATTGTTTATTCGAGGGACCAATTTTTAAGATAGGAATGTAGCATTATTTTTCACAGAGCTCGGCGAAAAAATTTTTTGTACACATTTTCAATACCCTATAGAAATAATTTAATCCTCCCTCATGGAAATTTAATTTATATCTTTATTTATAACAAAGATTCATTTATCACTGGTTTTTTGATGTTAGAGTATTAAATCGCGTCGTAATTGTTTAAACACTTTCACATTAAAATAAATGGTTATAAGAATATGAAAATTTTACTAAAAAATTCCAAGTGAAAAGGAGAAAGATAATCATAATAGTTTTATAATTTGTTGTAATAACTTCATTGTTCTAGTAAAATTTAAGATTGTTTTGTTTCATATGCAAATGTTCTAAATATTTCCTATTTTGAAAAATGCATTTTATCTAGAAACGCAACTGTATAAGTTTAATATAAGAGACCCGTTAGAGTACAAACAATGCTTGCTGTTTAAAATAGTTTGTAAAGTAGTTGCTCTTGGGCGGCGGTTAGCTCAGACAAAGACACGGCGCCCACAGACATAAAATAATTGTCTACTCACTAGCCCGACCGCCCACACTAGGTTACAACTACTCACCTACCTAACCGCATACACTAGGTTACGACTACTCCCCTACCCCACCGCGTACACTAGGTTACGACTACTCCCCTACCCCACCGCGTACACTAGGTTACGACTACTCACCTACCCCCCCCCCCGCAAACACTAAGTTACGACTACTCACCTACCCCACCGCGTACACTAGGTTACGACTACTCACCTACCCCCCACGTACTCTAGGTTACGACTAATCACCAGCCCCACCGCGTATACTTGGTTACGACTACTCACCATGGTGAGTTTCAATGTTAAACATTTAATACGCTAACTGTATTGGGAAATATTTCATCTTCGATTAGGTGATTAATTAATAAAGTGATTAAGTGATTAAGTGAATTCCCACCGCGTACACTAGGTTATGACCAGGGCCAGGGAGTGCAGCTGCTGTAATTGCTGCTCTCCCCAGCCCTGGTTACGACTACTTACCAGCCCCACCGCGTACACAATACGACTACTTACCAGCCCCACCGCGTACACAATACGACTACTTACCAGCCCCACCGCGTACACAATACGACTACTTACCAGCCCCACCGCGTACTCAATACCACTACTTACCAGCCCCACCGCGTACACAATACGACTACTTACCAGCCCCACCGCGTACACAATACGACTACTTACCAGCCCCACCGCGTACTCAATACCACTACTTACCAGCCCCACCGCGTACACAATACGACTACTTACCAGCCCCACCGCGTACACAATACGACTACTTACCAGCCCCACCGCGTACACAATACCACTACTTACCAGCCCCACCGCGTACACAATACCACTACTTACCAGCCCCACCGCGTACACAATACGACTACTTACCAGCCCCACCGCGTACACAATACGACTACTTACCAGCCCCACCGCGTACACAATACGACTACTTACCAGCCCCACCGCGTACACAATACGACTACTTACCAGCCCCACCGCGTACACAATACGACTACTTACCAGCCCCACCGCGTACACAATACGACTACTTACCAGCCCCACCGCGTACACAATACCACTACTTACCAGCCCCACCGCGTACACAATACGACTACTTACCAGCCCCACCGCGTACACAATACGACTACTTACCAGCCCCACCGCGTACTCAATACCACTACTTACCAGCCCCACCGCGTACACAATACGACTACTTACCAGCCCCACCGCGTACACAATACGACTACTTACCAGCCCCACCGCGTACACAATACGACTACTTATCAGCCCCGCCGCATAAACTAGGTTACGGCACAAGTCTACCAATGAATACATCATTGAGTCTACTCACTAGACGCACCGTGTATGCTATGATTTGATATTGTCTACTCACTAGCCCAAACATGTGCACTAGGTTACAACTCTATAGTTTACTCACTAGTCGCACCACGAACACTAAGTCACTACTATTGTTTATTCACTAGCCCAAATGAATACACTTGTACGATTATTGTGTGCTCATTAGCCCCACCTAGCATGCTAGCTAGGATACATCCTCGTTTAATCACGAGCCCCACCCCTAGAAATGTACCCAGGTACAAAGTTCGGAGGGCTCACTACCGTAGGGGGATTTTTCATTAGAATAAAGAGGAGAACTAGTGATGAGGGTATTCCGATAGGCAGACGCCCCCAAAGATTTTATCTGCCCTTACAAGCTAGGTAGAGTTAAATCATTTCGACGCCACAGCATTAAAATTTGTTAAACACTGGGGTTTTTCTCAGACTTTAAGGCTTTCAAATACGGTACGACCAAGATGAACATTAATAATTGAACTTGAGAAATAGTTGCAGTCGAATATTGTTTGAAGAAATACAGGCGGGTATGTTTTGCCGGTTCTGGCGGGACCGATATATATATATAACTGGCGGGACTGCGTCTGGGACCGATGTCGGTAGGAACACTCGTGGGCTCCACGGCGAGGGATGAAATGGGTCAAAAGTCAAAAGCTGATATGTTCTTTATGGCTCTTGTTGAACGTGGAATCTTTAACCCCCCTTTGTTCTAATGATTCTTTGTTTTGAGGTTAAATGAGGCTTGGTGAGTTTCAATTTTAAACATTTAATTCGTTAACTGTATTGGGAAATATTTCATCTTCGATTAGGTGAGTAATTCCTTAGGTATTTTATTGAATGTAATTAAAAGAGGGAAGAGGAGTGGGCTATTTAATTTATGTTTAATGACAGCGATAGGTGGCAACAAGAGGCATCACTGTATTACACCCGGACATAAGTGACAGCGCATTGATTCAAACCGTATTATTGACAG